>CM077164.1:107480571-108166993 GCA_039583875.1 Platanthera guangdongensis | reverse complement strand
TCCACCCCTAAAGCTCTCTCCACTTCAGAGGGACCAGATGACTGATTGATCATAACATGTTATAGTCCATATCTGAAACAGGAGATGATTTTCAGTCTAGCTAATTAAATTTTGATCAAACAAATTCTCAAAATCAGTTGCTGTAACAGACAAGCAACTTTTTTTTGCTGATTTGTTCTTAAAAACTTGCAAAGTGTCTATATTCATAATCAAGAAGATGAAATCCCAAGGAAAAATCCAATGGCATCATTTGATGCTGGCGAAGAAGGACTAAAAGAACTTAAAGAATAATTTTGTACCTTCTAGAAACTGCTCCTGATTTTGCACCTTCTGTTAAGGCCATCAGTCCTTTGCACTGAATGTCTCTTGCTCATATATAGAGTTCATTATCTGGATGAACTCCTCTTCTCTTCTTCAGCAAACAGTCTTATGTATGCTTCAGCTTCTGACTCAGTTTCTGAAGAAGATATGTCTGACAGGCTTTTGTCCTTCTTGGCAACAAAGGACCTTTCTTTTTGCCTTGGTTTGAATCTTCTTCTTATCATTAGACTATTTCATTTTCTCAGGACAGTCAGCAATAACATGTCCTTGTCTGTTACAGCAATAGCAAACAATTTTTGATAAAGTTTCTTTGCTTGACTTGGTCTTTCTCCTGTCTTTCTTTTATGACTTCTTGTTCTGAAATAGTCATCTTTTCCCTGTGAAGTGGATGGCTTTGACCTCCACTGTTTCTTCTTTAGAAACTTCTGAAAGTGTCTTGTGAAGGCTGCAAATCCTCATCACTCTCACTGCTTTCAGAATCCTTGCATTCTGTCTCATCTGACTCAGTTCCAGCAACCCTTGGAGGTGGAGATGGAGACTTACTTTTATATTTCCTGGTGGCTTCTGTCCTTGAATGCCCTATCCTTTCTTTATGCTCACTTCTTGTAGTCTTTCCTCTTCTCTTCTTTCCTCACCATCAACTGCATCTCATAGGATAGCAGTTTTCCAAATAATGTTGGAGGAGGGATATCTGCTAACTTGGTCATTTCCCTTATGGCACAGATCTTGGTGTCCCAATCCTTTGTTAAAGACCTCAAAACTTATCATTCAGCTCATAGTTGTTGAATTCTCTTCCATAAACATCAACTCATTGACAATCCTATAGAATTTCTTATAGCATTCTGTTATGCTATCAGACCTGCCTTGCCTGAAACTTTCATATTCCTGTTTTAACAAAGACTTTCTATCCTGCCTAACTTCTTCAAAACCCTCCATATACACTATTAAAGTGTCCCACATCTCCTTAGATGTCTTACATTGTATCAAGTTCTGAAATGTAGCATCATCTATGGCAAAAAACTCACAATTATATTCTGAGCCTTTTGTCCATGGTGGCCAGAATAATCTCTTCTTTTGTCATTTCAGAAAAGTCCTTAGGTGTCTCTGATTTGCATCCAGGACTGGAACCTTCATAGGCACATATGGCCCTTCTTTAACTGTGATATATATTATAGGGTCTGAAGCTTCCATAAATAGTCTCACCCTTTCTTTCCAGATGCCAAAAATCTCTTTTCTGCAAATGGGCAATTTCATGGATCCAAGTTCCTTATGATTCTCTGTTGAACCCATTTTTTTTTTCTTGATTTTCTTGATTATGCTGAATCTGTCTTGGATTTCACTGAATCTGCCAACAGGATCTCCTCAGACAGTTATGTCCTTTTTGAGTAACCTCCCTCTGATACCACTTGAAAGAAATTATACCCTAATCACCTAGAGGGGGGGGTGAATAGGTGACTAAATCTTTTTTAAACTTTTAGGCAGATTGCAGATAATATCACAGCTTTATAATTACTTCTTCACAGCAAACAATTAGCAATCACAGAATAAACATGCACACAGTGAACACACAGATTTATAGTTGTTCCCCAAGGTTTGGGTACATCCACTTTCCCCCTTCGCCTATCTAGTAGTGTACTAGATTCGGCCAAACTCCTCCACTATTCCTCAGATCATCAGATCTTACACTCAAAACCCCAAATGGTTCCTACAGCTCAGGCCCAATGCCCTACAACTCAGTCTTCTCCAAAGACCTACACTCAGCCAAAAGGCCTACACTCAGCCACAAGGCCTACACTACACTCAGCCACAAGGCCTACACTCAGAGATATGGATCTCCTACACTCAGACACACAGGCCCTACCACTCAGCCTTTATAATTACAGGCTTACAACTCAGATCCCTAAGTATCCTACAAGATATTAAGAATACAAGTATATACCTACAACTCTGAATAGAGAGAAGAGTTGACAGGTTCTTGATGAGTTCTTGGAAGAACTCTGCTGAGATCAACCACACTTGGCTTTCTTCAAAGCTTCTTGAATGTAGAACACAATAGGGTTGATACTCTCTACAGCTGATCTTCAATCACTGCAACTTAAGAATCAGACCTTGATCTGAAACCTTCTTCACAGCCTGGTTCCAACGGCTGTCTTCTTGGAAGGAGCTCTCTCTCTCCAACTTCTTAGATCTTCACTTGAATTGATTCTTCAATGAATAGCTTGATCTTGTGTGAATCCCTTTGATGTGTTGATCATCTTCTTCTGTTGACAGAATAGGCCTATATATAGGCCTTCTTCATGGTGACCGGCTGATCCGGTTTCTAACGGCTTTCTGACATCTCTAACAGTTGCAGTAGACCGGCTAGAATGGCAGCTGTCATGTCATCTAGTCACTTCTTGAAATATCTGTAACTGTCTGAAAGTGTCGAGACAGTCTGTCTTTAAGTGTCGACACTTGTAGACTAAGTGTCGACACAAGTAGACTAAGTGTCGACACTAGACTTCAAGGTGTCGACACAACTCCTTGTGTTGTAGAAATTACTTCTCGACACAGCTTCTTCATCATGTGTCGACACTGATAATGTGTGCCGACACAACTCCTTGTTCTTCAGTACTCTGTTGATTTCTTGTAAGTGTCGACACAACTCCTTTGTGTCGACACATCTTCTTGTGTTGAACTTGTTAAGTGTCGACACATCTTTTTGGTGTCGACACATGCCTTCAGTGTTGATACTTTTGCTGAGTGTCGACACATCTGCTTGGTGTCGACACTTGTACTTAGTCTTCATAGAAATTTGCTGAGTGTCGACACAGCTCCTTGTGTCGACACTTTCTTCATGTGTTGAGACTTCTGTTGTGTGTCGACACTGATCCTTTGTGTCGACACATTCTTCATGTGTTGAAACTTTGGCTTAGTGTCGACACATCTCCTTTGTGTCGACACTTGTACTTAGAATTTGTTGAACTTTGCTGAGTGTCGACACAGCCTCCTAGTGTCGACACTTTCTTCATGTATTGAGTCTTCTGCTGTGTGTCGACACATTCTTCAATATGTCGACACTTGTACTTAAACTCTATTGAAGTTGTTGAGTGTCGACACAGCCTCCAAGTGTCGACACTTTCTGATGTAGACACAGTTCCTCTGGGTGTCGACTCTGCATCCCTGGTGTTGACACAATTACTCCAAGTGTCGACACTGCTTCTCTGGATGTCGACACAAGTCTTCTTAAGTGTCTATACTTTCCTTCTGGGTGTCGACACATGGACTTAGAAACTTTTCAGCTTTCCCTGCAAATACTTAACCTGCACAACTAAACTCAAAACACATCAAATACATTTTGATGTATATCATTGAGTAGAGTGAGGCTTCTTCAAATCAAGTACATTTAATCCAATGTACCCAACACAAGTGTTTGATTTATTATCATTTTTCTTCATTTAGTTTTAATTTACCTCTAAATTATTATTAGATACAAGAAAATTAATTTGCGTGAGTAGAAGTACTCAACAGGCCCCGAGTCTAATACGATAATTTCTATATTATATTTTGATAGGTACACTTTCCTATTTTGGGATTTTAGTTTGAAATTATTTTTGAAACTATAAAATCTTCATCAACAAAACACTCAATGCCTAAGTGTCAGATTCGCCAAGTAAACCCTTTACTTGATGAAGACATTGAGTGGACTCAACGCACTCAACGCTTAAGTGCGACAGTTGAAGAATCAACACTTGATACTCAACGAATTGGTGAGTCAACTCAACACACTCAACGCCATCATTCGACGAGTTAACACTTAACTCGACGAAAGCGTTGACTGGTCTCAATACACTCATTGCATTCAGCCTCATGGCGTTGAGTGAGCTTAAGACACTCAATGCCAAATGCCTTAGAATATTTTAAGCCCTTTTTCAATTTCCTTCAACTCATCTTACGAGCTAAACTGTACAGATCCAATTTCCTAATTTCTCCACAATATTACGTGAGACCCTGATAGGCTCATACTGAGTTGGTAGTGAGGCTATATGCTTGATCACTTCCAGATCATAATTGTAATACCAACAAATCTTGCCCTACAACTCAGAGAAATTCCCACTTCTCCTACCTCAGGCAATCCCTGTCATACAACTCAAAGAAATTCCCACTTCTCCTACCTTAGGTAATCCCTTCCCTACCTCGGCCTTTATAACATAGGCTTACAATGTTAGAGAAAATGTTTCCCCTACACTCAGATCGACATGTAGATCATACAAAATTAATAAAAGTAAAAGAGATTGATTTAGAATAAGTCACCCAGCAAGAGAGGAATGGGTGATTGCTTCTTGAACTGATCCTGATCTGTTTGCTCCCTTTGATCTTGAAGTGATATATTTGATCCTGACCTTCTTAGCTTTTCAAAGCTTCTTGAAGTTGAAATTAGGGTAGATCTAGGCTGGAGAATGTTGAATACAATTCTTGATCCGGCTTCTCTCCACCTTCTGTATTCTAGCAGATAGCTTCTTAGATCTGGACTTGCCAAAATTTTCTCCCACTCTTTTCTGAAGAGTTGATCACTTTATATAGGCTCTGCCAAAGGTATCCGGGTGATCTGGTTAATAACTAACATCTGACAATTTTGATAGTTCTGACATTTGTTAGACCCTCTGACTTGATTTTTGTACTTAAGATATAAATCTGCTTGAACTGTTGAAACTTGACTGTTGGATGTGTCGACACCAGTCCTAGGTGTCGACACTACTCTTATAGTGGTGTCGACAAAATTTTGAATATGTCGACACAACCTTCACCTTTTCTCGACGTAGCTGATGTAGAATGTGTCAACACTAGTCCTGAGTGTTGACACTGCTTGCTTCCAGTCTTGACTCAGCCTGTGAAGTGTGTCAACACTTCTCTTGAGTGTCGACACAGTTGTCTTTAGTCTTGATACTTCTTGTATAGAGTGTGTCGACACTTGTCCTTAGTGTCGACTTAGCTTCTCTTTGTCTCGGCACAACTTGTGCAGTGTGGATCGACACTAGTCCTAAGTGTCGACATAGTTGTTTTCTTGTTTCATAGTGTCGACCCAAGTCCTGGGTGTCGACATAACTTTATCCTTGTCTCAGCAAATCCTTGAAAAAGGTGTCAACACTTGTCTAGTGTGTCGACACTTTTGTACTTAGCTTTATTTTCCTACACACATGAACTTAACATTCATCAAATACAACTGTGTGTATATCATTGAACTGAAAGGGCTTCTTCAAATCAAGTACATTGTGACCAACGTACCCAACAATCTCCCCCTTATTTGGAGAGGTCATAACCCCAATTCAATGATATATAACATGATTCCAAAAATATATTATGATAAAAAACATTTAAAAATTCAATGCAGTACAATATGTCAAATACCACAGATAAAAACACATATTTAAAATCAATAATGCTGAACAGAAAGTAAGACAAACAATTGTAATCCTAATTAATAACACATGAAATGTTGAGTAAACCAAAATTTTCATTGAATGTTCACCAAAAGGTTTATTGCTACAAGTTGCGGTTATACAATAGTTACATAACAAGATTTTTATGAAATCCAAAACTAAGAACATTCTATGGCTGCTTTGGCTCTTTGATGACTACGCCTTTTCCAAATTGAATCTTTGCCATCACCTCTGGCACCTTGTCATCAGCAACCTTCTTCCCTTTGACATCCTTAGCTTTAGCTTTTGCAATGGCTTCTTATTTCAGTCTCTGTCTTTCAAAATAATGATATGGCTTTGTAAAGTATTTATTGGGCTCAATTGACTTAGCAGGTAGCTTTCCTTTCTTCAGATCATGTTTGAACTTCTGGATAACTTCTTGTTGCTTTAAATGTTTGGCCCATTCCTGTTCAGAATACCATTTACCTCTATCTGTCACATTTTTATTTACTGTCTTTCATGCATTGAGAATTATTGATCTGGAGGTTGGGCTCCACTCCTCAAAACCTGGTCTAGCCTCGGCTTGTTCTCTGAACCATTTCTTTGAAAGTTGTGCCTCTTTTTCTTTGAGCATAACAGATTCAGGCATCTCCACCTTTTCACAGATAACATTTTGAACTAATGGTGGAGAACTGTGCATGTGAGAGACAGCTTCTTGGATAGTCTCAAAGGTAGCTTGTGATGCAGAATTGTATATGGTTTGCTCATCATCATGAGTTACAGTAGTATAAGGTGCTTCAAGGTGAGATGGTTGACAACCAGACTCAGCAGTCTGATCTTCATCATACCATAGGGGAGGAAAGCCTAAAGTGTCTCTAATATTATTTGATATCTAGGTAGCATGTTAAGAACTGGCTTTTATCATTACCCTCTCTATCTTTATGACTTCTCTTTTAACATGATCTTTCAGATCATTCTTGTAACGCCCCCGATTTTTCGGTACTTATTTAATATCCCTTTGGCATTATGTTGACGCATTTTCGGCTTGTGCCGTTGTTTGAGTACCTCGTTAGGTGTTCTTAGTGGTCGTAGCCTGTTTGCAGGGTTCCCCGGCTAGCCGGAGTCTGTTTTAGAGACTCGGCTGAGCCTCTCAGGGAATGCTTGTGCTTTGGCTTCGGGAGGTGTTAGCCCGAGTGTTTGATCGTCGGGGGTTGTTTTTGATTTCTCCGTTGTTTTCGTAGCTTGAGTGTCTAGCTACGGTGCGAGTTTTGTCGAAATTCGAGATCGTTTGTTTTCGCGTCGTTTCGACAGTTGCTAGTTAGTGGGTCGTCATTTTATATAAGCGTATATATATATATATATATATATATATATATATATATATATATATATATATATATATATATATATATATATATATATATATATATATATATATATATATATATTTACGCATTTTAGCATGATGAGTGATTTAGGCGTGCCGGTGTATAAATGCACACGTACGTGCGTGCAGAGCTTTATAAGAATTTATACGTGCGTGTTTATATGGGTAAGTGCGGTTTATGTATAAGCATATATAATTGTGTATATATGTATTAATATAAGGATGCCTAGTGAGGTGTTGTTCATAATTATCATGTATGTGTGTTAGTGTATGTAAAGTATATATATAAAAAAATGCTTAATTAGTTGCTGCCTAAGTTATTAATTAGAGTAGAATATAGTTAATAGGGCATATATATACGATTAGGTATTAAGTCTAGGTTTATTTTCATTCCTTCCCTCCCAACCCGGCGGATGCATCTGCAGATCGAGCGAAAGAAGAGAAAGGGAGGAACCTCGGGGCACTCTGACGCCGGTTTCCCTGCCCAGCAGCGGTCGAAACTTCTGTTTGAGGTCGGATCCGAACTCCTCTAGGTAAGACCTTCGTTCCGAGGTAACCATTTTGGGATTTCACCATCTTCTTTTTTGATCGGGTGTTGAGGGTTCTTGTTCTTTTCGTGCTTTGATCGAGCATTTCTTCCCAGGTTTTCATATGCTGTTGTTGTGATCTTTTCCTGTTGGGAAGAGCACTGTTGGCCGAATTCCTTCAAAAGCCAAGGCAAGTATCCACTTGCCAAAGTAATTTTTCCATGAATAATCTTTGTTGCTTGATTCCTGGAGATTGGGTTGGTTGTTCTTGGACTTGAATATGATATTAAAATCGGTACAAAACCTTCCATCTTCCATTTTGTATAGCCATTATTTTGTTATCCCCCTTGTTTATTCCTGCATATCTACTATTGTTATTGGATTGTGTTTATTTTTTTGCCCAAATCAGTTTATTAGGCAAATGTTCCTTTTTTTGCTATGGGTATTGCCCCGATCGGGTATAACCCGAGAGCCATCTGTAATAAGTTTGTTCATTTCATGAGATATTTTATGGGTTGTGTTTTTCCTTGGGTGTAACCATTGCTATGGTCTCGTTATAATTAATTTCAAGATCATAATATAACTTGCTCCGTAGTTGCTCCGAAATAGGATTTGTATCAAAACCACCCAAACCTCTTGTCATTTATTTTTTTTTGTGTCCATCCTCCTGTTTGCAATTAGTTTCAAGCCCCTTTATTAATGTTTGGTATCAACCACCCAATTTAATTGTTTATGGGTTGTATCAATTTAATTGTTTATGGGTTGTATCAATTTAATTGTTTATGGGTTGTATCAATTTAATTGTTTATGGGTTCTATCAATTTAAATGCTTATGGTTCGTATCAAGTTAACCGTATAGGTTTTGTACCAAGCTAGTTGAATATATTTAGTTGAGATCAAGCTACTAGTTATGTTTAATATCACGTTATTGGTAAGCGTTTAGTATCAAGCTACTTACATAAACTTAGTATCGTATCACCTTCAATTTATTTGTGTCAACCACTTGATTGGACAAACTCGATGTTTAGTCCGTTGGTATGTATATAAGGTTTTAGGTGCGTTGCTCTAGATGGTTCAGGGTTCAGGGTGACTTCTTGGTTGTTTATGGAACCACCAGCAAGGGTTTTCCCGAGTCACTTAGTGCTGGAGTAGGATGTAGTTTTAAGGTGGGTCGGACCGGTACCGCCACCCTTGTTTTACTTCTTGTCATGCTAAGACTTTCTGGGCGACTTGGTTGAGTTGGAATGATGCCACCACCACAGCACCTTGGAGATATTTAGGGCTGATAGACTTGGTTGGACATGTTGCCACCAGCCTAGGCCCTTGTTACTGAATTTGTCCATCTCCAGTACTAGGTGATTCTTTCTGCTCTAGCTCTATGTTAGGATGTTATTATTATTTTTTATCCTACTTGCAGAGATTCTTGAAGCTTGGATTCACACGTGCACTTGGTGCACCCCCCCCCCCCCCCTTTCTCACTTCTGATGAGTATTTTCCCTTTACCTGTTTACTTTACTTCTTTTAGCTTATGTTGCTAGCATTAAATTTTGGGCCTGGTAAACCTTATGTAAATTCTCTTTTAAACCTAATGGTCTCATTTCCTTTTTGATAATTACTTTGCTGAGGTGTTCTTCTTTTTTTTCCTTTTTTTTGAATACCTCAGGTTCAGGTTTATTGTCGATTGTGTAGCTAGGTTTCTTCTGGAGATTTCTAGTGTTATAGCTGCTACTGTGATTTTTCTTCATCACTCTTGGGAGGTAGTTTATATAGACATGTAGTATAGATATGCCTACTCACCAGTGGGTTTGTGTCAGTTGTTGACGCCCACTGGTGGTTTCTCTTTTAGATGCTTTGTACTTTGCTTATACTGCTAGATTTCCTATTTTGAAGTTTATTCAACTTGCTCTTGGGAGATTTATGCTAGGTTGTTACTTACTTTTAAACCTAGAAACACTATTATATTTATATCTCATGATCAGCATGTTTTATAAAACTCATACACTACTTTCCAAATAACGTAAAAAGATCGTTTTCTTATATATGATATAAAATAAATCTAGGGACTTGCATAGTATAAGTTGCCCCTGGGGACACTTATGCAAGGCTCCGTACAGAATGGCCCCGAAAGAACTCGTGGAGTTTAGAGTTCAATTGTAAGAACTGGTGGAGTTAGGGTTCGTTCGCCCCAGTTCATCACCCTGGGGAGCCCCTGTGCTGTTCGTGAAGAAGAAGGATGGAACCATGCGTTTGTGCATAGATTATCGCGAACTCAATAGGTTGATGGTGTGGAACACTTATCTGCTACCTCGGATCGACGAGTTGTTCGATCAGCTAGTGGGAGCACATTGGTTCTCTAAACTGGATTTGCACTCTGGATACTATCAGTTGAGGATACAAGAAGGGGACATTCAAAAAACAGCCTTCAGTTCAAGATAGGGTTTGTATGAGTTCACGATAATGTCGTTTGGGCTCACAAATGCCCCTTCGGCGTTCATGAGCCTGATGAACAAGGTGTTTGAACCGTATTTGGACATCTTCGTCATTATTTTTATCGACGACATCTTGGTCTACTCAAAGACGGAGGAGGAGCATTTCGAGCATCTAACCTTGGTGTTGAAGAAATTGAAGGAGCACGTCTTGTACGCCAAGTTTAGCAAGTGTGAATTTTGGCTTTAGGAGGTTTCCTTCTTGGGGCATGTGATCAGTGGAGCAGGATTAGCAGTGGATCCAGCAAAGGTGCGAGCCGTGAAAGAGTGGTCTACCTTGAATTCGGCGGCTGATGTACGAAGCTTTCTTGGACTTGCTTGGTACTACCGCAAGTTCGTGAAGGGATTTTCCAAGATTGCCCTTCCTCTTACCTCCTTGACGAAGAAGGGTGTGCCATTTGAGTGGACACCACAATATGAAGCGTCATTCCAAGAGCAAAAGGATAGGCTTACCTCCTCCCCCATCCTTGCACTTCCATCTGGGAAGGAAGGATTTCATGTTTACACGGACGCGTCATATCAAGGGATGGGAGCGGTATTGATGCAGCACGGGCACATGATCTCTTATGCTTCAAGGCAGTTAAACAAACATGAAATCAACTACCCGGTTCATGATTTGGAGTTGGGAGCAGTGGTGTTTGCTTTGAAGGTCTGGAGGCATTATCTATATGGCGTCCACTGCGAGATCTTTTCCGATCACAAAAACTTGAAGTATGTCCACACACATAAGGAGTTGAACCTGAGACAACGGCGGTGGTTGGAATTTCTGTGAGACTATGAGTTCACCATGAACTACCACCCCGGGAAAGCGAACTTGGTAGACGATGCACTGAGTAGAAAAGTGCCAGGCTCTAGCCCAGAGTCTCGGTTGATGAGTATGGAGTTGGCTCGGATGATTGAGGAGATGGATATTACTTTGGTATTCAATGCTCCTTCGACAGAGTATGTAGAGTTTTTGGCAAGAATGAGCGTAGTTTGTGATATCCGGGACCGGATTCGGGTGGAGCAAGGCATGGATGCGGCCTTGGCCCCGGCAATTAAGGCAATTGAAGATGGGACCACCGATGAGTACACACTAAAAGACGGCCTCGTCTATTTTCGTGGCCAGCTCTATATTCCCAAGGGCGGCAAAATCCGGGAGGATATTGAAAATGAAGGTTAGATCTGATATACTCTAGAGGGGGGTGAATAGAGTATGGTGCTCACTAAAAACTTTTTACAACCTTTGTTGTATTCCTAAGTGAACAGGGAAGCAAATAAAATAAAGTAAACACAGCAACTAACTAAACACAGTGCAATCACAGAGCACAGCCAGAAAACAAAAGAAAAGATCAACCAGAAGACAGAAGGAGCTATAGTGGTTCCCCAATCAATCTGGGTACATCCACTCTTCTACCACCCTAGGTAGGAATCCACTGTAGGATGAGTTGATCAGGTGTCCTGGGCACCAATTAGCTTTTGATAAGGTGCTCAAAAAACAACCCTCAAGTCTTTTGGAAGGAGACTTGCAACCAGAATAATTTTGAAGGGATTTAAAACCCTTTACAGGAATTGGAAAGAGGGTGATAGTGTCTTCTCTGTCAACAATTAGAGAGAAGGCTTGTGGATTGATTGTAGCAGATCTTGCTCCCCCTGAGATCTTGAATTGGTCAGGAATACTGGAGCACTGCTTCAGGGTGATAGGTCTTCAATGACCTAGAATGCCTGGACCAGAAATGCTTCAGGAACTTCTTTTGACAGATAGAACTTTGTTGTCCGTTGAAGTTGTCCTGAGAATAGAGAGAAGAAGACTCTTGATTGAATTTGATTGTTCATCTTCTTCCTCTTGAAAAAGTTCTCTGGTCAAGGCTGATTGCAGTCAAGAACTTTTGATTTGAGAATGTTTGTTCTTTTCTGTAACTTCAGAGTGACTGTCTGACTGTGTGTATTGCTTGCTGTACTGTAATTCTATTACTCTATCACTACTTGATTCTTTTCTCTTACTGTGTGTAATCTCTGTCTGACTGAGGAACATTCAAACTTTTGAATGTCGAGCATTAATTGCAGTCGGCCTTGGAAAGAATCAGCAATCAATAACTTTCCAAACTGTCCCATGGAAAAACGGCATGTAATCGTCCATAGTCAATGCGCGTTCCAACGGTAATATTCGGAGAAGATCTGGCATTAAATGTTCAGGAATCATCGCCAAGAAATGGGACGGGAAACTAGAAGAAAACCTAGTCTGGATTCGCTGAACGAAGAACACAATTCATCGAGCTGCACTTGTGTTCGTCGAGCTGTGCTTGAGATCGTCGAGCTGAGCTTGAGATCGTCGAGCTGAGCTTGAGTTCGTCGAGCTGAGCTTGAAAGAGTTCGTCGACCAGACAATCTTCATTCGTCAAACAGACAATCTTCATTCGTCGAGCTGAGAATCAAATTCGTCGAGCTGAGAGAAGTTCTGGACTTAGGCAAACTATACTGCATCTGCTGAAATGTTGTGTCGACAGAAGTTGGTGTTGACAGATTGATCTTGGTGTCGACACAAACCCTAAGTGTCGACATAAGCTGGTGTCGACTAAAATCCTGGTGTCGACACAAATCCTCTGGTGTCGACCTAAGCTGGTGTCGACACAAATTGTTTGGTGTCGACACAAACCCTAAGTGTCGACACAAATTCTCTGAGCCCATTAATCGTCGAGTAGAGTATACCATTCATCGACCTGAGAAGTTGACTTCGTCGACCTGAGAAGCTGTGAACTTGAGGTCCAAGTTCGTCGAGCTTAGAATATAATTCGTCGACCGAAGCTTGAAGCTGGACATAGAAAAATTTGAAGTTCTCCTGACTTTGGCTTGATGTAGAACCTGAGTCTTCGTCGAATAGAGAACACAGATTGTCAAGCTCAGCACTAAAAATTGCCTCATGATCGTCGAGCACAGAACTCCTTTCGTCGAGCTGAGTTCAACGAACGTCCAACTCACTTTACTTAGTCTTGAAAACTTGTTAGACTGGAGTCTCTGATGATCTTGTTGAAAGCTGGTCCATCTGGAGTTGAGCCTAAGGACTTGACCTAGACTCTAGGACACAAATTGACCCTGGCTATACATGATGGGTCACATCCTAAGTCAGTGAACCTAGCCCAAATCAACTAGGGATCCAACAATCTCCCCCTTATTTGGGTGAGGTCACTAACAGAGACTCAAAACAGAAAAACAAAGCAAGAAAAGAGATATATCTGGCAGAGAATTATAACACATGCAACAGATATATATATATATATATACACAGCTTTGTTTAAACAGATAGCATGGTTTGAAAAACAACAACAGACAGAAAATGAAATCAGACAAAAAGATTACTTCTTTGGCTTCTTCTGCTGAGGTTTGTCTTCTGATGTTTGCTCTCCTGTCTTCTTGAAAATGATTTCTCTCTTTGGATCTCGAGTTTGAGCTATTGTCATAGTCATGTCAGCTGCCCCAATAATATTCAATGAAGTTGCTATGGGGACAACTGCTTCTGGATGAAGTTTCATATAATCATCAACATTAAACAATTTATTTCCTTTGTCAAACCTTTTCAGCTCTTCTTTTCTATACTTTGACATAGTTGATAATCCTGATATATCTTTACATTCAGCCTTGGCTTTATTTATCAAAGATAGACCAATCAGCTCTTGGTACCTAGCCATTCTTGCAGTATTAGCAGTTTCTGGATCTTTAAAAGGAATTGGAGGAGAGAGAGGTCTCTTTGGACTATCAGCTTTTTGAACTTCAGAACTTTGTTACTGCTGCTGCTTACTTTGACTTTGACTACCTGAGGAGGATGTCCTCTGATGGCTGCTTCCAGAAGATCTCCCTGACTGTCTCTGATAAGTTTGCATTGGGGCAGATCTCTGGGAGCTAGAGCCACTGGCACCAGCTGCTGGAGGAGGAGGATCCTTCCTGTACCTGTGCACTGGAGGAGGGGAATATCTCATGCTTCTCTTTCTATCTTTTTGTTGGTTTTTGGAGAGCCACATCCATACTGGCATACCCTTATAAGGATAAACATTGTGCAGAATATAATAGGGAGTGTCTGCAGTGAGATTTGGCTTGGGAGCTGGAGGAGGAGCAGCATTTCTCTTCTTTGCCAACAATCTCTTTTTCTTAGTAGCAGCATCTTCATCAGAATCATCATCATCATCATTAAAAGCTGAATCCTGAGGAATATCATACAATGCATGCAAAGCTTTTAAAGCTTTATCAGAAATAACAGCCTTTTCTGGAGGAGGGGCAGAAGGTTCAGGAATAGGGGTTTCAGTAACAAGAGAAGAAGTAACTGTACAAGAATCAGAAACAAAAGAGACAGAGCTATCAGCTACTGCCTTATTCTCTTCTTCAATGTCAGCCTGAATAAGCTCATCTAAAGTAGGCATTAGAGAGTCATCCATAACAAAATCTGGTGCTGAAACTGAAACTGAAGAATCTTCTGGAATGACCTCTGGGCTAGAAGCTGAGATGGAGGCTGAAGCTGAGAGAGCAAAATTGTCACAGAGTTGCTTAGCTCAATCATCTCAGAATCAATGTCAGTGGAGAGTTATTTATGCAACTTACTCATACAAATCAATGTCAGTATCCATAAATTGAATTAACTCAATCATCTCAGAATCAAAATCTGACAAAGTTGTTGTATCCTCATCTGAATCTGCAACTGCTGGAGAGGGAACTGCTGCTGTGACTGCTGCTACTCCTGCAACTGCATCTGCTACAACTTAATTGCTAAGCATCTCCCCTTGCCTAGGTTCAGGAGAACTTGGAGCCAGGCCCCTAGATGAAGAGGGGACAGCAGATAGAAGAGAGATCTGGGCATATAAGGAATTGATGGAGGTCACAAGAGGTGTAATGGCCTCTTGGATGAGAGATTGGATGAGAGGACTGAGCAGGGAGATGATGGTAGATGGATCAAATGGGGAAGGGGAAGGAGATGGAATGGGAGGAGGAAAAATAGATGGAGTGGGGGCATCTTGCATGATTTTGTCTGAGGGTATGATGTAAGATGGAATGGTGGATAAGTGTGGGGGAAGAGGAGACTGTGGAGGTGTAGGAATTATTGTCTCATGAGGGGAAGCTGGAGGAGTGGGTTGTTGATTAACTTGTAGAGGGGAGGATGGAGGTGGATATGGAATTTTTGTAAGGTCAAGTGGTGGAGATGAATGAGGAGTAGGTACATGATGAGGCTTCTTTGGAGGAAGGGGTGATGGAAGAGATGGTTGAGATGGAGGAACCTCTTCAGCAGGGTGGGGAGCGGCCTTTGCAGCCCTTGTGCTCTCTGAAGTTTAGAGGGAGGAGGAAGAAGCCTTTGAGGGCTTGGAGATAGTCCTCTCCCACCTGCCAAATAGAGCGCAAGTGAGGCGCTTGCTGGTGTTTATGGAGATGGTCGGGGAGACCATACATTCAGCAGCCTTCTCCTTGAGAAATATTCCCAATATTCTGCCAAAGCAGACTTCCTTCTTGTTGTTCTTCTTCTTGATCAATTCAAAGAATACCTTACTCCAATCAACATGTCTCTTATTCACTACTACACACATTATTAGAAATTGTTGGCGGGTAATATAGTCATGAGCAGAGTGCTTGGTCATCAGTATTTTTCCCGCAATGTCCGCCAGAAACTGGTAGGCGGTGGACAGTTGCTTTTTCAACAACTTATTAGGGTTATTACCAGAATAACCCATCAGTTTCAGCATATCATTGAATTCCTCAGAATCCATTTCCATGTTATCTTCTCCGTTTACTAAACCAAATATCTCAGAAAGAACCGCGGGAGACAATGAAACAGCAGTACTCCCTATATTGTCGGTCAAAACATCATCTTCAGAAACAGCAGATGTATATACCCATTCTCTTATTTCTGTTCCATGTAGTTTGATGCACCTAGTCATGAAATCCTTTAGAGTCAATTCTTCCAGTAATTCCAAGATGTACAGAAAGATGGGGTCAGAATGTTGAAAACAGTCGAAGTCCATGTCAAATACAGTATCAAACTTCATCGCAATCAAAGCTCCTGTGGGAATCGCCATTGATGACCTGCAAGAAAAACACAGAGAGAAACGGCGATCAAGAGCAAAGAAACTGAAAGCGCGGGACGGAGGTCGAAGAAAACCTAGATATAAGATTTTCAGAATATGAATCGACAAACTCCGTTCCACGAAAAAGAAAACTTCTTCAAACTGAGCTCGACGAAATAAGTTATAGACAGATAATTTGTCGATCTCATCCAGAAGAATCGAACACAGTTCGTCGAACTCCGTTCGATGAAATGTCTTCAGAAGCAAAGTTCGTCGATCTCCGGTCGACGAAAATTGTTTCCTCACACAAAGAATTCGTCGATCGCCATTCGACGAGAATCTCTCAAACTTTCCCTAATTCGTCGAACTCCGTTCGACGAACTTTGGAAAATTCGTCGAATGCAGATAGAAACTAGGTTAACTCTTCTCCATTAAGCATTCCCAGTTGATTTATAAAGAACAGATGGGTTTTCTCATCCAAAGTCTTAGTGAAAATGTCTGCTCTATGTAGCTCAGTAGGAATATGGATCAAGTTAATTTTCTTTTTGTCCACATGATCTCTAATGAAATGATGTCTTATTTCAATATGTTTAGTCCTAGAATGATGAACTGGATTCTGTGCTATAGCAATAGCACTAGTATTATCATAAAATAATGTTGAATTATTTAAGTTGACATCATAGTCTAAGAGTTGATTTTGTATCCATAACATTTGTGAACAGCAACTACCAGCAGCCATGTATTCTGCTTCTGCAGTTGATGTAGACACAGATGTCTGCTTTTTACAAAACCAGGAGACAAGTCTCATACCTAGGAACTGGCAAGTTCCAGAGGTACTTTTCCTGTCCACTCTACATCCAGCATAGTCAGCATCTGAGTATCCAGTTAACTCAAACTCTGACTCTACAGGATACCAGAGTCCTAGACTAGGGCAACTCTTTATATATCTCAAAATTCTTTTTAGGAAAATAAGATGAGATTATTTAGGGTTCACTTGGAACCTAGCACAAAGGCATGTGGCAAACATTATATCAGGTCGGCTAGCTGTGAGGTATAATAGGGATCCAACAATTACCCTATAATTTTTCTGATCCACGGGTTTCCCTGCTGCATCAGAATCCACAATAGCATTTGTAGCCATAGGGGTTTTCATCCCTGAAGCATCACCCATCCCAAACTTTTTCATAAGCTCTTTAGCATACTTAGCTTGGGAGAGGAAGATACCATCTGGGACCTACTTCACTTGGAGACCAAGGAAGTAGGAAAGCTCACCCATGCTACTCATCTCAAATTTAGAATGCATGAGATTAGCAAACCTCTTGTACAATTTGGGATCAGTAGAGCCAAAAATAATGTCATCCACATATATTTGTACTAACAATATTTATTTCTTATGATGTCTAGTGAAAAGTGTTTTATCTATGGTTCCTCTTGTAAATTCATGCTCTAAAAGAAAGCTTGCTAAGGTCTCATACCAAACTCTTGGAGCTTGCTTTAAACCATAGAGAGCTTTATCCAATTTAAAAATAAAAGAGGGTTGAGTTGGAGAGATAAAACCTGGAGGTTGTTCTACATAAACCTCTTCTTGAAGTACTCCATTCAGAAATGCACTTTTGACATCCATCTGGTAGAACTTGAATCTCTTGTGATCTGCATAGGCAAGGAATATCCTAATGGCCTCTAACCTTGCAACAGGGGCAAAGGTTTGTTCATAGTCTATTCCTTCCTCTTGTCTATAGCCTTGAGCAATACGCCTAGCCTTGTTCCTCACTATGTTGCCTTGAGCATCCAACTTGTTCCTGTAGACCCATTTGGTTCCAATAACTGGGTAGTTATGGGGTCTTGGAACCAAATCCCAAACTCTACATCTCTCAAACTGATTTAGTTCCTCTTGCATTGCAATGATCTAGTGGGGATCTTGCTCTACCTCATAAATGGTGAGAGGTTCAATTTGAGAGAGAAAACAGGCATGCATCAAGTCTTGGTTGAGTTGATGCCTTGTCTGTACACCTGCTGAAATGTCTCCAATCACTTGAGATCTGGGGTGATCTCTAAGTGTGACAAGATCAGTTGGTGGAGTTGGTTGGGCAACAGCTTCTATATTTAATTCCTCTTGGGGAATGGTACTAGCTGTTGAGGGAAGTTCAGCCACTTCCTCTTGACTTTCCTCTTCACTATCTTCAGCAGCCTGTGGAGTAGGATGGTTTGATATCTCTTGGGTAAGGTTCAGTCCATCCATAGACTCACACAGTGGTGGTACCTGCAATAAGCTATTGGTAGAAATCTTTTTCTCCGTATATGACATATTAGCTTCATCAAAAGATACATGCACAGATTCTTCAATTTTAAGAGATGATTTGTTATACACCCTATAAGCCTTACTGATCATGGAGTATCCCAGTAACACTACTTCATCAGCTTTAGCTTGAAATTTTGCTATGTATTTCTTGTCATTATTGTGAATGTAACAAATGCAACCAAAAATTTTAAAATAATCTACTTTAGCTTTCTTCCCTTTGAGTAATTCATAGGGAGTCTTGCCCTTCAGCTTATGTATCAAACTTCTATTCAACACATAGTTGGAGGTGTTCACTGCCTCTGCCCAAAAGGATAGAGGAAGGTGAGCATCTGACAACAATGTAGTAGCAGATTCAATAAGGGTTCTATTTTTCCTTTCAGTTACCCCATTTTGTTGAGGAGTTCTAGGAGCTGAGAAAGTATGCATGATCCCTTCACTCTGACAGAACTCTTGTATAAGAAGAGAATCAAACTCTGTCCCATGATCACTTCTGATCAGGGCAATATGAGTGTTGAACTCACTCTGTATGCATTTAAGAAACTCTGTCAAACACTTAAAGTTATCAGACTTCTTCCTCCGAGAGAACACACCTGTGAATCTAGAGAAGTCATCTACAACTACTAAGGTATAAGATTTCCCTCCAAAGCTTTGTACTATAATGGGTCCAAAGAGATCCATGTGTAACAGATACAAAATCATAGGTGAATCACTCTTATTAAGTGACTTGAAGCAATTTTTGGTTTGCTTGCCTAATTGACAAGCCCTGTAAAGTCCTTCCTTCTTGTAGGGGCCAGAAGGTTGTAGCACCCCAAGATTTGAGAGGGGATCGACCAGCGTTTTCTGGCCAATTTTGGTTTCTGGCAGGGGGCACACGGCCTCGGATACGGGCGTGTCCCAGGGCGTGTCAGGCTGGAGTCGACGACTTGGCAACGTAGTCGACATTTTTCGCTCGACAAAGTGTCGAGACTGGGCACAAGGCCTGAGACACGGGCGAGTCTTAGGGCGTGTCGAGCCCGTGTTGACAACCGGCCCGAGGTGTCGACCTTTTTGCTCGATGATGTGTCGAGACAAGGCACATGGCCTAGGACACGGGCGTGTCCAAGGCCGTGTAAGTCGAGTGTCGAGACTTCTCTCGACGAAGTCCACTCGACGAGTGTCGAGTGTCGAGACAGGGGCACACGGCCTGTGACACGGGCATGTCACAGGGCGTGTCCCGCATGGTCGATGATCTTCGCTCTACGTTCTTCCGCGGTGTCGACACAAAGGCTGTGGACGAGTGTCGAGACTTCGCACACGGCTTGGGACACGGGCGTGTCCCAGGCCGTGTCCTTCTCGGGTTGTTTTCGGGGCTGTATCAATGGAGGCATACGGCCGACCACACGGCCGTGTCAGTCGGGACACGGGCGTGTCAGGTCTAACACGGGCATGTCGGATGCCCGTATGTTGTTCCAGGCGCGTCGATTTGTGACGGTGAATGGGGGACACGGCCCTGGACACGGGCATGTGCCAGGCCGTGTTCGGCCCAGGTGTTTTATTTTTTTCAGACGGATCGTGGCCATTCTTTCCCTTATTTTGGGATCTGATGGTCCAGGACTGCTCTTGGGGAGTTAAGTCCGAGAATAAGGTTGGAAACTCTCATTCTTCTCCAATATTTCTCTTACTAAATTCTAGAGAGAATGGAGAGCAAGGAAGAAGGTGAAGGAGGGTTTGGGTTGTAGGAGAGGCTTCGGTGCTCCAAATCGAGAGCCGAGTCCAGATCCATGGAGGCTAAAGCTTTGCGAAGGTTTTCATCCGGCTATTTTGCCATGGCTAGGAAGAGGAGTCAGAAGGTAACGACACTTCTCCTCTCGGTTTTAGGATGCATGCCTTAGCATCATTTTTCTTTTCTAGTCTTGGGCACCAAACACTCAAATGAGAGGGGTTTGGGTCGCCAAGGTTCAAGAAGAACCTCCGGGTCAATTGAGTCCATCCCCGGCATGTTTTGCATTAGAGATCCACTCCGTTAGTGGATTAGGCATGGTGGGTGAAGCCGTAGTCGCGACCGTTAGTCCGACACGGTGATGTTGCATACGAACTTTAAGGATTCGTAGAGATTCCGTTGCGGCAAGATGCCATTTGTGATGTGGTGATGTTTTCCCCTTTTTCTCAAGTGAGTATGTGTAGTCGGAACCGGACAAGGTTAGCTCTTCAATAGCGGTAGATGGTTTCCTTGGTGGACAAGGTTAGCTCCGCATTTGTAGTAGATGGTTTCCTTGGTGCGCGGGAACGCTGCAGTACAAATGAGGGACTAGGGTGGAATTGTCTTGGTCTGTGATGTGCCAAGGCCTGGCTGTGTCTCCGTGGTCGGCTGGCTATCCAGTGACGTACACGTCATGTGTGTAGAGTGTCCCGGCGAGACTAGTCCCCTTCTGTGAGACTGACGAGAATGCCAAACATGGGGGCAAGCCCGGGCAATGAGGCCATGAGCGAGTGGGGTCCGGCAAGGCTTCTTAGAATCGGTCAGTTTGTGTGTGTTGGAATCCTGACAAGAGATGTCAGAGCTTGCAGGCAAGCCCGGGTCTAAGACCTTGAGCGGGTGGGGCCTAGGCAAGAGTTTCATGTGGCGGCTTGTGTACCGTTGGAGGGAATTGTGTCTCCCTTTTTGTTTGCGGCTTTATGCCAATGGGGAAATGATGAGTACCCAAATGATGTGGTGATGTGCTAGATGCATACGCTATAGGGTGCCTTGGGTGAAACCTGGGTGTTGCATACATGTTGCATAAGTAGGCCCTTTTTATATTATATATTCAACTCGTAGAGAACGTGTATGATGTTTGAGACACCCAAGCTTGTTCTTAATGCACTTCTTTTTATATTTATATATTGCATACGAAGTGCTGACTTGCAGGTTGGAGGGTTTCCCGGGGTCCGTTAGGGGCGGCCGGGAGGAGATGTGTTTGTTACACAGTTTGAGGTCAGCCTTTGCTGACCCATATTATTAATAATTTTTACAGGGCAAGAATCGCAAGCAGCAGCTAGCTCACCGGCCAGAAAGGCCTAAGCCTCATGAAGTGTTTCCCCTTTTGCTGTAGCTTTACATGTATGGTAGTGTATGTTTTGATGCTCATGTTGTCCGGCTTGCATGCCGAGGTAGACTAGGATTGCTTGTGCACTTTCATGACTGTTGTATTAATTGAGTTTGAACTCTCTTATGTTGTATGGTCATAAGGCCATCTTTTTATTACTCTTATAGTGGTGGATAACTTCTAGTCTTATTTGTGTTTCCGCTGTGTTGTGCAAAGAGTTTTGAGTGTAGGTAGTTATATCATCTTATAATACTAAAGCTGTGGCGTCCGTATGTTGTGGGGCCCCAGCCGGACTCATATTATACGGTCATTACAGGGGAGCTGCTACAATTTGGTATCATAGCGAGGTTAGATTCGAGGTCAATGCATAAAGAAGTTATCCACATAAGAGTAACGCGGGACCATGAGTGTCCTTATGTTTAAGTCTTGAGTTTAGAGGCTGATTCCTTATTTTTTATTTTCTTGAAGAGTGCAAGCAACGAGGCGGGAACGTCGAGAACAAGAGAAGAACTCTAGGCGAGCAGTGCCACTGCTCCAGGTCTTTTGGGCACGGGTGTAAACCCGCTGATTTCTGCCGCATGCTTGCAGAAGCGATGGTGGCAGCCCAAGCTGCAGCGGCAGCTCAGGTAGCAACCCCTGCTACACCGGATACGGCGACGGTCGTGCTAGGCAGAGAAGCCAGGCGAGTGGAGCCTTTGGCTGAAAGGGTGGTTGTCGAACATGGAGACCGGCACACGAAGTATTTCCTGAGCTTCCATCCCCCGTCGTTTAAGGGAGTGGGTACGCCAATGGATGCGGAGGATTGGTGGGTTCACATTCAAGAGCTTTTGAGGGCGGCAGAGACACCAGAAGAAAAGAAATCTGAGTATGCGGCGTTCATGTTGGAAGGAGACGCCAAGTTGTGGTGGGTGAGCCATAGCGGCCGCCAGTTCCCTGGACGCACCCCGTCAATGGAGGAATTTGGGGATGCGTTTCTAAAGAGGTACATTCCAGTTTCTACACGATTGGCCCTTCAGAGGCAGTTTCTGCACTTAATGCAGCGAGACAAGATGGTGGACGAGTATGTGCAGGAGTTCACCCATTTCGGTCGTTACGCGGGAACGACGATGGCATATGATGTAGAGAGGGATAATCTCTTCTATCAGGGGCTGAGGGAGAATCTAAGGCAGCCCCTCATTTCCATGAAGAGAGCTGGTTTCAATGAATTAGTTGAGGCTGCCAGGATTTTTGGAAAGTGATCTGGAGCTAACCCAACGTCGTAAGGGTTTCACTCCCAAGCAAGGGGAAGGGAAGCCTCCCCAATCTCAGGGAAAGTCTGAAGGGAGTAGGTGGAGGAAAAATCCTCACGCTTTCAGATCCGATGAGAAGAGCAAGTGGATGCCTGGAGGTTCTCACTCTAGGGGACCGCCGACGTGCTACAACTGCGGTAAGGTGGGGCACATAGCTCGTGTTTGTCCTCAAGGAGGAGCGGAGCAAGAGGCAAGGCAGGAGCAGACTATACGCTCCGGCCCCAATGTCGCGGAGAAAGGGAAGATGGCGGAGTCAAGCGCTTCTCGGTTCCAACCGGTGCAACCAAGGGCCTATAACCTTGGACAGCAAGAAGCGATCCGCCAAACCGATGTGGTGACAGGTATGAAGAAAATTTAAGTTTAAATTTTGTGCTTCATACTTTAAGACTTTTGTGTGATGTCTATGTTGTAGGCTTCGTTTTAGTTTTCGGATACCCCGCTAGGGTATTATTCGATACGGGAGCATCGCACTCCTTTCTCGCGGAGAGCTTCATTCGGAGAATAGGAGTTGAGTCTTTCTCGGTGGACGCGGAGCTGAAAGTGTGCATGCCTAATGGGTCATCCATGACCACCGGGGCCAAAGGGCGCATCTGTTGGGAGCTTGACGGAGTTGACTTCATTTTGGTAGCAGCGATTTTGCCTTTGGTTGAGTTCGATGTCATTTTGGGCATGGACTGGCTTGCTGAGCAGCGCGCCAGTATTGATTACCTATCTAAGGTAGTAACCCTAAAGAGCAAAGGGCAGGCAGAGGTCAAATTTGAGGGCCTTTGTGGAGTGGCCTATTCCCTGATTTCAGTCATGCAATTGATGTAGGTGGTTAACCAGGGTGGTGTAGCACTTGTAGCGTTATTGGAGGTTCGTCTCTCTCACCTATCTATAGAGGAAGTGCCCATAGTGGCATAGTTCAAGGATGTGTTTCCGGATGAACTTCCTGGAGCGCCTCCTCGGCGGGAGATCGATTTCTCAATCGAGTTAGTACCGGAGGCTAGGCCGGTGTCACATCCTCCATTTAGGATGGCAACAAAGGAGTTGGCTGAACTCAAAGTACAGCTACAGGAACTGTTGGAGCAAGGGTATATCAGACCCAGTTCTTCGCCGTGGAGCGCGCTGGTGTTGTTTGTAAAGAAGAAAGACGGTAGTATGTGGTTGTGCATAGACTACCGAGAGCTGAATAAATTGACCGTCAAGAATAAGTATCTGATTCCTCGGATAGACGACTTGTTCGACCAGTTGGTAGGGTCGGTGGTGTACTCAAAATTGGACTTAAATTCAGGCTTTTATCAGTTGCGAATTCGGGACGAGGACATCCCCAAGACTGCCATTGGTACAAGGAATGGACACATTGAGTTTACGGTGATGCCGTTCGGGCTAACGAACGCACCATCTGTGTTCATGGATCTTATGAATCGAGTATTTCGGGAATACTTGGATTCTTTTGTGGTTGTCTTCATTGATGACATCTTGTTGTATTCCAAATCGGAAGTGGAGCATGAGACCCACTTGAGAGTGGTCTTGCAAGTGTTGAGGGAGAATCAGTTGTATGCAAAGTTCTCCAAGTGCGAGTTCTGGTTAGAGAAGGTGGCATTTTTGGGCCACGTGATTAGTGGGGATGGGGTGGCAGTGGATCCAACAAAAGTGGAATCCATCAGAGATTGGCCAATCTTGAGGACCGTGGCGGAAGTCCGAAGTTTTCTTGGACTAGCTGGGTATTATAAGAGATTCGTGGAGAATTTTTCGCAGATATCTCTACCCCTCACTGTCACAACCCGCATTTTCTCAACGATAAAATCGTATCAGAGCTAGAGAAAACGCGCGCCGTGATGCCACGTCGTGCAGGGGACAACTGCACACGCTCAGGCAAAACTCCACACCTTAAATTTTAAGGAAAAATCGTTGATTAATTATGAAAGGAAAGCAGTTATGTTGATTGGCCGTATCCCTCGGCATGGTGGATCAGCTAGTCCACAATTAAAAGTATAAGTATACGCAGCAGAAAATAGTTTGGTTCAATTAAGTTGACACCCTAGTGAGCATAAGTGTCCCCGAGGGACAACTCATGGTATGCACAACTCTAATGTGAATATAATAGATATAAAAAGGTAATCTTTTTACGCTAAGGAAATATAGTGACTTTGTTTTATAATTATGCTATGCATGATATACATATAATAATGCTTTTAGGGTTTAAAATATCTATCATGCAACCTAGCAAAAATCCATCCCAGAAGCAAGTAAACAACCCCTAAAAGGCAAAAACAGCAGTTTAAGTTCATACCCAGCATCACAAGGAGCCACCAGTGGGCGCCAACAACCTGACACGAACCCACTGGTGAGTATGTATGTCTATACAGAAAAGTAAAGAACTACCTCACAAAATCGAGATCAGTTGTCTCAGCTACCCAAGAGGCCACAAACCAGCCCCTCCAAAAGAACTAGCCGCTGAACCGGCTATAACCTGGACCTGAGGCATTCAAGAAAAGAACACCTCAGCAAGGAAATAATCAAAAGTGCAAATAAAGCATTAGAGTTAAGAGCAAAAAGGAGGGTTTACCAACCCGACAACAAGCTGCTATAAGCAAAAGAAAGAGCATGACAGTAAGAAAAGAGCACTGTCTAAAGCACAGCAAAGCACACCAGGTGCGAGCAATAAAAGCAACATGCTCAACGAAAGAGTCTAACATTCCTAATACGTGGGTAAGTGGCAGTGGTCAAAAAAAAACATGAATCTGAATTCATGACCAGAATCAGATCCAAAAAGGGCTAAGGGGTCGCCAATGGCAGCTTTAGGGTCCCACACCAACCCATACCAGGGAAAACAGGTCGTGGCCACAGCTCTCCACATCAACAGCCGCCCCTCTTAGAGGCCACTAAACATTGCACCACCTGCCACAACCCAAGAGTCGGCAAGCAAAAAATTTGCCGAACACCCAATACCACCCCCTAAAGGAAGGGTAAAGTCACACTAACAATCCTAAGGTACACAAGAACTCAAGACAGAAATGTCGAGCCCACTCGACGCAGCGTAAACTCCACTCACCTGACGCCTAAAAATACTTAGCCGCAAGTCCTAAGCTAGGTGACGGCGTTGAGCTCACTCGACGCTGTCAGCGCTTTCCACTTAGGGTAAACGTAAGTCTCGTTAAAAAAAATCACAGCCTATGCTCTCTCATTGCGAGCAAGCAGAGAGTTGGAAATTTAATCCCAACCCTCCGTTCCGTCCTAACTACTCGGGACTATCGCAACCGAACCTGAACCACCTCTACCGCAGCCTCACCCTAACTCTAGTTACCCACAGAACACCAAACCACCGACAAAAGAGAACATGATTAAAATTCCAGAAAAGAAAATAAAGGATCAGCACTTGATTAGAAGCTTGAAGAAACAATTCAACCTGCTGCCCTAGGGAGGAGAAAAAAAGAAAGAAAAAGAGAACAGAGCTTTACAGAAGGAATAAAAAGATCAAGGGTTAGAAATAAATTTGGCAAGGGCAAGGGGCCACTTGCCTCTACCTCTCCGGAAAAACAAACAACAGCCGCACCACGGCTTGGCTCCGGCGGCAAGATCGGCCACCTAGAAGACCAAAGCTGAAACTTGAGGGAAGAAAGAAATCAGTTAATTAGAAATTCCTGGAATCGAACCCTAAATCAAGAAAAACTTACATGGAAGGGAAGATCTAGCCGAGAGCAAGCCGAATCCGCTAACACACGAGAAAAACGGGCTCTAACCTTCCCGAAATCGCCGGCCAAAACAACCACCGCCTCCTCTCAAAACCCTTCCGCTGGAAGCTCTCCAGACTCGGGAACGATGAAAAATGAGGAGGAAAAATAGTTCACGGCAACAAAAGACGATTTCAGGAAAAAAGTACGGAACACGCCCAAGACACGCCCGTGACACGGCCCGACACGCCCGTGTCACGGGGCGTGTACTCACACACTCGACGAACGTCGATCTCTACTCGACGAAAACACGGGACACGCCCCCCCCCCCCCCCCAGACACGCCCGTGACACGGCCCGACACGCCCGTGTCACGGGGCATGTACTCACGCACCTACCCACTCGACGAAAGTCGATCTCCGCTCGACGAAGCACGGGACACGCCCTGTGACACGCCCGTGTCACAGGCCGTGTACCAACTCGAAAACCGCCCGACGATCGTGGAGCGCCGATCGTCGAACAGAGAGACACGCCCCAAGGTCACGCCCGTGTTCGACACGACACGCCCGTGACAGGGCCGTGTTCTCACTAAACACCGCCTGCCGACCATCGAGCGCAGCTCGACGAATCAAAGGGGGACACGCCCGTGACACGCACGTGTCACGGCCGTGTTCCTACAAAAAACCCTGTCGACCAAAAATTCGTCGACTGGAGAAACGGGAGCTCTACCCGAGCACGACACGCCCTGGGTCACGGGCGTGACCCAGGCCGTGTCACCCAAACTTACACAGAAAAGAAACCTGCTAACACCTCGCAAACAAGATACAGGGCACCAGCCTACAAGCTCAGCCACAACAGGCCACGCACAGCATAGCAAGCATAACAAACATGCAGCTAACAAAACAACGCCGAAACGACGCGAAGGCAAACGATCTCGGATTTCGACCAAAACTCGCACCGTAGCTAAACAATCAAGCCACGAAAACAACGGCGAGGTCGAAAACAACATCCGACGATCGAACGCTCGGGCCAACACCTCCCGAAGCCAAAACGCAAGCATTTCCCTAAGAGGCCCAACCGAGTCACCAAAACAGACTCCGGCTAGCTGGGGAAACTTGCCAACTGGCTACAACCAGGCCACACAAGGAACCTACAGAGCTAGGACCGCGCTCTACAAAGGCGAAGGGCCGGAAAACGTCATCGTAACGCCAATCCACAATCAAACAAAACACAGAAAAATCGGGGGCGTTACAGCCACTCCCCCTAAAAGAAAGTTTCGCCTCGAAACTTTACTCACAACACTCCTATGACGAAGGAGAGAGAAAGAGCCAGGAAAGAACTATATAATCATAAATAAAACAAAACATACCAGGCACAAGCTCAGGGAAACAGATGAGGGTGAGCCTCCCTCATAGCCGACTCCAACTCCCAAGTCGCGCTTTCTACATCCTGATTCCTCCATAACACTTTAACCATCGGAATAGACTTCTTCCGCAGCGCACGAACCTGAGAATCCAGAATGCGGACAGGCACCTCCACATAAGAAAGATTCGGCTCCAACTGAGGCACAGAATCCAAAACCTGCCTGCCATTCGATACACATTTCCGCAGCTGACTGACGTGGAAGACATTATGCACGGCAGGGAAATTTGCGGGCAACGCCAGCCTATAAGCTGATATCCCAATCCGCTCAACAATCGGAAACGGCCCCACGAACCTCGGGTCCAACTTCCTGTTCTTGCCAAAACGCTTGACTCCGATCAACGGGGAGACCTTTAAGAACACTGAGTCCCCCACCAAAAATTCCAAATCCGATCTACGCCGATTGGCATTTTTCTCATATCTCTCTTGGGCTATCCGAAGCTTTTCCCGAATAAGCCTCACAGCAGTTTCCATCTCCTCGAGAGCTTCTGGACCCAACAAAGGTCTCTCGCCAACCTCAGCCCAAAACAAGGGAGTCCTACAGCGCCTCCCATACAAAGCTTCAAAAGGAGCCATTTGCAAGCTTTCTTGATAACTGTTATTATACGCAAATTCCATAAGCCGCAAGCGCTCATCCCACGCTCCTCCGTGTTCCAGAATATAGCATCGGATCATATCTTCCACAATCTGATTTACTCGCTCTGTCTGACCATTGGTCTGGGGATGATAAGCTGTGGAATATCTCAAATCTGTACCCAACCCTTCTTGAAGGCTCTTCCAAAAACGAGACGTAAACCTGGAGTCTCGATCTGATATGATACTCACGGGTACACCATGCAATCTAATAACCTCATCCAAATACAGCTCGACTATCTTCCTCATCGGATAATCGATCTTAAATGGTACGAAGTGAGCACTCTTCGTCAATCTGTCTACGATCACCCAAACTGAATCATGCCCTTTAGGAGATCTCGGTAAGCCTGTGATGAAATCCATCAAGATACTCTCCCACTTCCACATCGGAATCTCTAAGGGAGTTAGCTTGCCACCAGGCCTTCCATGGTCGGCCTTCACACGCCTGCAAGTGAAGCACTCAGAAACAAATCTGGCTATGTCATTCTTCATCCCATACCACCAGGCAATCTGCTTTAAATCATGGTACATTTTGGTAGACCCTGGATGGTAGGCAACACTAGATCCGTGGGCTTCCCTGCACACCATATCCCGGATATCCCCAACCGCGGGAATGCAAAACTTGCCACGAAACTTCAAGGTACCCGCATCATCTATAGAGAAATCTGGTAATTCACCTTTTTCAGCTCGAAGGTACAAATGCAAAAGATCGGGATCATCTTTCGGATGCAGTCGCGTAAGCGCAATCCACGAAGGCTCTGCCACTGCCAAGCTACTCTGCGAATCGCAGCTTCCCACAGAAATGTCCATCAAAAGAAACTCTTCCACAAGACGCTCGGCGGAGAGATTGAAAATCTTTCCTGACTTCCGACTTAGGGCATCGGCCACCACATTCGCCTTACCCGGATGATACTGGATTTCAACATCATAGTCGGCCACGTACTCCAACCACCGCCGCTGGCGCAGATTCAACTCTTTCTGAGTGAAGACATACTTCAAGCTCTTATGATCCGTGAAAATCTTGCACTGTGCGCCATACAGCAAATGCCTCCACAATTTCAACGCATAGATCACAGCTGCAAACTCCAGGTCATGCGTAGGGTAATTCCTCTAATGAGTCTTTAGCTGCCTCGACCCGTACGCAATCACCTTCCCGCCCTGCATCAAAACGCAGCCCAATCCGACGTGCGACGCGTCCACATATATATCATACTCACTATCTTCAGTAGGCAAAGACAAAACTGGAGCTGAACATAACCTTCTTTTTAATTCCTCAAAAGCCTCCTCACACTTGCCATCCCATATGAAGGCTGCATTCTTCTGCGTCAACCTGGTCAACGGCGCAGACAAAGTAGAGAATCCCTCTACGAATCTCCTATAATATCCAGCCAAGCCCAAGAAACTTCTGATCTCTTTGGGAGTAACGGGCCTCGCCCATTCCATAACAGCAGCGATCTTTTCTGGGTCCACTGATATTCCCTCCTTATTCACCACGTGGCCGAGAAAAGAAACTTGAGGCAACCAAAATTCGCACTTGTTCAGCTTGGCGTATAGCTTATGGTCTCTCAGAGTCGCCAAGACCAGACGCAAATGCCGATCATGCCCCTCCGCATTCTTAGAGTATACCAAAACGTCATCTATAAAGACGATCACAAACTTATCCAGAAAATCCTTGAAAACTCTATTCATCAGATCCATAAAAGCTGAGGGCGCATTAGTCAAACCAAATGACATAACTAAAAACTCAAAATGCTCATGACGAGAGCGGAACGCCGTCCGCGGAACATCTGACTCCCGAATCCTCAACTGGTGATAGCCCGAACGAAGATCTATCTTGGAAAACACGGCACTACCACGTAGTTGGTCAAACAGATCGTCAATCCGAGGCAAAGGGTACCTGTTCTTAATAGTAACCTTGTTCAGTTCTCTATAGTCGATGCATAGCCTCATCGACCCATCCTTCTTTTTAACGAACAGCACTGGTGCACCCCATGGTGAAGAACTCGGCCTAATGAACCCTTTTGCCAACATCTCATCCAGCTGAATTCGCAACTCTTCCAGCTCTCGCGGGGCCATCCGGTACGGCGTCTTGGCAATAGGACGCGTGCCTGGCTCCAAATCTATAGCAAACTCGACATCTCGATCGGGTGGAAGACCGGGAAGATCATCAGGAAACACATCGGAGAAGTCACACACCACAGGGATCTCTTGCAAACACGGCACTCTAACAACAGCCCCTACCAGAGAGACCACACAGGCAGAACAACCAGAATCAAGCAACTTCCGAGCACGCACCGCAGAAATGACTGGAGACTCCTGGAGAGAATACCCATAAATGCTCCCTGGCTGACCGTTGTCCTTGACGAAGTCCAAGCGCTTACCCTTGCACTGGATCACAGCATCGTACCTTGACAACCAGTCCATGCCCAAGATAACATCGAAGTCCTCCAGGTCAATCACCTTCAGATCTGCCTTGGCTAGAAAATCCCCCAACAAAATCGGACAATCAAGGACACCCAGGTCTGTAACCACAGAGTCACCGGAGGGGAACTTAATGCAAAAGGCACCACCAACATGATCTAGGCCCAAACTGAACCGCTCCACAAAGGCTCTAGCCACAAACGAGTGGGTAGCGCCTGAATCGAAGAGAACGCGCGCCCAGCGGTTCTTTACCTTAAATCGTCCTACAAATAGCGCACGCATCTAAGGAAACAAACGCTAAAACGAAAACTACAACCATAAAGGGATCATAGCGAAACGACTGAGGAGAAGTCAAACCTGAGATAACCTGGGTCGAAGTCTGCGCTTCGTCTGCCGAAAGCACATTCAGCTTCCCCTTTCCTCTATCCAATTGCTGAGGCGGTGGCAAAGCCTGGAGGGGTACTGGCTGCAGAATAGGCTGAGACTGTGGGCACTTTGTCTTGAGATGACCCTTCTGCCCACATTGAAAACAGACTTTATCTCTCGACCAGCAACGGGCAGCCTCATGCCCCTTCCTTCCACACAAGGCACACACCAAGTCTCCTCTGGCAGCACCCTGAATTGCGTGCACCTGTTCCTTCTTCTGCGCTCCAAACCTTTTGAAACACTTCTCCAAGGGGTGGCCTGGTCGGCCACAGAAACTACAAACCTCCTTGCTCTTCTTTCTCGAGACCGCATCGGGTTCCTGAGGGCTCTTCCCTCCACCGGACTTTCGCTTATCCTTCCACAACTGCTGACCTCTATTCTTGGCATTCTCAATGGCCTCAACCCTCATGGCAGCTTCGACCACGCTGGCATAACTGACTGCACCGTAGGCATTTGCTAACTGCTGAATGTCGCTTCTTAGTCCACCCAGAAATCGCTTAACTCGGTCTGCTTCAACGCTCACCAGACCAGGAGCAAACCGGCTCAACTTACTAAACTCAATCTCATACTCACTGACCGTGAGTCTCCTCTGCTTCAAATGGAGAAAGTCATTCATCAGCCGGTCCCTTTCGACTGAAGGCAAAAACTTACTCAACAGCATCCCTTTAAATGACTCCCAAGAGCATCCTGCCACCAAGCTCTCTTTCTCCCTCAACCACCAATTCTTTGCTAAGCCCTTGAGCTGGTAGGCAGCGAGCATCACTCTCTGATCATCCGAAATCCCCGAATAAGAGAACATCTCCTCAATAGTAATCAGCCAGTCATCCAAAATCATGAAATCTGCTTGCCCATCATAAGTAGGTGGTCTCAGTCGCTGAAACTGGGATATAAACGCCATCTCCGGGGGCACCACAACCAAAGGAACGGGAGGAGCAGGAGGGGCAGGAACAGCTACCCCCTCAGCGGGGTCCGGAACTCTCGGGGCCTGTCCCGCCACCATTGCTACTAGGGACTGAATCTGAGCCTGCATAGCCACCACCTGCCTCGATAGGGTCTCATTACTCTGCCGCAGGTTTTCTACCAACGCCTCGCTCTGCGCTCCTGACGTATCACCCTCGGATTGGGGCGTCGACCTCGTTGCGGGACGTCTCGCCATCCTATAATCGCACAAGCTTTAGACGAAACTTAGCCCAACAGCTAGAACAAAACTACCCGGTACAGACAAACACACTTAAATATGAACTTCAACTGCAAAACTTGCTCTGGGAGTTGTTTTATCATGATGATGTTATGCTTAACCTAAGATGGTTCACCACCATCACACTAACTCAGGTGCCTAAACCATGAATGCATGTATTTGTATTCTTTTTGACTCAAAACCATGCGTGTACATATGTCATCTTGCAAATCTTTAGCTTAACACGTTGTGCGTATGAAATGTTATGCTATGCATGATGTGCTATGCATTCTAAAAAAAAGGCCTTAATGCATGCCATGGGCGGCGTACACATGAAAATGTTATGCATCCCATACTACATAACATTCCCATGCAACGAAAAAAGAAAACGTGCTAGCCGCATTCATGTGGTGAGGTTATGCATCCCATACTACATAACCCTCACATGTTGCCTCCTATGGTGGATCCATATACAAACACATATTATGCATCCCATACTACATAATATGCCCCGTATACTTCTTTATGCTCATGAGTGTAGTGTTCGTGCTTTAGCCAAGACGTGCTGATGACATATCGGTGTGTGTATGATATGACGCTAACCACTAATGCAAACAAGGGGAAAGGTTACCCGACCATTTGTCAAGCAACCTCCCTCTGATACCAACTGTCACAACCCGCATTTTCTCAACGATAAAATCGTATCAGAGCTAGAGAAAACGCGCGCCGTGATGCCACGTCGTGCAGGGGACAACTGCACACGCTCAGGCAAAACTCCACACCTTAAATTTTAAGGAAAAATCGTTGATTAATTATGAAAGGAAAGCAGTTATGTTGATTGGCCGTATCCCTCGGCATGGTGGATCAGCTAGTCCACAATTAAAAGTATAAGTATACGCAGCAGAAAATAGTTTGGTTCAATTAAGTTGACACCCTAGTGAGCATAAGTGTCCCCGAGGGACAACTCATGGTATGCACAACTCTAATGTGAATATAATAGATATAAAAAGATAATCTTTTTACGCTAAGGAAATATAGTGACTTTGTTTTATAATTATGCTATGCATGATATACATATAATAATGCTTTTAGGGTTTAAAATATCTATCATGCAACCTAGCAAAAATCCATCCCAGAAGCAAGTAAACAACCCCTAAAAGGCAAAAACAGCAGTTTAAGTTCATACCCAGCATCACAAGGAGCCACCAGTGGGCGCCAACAACCTGACACGAACCCACTGGTGAGTATGTATGTCTATACAGAAAAGTAAAGAACTACCTCACAAAATCGAGATCAGCTGTCTCAGCTACCCAAGAGGCCACAAACCAGCCCCTCCAAAAGAACTAGCCGCTGAACCGGCTACAACCTGGACCTGAGGCATTCAAGAAAAGAACACCTCAGCAAGGAAATAATCAAAAGTGCAAATAAAGCATTAGAGTTAAGAGCAAAAAGGAGGGTTTACCAACCCGACAACAAGCTTCTATAAGCAAAAGAAAGAGCATGACAGTAAGAAAAGAGCACTGTCTAAAGCACAGCAAAGCACACCAGGTGCGAGCAATAAAAGCAACATGCTCAACGAAAGAGTCTAACATTCCTAATACGTGGGTAAGTGGCAGTGGTCAAAAAAAACATGAATCTGAATTCATGACCAGAATCAGATCCAAAAAGGGCTAAGGGGTCGCCAATGGCAGCTTTAGGGTCCCACACCAACCCATACCAGGGCAAACAGGTCGTGGCCACAGCTCTCCACATCAACAGCCGCCCCTCTTAGAGGCCACTAAACATTGCACCACCTGCCACAACCCAAGAGTCGGCAAGCAAAAAATTTGCCGAACACCCAATACCACCCCCTAAAGGAAGGGTAAAGTCACACTAACAATCCTAAGGTACACAAGAACTCAAGACAGAAATGTCGAGCCCACTCGACGCAGCGTAAACTCCACTCACCTGACGCCTAAAAATACTTAGCCGCAAGTCCTAAGCTAGGTGACGGCGTTGAGTGAGCTCGGCTCACTCGACGCTGTCAGCGCTTTCCACTTAGGGTAAACGTAAGTCTCGTTAAAAAAAATCGCAGCCTAAGCTCTCTCATTGCGAGCAAGCAGAGAGTTGGAAATTTAATCCCAACCCTCAGTTCCGTCCTAACTACTCGGGACTATCGCAACCGAACCTCAACCACCTCTACCGCAGCCTCACCCTAACTCTAGCTACCCACAGAACACCAAACCACCGACAAAAGAGAACATGATTAAAATTCCAGAAAAGAAAATAAAGGATCAGCACTTGATTAAAAGCTTGAAGAAACAATTCAACCTGCTGCCCTAGGGAGGAGAAAAAAAGAAAGAAAAAGAGAACAGAGCTTTACAGAAGGAATAAAAAGATCAAGGGTTAGAAATAAATTTGGCAAGGGCAAGGGGCCACTTGCCTCTACCTCTCCGGAAAAACAAACAACAGCCGCACCACGGCTTGGCTCCGGCGGCAAGATCGGCCACCTAGAAGACCAAAGCTGAAACTTGAGGGAAGAAAGAAATCAGTTAATTAGAAATTCCTGGAATCGAACCCTAAATCAAGAAAAACTTACATGGAAGGGAAGATCTAGCCGAGAGCAAGCCGAATCCGCTAACACACGAGAAAAACGGGCTCTAACCTTCCCGAAATCGCCGGCCAAAACAACCACCGCCTCCTCTCAAAACCCTTCCGCTGGAAGCTCTCCAGACTCGGGAACGATGAAAAATGAGGAGGAAAAACAGTTCACGGCAACAAAAGAAGATTTCAGGAAAAAAGTACGGAACACGCCCAAGACACGCCCGTGACACGGCCCGACACGCCCGTGTCACGGGGCGTGTACTCACACACTCGACGAACGTCGATCTCTACTCGACGAAAACACGGGACACGCCCCCCCCCCCCCCCCCAGACACGCCCGTGACACGGCCCGACACGCCCGTGTCACGGGGCATGTACTCACGCACCTACCCACTCGACGAAAGTCGATCTCCGCTCGACGAAGCACGGGACACGCCCTGTGACACGCCCGTGTCACAGGCCGTGTACCAACTCGAAAACCGCCCGACGATCGTGGAGCGCCGATCGTCGAACAGAGAGACACGCCCCAAGGTCACGCCCGTGTTCGACACGACACGCCCGTGACAGGGCCGTGTTCTCACTAAACACCGCCTGCCGACCATCGAGCGCAGCTCGACGAATCGAAGGGGGACACGCCCGTGACACGCACGTGTCACGGCCGTGTTCCTACAAAAAACCCTGTCGACCAAAAATTCGTCGACTGGAGAAACGGGAGCTCTACCCGAGCACGACACGCCCTGGGTCACGGGCGTGACCCAGGCCGTGTCACCCAAACTTACACAGAAAAGAAACCTGCTAACACCTCGCAAACAAGATACAGGGCACCAGCCTACAAGCTCAGCCACAACAGGCCACGCACAGCACAGCAAGCATAACAAACATGCAGCTAACAAAACAACGCCGAAACGACGCGAAGGCAAACGATCTCAGATTTCGACCAAAACTCGCACCGTAGCTAAACAATCAAGCCACGAAAACAACGGCGAGGTCGAAAACAACATCCGACGATCGAACGCTCGGGCCAACACCTCCCGAAGCCAAAACGCAAGCATTTCCCTAAGAGGCCCAACCGAGTCACCAAAACAGACTCCGGCTAGCTGGGGAAACTTGCCAACTGGCTACAACCAGGCCACACAAGGAACCTACAGAGCTAGGACCGCGCTCTACAAAGGCGAAGGGCCGGAAAACGTCATCGTAACGCCAATCCACAATCAAACAAAACACAGAAAAACCGGGGGCGTTACACTCACCTCACTCACTCGTAAAGATCATAAGTTTGTGTGGACTCAAGAGTGTAGGCAAGCATTTGAAGCACTGAAGGAGAGACTGATGATGGCTCCAACCCTAAGTCTACCGCAAGGAACCGAGGGATTTCAGATCTTTAGTGACGCATCGGGATGCGGTTTGGGTTGTGTTTTGGTGCAACATGGCAAGGTGATAGCTTTTGGGTCTAGACAGCGGAAGCCTCATGAGAGGAATTATCCCGTCCATGACTTGGAGTTGGCGGCGGTAATTTTTGCGTTGAAAATATGGCGACATTATGTGTACGGTGCAAAGGTGGAGATCTTCACGGATCATAAAAGCCTGAAGTATCTCTTGGATCAAAAGGACTTGACCATGCGGCAACGCAGGTGGGTTGAGTTTCTTGGAGACTACGAGGTGGCGATTCAGTATACTCCAGGTAAAGCCAATGTGGTGGCGGATGCCTTGAGTAGAAAGTACTCGGGGCAAGGGAATTGGATCGAAGCTCATGATGAGCAGTTGGTACGGGAATGGGAGTCCCTTGGTTTGGAATGTGTTGCGAGAGGCAAGTCCAGCGTGGTTCGGTTGAACTGGATTGAAATACAAAATGACTTGTCCGATCGTATTCGGGAAGCGACTCGGTTGGATGTGGAGTTTCAACCTTTTGTGATGGAGGCCCAAAAGGGCGAGAGAAGCGCCTGGGAAATGATTGATGGGATTCTGAGGAAGGACGAAAAGGTTTGTAACCGCAGTTCGGCAAACTCCGTGAGGAGTTGATGTTTGAGGCTCACTTCACAAAGTACTCCATTCACCCGGGCAGTACAAAGATGTACTTGGATATAAAGAAATCCTTTTGGTGGCCAGGGCTGAAGCAGGACGTAGCTTTGTATGTGAATCATTGTCAAACTTGTGCCTTGGTGAAGGCCGAATGTCAGAAACCGGGCGGGTTCCTGAAGCCCCTTCCAATCCCTGAGTGGAAATTTGATGACATCTACATGGATTTTGTTCATGGGTTGCCCAGATCGCAGCAGGGTAGTGATGCTATTTGGGTGATCGTGGATCGCTTAACCAAGGTGGCCCACTTCATCCCAAATCGGAAGGAGGACAGCGTGGAGAAGCTGGTGGAGTTGTATGTTCGCAACATTGTGCGACTGCATGGGATTCCTAAGAGCATAGTTAGCGATCGAGATGGACGGTTTACGTCCAAGGACTGGAGATTGGTTCCGAAGAGCTTGGGCATGAAGCTAAAGTTCAGTACGACGTTCCATCCTCAAACGGACGGGCAAACCGAAAGAACGAACCGTACTATGGAGGATATGCTGAGAATGTGCATTCTTGACTTCGGCAAGAAGTGGGAGGATCACCTCTTCATGGGGGAATTCACGTACAATAACAGTTATCAAGCAAGTATTAAAATGGCGCCATACGAAGCTTTGTATGGGAGATGGTGTCGAACACCAATGTCTTGGACAGAGGCGGGAGACACCAAAATTTTGGGAAAAGAGGTGGTAGTTGACGCTTGTGAGTTGGTGCGGACCATTCAAGAGCGTATGAAGGTGGCGCAAGACCGACAAGCAAAATACTTTAATGCTCTTCACAGGAAGTTGGAGTTTGCGGTAGGTGATTGGGTCTATTTGAAGATCAAGCCGTTCAAAGGCGTCTCACGGATTCGCCGACTCAAGAAGTTGAGTCCAAGGTTTTGGGGGCCTTTTGAAGTTATTGAACGGGTGGGAGAAGCAGCCTATCGGTTGGCGTTGTCCGCGGAGCTGAGTGGATTGCATGACGTCTTCCATGTCTCCGTCTTGAGGAAAGCCTTGGGGGAGGCTAGTGTGGTGATCGAGCCGGCATCGGTGCCGATTGAGGAAGACTTGAGTACGCGGGTCCTTCCAATTGCTTTAGAGGATTCAGAGACTCTGCAGTTGCGGAGTAAAGAGGTTAAACTCGTGAAAGTCCGATGGGACAACTGCAGTCGTGAGGAGTTCTCTTGGGAGCGAGAACAAGCCATGGTAGAAGAGTATCCAGAGCTCTTCAAATCAGGTACCATTTAAATTGTGTTCCCTTTTGCTTTGTAATTTCGGGACGAAATTCTGTTAAGGGGGGAAAGTTGTAACACCCCAAGATTTGAGAGGGGATCGACCAGCATTTTCTGGCCAATTTTGGTTTCTGTCAGGGGGCACACGGCCTGGGACACGGGCGTGTCCCAGGGCGTATCTGTAAGACTCCCCCCTCCCGGATCCCAAAACACGGCGCGAAGAGGGAGTCTTATGCCCGGAACAGCCGCCTTGCGGTAGCATTAGCACACGGGCTAACCTGTACCACAAGACGCCTATTCCGCCGGCTACAACAATATCAATAATTCATGTCAACCCAACCAAATAAATAAGCAAGAGAAGTCAAAATCCATACTAAGTATATAAAGTCCAAAACATCAATAAAGAGAAGCTAAACATGCTTCTACAAAATGTCAGAGTACAGCTAATCATTGCCCAAACGGGCTACATCAGAGTAAGCAAAACACTAACATCAGTAACAGACGGTATCGACGGCACCGTCACATCAGGCCCTGTCGTCCTGGCCTGGCTGTCCTGCTGCGTAGTCTGCGGCTACTCTACCTGCGGCGTGACCTCCTAAAAAGGAAGACGTAGCAACCGTTAGTCGAAACGACTAAGTGGTTTCACATCCGCTCCCCCGGCGACTCCTCGGCACCGGGCGGAGAAAGAGAAACAAGGGCACAATATATATCAGTAAGTATAAAAGTACAATCAGGTGACAAGGTACATGAGTATCAATGTATAACTAGCAGTTCTACAAAAGCTATCAATATGTAAACTAACAATTCTACGAGAGCCATCAAGGTATAATAACAAGTGTAAGAAAGCTTCAGCAGGAAAGTAACTTAACTTATAAGAATGCCCATACAAACTTATAAGTTAAGGATCGGGTTACATAAAGTAACTCATCGTATAAGAGTGCCCATACAAACTTATACGATGAGGATCTTGTTGTGCAATGATATGAAATGCTATGAATGCTATGCAATGACTCACCCATGCACTTGCTATGTCGACACAGACTGTAGTTCCCACTTTTCGAGCAGGTAGCTAACCTCTCAGGCATCAGCCGCCGTGGCCAGGCGGTGACAGTAGAACGGGCACTTCTACTACTAGGCGGGTATCACACTACTTCACCTAGGCCTCTGTACGCCTCAACGCTAAGAACACAACAGCGGAGCCCATGCGTACTATGGCCCAGCGGGGTCTTGGGTAGATGTGCACCAAGAACACAGCCCGAACTGGCCTTGCGTGACCCGGAAGGGGCCTCGGAAGAAAGCACGAGGACACAGCCCAACCGTTCACATGGCCGGAGGGGCCTCGGGACGTGAACACCGAGGACACAGCCCAAACCGACCAAGTCTAACTGTCAACTCCCGTCGGTGTGACGACTGGCGAGCCCGTAGACCTGCCACACTATCCTTAACCCGGGATTACGACACCGCGTGTCGACTCACACCACATGCAAACACCATATCAACACAACATGGAAGGGGCCTCGGAAGTAAACACGAGGGCACAGCCCAACCATCCATCCGCACCCTATCTCAACACAACCAAAACAAGTGGCGGTCAACACCGCACTTACGAACTTACACAATACTACCCGTAGGGAGACAACGCTCTAAGTATTGGTCCACTAGACTCATTTCATTAGTCAAACATATCCATGGCCATGGTCTATTCATCTATATGACTTCCCAAATGATGACAATGTAAAGTAACGTAATGCGCATATAAGATCTATCACATCATCCTTTTTAGTAATATCATAACTTAAACATGAAGTGTACCATATTCAATCTTTCAATTCCTACCAGTTCAATTCTTTTAAACAAGTTTGTTTCACAATTTGGTAATATGAAATATGATTAATAAGATACTTCAATCACACAACAAATGATTAATCATAAGGGTTCATCCAAGGCAAGTATCTTGCATTAATAATTTCACCGAAACAAAATCCATTTTTCCATTAAGCCCAGAATTTAGGCGCAGGTTGAATCTGGTCAGCAACTTCGACCGGAGATTCCCGAGGCTACAGGAATCCGGTGAAGTCGTGTAACCCCTCGATGGAAAGGTATTTCCATGGACTACATCTTTCATATTCAGAGCTCAACCCAGATTTGACATTATCCTACTTGAAATCGGACTTGAAGTCCGCTGCGTACAGAACACAGTTTCTGCATGCAGGATTTGTAAAACCCCATTTTCGTTTAGACTTTCCCGTGGCTACAGACATCACCTGAAGTCGTGCAACCACTCGTTGGAAAGGTATTTCCAAGGGCTTCAACTTTCGTGTTTAGCCGAAAGCCCAGATCTGGCCTTATCCATAGGGAAAATGGCCTAGAAGATCGCTGCGCGCAGAATACAGATTCTGCGCGCATCTTAAAGGAAAATGAACGGCATAGGTTCGTCTTCCTCCTCAAGCGATCGTTTCTAAATTTTCCAGAAATATTCTCCTCCCTTATTCAACCTCAAAGGCCATAAACTCCTCACGAGACCATCCACCCATCGTCATATTGAAGATAAGGGAAGGGTTGAAGAGATCTAAAGTCTAGAACACAAGTTCTAACATGGCCTAACCTAGAGATCTTCTCCTCTCCATCAAGACTCTCTTGAGTCGATGTCTCTCCTAAGGCATAACTATAGATCTAGCACCAAGGGAGAGGGTAGGAAACTCACGTTGGCTCCAGCGGTACCACCATTTCTCGCCATGGATCGCGTAGTTCTCCTCGGCGGCATCTTCTCTTTCACGGCGATGGCGGATCTCCTTCGGTAGGACTTGCTCCTGCAGTTTTCCCTCTCACAGGGGTTCTCACTGGAAATAGGGGATGAAAAGAGCATGAAAACGGCTAGGGTTTTCTATCCCTTATATAAATAAAATATGACACGGGTAGGGACACGGCCGTGTCCGTACCCGTGTCCCGCTTCCGCGAAACGGCCGTGGCGGTTTCCATGTCGATTCAATGCTTGACACGGGTAGGGACACGCCCGTGTCCCAACCCGTGTTCACATGACACGGCCGTGTGCCTGGCCGTGTCATTGGCCGTGTACTTCTCGGGTTGCATCTCGACACTTCTCGTCGAGCTCAACTCGACGCACACGGGTAGGGACACGGCCGTGTCACTACCCGTGTCCCTTGGTGTCGACACAGCTCGACGATCTCGACACGGGCGTCGAGCTCAACTCGACGCACACGGGTAGGCACACGGCCGTGTCCCTACCCGTGTCCCTAGGTGTCGACACAGCTCGACGATCTCGACACGGGTCGTCGAGCTCGACTCGACGCACACGGGTAGGCACACGGCCGTGTCCCTACCCGTGTCCCTAGGTGTCGACACAGCTCGACGATCTCGACACGGGTCGTCGAGCTCAACTCGACGCACACGGGTAGGCACACGGCCGTGTCCCTACCCGTGTCACTTCCTTTTTACACTGATTCTCCACTTCTCCACAAGTGCAGTCCAATTCCCTGCACTCTCAGGACTCAAGTCAACCCTCCTGACTCAAAACACACACACTAGGGGCCTAGAGCGATTCGGGACGTTACAAATCCTATAAACAAAATAAAAGATTTCGTCCCCGAAATCAGGCTTAGGTTGTGGGGAGAAGTGTATAACAGGAAATTTAACATATGCTTTTAAATAAAATTACCTTGAGCAAACAACTCCGGGTAGCGTTGCCGCATTAAATCCATTGGCTCCCAAGTGTACTCCTCCTTCCCATGATTCATCCATTGCACCTTCACTAAGGGAACACTTTTGCGGCGTAATGTTCTTGTCTCGCTGTCAACAATTCGTACCGGCTCTAGTCGCACAGTCCTATCTGATGCCACCGCACCATCAGTAGTGGGAATATACTGGTCGGGCCGCAACAGTGCTTTTCGAAGCGACGATACATGGAACACGTCGTGAAGATTTTCCAGTTCCGGTGGTAACTCCAACCGATAGGCCAACGGGCCAATCCTTTCCAATATAGTATAAGGCCCAACATACCTCGGGCTGAGCTTTTTCACTCAACGCACCCGCGAAACTCCATGCATCGGCCGAATCTTAAGGAACACTTTTTCGCCCACTTGGAACTCCACCATCCGGTGCTTTTTATTGTAATACTTCGCCTGTCGACTTTGAGCCTCCAACATGCGATCCCGTATCAATCTGACCGCCGCATCAGTATCATCTATGTATTCGTTTCCCAATGCCTTCGGATCTTCATCTTGTACCCAAGACAAGGGAGTCCTGCACCTTCTTCCATAAAGGGCTTCATGGGGCGCCATGCCGATGCTCGCCTGATGGCTATTATTATAGGAGAATTCCACTAGTGGCAAGAGCCTTTCCCATGGCTCTCCTCTGTCCAACACACATAACCGCAATAAATCCTCCAGTGTTCTGATGGTCCGCTCTGACTGCCCGTCCGTCTGTGGATGAAATGCGGTACTAAAGGTTAGGCGTGAGCCCAAATACGCCTGTACCGCCTTCCACTCATTGGATGTAAACCGACCATCCCGATCTGAAACAATTGTCTTGGGCACGCCATGATACCGTACAAATTGCTCCACAAAAAGGCGTACCAAAGCATCCACGTGTGCTTCCTTCTTCATTGGAATGAACCGGGCCACCTTTGTCAGTCGATCCACAATAACCCATACTGAATCATTCCCGGAGCGGGAACGAGGTAACCCATGAACAAAGTCCATGGAGATATCCTCGAACTTCCACTCGGGGATGGGCAATGACTGCAACAAACCACCGGGACTCCTGCATTCAGCCTTCACTCTTTGGCAAGCTTCGCAATGTGTAACATAGTAGCGGACATCCTTCTTCATTCCCGGCCAACACATGGTCTTCCGCAGTCCGGCGTACATCTTAGCAATACCCGGATGCACTGAATATTGAGAGGAATGTGCCTCTCTCAATATATCTTCCCGAATTTTGCCGCCCTTGGGAATATAGAGTCGGCCACGAAAATAAATGAGGCCGTCTTTGAGTATGTACTCATCGGTGGTCCCATCTTCAATTGCCTTGATTGCCGGGGCCAAGGCCGCATCCATTCCTTGCTCCACCCGAATCCGGTCTCGGATATCACAAACTATGCTCATGTTGGCCAAATACTCCGCATACTCTGCCGAAGGATCCTTGAATACTAGAGTAATTTCCATCTCCTCGATCATCCGAGCCAACTCCATGCTCATCAGCCGAGACTCTGGGCTAGAGCCTGGCACTTTTCTACTTAAGGCATCGGCTACCGAGTTCGCTTTCCCGGGGTGGTAGTTCATGGTGAACTCGTAGTCGCATAGAAATTCCAACCACCGCCGTTGCCTCAGGTTCAACTCCTTCTGAGTGTGAACATACTTCAAGTTTTTGTGATCGGAAAAGATCTCGCAGTGCACGCCATATAAATAATGCCTCCAGACTTTCAAAGCGAACACCACTGCTCCCAACTCCAAATCATGAACCGGGTAATTAATTTCATGTTTCTTTAACTGCCTTGAAGCATATGCGATCACGTGCCCATGCTGCATCAATACCGCTCCCATCCCTTGATATGAAGCGTCCGTGTAAACTTGAAATCCTTCCTTCCCCGACGGAAGTGCAAGGATGGGGGCGGAGGTAAGCCTATCCTTCAGCTCTTGAAATGCCGCTTCACATTGAGGTGTCCACTCAAATGGCACTCCCTTCTTCGTCAAGGAGGTAAGAGGAAGGGCAATCTTGGAGAATCCTTTCACGAACTTGCGGTAGTACCCAGCAAGTCCAAGAAAGCTTCGTACATCAGCCGCCGACTTCAAGGGCGACCACTCCTTCACGGCTCGCACCTTCGCTGGATCCACCGCTAATCCTGCTCCACTGATCACATGCCCCAAGAAGGCTACCTCCTTAAGCCAGAATTCACACTTGCTAAACTTGGCATACAAGGCATGCTCCTTCAATTTCTTCAAAACCAAGGTCAGGTGCTCGACATGCTCCTCCTCCGTCTTTGAGTAGACCAAGATGTCGTCGATGAAAACAATGACGAAGATGTCCAAATACGGTTCAAACACCTTGTTCATCAAGCTCATGAAGGCCGAAGGGGCATTTGTGAGCCCAAACGGCATTACTGTGAACTCATACAAACCATATCTCGAACTGAAGGCCGTTTTCTGGATGTCCCCTTCTTGTATCCTCAACTGATAGTATCCGGAGCGCAAATCCAATTTAGAAAACCAATGTGCTCCCACTAGTTGATCGAACAACTCATCGATCCGCGGTAGTGGGTAAGTGTTCCGCACCGTCAATCGATTGAGTTCCCGATAATCTATGCACAATCGCAGTGTTCCATCCTTCTTCTTCACGAACAGCACAGGGGCTCCCCATGGTGATGAACTGGGGCGAACGAACCCTGAATCCACCAGTTCCTGCAATTGAACTCTAAACTCCGCGAGTTCTTTCGGAGCCATTCTGTACGGAGCCTTGGATACAGGCTTGGCACCTGGTACTAGATTGATCTGGAAGTCAACCTCTCTATGCGGAGGTAATCCTGGTAGCTTCTCAGGAAATACCTCAGGAAAATCCCGCACTACCCGTACATCCTTTAATTCCAACGCTGCTTCCTTCAACTCGAACCAGATCATGAAGACCTCATCCCCCTTCATATGAGCCTTTACAGCCTGAATAGAAGATAATATCATACGTGGCGCGAAGCCAATACCATGGAAGATGACGTCAGAGTCTCCATGCCTCAAATAGATCCGCTTCTCCGCGCAGTCGATCCTCGCGAAGTGCCAGTCCAGCCATGCCATGCCCAAAATGATGTCAAACTCCGGCATCCTCAGAACCGTGGCCGGCGTATCAAAGGCCTTCCCATCAATAAATAACTCCAACTCGCACTTGGCGGTTGCGATCATCTCCGAGCCGTCCGGAAGGCGTACACGTCGGGCTATGCCAGTGAAGTACTGTACATCCCCCATGTCTTTTATGAAATCCTCGGACACAAAGGAGTGTGAGGCACCGGTATCGAACAGCGCATAGGCTGTCTTCCCGCCAATAATCACGGTGCCTAAGTACCAACAACCAAAACTTATTGCTAGTGGCTAGTAAGTTCTAATCAATTCAAGTTAGACCATGCAAATATGTAAATAAATTAAATCATACCTGCAATCACATCTTGTGGGTTCCGTTCCTGCGCCATGTCAAGCGCGTACACCTGATCCCGGGCTGGTCCGGGGTTTCCTCTTGGCGGTCCTCGTCCTCGACCGCGCATATATCCTCGCCCTCGTGGAGCTGCTGGAGGGAGAGCAGGAGGGAGAGCAGGAGGGAGAGCAGGAGGGGCGTTCCCATATAGTTGCGGGCAAAGACGCCGGATGTGGCCCGGCTGGTTGCATTCGAAGCACACCAGACCACTCCGCCCTTCCGGTTGTTGGAATCGCTGAGGCTGTGGGGGTGGAGGCAACGCAGGCGGCTGCGGAACTGGATGCTCCACCCTATAGTTTCGGTGGACACGCCCTCCACCTCTTTGATAACCTCTTCCTCCTCTGAAGTCCCGTCTCCTTCTATTACTTGGGCCGGCTTCCATCACGTCCTCCGCAGGCCTCTTGCTACATCCCATGTGGTCTGCCTCCAATCTTTTCGCCATATCAATGATCTCCGCCAAGCTACCATCCGCTATAAACAAAAGGGACTGCCTTAGGGGATCTCGCAGCCCTTTATAGAAGCGCTTGGCATAACCTCTGTCATCCAACTCATAAGAATCTGCAAACCTTGCGAGATGCTGGAATTCCCGCTGGTATTCTGTAACCGACTTTGATCCCTGCTTTAGTAGAAGGAACCTCTGCTCAAGCTCATCTCGGGCCGAAGTAGGGATAAAGTGCTCCAAGAAAACACCCGAGAATTCATTCCAACTTATCTCCGTGTAGATCCGGCCTTGGAAGGTAGAGCCCATGAGGGACTTCCACCACCTCTTCGCATGTAAGTCCAAGACGGACACTGCCAATGTCACTGCCATGTTGGCTGGGCAACGGATACCGGCCAACAACTCCTGTATCGTGTCTAGCCATTCCTCTGTACGTACGGCTGACTCCGTCCCAAGGTAGACGGGAGGGGAGAGAGCCCGGAAGGTGCTCAGCCAGTTGGAGCTCGGGGCCTGTTGTTGCATCGGAGCCTGCTGAGCCTTAAAAGCATCCAGAATGGCGGTGAGCGTCTGCCCCAACTCAGACTGTTGGAACTGAGTGGGTATGGGAGGGGTAAGAGTACCCCCCATCGGCTCAACATGCAGTGGAACCTACACATACACGACAAATTTGTGGTCAGGTTGGCTAAACTTAAGGTCAAAGTTGGACAACTTAATGTGAATTACATATGGGCACACCACTGCTTCCGCTAAGTCAGTTTGTCCCCAAACTGACTAACCAAACGGGGGTGGCACCATTGTTGAATGACTTCTTAGTTGAGGATCGTGGCAAATTGATACCATTTGTAAGACTCCCCCCTCCCGGATCCCAAAACACGGCGCGAAGAGGGAGTCTTATGCCCGGAACAGCCGTCTTGCGGTAGCATTAGCACACGGGCTAACCTGTACCACAAGACGCCTATTCCGCCGGCTACAACAATATCAATAATTCATGCCAACCCAACCAAATAAATAAGCAAGAGAAGTCAAAATCCACACTAAGTATATAAAGTCCAAAACATCAATAAAGAGAAGCTAAACATGCTTCTACAAAATGTCAGAGTACAGCTAATCATTGCCCAAACGGGCTACATCAGAGTAAGCAAAACACTAACATTAGTAACAGACGGTATCGACGGCACCGTCACATCAGGCCCTGTCGTCCTGGCCTGGCTGTCCTGCTGCGTAGTCTGCGGCTGCTCTACCTGCGGCGTGACCTCCTAAAAAGGAAGACGTAGCAACCGTTAGTCGAAACGACTAAGTGGTTTCACATCCGCTCCCCCGGCGACTCCTCGGCACCGGGCGGAGAAAGAGAAACAAGGGCACAATATATATCAGTAAGTATAAAAGTACAATCAGGTGACAAGGTACATGAGTATCAATGTATAACTAGCAGTTCTACAAAAGCTATCAATATGTAAACTAACAATTCTACGAGAGCCATCAAGGTATAATAACAAGTGTAAGAAAGCTTCAGCAGGAAAGTAACTTAACTTATAAGAATGCCCATACAAACTTATAAGTTAAGGATCGGGTTACATAAAGTAACTCATCGTATAAGAGTGCCCATACAAACTTATACGATGAGGATCTTGTTGTGCAATGATATGAAATGCTATGAATGCTATGCAATGACTCACCCATGCACTTGCTATGTCGACACAGACTGTAGTTCCCACTTTTCGAGCAGGTAGCTAACCTCTCAGGCATCAGCCGCCGTGGCCAGGCGGTGACAGTAGAACGGGCACTTCTACTACTAGGCGGGTATCACACTACTTCACCTAGGCCTCCGTACGCCTCAACGCTAAGAACACAACAGCGGAGCCCATGCGTACTATGGCCCAGCGGGGTCTTGGGTAGATGTGCACCAAGAACACAGCCCGAACTGGCCTTGCGTGACCCGGAAGGGGCCTCGGAAGAAAGCACGAGGACACAGCCCAACCGTTCACATGGCCGGAGGGGCCTCGGGACGTGAACACCGAGGACACAGCCCAAACCGACCAAGTCTAACTGTCAACTCCCGTCGGTGTGACGACTGGCGAGCCCGTAGACCTGCCACACTATCCTTAACCCGGGATTACGACACCGCGTGTCGACTCACACCACATGCAAACACCATATCAACATAACATGGAAGGGGCCTCGGAAGTAAACACGAGGGCACAGCCCAACCATCCATCCGCACCCTATCTCAACACAACCAAAACAAGTGGCGGTCAACACCGCACTAACGAACTTACACAATACTACCCGTAGGGAGACAACGCTCTAAGTATTGGTCCACTAGACTCATTTCATTAGTCAAACATATCCATGGCCATGGTCTATTCATCTATATGACTTCCCAAATGATGACAATGTAAAGTAACGTAATGCGCATATAAGATCTATCACATCATCCTTTTTAGTAATATCATAACTTAAACATGAAGTGTACCATATTCAATCTTTCAATTCCTACCAGTTCAATTCTTTTAAACAAGTTTGTTTCACAATTTGGTAATATGAAATATGATTAATAAGATACTTCAATCACACAACAAATGATTAATCATAAGGGTTCATCCAAGGCAAGTATCTTGCATTAATAATTTCACCGAAACAAAATCCATTTTTCCATTAAGCCCAGAATTTAGGCGCAGGTTGAATCTGGTCAGCAACTTCGACCGGAGATTCCCGAGGCTACAGGAATCCGGTGAAGTCGTGTAACCCCTCGATGGAAAGGTATTTCCATGGACTACATCTTTCATATTCAGAGCTCAACCCAGATTTGACATTATCCTACTTGAAATCGGACTTGAAGTCCGCTGCGTACAGAACACAGTTTCTGCATGCAGGATTTGTAAAACCCCATTTTCGTTTAGACTTTCCCGTGGCTACAGACATCACCTGAAGTCGTGCAACCACTCGTTGGAAAGGTATTTCCAAGGGCTTCAACTTTCGTGTTTAGCCAAAAGCCCAGATCTGGCCTTATCCATAGGGAAAATGGCCTAGAAGATCGCTGCGCGCAGAATACAGATTCTGCGCGCATCTTAAAGGAAAATGAACGGCATAGGTTCGTCTTCCTCCTCAAGCGATCGTTTCTAAATTTTCCAGAAATATTCTCCTCCCTTATTCAACCTCAAAGGCCATAAACTCCTCACGAGACCATCCACCCATCGTCATATTGAAGATAAGGGGAAGGGTTGAAGAGATCTAAAGTCTAGAACACAAGTTCTAACATGGCCTAACCTAGAGATCTTCTCCTCTCCATCAAGACTCTCTTGAGTCGATGTCTCTCCTAAGGCATAACTATAGATCTAGCACCAAGGGAGAGGGTAGGAAACTCACGTTGGCTCCAGCGGTACCACCATTTCTCGCCATGGATCGCGTAGTTCTCCTCGGCGGCATCTTCTCTTTCACGGCGATGGCGGATCTCCTTCGGTAGGACTTGCTCCTGCAGTTTTCCCTCTCACAGGGGTTCTCACTGGAAATAGGGGATGAAAAGAGCATGAAAACGGCTAGGGTTTTCTATCCCTTATATAAATAAAATATGACACGGGTAGGGACACGGCCGTGTCCGTACCCGTGTCCCGCTTCCGCGAAACGGCCGTGGCGGTTTCCATGTCGATTCAATGCTTGACACGGGTAGGGACACGCCCGTGTCCCAACCCGTGTTCACATGACACGGCCGTGTGCCTAGCCGTGTCATTGGCCGTGTACTTCTCGGGTTGCATCTCGACACTTCTCGTCGAGCTCAACTCGACGCACACGGGTAGGGACACGGCCGTGTCACTACCCGTGTCCCTTGGTGTCGACACAGCTCGACGATCTCGACACGGGCGTCGAGCTCAACTCGACGCACACGGGTAGGCACACGGCCGTGTCCCTACCCGTGTCCCTAGGTGTCGACACAGCTCGACGATCTCGACACGGGTCGTCGAGCTCGACTCGACGCACACGGGTAGGCACACGGCCGTGTCCCTACCCGTGTCCCTAGGTGTCGACACAGCTCGACGATCTCGACACGGGTCGTCGAGCTCAACTCGACGCACACGGGTAGGCACACGGCCGTGTCCCTACCCGTGTCACTTCCTTTTTACACTGATTCTCCACTTCTCCACAAGTGCAGTCCAATTCCCTGCACTCTCAGGACTCAAGTCAACCCTCCTGACTCAAAACACACACACTAGGGGCCTAGAGCGATTCGGGACGTTACAGTATCAGGCTGGAGTCGACTACTTGGCCGCGTAGTCGACATTTTTCGCTCGACAAAGTGTCGAGACTGGGCACACGGGCGTGTCTCAGGGCGTGTCTAGCCCATGTCGACAACCGGCCTGGGGTATCGACATTTCCGCTCGACGATGTGTCGAGACAAGGCACACGGCCTAGGACACGGGCGTGTCCAAGGCCGTGTCAGTCGAGTGTCGAGACTTCTCTCGACGATGTCCACTCGACGAGTGTCGAGTGTCGAGACAGGGGCACACGGCCTGTAACACGGTCGTGTCACAGGGTGTGTCTCGCATGGTCGTATATCTTCGCTTGACGTTCTTCCACAGTGTCGAAACAAAGGCTGTGTACGAGTGTAGAGACTTCGCACACGGCTTGGGACACGGCGTGTCCCAGGCCGTGTCCTTCTCGGGTTGTTATCGGGGCTGTGTCGATGGAGGAACACGGCCGACCACACGGCCGTGTCAGTCGGGACACGGGCGTGTCAGGTCGAACACGGGCATGTCGGATGCCCGTGTGTTGTTCCAGGCACGTCGATTTGTGACGGCGAATGGGGGACACGACCCTGTACACGGGCATGTGCCAGGCCGTGTTCGGCCCAGGTGTTTTATTTTTTTCAGACGGATCGTGGCCATTCTTTCCCTTATTTTGGGATCTGATGGTCCAGGACTGCTCTTGGAGAGTTAAGTCCGAGAATAAGGTTGGAAACCCTCATTCTTCTCCAAGCTTTCTCTTACTAAATTCTAGAGAGAACGGAGAGCAAGGAAGAAGGTGAAGGAGGGTTTGGGCTGTAGGAGAGGCTTCGGTGCTCCAAATCGCGAGCCGAGTCCAGATCCGTGGAGGCTAAAGCTTTGCGAAGGTTTTCATCCGGCTATTTTGCCATGGCTAGGAAGAGGAGTCGGAAGGTAACGACACTTCTACTCTCGGTTTTAGGATGCATGCCTTAGCATCATTTTTCTTTTCAAGTTTTGGGCACCAAACACTAAAATGAGAGGGGTTTGGGTCGCCAAGGTTCAAGAAGAACCTCTGGGTTGATTGAGTCCATCCCCGGCATGTTTTGCATTAGAGATCCGCTCCGTTAGTGGATTAGGCATGGTGGGTGAAGCCGTAGTCGCGACCGTTAGTCTGACACGGTGATGTTGCATACGAACTTTAAGGATTCGTAGAGATTCTGTTGCGGCAAGATGTCGTTTGTGATGTGGTGATGTTTTCCCCTTTTTCTCAAGTGAGTACGTGTAGTCGGAACCGGACAAGGTTAGCTCCTTAATAGCGGTAGATGGTTTCCTTGGTGGACAAGGTTAGCTCTGCATTGGTGGTAGATGGTTTCCTTGGTGCGCGGGAACGCTGCAGTACAAATGAGGGACTAGGATGGAATTGTCTTGGTTTGTGATGTGCCAAGGCGTGGCTGTATCTCCGTGGTCGGCTGGCTATCCCGTGACATACATGTCATGTGTGGAGAGTGTCCCGGCAAGACTATTCCCCTTCTGTGAGACTGACGAGAATGCCAAGCATGGGGGCAAGCCCGGGCAATGAGGCCATGAGCGGGTGGGGTCCGGCAAGGCTTCTTAGAATCGGTCAGTTTTTGTTTGTTGGAATCCTGACAAGTGATGTCAGAGCTTGCAGGCAAGCCCGGGTATAAGACCTTGAGCGGGTGGGGCCTAGGCAAGAGTTCCATGTGGCGGCTTGTGTGCCGTTGGGGGGAATTGTGTCTCCCTTTTTGTTTGCGGCTTTATGCCAATGGGGAAACGATGAGTACTCAAATGATGTGGTGATGTGCTAGATGCATACGCTATAGGGTGTCTTGGGTGAAACCCGGCTGTTGCATACATGTTGCATAAGTAGGCCCTTTTTATATTATATGTTCAACCCGTAGAGAACGTGTATGATGTTTGAGACACCCAAGCTTGTTCATAATGCACTTCTTTTTATATTTATATATTGCATACGAAGTGCTGACTTGCAGGTTGGAGGGTTCCCCGGGGTCCGTTAGGGGCGGCCGGGAGGAGATGTGTTTGTTACACAGTTTGAGGTCAGCCTTTGCTGACCCACGTTACTAATAATTTTTACAGGGCAAGGATCGCAAGTAGGAGCTAGCTCGCCGGCCAGAAAGGCCTAAGCCTTATGAAGTGTTTCCCCTTTTGCTGTAGCTTTACATTTATGGCAGTGTATGTTTTGATGCTCATGTTGTCTGGCTTGCATGCCGAGGTACACTAGGAGTGCTTGTGCACTTTCATGACTTTTGTATTAATTGAGTTTGAACTCTCTTATGTTGTAAGGCCATAAGGCCATCTTTTTATTACTCTTATACTGGTGGATAACTTCTAGTCTTGTTTGTGTTTCCGCTGTGTTGTGCAAAGAGTTTTGAGTGTAGGTAGTTATATCATCTTATAATACTAAAGCTGTGGCGTCCGTATGTTGTGGGTCCCCGGCCGGACTCATATTATACGGTCATTACAGGGGAGGTGTTACAAAGGTAGTCCTCTAACAAGGTTGTCCTTGGATAGCCTAGCAATTGTTCTAAGGTTTATATGTCCTAATCTTTTATGACATAGTTCATTAGGTCTACAAATAGAATTGAAAAAGCATATATCTACCTTAGTTGAAAGAAAATCTACAAGATAAATGTTACATTTCCTTTTACCTGTCAACACAGTTGTGTTGTCCTCTGATTTGATTTTGCATAAGGATTTGTTGAAAGTCACTTGGTAGCCTTCATCACACAGTTGACTGATGCTGATTAAGTTGTGCTTCAGTCCTTCCACATATGCTACTTTCTTGAATGTGACTGAGCCAATCTGGACTACACCAAATACTTTTGTTAGTCCAAAGTTTGAATCACCAAATATTACTTTGGGTCAAAGTTTGGCTTTGAAGGATGTGAAATTCTCCTTGTTTCCTATCATGTGCTTTGAGCACCAACTATCCAGATACCATTGCTGGTTTGATGTTGGATAGGTCTTCACCTGCACATAAAATAGTTTATTTGTTTTTGACCCAGTTTACCTTGGGCCTAGGTTGATAACCTTTAAAATTTGAAATAAAAGACATCTCTTGTTGACTCTTGTAGCCTTCAGGATGATATCTCATATGAGGTATTATCCATTCAGTATAAGGGTTAAACCATTGAGATGTAGGACCTCTAGGGTTGAAGTTTAATTTGTCTTTGAAAGATTTTTCAAAACTCTGATCTCTGTTCGACGATCTCTGAGCTGAGTTCGATGATCTTGGGTCAGATCGTCGAGCTCCGTTCGAAGATCGACTATGCCAGAGTTCAGGGTTCAGAGATTGTCGACCTGAGTTCGATGATTTAGCCTGAGATCGTTGAGCTCCATTCGGCGATCGTCGAGCTCCGTTCGACGTTTTCTGTTGAACTTTTGTTTTCTTAGGTAAATCAGAATTCTTTCTAGCCACCTCTACAACTCCCTTACCTTTATCTGAGATAAACTTGATTGGATTTGTTAATACTATAGGTTGGCTGGATGAAGCACCCAAGCCCAGTGTACTATTGAATCTTGAGTTCACTGTGCTTGTGATGTCCATTAGTTTGATACTTCTCCCATTGAGGGATTCTTCAAACTTCTTGGCCTCTGATAGTTCACTTTTCAGTGAGGCTATCTACTCCCTACAGCATTCCAACTCCTCAGAGAGTTTGAGGTTATCTAATTTTAAGGTGCTTTGTTCAGATAGTTGATTTCTGAGATAAATAATTTCTTTTTCAGATTTCAATAGATCTAAACACAGTGCCTTAAATTCATATTTAAAGTCCTTTGAATTAAAATCAAATGAGTCTATTACCTAATCCTCTTCAGATTGAGTTTCTGATTCAGACTCTGACTCTTATTCTACATCAGTGTTGTGTTGAGAGGCATTGATAGCCATCATGCAGAACTCCTTTTCTTCAGCATCATCTTCATCATCACTTGAGCTGGATGAGGCTTCAGATTCTTCTTCTGTTTCACTCCAGGTTTCAGCTACAAACCCCTTCCTAGTGTGTTTGTTCTTGCTGGAGGAGGGTTTGTCATTGCTGTTCTTCCTGAAGTCTTTGTCTCTTTTCCTTTCTTTCCTGTCCTTCTTGTCCTTATACTGATTTTTTGGACAGTCAGACACAATGTGGCATGGTTTTCTGCATCCAAAGCAGATGATTTCTTTGTTATTGGACTTATCATACCTTGGCTTTTCATGCCCTCTGGATGACTTTTTCCTGAAGTCCTTCCTGGCCATTTTATAAAACCTTTTGACCAGTAAGCTTAGCAACTCTTCATTGCTTGTGACCTTGTCTTTAGGCAGATCTTCAATAGCTTTGAATGCTATTGATTTCTCTTTTCTGATTGCTGGTGAAGCAGCCTTCTGCTCTTCTTCTCTGTTCTTGATGAGCAGCTCATAAGACTTGAGCTTGCCCAAAAGAGCCTCAGTGGTGATCTCATTTAGGCTTCTGGCATCCTTGATTGGCCAGATCCTTGAGTCCCAAGTGCTGGAAAAGCACATTAGGATTTTGTCATTGAGTTCAATCAATGAGACCTCCTTGTCCAAGGTTTTCAGTTCATTGACTATAAGACTGAGTCTGTTATACATATCAGCAACTGACTCACTTTCTCCTTTCTTAAAGTTCTCATACTGAGTTATGAGATGGTATCTTCTATCTTTCCTTTCATCTGCAGATCCTGATACTATTTCAGATAGTTTGTCCCATATCTCCTTTGCTGAGTTGCATTCAGCTACTTTTTGAAATATTTCATCAGACATAGTCTGGGCTAAAATATTCATTGCCTTAGCATCTGCCACTTTCCATTTTTTGATTTTTGCATCTGTTCCTGAAGGAGGTGGAACAGCACTTGTACCTGTATTTTCTGGGGGTCTTGGACACACTGTCAAAATAGAATTAAAGATATCTTCAACAATAGAGTTCATGTACAATCTTATCCTTGCCTTCCAAAGTGCAAACTTAGATAGATTGCACACTGGAGGTCTGGTGCTAGCATAATCTTTATTTTGGGCCATGTTCTGTGAAGAAATAAATCTAATAACAAACTTAAAACAGATCTAACTAGAGGGATCTTAGGGTTCAGGTGTTAGCCTGTGCAACCACTAAGGTGTGGTATTTTAACCAACCTCCATCTGATACCAATTGAAAGTGTAGGTTAGATCTGATATACTCTAGAGGAGGGGTGAATAGATTATGGTGCTCACTAAAACCTTTTTACAACCTTTGTTGTATTCCTAAGTGAACAGGGAAGCAAATAAAATAAAGTAAACACAGCAACTAACTAAACACATTGCAATCACAGAGCACAGCCAGAAAACAAAAGAAAAGAGCAACCAGAAGACACAAGGAGCTATAGTGGTTCCCCAATCAATCTAGGTACATCCACTCTTCTACCACCCTAGGTAGGAATCCACTGCAGGATGAGTTGATCAGGTGTCCTGGGCACCAATGAGCTTTTGATAAGGTGCTCAAGAACCAACCCTCAAGTCTTTTGGAAGGAGACTTGCAACCAGAATAATTTTGAAGGGATTTAAAACCCTGTACAGGAATTGGAAAGAGGGTGATAATGTCTTCTCTGTCAACAATCAGAGAGAAGGCTTGTGAATTGATTGTAGCAGATCTTGCTCCCCCTGAGATCTTGAATTGGTCAGGAATGCTGCAGCACTGCTTCAGGGTAATAGGTCTTCAATAACCTAGAATGCCTGGACCAGAAATGCTTCAGGAACTTCTTTTGACAGATAGAACTTTGTTGTCCTTTGAAGTTGTCCTGAGAATACAGAGAAGAAGACTCTTGATTGAATTTGATTGTTCTTCTTCTTCCTCTTGAAAAAGTTCTCTGGTCAAGGCTGATTGCAGTCAAGAACTTTTGATTTGAGAATGTTTGTTCTTTTCTGCAACTTCAGAGTGACTGTCTGACTGTGTATATTGCTTGTTGTACTGTAATTCTGTTACTCTATCACTGCTAGATTCTTTTCTCTTACTGTGTGTAATCTCTGTCTGACCGAGGAACTTTCAAACTTTTGAATGTCGAGCAGTAATTGCAGTTGGCCTTGGAAAGAGTCAGCAATCAATAACTTTCCTAACTGTCCCATGGAAAAACGGCATGTAATCGTACATAGTCAATGCGCGTTCCAACGGTAACATTCCGAGAAGATCTGGCATTAAATATTCAGGAATCATCGCCAAGAAACGGGATGGGAAACTAGAAGAAAACCTAGTCTGGATTCATCGAACGAAGAACACAATTCGTCGAACTACACTTGTGTTCGTCGAGCTGTGCTTGAGATCGTCGAGCTGAGCTTGAGTTCGTCGAGCTGAGCTTGAGTTCGTCGAGCTGAGCTTGAGAGAGTTCGTCGACCAGACAATCTTCATTCGTCAAACAGACAGTCTTCATTCGTCGAGCTGAGAATAAAATTCGTCGATCTGCGAATCAAATTCGTCGAGCTGAGAGAAGTTCTGGACTTAGGCAAACTATACTGCATCTGCTAAAATACTGTGTCGACAGAAGTTGGTGTCGACAGATTGATCTTGGTGTCGACACAAACCCTAAGTGTCGACATAAGCTGGTGTTGACTGAAATCCTGGTGTCGACACAAATCCTCTGGTGTCGACCTAAGCTGGTGTCGACAGAAATTGTCTGGTGTCGACACAAACCCTAAGTGTCGACACAAATTCTCTGAGTCCAGAAATTGTCGAGTAGGGTATATCATTCGTCGACCTGAGAAGCTGACTTCGTCGACCTGAGAAGCTGTGAACTTGAGGTCCAAGTTCGTCGAGCTTAGAATATAATTCGTCGACCGAAGCTTGAAGCTGGACATAGAAAAATTTGAAGTTCTCCTGACTTTGGCTTGATGTATAACCTGAGTCTTCGTCGAACAGAGAACATAGATCGTCGAGCTCAGCACTAAGAATTGCCTCACGATCGTCGAGCGCAGAACTCCTTTCATCGAGCTGAGTTCGACGAACATCGAACTCACTTTACTTAGTCTTGAAAACTTGTTAGACTAGAGTCTCTGATGATCTTGTTGAAAGCTGGTCCATCTAGAGTTGAGCCTAAGGACTTGACCTAGACTCTAGGACACAAATTGACCCTGGCTATACATGATGGGTCACATCCTAAGTCAGTGAACCTAGCGCAAATCAACTAGGGATCCAAAAGATATCTTGAGAGAGGCACATTTCTCTCAATATTCAGTGCACCCGGGTATTGTTAAGATGTACGCCGGTTTGCGGAAGACCATGTGTTTGCCGAGAATGAAGAAGGATGTCAGGTATTATGTTACTCATTGTGAAGCATGTCAAAGAGTGAAGGCTGAATGTAGGAGTCCCGGTGGTTTGTTGCAGTCATTTCCCATCCCCGAATGGAAGTTCTAGGATATCTCCATGGACTTTGTCCATGGGCTACCTCGTTCCCGCTCCGGAAATGATTCAGTGTGGGTTATTGTTGATCGACTGACAAAGGTGGCCCGGTTCATTCCAATGAAGAAGGAGGCACACGTGGATGTTTTGGTACGCCTTTTTGTGGAGCAATTTGTACGGTACCATGGCGTGCCCAAGACAATTATTTCGGATCGGGATGATCGGTTTACATCCAAGGAGTGGAAGGCGGTATAGGCGTATTTGTGCTCACGCCTTACCTTCAGCACCGCATTTCATCCTCAGACGGACGGGCAGTCTGAAAGGACCATTAGGACATTTGAGGATCTGCTGAGATTATGTGTGTTGGATAAAGGAGAGCCGTGGGAAAGGCTCTTGCCCCTGGTGGAATTTTCCTACAATAATAGCCATCAGGCGAGCATCAGTATAGCGCCCCATGAAGCCCTTTACGGAAGAAGGTGCAAGACTCCCTTGTCTTAGGTGCAGGACGAAGATCCGAAGGTATTGGGAAATGAATATATAGATGATACTGATGCGGCGGTCAGATTGATACGGGATCGCATGTTGGAGGCTCAAAGTCGGCAGGAGAAGTATTATAATGCAAGGCACCGAATGGTGGAGTTCCAAGTGGGTGATAAAGTGTTCCTCAAGATTCGGCCAATGCATGGAGTGTCGCGGGTGCGTGGGGTGAAAAAGCTCAGCCCAAGGTATTTTGGGCCTTATACTATACTAGAAAGGATTGTCCCGTTGGCCTATTGGTTGGAGTTACCACCAGAACTAGAGAATCTCCACGACGTGTTCCATGTGTCGTCGCTTTGAAAAGCACTGTTGCGGCCCGACCAATATATTCTCACTACTGATGGTGTAGTGGCGTCAGATAGGTCCGTGCGACTAGAGCTGGTGCGGATCGTAGATAGCGATACGATAATATTGCGCCGCAAAAGTGTTCCCTTGGTGAAGGTGTTATGGTCTAATCATGGGAAGGAGGAGTACACATGGGAGTCATTGGATTTGATGCAACAACGCTACCCGGAGTTGTTTGCACAAGGTAATTTTATTTAAAAGCATATGTTAAATTTCTTGTTATGCTTTTCTCCCCACAACCTAAGCCTGATTTCGGGGATGAAATATTTTATTTTGTTTATAGGATTTGTAACGTCCCGAATTGCTCTAGGCCCCTCGTGTATGTTTTTGAGTCAGGAGGGTTGACTCGAGTCCTGAGAAGTGCAGGGAATTGGACTGCACTTGTGGAGAAGTGGAGAAATCGGTGCAGAGAAGGACACGGGTAGTGACACGGGCGTGTCACTACCCGTGTGACTATGCCATGGGTAGCGACACGGGCGTGTCCCTACCCGTGTGGCAATGTGTCGAGGTGTGTCGACATCGTATGACACGGGTAGTGACACGGGTGTGTCCCTACCCGTGTGTGTCGAGTTGGACTCGACGAGGCGTGTCGAGATCGACGAACTCCGTGTCGAGATCGACGAATTATATGACACGGGTAGAGACACGGGCGTGTCTCTACTCGTGTTCCGTGTGTGTCGAGTTGAGTTCGTCGAGATGCAACCCGAGAAGGACACAGCCAAGGACACGGCCAGGAACACGGCCGTGTCATGTGGACACGGGTCGGGACACGGGCGTGTCCCTACCCGTGTGAAGTATTGAACCGACACGGAAACTGTCATTGCCGTTTTGCTCAAGCAAGACACGGGTATGGCCACGGGCGTGTCCCTACCCGTGCCACTTTTTATATATAAGGGGAAGAGAAAATCTTAGCCGTTTTCATGCTTATTTCATTCCCTATTTCCTGTGAGAACTCCTGGTGAGTGGGAAAACTGCTGGAACAAGTTCTACCGGAGGAGATCCGCCGCCGCCGTGAAAGAGAAGATGTCGCCGAGGAGAACTACGTGATCCATGGCCGGAAATGGTGGTACCGCTGGAACCGGTGTGAGTTTCCTACCCTTTCCCTTGGTGCTAGATCTATAGTTATTTTTCTAGGTGAGACATCGACTCAAGAGAGTCTTGATGGTGACGAGGAGTTTTTTAGGAAAGGCCATGCTAAGACTTGTGTCTTAGGTTTTAGATCTCTTCAACCACGGCCTTCTTCAATGTGATGATAAGGGATGGTTTCGTGAAGGGTATTGGCCTCTTGAGGGTGAATAATGGAGGAGGTTTTCTGGAATGATTTTGGAAGATCGCCTTGAGGAGGAAGATGAACCGATGTCGTTCATTCCGCCTTAAGATGCGTGCAAAATCTGTATTCTGCGCGCAGCGAACTTCGTGGCCATGTTTAGGTGTGGTATGGCCAAATCTGGGCCTTCGGCTAAACACGAAAGTTGAAGCCCTTGAAAATACCTTTCCAACGAATGGTTGCACGACTTCTGGCGAAGTATGTGGCCACGGTAAAGTCTAAACGAAAATTATGTTCAATAAATCCTGCATGCAGAAATTGTGTTCTGTACGCAGCGGACTTCAAGTCCGATTCCAAATAGGATAATGTCAAATCTGGGTTGAGCTCTGAATACGAGAGTTGTATAACATGGAAAGAACTTTCCATTGTGGGGTTACACGCCTTCACAGGATTCTTGTAGCTTCTGGAATCTCCGGTCGAAGTTGCTGTCCAGATTCAACCTACACCTAAATTCTGGGCTTTAATGGAAGATGGATTTGGATTCGGTGGAATTAATATTGCAAGATACTTGGCTTGGATGAACCCTTATGATTAATCATTTGTTGCATGATTGATGTAGCTTATTAATCAGATTTCATATTATCAAATTGTGAAGCAATCTTATTTAAACGAATTGAATTGGTAGGAATTGAAAGATTGATAATTGTGCACTTCATGTTTATATTATGACATTATCAAATGGAAAGTGTGATAGATATTTATATGCGCATCATGTTTATATTATGTTGTCATCATTTGTAAAGTCATATAGATTAATAGATTATGGCCATGAGTATGTTTGATTAATGAAATGAGTCTAGTAGTCCAATACCTAGAGCATCGTCTCCCTACGGGTAGTATTGTGAAGGCATGTAAGTGCGGTGTTGACCGTCACTTGTTTTGGTTGTGTTGAGATAAGGTGTGGATGGATGGTTGGGACGTGTCCTCATGCTTACTTCCGAGGCCCCTTCCATATTATGTTGATGTGGTATTTGCATGTGGTGTGAGTCGACACGCGGTGTCATAATCCTGGGTTAAGGATAGTGTGGCAGGTCTACGGGCTCGCCAGTCGTCACACTGACGGGAGTCGATAGTTAGACTTTGGGCAGTTGGTCTTGGTCCTCGGTGTTCACGTCCCGGGGCTCCTTCCGTGCCAGGTGAACGGTTGGGCTTGGTCCTCGTGCTCACTCCGAGGCTCCTTCCGGGTCACACAAGGTCAGTTCTGGGCTTGGTCCTCAGTGCACATCTACCTGAGGCTCCCGCTGGGCCATAGTACGCATGGGCTCCGCTGTTGTGTTCTTAGCGTTGAGGCGTACGGAGGCCTAGGTGAAGTAGTGTGGATACCCGCCTAGTAGTAGAAGTGCCCGTTCTACTGTCACTGCCTGGCCACGACGACTGATGCCTGAGAGGTTAGCTACCTGCTTAAAAAGTGGGAACTATTGTAACGCCCCGAAACTCAAAGGAGAAAAAGGGGGACATTTTGGGCCAGTTTGGGTTCTGCCAGCAGGCACACGGCCTGGGACACGGGCGTGTCCCAGGGCGTGTCAAGCGTGTGTCGACACTTAGCCGCGAAGACGTCGAGATTGACTCGACGATTCGACGAGAGTGGGCACACGGCCTGCGACACGGGCGTGTCGCAGGGCGTGTCGACCCGTGTCGACACTTAGCCGTGAAGTCATCGAGTTTTACTCGACGATTCGTCGAGATTGGGCACACGGCCTGCGACACGGGCGTGTCGCAGGGCGTGTCGACCCGTGTCGACGATCGTCCCGCGGAGTCATCGAGATTCACTCGACGATCGTCGAGACATGGCACACGGCCTAGGACACGGGCGTGTCCAAGGCCGTGTCATCAAGTCGTCGATCTTCACTCGACGAAGTGTCCCGTGTACATGGCCTGGGGCCCAGGCGTGTCAAGGTGACACGGGCAAGGACACGGGCGTGTCCTATAACCCGTGCAGTGTTCGGGTTGAAAATGGGGAAAACTCATGGGGTACACGGCCGGCCACACGGCCGTGTGCGGTGGAACACGGGCGTGTCAGCTCGAACACGGGCGTGTTCGATACCCGTGTGAGGTTCCAGGTGATTCGATTTTGATGGCGAATGCGGCACACGGCCCTGGACACGGGCGTGTGCCAGGCCGTGTTCGGCCCAGATTGGGCATTTCAGTCCCGAATCGAAGCCGTTCGTTTCCTTGTTTTGAGATACAATGGCTGGGGGATGTTCCTGAAGGGATATACCCGTGGATTGACTTAGAAATCCATCACTTTTCATACCTTATCCTTTTCCAAATCCTTGGAGAGAGAGGAGAGCTAAGGGAAGAAGAAGGAGCTAGATCCGCCATTGGAGGAGCTTCGGAGCTCCGAATCGCAAGCCGACTCCGGATCCACGGAGGCAACGCTAGTGCGGTGATTTCCATCCGATTACTGTTCAATGGCGCCAAAGAGGAACTCAAGGGTAACGATCCTCATCTTGAGCATGAATAGCTCTCTTTATTAGCATAGGAAGCCCGCTCTCGCGAGTTTGCGGAGAGTTGGAGGCGTTCCTTCGGGTAGATATGTAAAGTCCCCGTTGTTTAGAGTCCGTATGCGAGAACGGACGTAGGCATGATGTGTGGTGCCTACCCGGACATGTTGGTCTGGATCGGTGATGTTGCATTGCATAAAGCCGGAGAAGACTCCGTGCTATTGGTTGTTTTTCGGGTTTTCTACGCGGTAGATTGCAGCAGGGAGCCTTGGTGACTAACCCAAAGGTGCACCCGGAAAACTGGGCGGATACGAGATCTTGCCAACTTGGTGGCCTGAGAGCCAACTTGAACATAACGGGGTTATGTGACTTGCGATAGAATGAGACTCGGTGAAAGTTTGACCCGCGCAAATGGCTTAAATTGTCGTTGCGATGTGAGCACGGGTTAGATGGAACCGTACCCGCTCTATGTCGTTCGGTTAAAGAGACCTAAGGTTACATGGCACTTGCCGTTGGCATAGATGGGAGTCTTCGGCGGTCAATGGCTTAAATTGTCGTGACCCAGGCCAGGAAGACAAATTGCTCATAGGTTTGGCCGTCTAAGTGGCGGTGGTGAGTCCGGAATGTTAATGGCTTTAATTGACGTGACATTGACCGGTTCACCGAGAATGTGCCCTGAGTGCACGGGGCATGTGGCCGAGCGAGCCAACGTCTGTGATGAAATGGCTAAGTATATAAATTGCTCGCTTATGCTAATGAAATGCAGGGAAGGAGCAACGCCGCCCCGATTTGGGGGCGGCATCGTTATAATTTGGTCAGCATTGTTGACCGTTGCCTTGTTTTGCCACCGTGCGGTGGTTTGTTGCTTGCAGGTGCAGCTGGACCAAGCGGTCAATAGCGGGCTAAAGCCCTTTTTGCGAAGCCGGCCCTCGAAGGCCCAAATGGAAATGTTTATTGCTTTATTCATGTATGACCGGCCTGTGTGCCGTGGTTTGTAAATCATATAATATTCAAGTGAAATATTTTGTAAGGCCTTAAGGCTTGTTTTGAGTATTTTGTAATAACATTCCTGTTTTGTACTAGTGGACATTCGTGCTCTAATGCTGGGTTCTTTGTTTACAACTTTTATAAACTGCTTCCGCTAGAATGCTCTGTTTAGGACGTTGAGATTGGTTGGATGGTTTCCATAAGTAACCACCTGGTCTGTCTGTGGTATATGGCGTTGGGCCCCGGCCGGACCTACTGCTATATGCTATGCGACGGATAGGGGGCGTTACAATTTGGTATCAGACTACTGGTTTTACTTGGGCTTAAACTGAATTCGTGGCCGAATTCTTTTTAAGGGGTGGTGAGCACATTGTGTGCGTCATCGTAATAACAGTAAAAAGAACCCATGAATGTCCACTTAGGAATGAAAATACTCGTGTTTGAGGAACCTGCGTGTTCCTTTAATTGCTATTTGCAATTTATTTGGTCGCTTAACGGTGTTTTGTACCACTATAGGTGACCAAAAGTGGTGTTGGGCCGTCAGAACGCCGAGTTTCTGAGGCTAGTAGTGCACCGGATGTTGCTCCCGCGACACCTCTGTCGGCCGAGAATATTCGATTGGTGGCTGAAGCGGTGTTGGCCGTGATTAATGTGCAGCCTTGAAGGCAAACGCAGCAGCCCGCTCCTGTGATGGAGCAAGAACCTCTGCAAGAGGCTGAGCCGAGGAGAGTGGAGCAAGTGGTTGTAGAACCGGTGGTGCCAAGGAGGGCAACCGAGAGGCAGCTAAAGCATGTAATGAGCTTTAACCCTCCGTTATTCTCGGGGTTGGGAACCCCATCTCAGGCTGAAGACTGGCTCTCCAGGGTGAAGAGAGTCATGACAGCAACGGAGACGGAGGAGTGGCAAATGACCACCATCGCTACGTTCCTGTTGGACGGTGAAGCGAGAATGTGGTGGTAAGGATTGGAGCTGCATCATTTGAGAGGTAGACAACTGATAGACGTTCCGATGGAAGAGTTCTCGGGATTGTTCTTAGCAAGATACCTCCCTTCTACTCAGAGGATTTCGATGGAGAACGAATTTCTGAGGTTTGTTCAGGGTGAGAAGAGCGTGGATGAATATCTCCACGAGTTTACCCGTTTGAGTCGATATGCTAGCTCCACCATTATGGATGAGGAGCGCAAGACTAATTGCTTCTATGAAGGATTGAGAGATGAGTTGAGATTACTACTGTCGGGGCCGATGACGCAGGGTTTCTTAACCTTGGTCAATACTGCCCGGTCCTTGGAGAAGGACATGAAAAATGTACAAGCGAAGAAAAGCTTGGGTGAGAAGAAATCTGAGTTCAGAGTGCCGAGTACTTCAAAGTCCGGCTATCGGAGGTCTTTCAAGAAGCATAGGACTTCGGGTCCAGCTCCTTCTAGCGCTTCTGGGGCGACTACGGGTCGGACCCCGGGTGCGTGTTTTACATGTGGAAAGACGGGGCATTTCGCCCGTGACTGTTGGAGCGGACGTCCTAAGTCCGAGAGAAAGTTGGGAGCTACTTATGAAGAGAAGGGAAAGGCGGTGGAGTCGACCGCATCCCATTATGCTCCGGCCCAACCAAGGGTCTACAATCTTGGCCAACAGGAGGCCATTAAACAAGCTGATGTGGTGACAGGTACGGTTTAATTTATAGCAAGTCAATTTCTGTAAATACTTGTTATGCACATGTTACCTTACCACTACTTGTTTAGGATTTGTATTGATTTGTGAAAATCCGGCACGAGCACTCTTCGATACGGGAGCTTCACACTCCTTCTTGTCCGAAGGATTTATATCACGTATCGGAGTCCCTTCTTCGATGGCGAAGGATAAGTTGGATGTGTTGTTGCCCAATGGGTGTTCGATGCGAGCGGATCGGATCTGCGATGTTAAGATTCGTATTGGGGAGCAGGAGTTCGACATGCGGGCGTCTTTACTTCCGTTAGTGGAGTTCGACGTCATATTTGGCATGGAATGGCTCTCGGAGCAGCAGGCCCATATAGATTGCGGTAGCAAGGAAGTTAAGCTGGGAGCAAGTCGTGAAACGACTTTTACAGGCTTAAAGGGGTCGAGCAAGACATTGATGTCTGCTCTTCAGGTGGTGAAGGCGGTTCGTGCTGGAGCAGAACTATTCTTTACACTAGTGGAGGTTGCAAAGCCGAAGCCCGCGTTGGATTGTATTTCAGTTGTATCGGAATACCCTGATGTGTTCCCCGCAGATCTTCCTGGAGCCCCGCCTCAGCGGGAGATAGATTTTACGATCGAGCTAGTGCCAGTTGCAAAGCCTGTGTCACGATCGCCGTATCGGCTAGTGCCTAAGGAAATGGCGGAGCTGAAAGTTCAACTGCAAGAGTTGTTGGAGCAAGGGTATGTGCGCCCGAGTTCTTCGCATTGGAGCGCACCGGTCCTCTTTGTTAAGAAGAAGGACGGAAGCTTGAGGCTATGTATTGATTATCGGGAGCTCAACAAGCTGACTGAGAAGAACAAGTACCTGATCCCTCGGATTGATGATCTCTTTGATCAGTTAGTCGGGTCGACGGTGTACTCGAAGTTAGATCTCAAGGCTGGGTACTATCAGCTGCGGATAAGGGAGAGTGATATTCCGAAGACAGCGTTTAGTACGAGATACGGGCATTATGAGTTTACAGTCATGCCGTTTGGGCTGACTAATGCGCCGTCAGTGTTCATGGATTTGATGAACAGGACGTTCAGGGAGTACTCTGACCATTTCGTGATCGTCTTCATCGACGATATTTTGGTGTACTCGCAAAGTGAGGAAGATCACTTCAAGCATCTTCATTTGGTGTTGGAGATGCTAAGGAGAAACCAGTTGTATGCCAAGTTCTCGAAGTGCGAGTTTTGGCTGTCCTCAGTGGAGTTCCTCGGTCGTATAGTGAGTGGAGAGGGTATTGCTGTGGATCCGGCGAAGATTGTTGCGATACGGGAGTGGCCTGAGCTTGCTACTGTAACAGAAGTCCGGAGTTTTCTGGGGCTTGCCGGCTATTATAGGCGCTTCGTAGAGAACTTCTCGTGGATAGCATTACCTCTCACTACTTTGACGAGGAAGGAGCATAAGTTCGTTTGGACGCCGGAGTGCGCGCGAGCTTTTGAGGAATTGAAGTGTCGGTTGACCACGGCGCCTGTGCTGAGTTCGCCATGTGGAACCGAAGGCTATGAGTTATATAGCGATGCTTCAGGCAGCGGTTTGGGTTGCATGCTACGGCAGCACGGAAGCGTGATAGCTTATGGCTCGAGACAGCTAAAAGTGCACGAGAGGAATTATCCGGTCCATGACTTGGAGTTAGCGGCCGTGATTTTTGCCTTGAAGCTGTGGAGACACTATTTGTACGGTGTGAAGATTGATATCTACACCGATCACAAGAGCCTAAAGTACCTGATTGATCAGAAGGATCTGAATATGCGGCAGCGTAGATGGATGGAGTTCCTGGGGGACTATACATTCAAGATCCACTACGTGCCTGGCAAAGGGAATGCGGTTGCGAACGCATTGAGTCGCCGAGCCCCAACTCAAGCCAATTGGCTATCAGTGCATGATGAGCGGTTGGTGCGGGAGTTGGAGGCGTTGGAGATTGTTTGTGTGGATAGACAATCTAGTGCTGAAGCAGTTCTGAATTGGACTGAAGTCCAATATGACCTGGCTGATCGGATTCGGCAGGCTTTGGATATGGATGCTCATATGAAGCAGTTCATGATAGAGGCTCTAGATGGGTCAAATTCCCAATTCGTCGTGGAGGACGGATTGTTGTGGAAAGACGGTCGTTTGTGCGTCCCAAGTGTGGGCAATTTACGGGTGGAGTTGTTGTACGAGGCGCACCATACCAAGTACTCGATTCACCCGGGGAGCACAAAGATGTACCGTGATGTGAAGAAACTGTTTTGGTGGCCGGGTTTAAAGAAGGATGTGGCGCTATACGTAGCGAAGTGCCAAACTTGCGCCTTGGTAAAGGCGGAGTGCCAAAAGCCGGGAGGATTTCTTAAGTCCTTGCCTATTCCGGAGTGGAAATTTGACGACATCTCTATGGACTTTGTGCACGGTTTGCCAAGGTCGCAAAAGGGAAACGACGCCATTTGGGTGGTTGTTGATCGATTAACGAAGGTGTCGCATTTTATTCCGCATAGGAAGGATGATCCGGTGGAGAAGCTGGCAAAGCTTTATGTGGATAACATAGTACGGCTTCATGGTGTGCCCCGCAGCATCGTGAGTGACCGAGATGGGCGGTTCACGTCCAATGATTGGAGGCTGGTACAGCAAATGTTGGGAACAGAGCTGAAGTTTAGCACATCCTTCCATCCACAAACGGATGGGCAGACCGAGAGGGTTAATAGAACCATGGAAGACATGCTCCGCATGTGTGTCTTAGATTTTGGAAAGCAGTGGGAAGACCACCTTTATTTGGTGGAGTTCACATACAACAACAGCTACCAAGTGAGTATACAAATGGCGCCCTTCGAGGCCCTATATGGTAGAAGATGTCGCACACCGTTGTCTTGGTTAGAAACGGGTGAGTCAAAGTTGTATAAGCGATCGGAAGTGGATGATGCTACTTCTTTGGTGAGAACCATTCGGGAGAGGTTGCTTATTGCTCAGGACCGCCAAGCAAAGTACTATAATGCCAAGCACAGGAACGTGGAGTTCGTTGTGGGCGATTATGTATACTTAAAGATCAAGCCGTTCAAGGGTGTCTCGCGGGTGCGGCGATTGAAAAAGCTAAGCCCGAGGTACCTTGGACCGTTTGAGGTTCTGGAGCGAGTTGGTGAAGCGGCCTATAGGTTGAAGCTTTCAGTGGAGCTAAGTGGTTTACATGATGTATTCCATATTTTGGTGCTTCGGAAGGCGGTGCAAGAGCCTACGCAAGTGATCGCGGTCGATCAAGTGCCGGTGGAAAGTGGGCTAACGACAAAGGTCAAGCCTGTGCGGATTGAGGACTCGGAGGTCAAGCAGCTACGCAATAAAGAGATCAGGATGGTCAAGGTCCGGTGGGACAATTGCGGTCGTGAGGAGCTCTCTTGGGAGCGAGAGCAGACTATGCTTGACGAGTATCCGGAGTTGTTCCGCTCAGGTACAAATTTTGGTTTTGTATGTCTTTCCTTTATGTAATTTCGTGGACGAAATTCTTTTAAGAGGGGTAGAGTTGTAACGCCCCGAAACTCAAAGGAAAAAAAGGGGGACGTTTTGGGCCAGTTTGGGTTCTGGCAGCAGGCACACGGCCTGGGACACGGGCGTGTCCCAGGGCGTGTCAAGCGTGTGTCGACACTTAGCCACGAAGACGTCGAGATTGACTCGACGATTCGACGAGAGTGGGCACACGGCCTGCGACACGGGCGTGTCGCAGGCCGTGTCGACCCGTGTCGACACTTAGCCGTGAAGTCGTCGAGTTTTACTCGACGATTCGTCGAGAATGGGCACACGGCCTGCGACACGGGCGTGTCGCAGGGCGTTTCGACCCGTGTCGACGATCGTCCCGCGGAGTCGTCGAGATTCACTCGACGATCGTCGAGACATGGCACACGGCCTAGGACACGGGCGTGTCCAAGACCGTGTCATCAAGTCGTCGATCTTCACTCGACGAAGTGTCCCGTGTACACGGCCTGGGGCCCAGGCGTGTCAAGGTGACACGGGCAAGGACACGGGCGTGTCCTATAACCCGTGCAGTGCTCGGGTTGAAAATGGGGAAAAATCATGGGGTACACGGCCGGCCACACGGCCGTGTGCGGTGGAACACAGACTTGTCAGCTCGAACACGGTCGTGTTCGATACCCGTGTGAGGTTCCAGGTGATTCGATTTTGACGGCGAATGCGGCACACGGCCCTGGACATGGGCGCGTGCCAGGCCGTGTTCGGCCCAGATTGGGCATTTCAGTCCCGAATCGAAGCCGTTCGTTTCCTTGTTTTGAGATCCAACGGCTGGGGGATGTTCCTGAAGGGATATACCCATGGATTGACTTAGAAATCCATCACTTTTCATACCTTATCCTTTTCCAAATCCTTGGAGAGAGAGGAGAGCTAAGGGAAGAAGAAGGAGCTAGATCCGCCATTGGAGGAGCTTCGGAGCTCCGAATTGCAAGCCGACTCCGGATCCACGGAGGCAACGCTAGTGCGGTGATTTCCATCCGATTACTTTTCAATGGCGCCAAAGAGGAACTCAAGGGTAACGATCCTCATCTTGAGCATGAATAGCTCTCTTTCTTAGCATAGGAAGCCCGCTCTCGCGAGTTTGCGGAGAGTTGGAGGCGTTTCTTCGGGTAGATATGTAAAGTCCCCGTTGTTTAGAGTCCGTATGCGAGAACGGACGTAGGCATGATGTGTGAAGCCTACCCGGACATGTTGGTCTGGATCGGTGATGTTGCATTGCATAAGGCCGGAGAAGACTCCGTGCTATTGGTTGTTTTTCAGGTTTTCTACGCGGTAGATTGCAGCAGGGAGCCTTGGGGACTAACCCAAAGGTGCACCAGGAAAACTGGGCGGATACGAGATCTTGCCAACTTGGTGGCCTGAGAGCCAACTTGAACATAACGGGGTTATGTGACTTGCGATAGAATGGGACTCGGTGAAAGCTTGACCCGCGCAAATGGCTTAAATTGTCGTTGCGATGTGAGCACGGGTTAGATGGAACTGTACCCTCTCTATGTCGTTCGGTTAAAGAGACCTAAGGTTACGTGGCACTTGCCGTTGGCATAGATGGGAGTCTTCGGCGGTCAATGGCTTAAATTGTCGTGACCCAGGCCAGGAAGACAAATTGCTCATAGGTTTGGCCGTCTAAGTGGCGGTGGTGAGTCCGGAATGTTAATGGCTTTAATTGACGTGACATCGACCGGTTCATCGAGAATGTGCCCTGAGTGCACGGAGCGTGTGGCCGAGCGAGCCAACGTCTGTGATGAAATGGCTAAGTATATAAATTGCTCGCTTATGCTAATGAAATGCAGGGAAGGAGCAACGCCGCCCCGAGTTGGGGGCGGGATCGTTATAATTTGGTCAGCATTGCTGACCATTGCCTTGTTTTGCCACCGTGCGGTGGTTTGTTGCTTGCAGGTGCAGCTGGACCAAGCGGTTAATAGCGGGCTAAAGCCCTTTTTGCGAAGCCGGCCCTCGAAGGCCCAAATGGAAATGTTTATTGCTTTATTCATGTATGACCGGCCTGCGTGCCGTGGTTTGTAAATCATGTAATATTCAAGTGAAACATTTTGTAAGGCCTTAAGGCTTGTTTTGAGTATTTTGTAATAACATTCCTGTTTTGTACTAGTGGACATTCGTGCTCTAATGCTGGGTTCTTTGTTTACAACTTTTATAAACTGCTTCCGCTAGAATGCTCTGTGTAGGACGTTGAGATTGGTTGGATGGTTTCCATAAGTAACCACCCAGTCTGTCTGTGGTATATGGCGTCGGGCCCCGGCCGGACCTACTGCTATATGCTATGCAACGGATATGGGGCGTTACAACTATAGTCTGTGTCGACATAGCAATTGCATGGGTGAGTCATTGTATAGCATTCATAGCATTTCATAACATTGCACAATAAGATCCTCATCGTATAAGTTTGTATGGGCACTCTTATACGATGAGTTACCTTTATGTAACCCGATCCTTAACTTATAAGTTTGTATGGGCATTCTTATAGGTTAAGTTACTTTCCTGATGTTACTTATACTTGCTAGTTTAGTGTAGCTCTTAAATATTTGCTAGATCATGTTATTGTTACTCTTACACTACTGCCACCTGCTTGTACTTCCTTTACTTGCATACATATATATTACCCATGTTCCTTCTCTCCGCCTGGTGCCGAGGAGTCGCCGGGGGAGCGGATGTGAAACCACTTAGTCGTTTCGACTAACGGTTGCTACGTCTTCCTTTTTAGGAGGTCACGCCGCAGGTAGAGCAGCCGCAGACTACGCATCAGGACAGCCAGGCCAGGACGATAGGGCCTGAAGTGACGGTGCCATCGATACCGTCGGTTACTGATGTTAGTATTTGATACTCTGATGTAGCCCGTTTGGGCAATGTTTAGCTGTACTCTGATATATTGTAGAAGCATGTTTTAGCTTCTCCTTATTGTTGTATTTGGACTATATTACTTAGTGTGGATTTGACTTCTCTTGCTTATTATATTTGGTTGGGTTGGCATGTTCTATTGATATTGTTGTAGCCGGCGGAATAGGCGTCCTGTGGTACAAGTTAGCCTGTGTGCTAATGCTACCGCAAGGCGGCTGTTCCGGGCATAGGACTCCCCCTTCGTATCGTGTTTTGGGATCCGGGAGGGGGGGTCTTACATGTTGTTGGTTGAAAGATAAGGTCTACTATCAGTGTGGACAGAAGGGTCATACTAAGGCAAGGTACCCGCAGCTCCAGTCTGTGCTCCGACCAGTTCCTCTTCAGGCTTTGCCACCGCCTCAGCCTATGGATAAAGGCAAAGGGAAGTTGAATGTGATATCATCAGCGGAGGCTCAAACTTTGACGCAAGTCATTTCAGGTTAGACGTTCTCTCTAGTCTTTATGTTTTAGTTGCAGTTTTAGTTTTGCTATTATTTTCCTTAAATGTGTGCGCAATTTTATATAGGGAGTTTTAAGGTAAAGAACCGCTGGGCGCGCGTTCTCTTCGACTCAGGTGCTACCCACTCATTTGTGTCTAGGGCCTTTGTAGAGCGGTTCCAGTTGGATCTAGATCGTGTCGGTGATGCCTTTTGCGTCAAATTCCCCTCGGGTGATTCCGTGATATCGGATCAGGGCATTCAGGATTGTCCTATAATGTTGGGGATTTTCTGTCTAAGGCAAACCTGAAGGTGATTGACTTGGAGGATTTCGATGTTATCCTAGACATGGATTGATTGTCCCGATATAATGCGGTGATCTAGTGCAGGGGGTAACCGCTTGGATTTCAAGAAGGACAACGGTCAGCCTGGGAGTATTTATGGTGATCCGCGCCAGGTCTCTCTGGCGATTTCTGCGGTATGTGTTCATAGGCCTCGAGATCACCGCGGAGGACACCATCGAAGCCATCGCTGACGCCGACCTTCACCGTTTGGAGCTTCCATGTTTCTTTGTGGGTGGCATTTCAAGGTCCCAAACCATGTAGTTGGCAGGTAAGTTGGGCGACCGCCACATTGTCATCATGGTGGACAGCAAGGTGAGCCATATTTTTCTCTCCTCTCAACTGGCCTACTAGATCCGTCTTCCGATGGAGCCCTCTCCGGACTTCACTATTAGTTTGGTGATGGCTGCCGATGCTTGATCCAGGGCCGTTGTCCCGCCATCTCGCTTTCATTGCGCCCTTACTCAGTGACGACGAACTTCTACGTCTCCGGCCTTGGCGGGATCGACGCCATCCTTGGAGTTGCGTGGCTCTGCACGCTGGGCGATGTGTCGGTCAACTGGGGGATTATGACGATGCGGTTCCTCTAGGATGGTCGGGAGTGTTGCCTTGTGGAGGATGCCGCACTACTTCGCTCCCCCGTCTCCTTTCACATGATTCAGAGGACTTCAGACGTCGATTTTTCGGCATGGCTCTGGTTCATCTCGGACGCCGCGCCGCCGTCCCCATCACCACCTCCGGCCCGTCAGGCCCTCGCCACCCTCCTCTCCGAGTTTACAGACCTCTTTATTGCACCATCCGTGTTGCCGCCGGCCCGATCGCATGATCATGTCATTCCTATTCAGCCCGGCGTGTCCGTAGTCTTGGTCTGACCGCACCACTATGGGCAAGTGCAGAATGGCGAGATCGAGAGGCTTGTACACGACATGCTGATGGGGGGCCTCATCCGCCCCAGTGCGATCCCCTTCTCCAGCCCGGTCCTATTGGTCAGGAAGAAGGATGGTAGCTGGCACTTCTGCGTGGACGATCAGGAGCTCAACAAAGTCACCTTCCCAGACAAGTACCTGATCCCGGTGATTCAGGAGCTTTTGGATGAGCTCCGCGACGTGACCGTTTTCACCAAGCTGGACCTTCGTGCTGGCTACCACCTGATTCGCGTTCGACCGACCGACGTTGCCAAGACGGCCTTCCGGACCCATGACGGCCACTACGAGTTTCTGTTTATGCCAGTCGGCCTGACCAACGCGCCAGCCACCTTTCAGGCCACGATGAATGACATTTTTCGCCCGGTACTTTGTCAACACGTACTTGTTTTTTTGATGACATCTTGGTCTCCAGTTCTTCTTGGTAGGAGCACCTCCAGCACGTCCGCTAGATGTTGGCCACTCTACGACGTCACCACCTTAAGATTCACCCAATACAATGTTTCTTTGGGGTTCCGGAGGTGTGCTACCTGGGACACAACATCTCCGCTGCAGGGGTCGCGATGGACAGTGACAAGATCGAGGAGGTCCTCCAGTAGACAACACCATCATCTCTCTGCGATGTCTGCAGGTTCCTGGGACTGACAGGGTACTACCGCCGGTTCATTTAGGGGTACGACACGTTGGCCGGACCTCTCACCCACTCCTGAAGAAGTCTGCAGAGAGCCCCTTCGAGTGGTCGGCGGCGGCCTCCACCGCTTTTATCGTCATTTAGCAGGCCTTGGTTCGTGCCCCAGTATTAGCCATGCTAGATTTCTCCCAGCCTTTCCTTGTGGAGTACGTTGTGTCGGGCGTCGGCGTTGGAGCCGTACTTATACAGGCCGCCCGCCCTGTGACCTATTTTAACCCCGCCTTTTCTGACACTATCCACAGCCGCTCCACTTACGAGAACGAGCTCATGGGCCATGTCCTCGCAGTTCTGCACAGGCGTCCCTACCTCCTGGGCCGACAATTCGTGGTCCACACCGACCACCACAACCTCAGCTACCTCCTACAACAGAAGATTGCAACGCCTGCTCAACAGGTGTGGGTGGTCAAGTTACTGGGCTACGATTTCAACATCGAGTTCCAGCCAGGGAAGGAGAATCGCGCGATCGACGCCCTCTCTCGCAACCTCATACTTGCAGCCATCTCCAGCCCGGTCTGGGAGAATGCAGATGCCCTCCAACGGGAAGTAGAAGCCACCCGACGCTCAATGGGATTCAGAGAGCACTCCTCGCGGGCGCTACAGCCCGCCCACCTTACTCCTTGGTTGACGGCCACCTACTCTTCAAGGGCCGCCTCGTACTCACCCCCTCCTCCCCAAGCATTCCTCTGTTGCTGGCTGAGTTCCATGCTTCCCCGATGGGAGGACATGCCGATGCTTACCGGACGTACCGACGGTTGACAACCTCACTCTATTGGCCTCACATGTTCCAACAGGTCAAGACCTTCGTGGCCGCCTGACTCATTTGCTAGAAGGTCAAGTACGAAGCCGTGTTTTCGGGTGGTCTACTTCTGCCCCTCCCGATTCCCGATCGCATTTAGGACGACGTCGCCATGGATTTCATCACACGACTGTCCCGATCATAGGGACACGATTGCATCCTGGTCGTGGTGGACTGGATCTCAAAGTATGCTCATTTCATTCCCCTCCGCCATTCATACACTGCAGCCACAGTCGCCGACAGCTTCATCCAGGGGGTCGTGCCCCTCCACGGGTTTCCCCGGTCGATCAGGAGCGACCGCTACCCGCTCTTCCTGAGTACTTTTTGGACCACACTGTTCCTCTTACAGGGGCTCCCGTCTTTGCATAAGCATGACATACCACCCACAGACCGATGACCAATCAGAGGTCCTCAACTGGTGTCTGGAGACGTACCTCCGCTGCTTCGTGGGGGAGCAGCCTCGTAGTTGGGCCAAGTGGCTCGAGTGGGCCGAGTACTCTTACAACACCGTCCACCAACAGGCGGCCGACATTACCCCATCTGAGGCTGTTTATGGCCGTCCTCCACCGTCTATTGTCCGCCACCTTCCAGGGGAATGCCAGGTGGAGAGCCTGACCACCACTCTCCGCGACAGGGACACCATTCTGGATCATTTGAAGCATCACCTATGACGGGCCCAACGAAAGATGGCTTCCTTTGCCAACAGGAAACGTCGGTACCTCTCCTTCGAGGTGGGAGAGAAGGTTTTCATCAAACTCCACCCATACCGCCAGCTTTCGGTGGCCTGCCGACCATTCCCGAAATTGGCGCCTCGATTCTTCGGGCCTTTTGAGATCCTCGCCCATAGGGGCAGTCTCTTACCACCTTCGCCTCCCAACCAGGAGCCGCATTCATCCGTTCTTCCATGTCTCGCAGCTACGACGCATGGTGGGCGAGCAAGCCACCACTGATCACATCCCGGCCGGCCTCGACCCCGCAGGGGAGGCACCCGACTACACCGCCTCGATCCTCGATCGTAGATGCCGCACCCCAGGGGACCATACATAGGAGGAGGTTTTGGTGGCTTGGATCGTACGCGACGTGGCTGCCTCGGGATGACTTCCTCCGCCAGTTCGCCGACTACTGTCTTGATGACAAGACACATTTTCTAGACGGTGACATTGTTACAGAGTTGCACGCCGCCGAGCCTCCATGACAAGTTTATACGCGTCGTGCGTGTATATCGAACGGCCCCACCGAGCCTGCGATTGAGATCGCGGCCTAGCCGTTATCTTATCATTTATTGTAGCAATTATGTTTTTAATTTCAACAATTGTGTTTCATTTCAATACTTTTATTTTGGGTGGATTATTCACGACATTGTTCGCACCCTACTACTATAAGTGGTAGCGCTTGTACTCGTTTTGGACATCTTGGATGAATGTGTGATTTTCTCTCATCTTCCTTCTAACCCTAATCCTCTTCCACTTCCTCCTCTCTCTCTCCCCCTCTCTTTCCCACAGCCGACTGAACACCCCACCGCCCGGGTCCATACAATGGACCCACAAATAAAAAAAGATTTCATCACAATTAGGCCTCTTATTTTGTCTTAGAATGACCAAACAATTTGTGGGTTGTAATCATCTGCCTCTTCCTCCTAATTCCGAAATTCATCCTATTTTATTGTTAAAACCCTGGATATCATGTATAATCCTTTCCATGACAAATAATCATTTCATTAGGCAATCCTAAGCAGTGCAAACTAATATAAATGCACACAACTGTTAACAATTTCTAATCTAATATTTAGCATCTCTGGACCAAAGATCAATTTTTTCTAATTTAATTGTTTTACTAGATTCCTCCAAGTTTCAAATACGGCTAAGTTGACCACCAATCGCAGCATTTCATTTTAGCATGAAATCTAATCTAAACCAAATATAAAACAATGAATACGGTTAAATATTGGAAACTCGGAAGCATGGAAAACACGCTAATTAGAATCTAATCAAGGTTGATTAACCCATCATTCTGCCCACTACTAAGAAATAATCTGACATCAATTCAAACTAATTCGTATGGGTAGCTTCAATATTATATCATGTATGGGAAGCTTCAATATCATATTATGTATGGGAAGCTTCAATATTGTATCAAGCATGGGAAGCTTCAATAATATATCAAGCATGGGAAGCTTCAATATTATATCAAGTATGGGAAGCTTCAATATTATATCAAGTATGGGAAGCTTCAATATTATATCAAGTAAGGGAAGCTTCAATATTATATCAAATATGTGTTTCCCTTTTATAAAAAAATTCTAAACTTATCAGGGTCTCTACCTGCTTCAAGGGTCCGATTACTTCTAGTTTTGGAGGATAGGAACAAATTTAGAGGATGAGAACTTACTCGTGCGAGACACCATTCACTCACATCAAATACAATCATGATTTTGTTAATTATCAAAATTAGCACATGAAGATGTGCGTCATCAACAACTTCTGAAACAAAACTACAAATGATACAAATTGGAGAACGAAGGGGAAAGGGTCATTTTCGATGATGGCAATTGTAGAGAAAGTTCCAAACCTTGTATATATTTCTTGAATACCAAAAAACAAGTATGAGTACAAATATATAAGAGAGAAGAGAGTAAGAGCGGTTCCAGTTGGATCTAGATCGTGTCGGTGATGCCTTTTGCGTCAAATTCCCCTCGGGTGATTCCGTGATATCGGATCAGGGCATTCAGGATTGTCCTATAATGTTGGGGATTTTCTGTCTAAGGCAAATCTGAAGGTGATTGACTTGGAGGATTTCGATGTTATCCTAGACATGGATTGATTGTCCCGATATAATGCGGTGATCCAGTGCAGGGGGTAACCGCTTGGATTTCAAGAAGGACAACGGTCAGCCTGGGAGTATTTATGGTGATCCGCGCCAGGTCTCTCCGGCGATTTCTGCGGTATGTGTTCATAGGCCTCGAGATCACCGCGGAGGACACCATCGAAGCCATCGCTGACGCCGACCTTCACCGTTTGGAGCTTCCATGTTTCTTTGTGGGTGGCATTTCAAGGACCGATGCGCCTTTGCATCGACTACAGGGAGCTGAACAAGGTCACCATTAAGAACATGTATCCTCTGCCTAGGATCGATGACTTGTTCGATCAGTTGCATGGTAGCTCGGTATTTTCTAAGATTGACCTTCGATCAGGCTATCATCAGCTCAGGATCCGTGGGTCGGACATTCCACGGACTGCTTTCAGATCGAGGCATGGGCATTTCGAATTCCTAGTTATGTCGTTTGGTTTGACCAACGCGCCATCAGCATTTATGGACATGATGAACCGGGTGTTCAAGGATTTTCTGGATAAGTTTCTGGTCGTATTTATAGACGACGTTCTGATTTATTCTCGAAATGCTATGGAGCATGATCAGCACTTGCGATTGGTTTTATCTCCTTTGAGAGACCATCAGTTATTCGCCAAGCTGAGTAAATGTGAATTCTGGTTGCCCCGGGTTTCCTTCCTGGGTCATGTGGTGAACAAAGACGGCATTTCGGTTGACCCGGAAAAGATTTATGCAGTGATGGATTGGCATAGGCCGAGCACACCCAAGGAGATTAGGAGCTTCTTGGGGTTGGACGACTACTATAAAAGATTCGTGGAGGGTTTTTATACAATGGCAGCGTCCTTGTCTAAGCTGACGCAGAAGAATGCGGCCTTCATTTGGAGCGAGAAATGCGAGGAGGCCTTTCTGGAGCTAAAGAGGAGGTTGTGCACTACTCCTGTTTTGACATTGCCTACGGAGGGTGTGGACTATGATGTGTATGTGGAAGGCCTGGTGGCAAGTTGACTCCATTGGGGATCCCGACTTGGAAATGGGAGAGCATTTCTAAGGACTTCATTACGGGCTTACTGAGGTCTCCTAGAGGTTTTGACTCTGTTTGGGTGATAGTGGACATACTGACGAAGTGTGCTCACTTTGTGCCGTATAAGATTGATTATCCGATGAAAAAGATAGCGGAGCTGTATTTGAGCGGAGTCATCCGATTGCATGGAGTTCCCGTTAGTATCATTTCAGACCGAGGCTCCATATTTACTTCCCGTTTCTGGAAGAGTTTGCAGGAGGGTTTGGGTACAGACTTGAGATATTCTACCGCATACCACCCGCAGACTAATGGGCATACAGAGCGAGTCAACCAGATTGTCGAAGATATGATCCGCTGTTATATTCTGGACCACGGAGGAGCGTGGGATGAGCGCTTGAGGCTGATGGAATTTGCATATAATAACAGTTATTAGGAGAACCTGCAAATGGCTCCTTTTGAAGCATTGTATGGGACGCTCTGTAGAACACCGTTGTTTTGGACTGAGGTTGGTGAGAGGCCTTTGTTGGGTCCTGATGCGCTCGAGGAAATGGAAGTTGTTGTGAAGCTTATTCGGGAGAAGCTTCATTTAGCTCAGGAGAGATATGAGAAGAATGCCAACTGGCGTAGATCCGATTTAGAGTTTTCAGTGGAGTATATGGTATTCTTGAAGGTGTCCCCAATGGTTGGAGTAAAGAGGTTCGACAAGAATCATAAGTTGGACCGAAGGTATGTGGGCCCATTCAAGATAGTGGATCATATTGGCGTGGCAGCTTATAGGTTGGATTTTCCCGCAACCTTTCCAGGTGTGCATAATGTTTTCCATGTGAGCAAGCTGCGGAAGTGCGTGCGGAATAGTAGGCAAGTGTTGGATGATGTGCCTCAGTTGGAGCTAAATCTGACTTTTGTGGAAAGGTCGGTCGGCATTCTGGATTCCCAGGATAGAGTGTTGCGGCGGAAGACCATTCACATGGTCAAAGTCTTATGGAGGAACAAGGAGGTGGAAAGCGCGACTTGGGAGTTGGAGTCGGCGATGAGGGAGGCTCACCATCATCTCTTTCCTTGATTTGTGTCTGGTATGTTTTGCCTTCTCCTTTATAGCTCTTGTTAGACTATTTCTGTTTCTTCCCTGTTAGAAGCTTGTGCGTAAAGTTTCGGGGCGAAACTTTCTTTTAGGGGGAGTGTCTGTAACGCCCCCGGTATTTCGTATTTATTTAATATCCCTTTGGCATTACGTTGACGCGTTTCCGGCTTGTGTCGTTGTTTGAGTACCTCGTTAGGTGTTCTTAGTGGTCGTATCCTGTTGCAGGTTTTCCCAGCTAGTCGGAGTCTGTTTTGGAGACTCGGCTGAGCCTCTGAGGGAATGCTTGTGCTTTGGCTTCGGGAGGTGTTAGCCCGAGTGTTTGATCGTCGTAGGTTGTTTTCGACTTCGTCGTTGTTTTTGTAGCATGAGTGTCTAGCTACGGTGCGAGTTTTGTCGAAAGCCGAGATCGTTTGTTTTCGCATCGTTTCGACGGTTCCTAGTTAGCGGGTCGTCATTTTATATAAGCGTATGTATATATATATATATATATATATATATATATATATATATATATATATATATATATATATATATATATATATATATATATATATATATATATAGCGGCGGACCCAGAATTTTCGCATGACCCGGGCACCAAGTAAAAGGAGTAAACTATACAAAAACTTATGTGAAGAAGAATTAAACTTAACATAACAGCATTCAACCAAATAAAAATTTTCTATGGAATTCATCTAAAGATTTTGGAATTCGTCTAAGTTAAAAAAAAATATTACTTTTAAGTGAATGTTCACATAAAAAAAATATTGGAATTCATCAAGTTACAAAAAATAATACTTTGATTGAGACAATATAAATATGAATTTTATTAAATCGTCCAAACTACTTATGTTTTAGATCTTTTACCTTTTTTGTTTGATAAATTGTTAAGATTCATATAAATAATGATCTTCCTTCCTCAAAATCTTCTTCGTTCTCTAAAAAAACACAAATCAGATCTAAAAATGATCTGTAATGGATTTGTCTATTAATCCACTACTACTTTCAATTGATGAGACCGGCTTCAAGGATGACGGCCACATGGGGTCAATTAACACAACAAGACAAAGCCAATTTCTTTTCTTTTTTAATTGTCCTGTTCATCATCTTCCTCATTGCTTGTTATGAAACACGTCCGCTTCACCATGGAAAACCCCCATTACAGGTTCTCTCCAAAAACACAATTTAAACTGTGAAGCTGATGATTTATTTGTACAAAATCCAAGTTGCAGAAAATTTAGGATTTTCTAGAGGCTAATCACCTGAGTCACAGAAGAGGAGAAGCAAGTTTTAGAGGAAATAATTTACTTGGGAGAAGCCGCCACCCTCCAGGAAGCTCAGCCACCGCTAGTCACTCGAGTTGCATAAGTGGAGAAGCAGTCAAACATTGAAATGGCGACTTCTTGTGATCTCGTCAGGTCCGGTGGAATTTAGGGCAAGCCGCCTCTGTTGCTCCGTGCGAGTGCTTGTTGGTTATGGGAGGCGAAAAAAAAGAAAACGAGATGGATTTTACAGAAATATCCGACAGGGCAGCGAGTATCAGTGGTATATCGTAAAAATTTTCACCCGGGCACGTGCCCGGGTGTGTCCACATGTGGGTCCGCCCCTATATATATATATATATATATATATATATATATATATATATATATATATATATATATATATATATATATATATATATATATATATATATATATATATATATTTACGCATTTTAGCATGATGAGTGCTTTAGGCGTGCCAGTGTATAAATGCACATGTTCGTGCGTGCGGAGCTTTATAAGAATTTATACGTGCGTGTTTATATGGGTAAGTGTGGTTTATGTATAAGCATATATAATTGTGTATATATGTATTAATATAAGGATGCCTAGTGAGGTGTTGTCCATAATTATCGTGTATGTCTGTTAGTGTATGTCAAGTATATATATATAAAAAATGCTTAATTAGTGGCTGCCTTAGTTATTAATTAGAGTAGTATATAGTTAATATGGCATATATATACGATTAGGTATTAAGTCTAGGTTTATTTTCATTCCTTCCCTCCCAACACGGAGGTTGCACCTGCAGATCGAGCGAAAGAAGAGAAAGGGTGGAACCTGGGGGCAATCCGACGCCGGTTTCCCTGCCCAGCAGAGGTCGAAACTTCTGTTTGAGGTCGGATCCGAACTCCTCTAGGCAAGACCTTCGTTCTGAGGTAACCATTTTGGGATTTCACCATCTTCTTTTTCGATCGGGTGTTGAGGGTTCTTGTTCTTTTCGTGCTTTGATCGAGCATTTCTTCCCAGGTTTTCATAGGTTGTTGCGGTGATCTTTTCCTGTTGGGAAGAGCACTATTGGCCGAATTCCTTCAAAATCCAAGGCAAGTATCCACTTGCCAAAGTAATTTTTCCATGAATAATCTTTGTTGCTTGATTCTTGGAGATTGGCTTGGTTGTTCTTGGACTTGAATATGATAATAAAATCGGTACAAAGCCTTTCATCTTCCCTTTTGTATTGCCATTATTTTGTTATCCCCCCTTGTTTATTCCTGCATATCTACTATTGTTATTGGATTGTGTTTATTTATTTGCCCAAATAAGTTTATTAGGCAAATGTTCCTTTTTTGCTATGGGTATTGCCCCGATCGGGTATAACCCGAGAGCCCTCTGTAATAGGTTTGTTCATTTCTTGAGATATTTTATGGGTTGTGTTTTTCCTTGGGTGTAACCATTGCTATGGTTTCGTTATAATTAATTTCAAGATCATAATATAACTTACTCCGTAGTTGCTCCGAAATAGGATTTGTATCAAAACCACCCAAATCTCTTGTCATTTTTTTTTGTGTGTGTCCATCCTCCTGTTTGCAATTAGTGTCAAGCCCCTTTGTTAATGTTTGGTATCAACCACCCAATTTAATTATTTATGGGTTGTATCAATTTAATTGTTTATGGGTTGTATAAATTTAATTGTTTATGGGTTGTATCAATTTAAATGTTTATGGTTCGTATCAAGTTAACCGTATAGGTTTTGTTCCAAGCTAGTTGAATATATTTAGTTGAGATCAAGCTACTAGTTATGTTTAATATCACGTTATTGGTAAGAGTTTAGTATCAAGCTACTTACATAAAATTAGTATCGTGTCACCTTCAATTTATTTGTGTCAAACCACTTGATCGGACAAACTCGATGTTTAGTCTGTTAATATGTATATAAGGTTTTAGGTGGGTTGCTCTAGATGGTACAGGGTTCAGTGTGACTTCTTGGTGGTTCATGGAACCACCAGCAAGGGTTTTCCCGAGTCACTTCCTGCCTTCCCTCCAGTTGTGGTGCCCCGAGATATGACCTTCATCTCTCAGTTCCAGCGATTTCGACCCCCTACCTATGATGGGAAGGCGGATTTAGTGATCCTGGATGATTGGTTGATTTTCGTAGAGGAGATGTTTCACTATTCTGGAGTTTCTGATGATCAGAAGGTGATGTTTGCCGCCTACCAGCTGAAGGGGTTGGCAAAGAGTTGGTGGATGAGAGAGAAGGAGGGCATGGTAGGAGGATGCTCCTAGGTTTCTTCAAGGAGATATTGACGAGGAAGTTTCTACCTATAGTTGAGAGGGATAGATTGATGAACGATTTCTTGCATCTGAAGCAAAGGCAGCTCGCGTTCAGCGAGTATGAGGTTGAGTTCAGCAAACGCAGTCGGTTTGCCCCCAGTTTGGTGAGTTTTGAGGAAGATAGAGCGAAGCATTTCCTTGGTGGCCTGAGAAATGATGTCCAACAGTTAGCGGTTGCTCATGGAGCGGTGAGTTATGCTGGTGCAGTAAAAGCCGCTTTGAAAGTGGAGGCCATCAAAAATGCTAAGCAAAGAGGGCAGCATGCGAGGAATGAAAAGAGGAAAGCGGTTGAAGTAAAGAGCCCCCATGTATCTGGTGCTCCTTCAAGAAAGAGGAGCAAAGAGGTCTGTAGCTTCTGTGGCCGACCAGGCCATCCCGTGGAGAAATGTTTCAAGAGGTCGGCAGCGTAGAAGGAGCATTTTCATGATATTCAGGGTGCTCCCAAGCAGAATGTGGTGTGTACCTTGTGTAAGAAAGAGGGGCATGATGTTGCCCGCTGCTGGTTGAAAGATAAGGTCTGCTATCAGTGTGGACAGAAGGGTCATACCAAGGCAAGGTGCCAGTGTAACACCCCCTATCCGTCACATAGCATATAGCAGTAGGTCCGGCTGGGGCCCGACGCCGTATGCCACAGACAGACCGGGTGGTTACTTATGGAAACCATCCAACCAATCTCAACGTCCTACACAGAGCATTCTAGCGGAAGCAGTTTATAAAAGTTGTAACAAAGAACCCAGCATTAGAGCACGAATGTCCACTAATACAAAATAGGAATGTTATACAAAATACCCAAAAATAAGCCTTAAGGCTTTACATGATGTTTCACTTCAAATTACATGTTTTACAAACCACGGCATGCAGGCCGGTCACACATGAATAAAGCAGTAAACACTTCCAAATAGGCCTTCAAGGGCCGGCTTCGCATTCGGGCTTTAGCCCGCTATTGACCGCTTGGTCCAGCTGCACCTGCAAGCAACAAACCACCGCACGGTGGCAAAACAAGGCAACGGTCAGCAATGCTGACCAAATTATAACGATCCCGCCCCCAACTCGGGGCGGCGATGCTCCTTCCCTGCATTTCATTAGCATAAGCGAGCAATATATATAGCCATTTCATCACAGGCGGAGGCTCAACGGCCACACACCCCGTGCACTCAGGGCAAACAATGAGCAGTTTGTCTTCCCGGCATGGGTCACGGTAATTAAAACCATAGACCGCTGAAGACTCTCATCTATGCCAACGGCTCTAATCCGAATGACATAGAACGGATACGGTTCCGTCTAACCCGTGCTCACAACGCAACGGTAATTTAAACCATATGCGCCCGCAACGGTAATTTAAACCATATGCGCAGGTCAAACTTCTCCCGAGTCCCATTTCCATCACATTTCACATAACCTGATTATGTTCAAGCTGGCTCTCAGGCCACCAAGTTGGCAAGATCTCGTATCTACCCAGTTTTCTGGGTGCACCTTTGGGTTAGTCCCCAAGGCTCCCTGCTGCAATCTACCGCGTAGAAAACCCGAAAAACAATCCATAGCACGGAGTCTTCTCCGGCATTTATGCAATGCAACATCACCGATCCAGACCAACATGTCCGGGTAGGCTTCACACATCATGCCTATGTCCGTTCTCGCTTACGGACTCTAAACAATGGGGACTTCACATATCTACCCGAAGGAACGCCTCCAACTCTCCGCAAACTCGCGAGAGCGGGCTTCCTATGCAAAGAAAGAGAGCTACTCATGCTCAAGATGAGAATCGTTACCCTTGCGTTCCTCTTTGGCGTCATGGAAAAGTAATCGGATGAAAACCACCGCACTAGCGTTGCCTCCGTGGATCCGGAGTCGGCTCGCGATTCGGAGCTCCGAAGCTCATCCAATGGCGGGATCTAGCTCCTTCTTCCTCCCTTGGCTCTCCTCTCTCTCTAAGGTTTTAGAAAGATGAGAAGTTATGAAAAGTAAGGGTTTTCCAAGTCCATTCACGGGTATAACCCTTCAGGAACAACCCCCAGCCATTGGATCTTCAGTTAAAGAAATGAACGGCTTCGATTCGGGACTGAAATGCCCAATCTGGAACGAACACGGCCTGGCACACGCCCGTGTCCAGGTCCGTGTGCCTCATTCGCTGTCAAAATCGAATCACCTGGAACCTCACACGGGTATCGAACACGCCCGTGTTCGAGCTGACACGCTCGTGTTCCACCTGACACGGTCGTGTGGCCGGCCGTGTACACCATCATTTTTCCCCAAAATCAACCCGAGCACTGCACGGGTTCTAGGACACGCCCGTGTCCTTACCCGTGTCACCTCAACACGCCTGGACCCCAGGCCGTGTACACGGTCTCGACACTCGACACTTCGTCGAGCGAAGATCGTCGACCTGTTGACACGGCCTTGGACATACCCGTGTCCTAGGCCGTGTGCCTTGTCTCGACACATTGTCGACACCAAAGTGTCGACTTCCCGGGATGAGTGTCGACACGGGTCGACACGCCCTGCGACACGCCCGTGTTGCAGGCCGTGTTCCATGTCTCGACACTTCGTCGAAGTAGAGTGTCGACTTCGCGGCTAAGTGTCGACACGGGTCGACACGCCCTGCGACACGCCCGTGTCGCAGGCCGTGTGCCCAGTCTCGACACAATGTCGAGACCAAAGTGTCGACTTCCCGTCTTAGTGTCGACACAGGGTTGACACGCCCTGGGACACGCCCGTGTCCCGGGCCGTGTGCCTGCAGCCAGAACCCAAACTGGCCCAAAACGTCCCCCTTTGCTCCTTTGAGTTTCGGGGCGTTATAACTCTCCCCCTCTTAAAAGAATTTCGTCCACGAAATTACATAAAGGAAAGACATGTACAAAACCAAAATTTGTACCTGAGCGGAACAACTCCGGATATTCGTCAAGCATAGTCTGCTCTCGCTCCCAAGAGAGCTCCTCACGACCACAATTGTCCCACCGGACCTTGACAATCCTGATCTCTTTATTGCGTAGCCGCTTGACCTCCGAGTCCTCGATCCGCACGGGCTTGACCTTTGTCGTTAGCCCACTATCCACCGGCACTTGATCAACCGCGATCACTTGCGTAGGCTCTTGCACCGCCTTCCGAAGTACCGAAATATGGAATACATCGTGTAAACCACTAAGCTCCACTGAAAGCTTCAACCGATAGGCCGCTTCACCAACTCGCTCCAGAACCTCAAACGGTCCAAGGTACCTCAGGCATAGCTTTTTCAATCGCCGCACCCGCGAGACACCCTTGAACGGCTTGATCTTTAAGTATACATCATCGCCCACAGCGAACTCCACGTTCCTGTGCTTGGCATTATAGTATTTTGCTTGCCGGTCCTGAACGATAAGCAACCTCTCCCAAATGGTTTGCACCAAAGAAGTGGCACCCTCCACTTCTGATCGCTTATACAACCTTGACTCACCCGTTTCTAACCAAGACAACGGTGTGCGATATTTTCTACCATATAGGGCCTCGAAAGGCGCCATCTGAATACTCGCTTGGTAGCTATTGTTGTATGTGAACTCCACCAAATAAAGGTGGTCTTCCCACTGCTTTCCAAAATCCAAGACGCACATGCGAAGCATGTCTTCCATGGTTCTATTGACCCTCTCGGTCTGCCCATCCGTTTGCGGATGGAAGGCTGTGCTGAATTTCAGCTTTGTTCCCAACATTTGCTGCACCAGCCTCCAATCATTGGACGTGAACCGCCCATCTCGGTCACTCACGATGCTGCGGGGCACACCATGAAGCCGTACTATGTTATCCACATAGAGTTTTGCCAACTTCTCCACCGGATCATCCTTCCTATGCGGAATAAAATGCGACACCTTCGTTAATCGATCAACAACCACCCAAATGGCGTCGTTTCCCTTCTGCTACCTTGGCAAACCATGCACAAAGTCCATAGAAATGTCGTCAAATTTCCACTCCGGAATAGGCAAGGACTTAAGAAATCCTCCCGGCTTTTGGCACTCCGCCTTTACCAAGGCGCAGGTTTGGCACTTGGCTACGTATAGCACCACATCCTTTTTCAAACCTGGCCACCAAAACAGTTTCATCACATCACGGTACATCTTCGTGCTCCCCGGGTGAATCGAGTACTTGGTATGGTGTGCCTCGTACAACAACTCCGCCCGTAAATTGCCCACACTTGGGACGCACAGACGACCGTCTTTCCAAAGTAATCCGTCCTTCACGACGAATTGGGAATTTGACCCATCCAGAGCCTCTACCATGAACTGCTTCATATGAGCATCTATATCCAGAGCCTGCCGAATACGATCAGCCAGGTCATATTGGACTTCAGTCCAATTTAGAACTGCTTCAGTTCTTGATTGTCTATCCACACAAATAATCTCCAACGCCTCCAACTCTCGCACCAACCGCTCATCATGCACCGATAGCCAATTGGCTTGAGCTGGGGCTCGGCGACTCAGCGCGTCCGCAACCGCATTACCTTTACCGGGCACGTAGTGGATCTTGAATGTATAGTCCCCCAGGAACTCCATCCATCTACGCTGCCGCATATTCAGATCCTTCTGATCAATTAGATACTTTAGGCTCTTGTGATCGGTGTAGATATCAATCTTCACACCGTACAAATAGTGTCTCCACAGCTTCAAGGCAAAAATCACGGCCGCTAACTCCAAGTCATGGACCGGATAATTCCTCTCATGCACTTTTAGCTGTCTCGAGCCATAAGCTATTACACTTCCGTGTTGCAGTAGCACGCAACCCAAACCGTTGCCCGAAGCATCATTATAAATCTCGTAGCCTTCGGTCCCACATGGCGAACTCAGTACAGGCACCGTGGTCAACCGACACTTCAGCTCCTCAAAAGCTCGCGCGCACTCCGGCGTCCAAACGAACTTATGCTCCTTCCTCGTCAATGTAGTGAGAGGTAACGCTATCCGCGAGAAGTTCTCTACGAAGCGCCTATAATAGCCGGCAAGCCCCAGAAAACTCCGGACTTCCGCTACCGTAACAAGCTCAGGCCACTCCCATATCGCAACAATCTTCGTCGGATCCACAGCAATACCCTCTCCACTTACTATATGCCCGAGGAACGCCACTGAGGATAGCCAAAACTCGCACTTCGAGAACTTGGCATACAACTGATTTCTCCTTAGCGTCTCCAACACCAAATGAAGATGCTTGAAGTGATCTTCCTCACTTTGCGAGTACACCAAAATATCGTCGATGAAGACGATCACGAAATGGTCCAAGTACTCCCTGAAAGTCCTGTTCATCAAATCCATGAACACTGACGGCGCATTAGTCAGCCCAAACGACATGACCGTAAACTCATAATGCCCGTATCTCGCACTAAATGCTGTCTTCGGGATATCACTCTCCCTTATTCGCAGCTGATAGTACCCAGACTTGAGATCTAACTTCGAGTACACCGTCGACCCGACTAACTGATCAAAGAGATCATCAATCCGAGGGATCGGGTACTTTTTCTTCTCAGTCAGCTTGTTGAGCTCCCGATAATCAATACATAGCCTCAAGCTTCCGTCCTTCTTCTTAACAAAGAGGATCGGTGCGCTCCAAGGCAAAGAACTCGGGCGCACATACCCTTACTCCAACAACTCTTGCAGTTGAACTTTCAGCTCCGCCATTTCCTTAGGCGCCAGCCGATAGGGAGATCGTGACACAGGCTTTGCACCTAGCACTAGCTCAATTGTAAAATCTATCTCCCGCTGAGGCGGGGCTCCCGGAAGATCTGCGGGGAACACATCAGGGTATTCCGATACCACCGAAATACAATCCAATGCGGGCTTCGGCTTTGCAACCTCCACTAGTGTAAAGAACAGTTCTGCTCCAGCACGAACCGCCTTCACCACCTGAAGAGCAGACATCAACGTCTTGCTCGACCCCTTTAAGCCCGTAAAAGTCGTTTCACGACTTGCTCCCAGCTTGACTTCCTTGCTACCGCAATCTATATGGGCCTGCTGCTCCGAGAGCCAGTCCATGCCAAATATGACGTCGAACTCCACCAACGGAAGTAAAGACGCCCGCAGGTCGAACTCCTGCTCCCCAATACGAATCTTAACATCGCAGATCCTATCCGCTCGCATCGAACACCCGTTGGGCAACAACACATCCAACTTATCCTTCTCCATCGAAGAAGGGACTCCGATGCATGATATAAATCCTTCGGACAAAAAGGAGTGTGAAGCTCCCGTATCGAAGAGTGCTCGTGCCGGATTTTCACAAATCAATACAAATCCTAAACAAGCAGTGGTAAGGTAACATATACATAACAAGTATTTAAAGAAATCGACTTGCTATAAATTAAACCGTACCTGTCACCACATCAGCTTGTTTGATGGCCTCCTGTTGGCCAAGATTGTAGACCCTTGGTTGGGTCGGAGCGTAATGGGATGCGGTCGACTCCACCTCCTTTCCCTTCTCTTCATAGGTAGCTCCTGGCTTCCTCTCGGACTTAGGACGTCCGCTCCAACAATCACGGACAAAATGCCCCGTCTTTCCACATGTAAAACACGCACCCGGGGTCCGACTCGTAGTCGCCCCAGAAGCACCAGAAGGAGCTGGACCCGAAGTCCTATGCTTCTTAAAGAATCTTTGATAGCCAGACTTTGAAGTAGTCGGCACTTTGAACCCAGATTTCTTCTCGCCCAAGCTTTTCTTTGCTTGCACATTCTTCATGTCCTTCTCCAAGGACCGGGCAGTATTGACCAAGGTTAAGAAACCCTGCGTCATTGGCCCCGAGAGTAGTAATCTCAACTCATCTCTCAAGCCTTTGTAGAAGCGATTAGTCTTGCGCTCCTCATCCATGATGGTGGAGCTAGCATATCGACTCAAACGAGTGAACTCGTGGATATATTCATCCACGCTCCTCTCACCCTGAACCAACTTTAGAAATTCATTCTCCAACGCTATCTTCTGCGTCGAAGGAAGGTATCTAGCCAAGAACAATCTCGAGAACTCCTCTATCGAGACATCACCAAGTTGCCTACCTCTCAGTAAGTGTAGCTCCAAACCTTCCCACCACATCCTCGCTTCACCATCCAGAAGAAACGTAGCGATGGTGGTCATTTGCCACTCCTCCGTCTCCGTCGCTGTCATGACTCTCTCCACCCTGGAGAGCCAGTCTTCAGCCTGAGATGGGGTTCCCAACCCCGAGAATAACGGAGGGTTAAAGCTCATAACATGCTTAAGCTGCCTCTCAGTTGCCCTCTGTGGCACTACCGGTTCCACAACCACTTGCTCCACTCTCCTCGGCTCAGCCTCTTGAAGAGGTTCTTGCTCCATCACAGGAGCGGGCTGCTGCGTCTGCCTTGCAGGCTGCGCATTTATCATGGCCAACACCGCTTCAGCCACCAATCGTATGTTCTCAGCCGATAGAGGTGTTGCGGGAGCAACTTCCGGTGCACTACTAGCCTCAGAAACTCGGCGTTCTGACGGCCCAACACCACTTCTGGTCACCTATAGTGGTACAAAACACCGTTAAGCGACCAAATAAAATTGCAAATAGCAATTATAGGAACACGCAGGTTCCTCAAACACGAGTATTTTCATTCCTAAGTGGACATTCATGTGTTCTTTTACCATTATAACGATGACGCACACAATGTGCTCACCACCCCTTAAAAAGAATTCGTCCACGAATTCAGGTTAAGCCCAACCAAAACCAGTAGTCTGATACCAAATTGTAACACCCCCTATCCGTCACATAGCATATAGCAGTAGGTCCGGCCGGGGCCCGACGTCGTATGCCACAGACAGACTGGGTGGTTACTTATGGAAACCATCCAACCAATCTCAACGTCCTACACAGAGCATTCTAGCGGAAGCAGTTTATAAAAGTTGTAACAAAGAACCCAGCATTAGAGCACGAATGTCCACTAATACAAAATAGGAATGTTATACAAAATACCCAAAAATAAGCCTTAAGGCTTTACAAGATGTTTCACTTCAAATTACATGTTTTACAAACCACGGCACGCAGGCCGGTCACACATGAATAAAGCAGTAAACACTTCCAAATAGGCCTTCAAGGGCCGGCTTCGCATTCGGGCTTTAGCCCGCTATTGACCGCTTGGTCCAGCTGCACCTGCAAGAAACAAACCACCGCACGGTGGCAAAACCAGGCAACGGTCAGCAATGCTGACCAAATTATAACGATCCCGCCCCCAACTCGGGGCGGCGATGCTCCTTCCCTGCATTTCATTAGCATAAGAGAGCAATATATATAGCCATTTCATCACAGGCGGAGGCTCAACGGCCACACACCCCGTGCACTCAGGGCACATTCTCGGTGAACGCAGTCTAAGTCTGTCGACTCACTGCCATCCCCTTTTTGACGGCCAAACAATGAGCAGTTTGTCTTCCCGGCATGGGTCACGGTAATTAAAACCATAGACCGCCGAAGACTCTCATCTATGCCAACGGCTCTAATCCGAACGACATAGAACGGGTATGGTTCCATCTAACCCGTGCTCACAACGCAACGGTAATTTAAACCATATGCGCCCGCAACGGTAATTTAAACCATATGCGCAGGTCAAACTTCTCCCGAGTCTCATTTCCATCACATTTCACATAACCTGATTATGTTCAAGCTGGCTCTCAGGCCACCAAGTTGGCCAAATCTCGTATCCGCCCAGTTTTCCGGGTGCACCTTTGGGTTAGTCCCCAAGGCTCCCTGCTGCAATCTACCGCGTAGAAAACCCGAAAAACAATCCATAGCACGGAGTCTTCTCCGGCATTTATGCAATGCAACATCACCGATCCAGACCAACATGTCCGGGTAGGCTTCACACATCATGCCTATGTCCGTTCTCGCTTACGGACTCTAAACAATGGGGACTTCACATATCTACCCGAAGGAACGCCTCCAACTCTCCGCAAACTCGCGAGAGCGGGCTTCCTATGCAAAGAAAGAGAGCTACTCATGCTCAAGATGATAATCATTACCCTTGCATTCCTCTTTGGCGCCATGGAAAAGTAATCGGATGAAAACCACCGCACTAGCGTTGCCTCCGTGGATCCGGAGTCGGCTCGCGATTCGGAGCTCCGAATCTCCTCCAATGGCGGGATCTAGCTCCTTCTTCCTCCCTTGGCTCTCCTCTCTCTCTAAGGTTTTAGAAAGATAAGAAGTTATGAAAAGTAAGGGTTTTCCAAGTCCATTCACGGGTATAACCCTTCAGGAACAACCCCCAGCCGTTGGATCTTCAGTTAAAGAAATGAACGGCTTCGATTCGGGACTGAAATGCCCAATCTGGACCGAACACGGCCTGGCACACGCCCGTGTCCAGGGCCGTGTGCCTCATTCGCCGTCAAAATCGAATCACCTGGAACCTCACACGGGTATCGAACACGCATGTATTCGAGCTGACACGCCCGTGTTCCACCTGACACGGCCGTGTGGCCGGTCGTGTACACCATCATTTTTCCCCAAAATCAACCCGAGCACTGCACGGGTTCTAGTACATGCTCGTGTCCTTACCCGTGTCACCTCAACACGCCTAGACCCCAGGCCATGTACACGGTCTCGACACTCGACACTTCGTCGAGCGAAGATCGTCGACCTGTTGACACGGCCTTGGACACGCCCGTGTCCTAGGCTGTGTGCCTTGTCTCGACACATTGTCGACACCAAAGTGTCGACTTCCCGGGACGAGTGTCGACACGGGTCGACACGCCCTGCGACATGCCCGTGTCGCAGGCCGTGTTCCATGTCTCGACACTTCGTCGAAGCAGAGTGTCGACTTCGCGGCTAAGTGTCGACACGGGTCGACACGCCCTGCGACACGCCCGTGTCGTAGGCCGTGTGACCAGTCTCGACATAATGTCGAGACCAAAGTGTCGACTTCCCGTCTTAGTGTCGACACAGGCTTGACACGCCGTGGGACACGCCCGTGTCCCAGGCCGTGTGCCTGCAGCCAGAACCCAAACTGGCCCAAAACGTCCCACTTTGCTCCTTTGAGTTTCGGGGCGTTACAGCCAGCAGCTTCAGTCTGTGCTCCGACCAGTTCCTCTTCAGGCTTTGCCACCGCCTCAGCCTATGGATAAAGGCAAAGGGAAGCTGAATGTGATATCATCAGCGGAGGCTCAAACTTTGACGCAAGTCATTTCAGGTTAGACGTTCTCTCTAGTCTTGATGTTTTAGTTGCAGTTTTAGTTTTGCTATTATTTTGCTTAAAAGTCTGCGCAATTTTATATAGGGAGTTTTAAGGTTAATTACCGATGGGCGCGCATTCTCTTCGACTCAGGTGCTACCCACTCATTTGTGGCTAGGGCCTTTATAGAGCGGTTCCAGTTGGATCTAGATCATATCAGTGATGCCTTTTGCGTAAAGTTCCCCTCGGGTGATTCCATGATATCGGATCAGGGCATTCAGGATTGTCCTATTATGTTGGGGATTTTCTGTCTATGGAAAATCTGAAGGTGATTGACTTGGAGGATTTCGATGTTATCCTAGGCATGGATTGGTTGCCCCGATATAATGCGGTGATCCAGTGCAGGGGTAAGTGCTTGGATTTCAAGAAGGACAACGGTCAGCCTTGGAGTATTTATTGTGATCCGCGTCAGGTCTCTCCGGCGATTTCTGCGGTATGTGTTCATAGGCTATTTAGTTCTGATTGTTTTGCTTGCTTAGTCTCAGTGCTGGGGACTGTTAGCAGTTTTCCACAGTTGGATGAGATTCCTGTTGCGCGTGAGTTTTCTGATGTGTTTCCTAGCGACCTTCCCGGTCTTCCTCCTAACAGAGATGTCGAGTTTGTGATTGATTTGGAGTCGGGTACGCGTCCTATTACAAAGGCGCCGTACCGGATGGCCCCGCGATAGCTGCAGGAGTTGCGTGCCCAGCTGGATGAGTTGTTGGAGAAGGGTTTCATAAGGCTGAGTTCGTCGCCTTGGGGTGCTCTTGTTCTCTTTGTAAAGAAGAAAGACGGATTGATGCGCCTTTGCATCGACTACAGGGAGCTGAACATGGTCACCATTAAGAACAGGTATCCTCTGCCTAGGATCGATGACTTGTTCGATCAGTTGTGTGGTAGCTCGGTATTTTCTAAGATTGACCTTCGATCAGGCTATCATAAGCTCAGGATTCGTGAGTCGGACATTCCACGGACTGCTTTCAGATCGAGGCATGGGCATTTCAAATTCCTGGTTATATCGTGGGGTTTGACCAACGCGCCATCAGCATTCATGGACATGATGAACCGGGTGTTCAAGGATTTTCTGGATAAGTTTGTGGTCGTATTTATAGATGACGTTCTGATTTATTCTCGGAATGCTGCGGAGCATGATCGGCACTTGCGATTGGTTTTATCTCCTTTGAGAGACCATCAGTTATTCGCCAAGTTGAGTAAATGTGAATTCTGGTTGCCCCAGGTTTCCTTCCTGGGTCATGTGGTGAACAAAGACGGCATTTCGGTTGACCCGAAAAAGATTTCTGCAGTGATGGATTGGCGTAGGCCGAGCACACCCAAGGAGATTAGGAGCTTCTTGGGGTTGGCTGGCTATTATAGAAGATTCATGGAGGGCTTTTCTACACTGGCACCAGCCTTGTCTAAGGTGATGCAGACGAATGCGGCCTTCATTTGATGCGAGAAATGTGACGAGGCCTTTCTGGAGCTAAAGAGGAGGTTGTGCACTGCTGCTGTTTTGACATTGCCTACGGATGGTATGGACTATGATGTGTATGTGGAAGGCCTGGTGGCAAGTTGACTCCATTGGAGATCTTGACTTGGAAATGGGAGAGCATTTCTATGGACTTCATTACGTGCTTACCGAGGTCTCCTAGAGATTTTGACTCTGTTTGGGTGATAGTGGACAGACTGACGAAGTGTGCTCACTTTGTGCCATATAAGATTGATTATCCAATGAAAACGATAGCGGAGATGTATTTGAGCGAAGTCATCTGATTGCATGGAGCTCCCGTTAGTATCATTTCAGACCGAGACTCCAGATTTACTTCCCGTTTCTGGAAGAGTTTGTAGGAGCGTTTGGGTACAGATTTGAGATATTCTACCGCATACCACCTGCAGACTAATGGTCAGACAGACCGAGTCAACTAGATTGTGGAAGGTATGATCTGCTGTTATATTCTGGACCACGGAGTAGCATGGTATGAGCGCTTGAGGCTGATGTAATTTGCATATAATAACAATTATCAGGAGAGCCTGCAAATGTCTCCTTTTGAAGCCTTGTATGGGAGGCATTGCAGAACACCGTTGTTTTGGACTGAGGCTGGTGAGAGGCCTTTGTTGGGTCCTGATGCGTTCGAGGAAATGGAAGTTGCTATGAAGCTTATTCGGGAGAAGCTTCGTTTAGCTCAGGAGAGATATGACAAGAACGCCAACCGACGTAGATCCGATTTGTAGTTTTCAGTGGAGGATATGGTATTCTTGGAGGTGTCCCTGATGGTTGGAGTAAAGAGGTTCGGCAAGAATCATAAGTTGGACCCAAGGTATGTGGGCCCATTCAAGATAGTGGAGCGTATTGGCGTGGCAGCTTATAGGTTGGATTTGCCCGCAACCTTTCCAGGTGTGCATAATGTTTTTCATGTGAGCCAGCTGCCGAAGTGCATTCGGAATAGTAGGCAAGTGTTTGATGTTGTGCCTCAGTTGGAGCCAAATCTGACTTTTGTGGAAAGGCCGGTCCGCATTCTGGATTCCCAGGATAGAGTGTTGCGGCGGAAGACCTTTCAAATGGTCAAAGTCTTATGGAGGAACAAGGAGGTGGAAAGCATGACTTGGGAGTTGGAGTCGGCGATGAGGGAGGCTCACCCTCATCTCTTTTCTTGATTTGTGCCTGGTATGTTTTGCCGTCTCCTTTATAGCTCTTGTTAGACTATTTTTGTTTCTTCCCTGTTATAAGCTTGTGCGTAAAGTTTCGGGGAGAAACTTTCTTTTATGGGGAGTGTCTGTAACACCCCCGGTATTTCGTATTTATTTAATATCCCTTTGGCATTACGTTGACGCGTTTCCGGCTTGTGTCGTTGTTTGAGTACCTCGTTAGGTGTTCTTAGTGGTCGTATCCTGTTTGCAGGGTTCCCCAGCTAGCCGGAGTCTGTTTTCGAGCCTCGGCTGAGCCTCTCAGGGAATGCTTGTGCTTTGGCTTCGGGAGGTGTTAGCTCGAGTGTTTGATCGTCGGAGGTTGTTTTCGACTTCACCGTTGTTTTTGTAGCATGAGTGTCTAGCTACGGTGCGAGTTTTGTCGAAATCCAAGATCGTTTGTTTTCGCGTCGTTTCGACGGTTGCTAGTTAGCAGGTCGTCATTTTATATAAGCGTATATATATTTACGCATTTTAGCATGATGAGTGATTTAGGCGTGTCGGTGTATAAATGCACACTTACGTGCGTGCGGAGCTTTATAAGAATTTATACGTGCATGTTTATATGGGTAAGTGTGGTTTATGTATAAGCATATATTTGTGTATATATGTATTAATATAAGGATGCCTAATGAGGTTCTGTTCATAATTATCATGTATGTGTGCTAGTGTATGTAAAGTATATATATAAAAAATGCTTAATTAGTGGCTTCCTTAGTTATTAATTAGAGTAGTATATAGTTAATAGGGTATATATATATGATTAGGTATTAAGTCTAGGTTTATTTTCATTCCTTCCCTCCCAACACGGCGGCTGCACCTACAGATCGAGCGAAAGAACAGAAAGGGCGGAACCTGGGGGCAACCCGACGCCGGTTTCCCTGCCCAGCAGAGGTCGAAACTTCTGTTTGAGGCCGGATTCGAACTCCTCTAGGCAAGACCTTCGTTCTGAGGTAACCATTTTGGGATTTCACCATCTTCTTTTTCGATCGGGTGTTGAGGGTTCATGTTCTTTTCGTGCTTTGATCGAGCATTTCTTCCCAGGTTTTCATAGGTTGTTGTTGCGATCATTTCCTGTTGGGAAGAGTACTGTTGGTCGAATTCCTTCAAAAGCCAAGGCAAGTATCCACTTACCAAAGTAATTTTTCCATGAATAATCTTTGTTGCTTGATTCCTGGAGATTGGGTTGGTCATTCTTGGACTTGAATATGATATTAAAATCGGTACAAACCCTTCCATCTTCCCTTTTGTATTGCCATTATTTTGTTATCCCCCCTTGTTTATTCCTGCATATCTACTATTGTTATTGGATTGTGTTTATTTATTTGCTCAAATAAGTTTATTAGGCAAATGTTCCCTTTTTTGCTATGGGTATTGCCCCGATCGGGTATAACCCGAGAGCCCTCTGTAATAGGTTTGTTCATTTCTTGTGATATTTTATGGGTTGTGTTTTTCCTTGGGTGTAACCATTGCTATGGTTTCGTTATAATTAATTTCAAGATCATAATATAACTTGCTTCGTAGTTGCTCCAAAATAGGATTTGTATCAAAACTACCCAAACCTCTTGTCATTTATTTTTTGTGTCCATCCTCCTATTTGCAATTAGTGTCAAGCCCCTTTGTTAATGTTTGGTATCAACCACCCAATTTAATTATTTATGGGTTGTATCAATTTAATTATTTATGGGTTGTATCAATTTAATTGTTTATGGGATGTATCAATTTAACTGTTTATGGGTTGTATCAATTTAAATGTTTATGGTTCGTATCAAGTTAACCGTATAGGTTTTGTACCAAGCTAGTTGAATATATTTAGTTGAGATCAAGCTACTAGTTTTGTTTAATATCACGTTATTGGTAAGCGTTTAGTATCAAGCTACTTACATAAACTTAGTATCGTGTAACCTTCAATTTATTTGTGTCAAACCACTTGATTGGACAAACTCGATGTTTAGTCCGTTGGTATGTATATAAGGTTTTAGGTGGGTTGCTCTAGATGGTTCAGGGTTCAGTGTGACTTCTTGGTGGTTCATGGAACCACCAGCAAGGGTTTTCCCGAGTCACTAGTGCTGGAGTAGGGTGTAGTTTTGAGGTAGGTCGGACCGGTACCGCCACCCTTGTTTTACTTCTTATCTTGCTAAGACTTTCTGGGCGGTTTGGTTGAGTTGGACCGATGCAACCACCACAGCACCTTGGAGATATTTAGGCCTGATAGACTTGGTTGGATATGTTGCCACCAGCCTAGGCCCTTGTTACTGAATTTGTCCATCTCCAATACTAGGTGATTTTTTACGCTCTAGCTCTATGTTAGGATGTTATTATTATTTTGTTATCCTACTTGCAGAGATTCTTGAAGCTTGGCTTCACCCGTGCACTTGTTGCACCCCCCCCCCCCCCCCTCTTTTCTCACTTCTGATGAGTATTTTCCCTTTACCTGTTTACTTTACTTCTTTTAGCTTATGTTGCTAGCATTAAATTTTAGGCCTGGTAAACCTTATGTAAATTCTCATTTAAACCTAATTGTCCCATTTCCTTTTTGATAATTACTTTGCTGAGGTGTTCTTCTTTTTTTCCTTTTTTTTGAATACCTCAGGTTCAGGTTTATAGCCCACTGTGCGGCTAGGTTTCTTCTGGAGATTTCTAGTGTTATAGCTGCTGCTGTGATTTTACTTCATCACTCTTTGGAGGTAGTTTTTATGGACTTGTAGTACAGATATGCCTACTCACTAGTGGTTTAGTGTCAGTTGTTGACGCCCACTGGTGGTTTCTCTTTTAGATGCTTTGCACTTTGCTTATACTGCTAGATTTCCTATTTTGTAGTTTATTCAACTTGCTCTTGGGAGATTTATGCTAGGTTGTTAGTTACTTTTAAACCTAGAAACACTATTATATTTATATCTCATGATCAGCATGTTTTATAAAACTCATACACTACTTTCCAAATAACGTAAAAAGATCGTTTTCTTATATATAATATAAAATAAATTTAGGGTCTTGCATAGTATAAGTTGCCCCCTGGGGACACTTATGCACTCTCTTAGGATGTCAAAGTAATGTAACTAAAGTATTTTTCTGATGCGTATAAGTATAGTTTTTAATTGTGAACTAGCTGATCCACTGAGCCGAGAGATACGGCCTCTAAAATATAATTGATTTTCAAATCATTATAGCTTGTGATTTTTCATAGTCTTAGTAGTTGGTGGTTGCCTGAGCGTCGGCAGTTATCCCCTGCTCGACGGGTCATCACAACGCGTGTTTTCTCCTACTCTGATACTTCTTAATTTCGGAGAAAATGCGGGTTGTGACAATTCTTGTGAAATCTGACCTGTCCATCTAAGTAATTGATACCTGAAGTGACAGTATTCTTTACTTTTAGTAATTTTGTGTACAAATCTCTGGCAGATTCTTTAATATCTTTAAGCAAGGATGCTGAATGGTTTGTCAGCTGAGTTTCTATGGCCTTTATAGTAGTAGCTAATTTGTTGTCTAATTCAGTAGACTGCTCAGTCAGTTTAATCATTATCTCTGTATGCAGTGTTGTCATATTTTCATCCAAAATTCTCTCATTTTCAAGGACATATCCTTGTTTGACAACCATCTCATCTACAGTTGAAGTGGCCTCTTGCTGCTGTTTAGCAAGATAGACTACAGCATTAGCTCTTTTCTCAAAGAAAGTAGTCATTTCAGATTTCAAAAGATTGACTTCAAATCTTATTGGCTTAATATCCTGAGCTAGTTGAAACTACAGCTCTTTATTGTTGTCATGTACATACTTTTCTAGATCCTGTCATTGCTTATCCAGCATTATTTGAATTTGTACTAGCAGAGAGCTAGTATCTTCTGTATGAGCATCTAGTGTCCCAGATTGTAAATATTATTTGTAGCTTTTGCTCCTCTTATTCATTGCAAAAAAGTTCCTTTTATTTAGTTGAGATTCGTCTGCATCTTCTAATTCAGAAGAACTTACAGCTTCAACTTGAGGTGACTTTATGGTTTTTCCAGTATCTGGGGCAAACTCCCCCTCAGTTCTTGTATCTTTCTCATTTATATTAATATTATCTAAGTTATCATCTGCATGTTGAATATTAGCATCAGGAATTGCAATCTGGGGAATTTCATCTATCTCCCCCTGCAAGTTTGTTTGTTTAGAAAGAAGTACTTCTTCTTCAGTCTCTTTTGGAATTTCTTCCTTCATTCTTTCTCAGATATTTCTTATTTAGATATCTTTGAGTATTCCAGTTCCTGTACTACATCCATTATTATAGTTGTAGCAGTATCCATTGGCAATTCATTGAGTTTCTCCCCCTTAATTTGTTCTTTTTCATGAATGTTCTCCCCCTGTACCTGCTCACTAGTTCTAGGTGAGAGTCTTGGAGATCTTCTTGGTTCTTCCTCAGCATCCTTATCTGAGCTAAACTTGAGGATTCTTCTTCCTCTACCACTGCTTTCTTTCCTTTTACCTCCTTTGTCATTTTCGGTTCTGGAGTGTCCTTAGACAAGACCCTTTCCCATCTGGACAGAATTCTCTTGACCATTCTCCTCATATGATTTATCTTGGATCCAATCTTCTGATTGATACTATCTAGAATTGCTTTTACCAGACATAGACTAACAATTCTACCCATATTGGGCTTCTGAATCCCTTCTGCAATTTTATCAAATACTACCCTATTCCAATCAGTTTTGATTCTGAAAATGATCCTAGTCATCAAGCTAAACATATAGGTAGAAATCCTATCATGTGCTCCAGTCTTGCAGAGGAGCACCTTTCCAATTACTTCAAATAAAAATTTTCCCTTTGAATTCATTCCCTTCCTGTTTAAGGAACTTCTAAACCTAGTTTTTGAATCCAGTCCACACCACTATAAAGCCTCTGCAGTCTTGCTTGAATCCAGGTTATATTCCTGAGCAGTACTTGGAATCTGAAAGACTTTAGCCAGTCTTTTGGTTGTGACCTTTACTCGTGCTCCATTAATAGTGGATTTGATCTTGCCTGACTTAGGGTTTAGTGAGGCATTGGATTAGAATTTTGATACTTCTCTCATCCAAATCTTAGTCGGTTCTGAAAGCAGATATTCAAGACCTTCTTCATTGACAAGGTCAATCACTTTCCTTATTTCTTCTGGTGCAGAGACGAAGGCATTTCGCACCATTTTGTAACCCTCGTTTATGTTATCGTCCATCTTAGGTGTCATTATAGTTGAAAGAGTTTGAAATTGAAAGTTGTCGACTAAGGATTTCTAGGTCTCAACATATAGTGATCACTCTCTCAAGATTTCCTAAAAGCATAGGCGACAATTCCTTTCTCTGCCTATTTAAAGTAACTGTCTATTGAAGGTGAAAATGTGCACTGCATTTAGTAATTTTCTCAATATTGGGAAATTTCTTGTGTAGACATGGAAAATGTACTTTGTCGAGATCTGTCGACATAAGTCGACACAAGAATTATGTCTCTCGACACAGACCTCGAGGTCTCGGCAACCATATGTATCGACACTAAAGTATAATGTCTCGACACTCTGACATTAATCAGTGTCGACATACTATCAGGTGTCTCGACACACGACTACTTATTGTGTCGACACACATTCTGGTGTCTCGACACGATACAGCTTATAGCGTCGACACACACTATGGTGTCTCGACAGAATTCTTTGACTTAGCCAAATTTTGTGTTCTGAATATAATTTCTTGATTTTGTTGCTACTAATTGAAAGGATTTATTTAATGTTCAACATGCCTCGTTCAAATTTAAAGTAATTGTATTTGCTTTCATCTACGGGTTTTGTAAAGATGTCAGCAACTTGTCTATCTGTTGGAGTATACTGTAGGCAAATATTTTCTTTTTCAATATTCTCTCTAAGAAAGTGATATCTAAACTCTATATGTTTAGTTCTACTGTGTGAAATGGGATTATTAGAAACAGAAATTGCACTAGTAGAATCACAAAACATAACAGATTTACTTTACTATAAACTGTAGTCCAGTAGTTGATGTTGAATCCACAGTAACTGTGTACAGCAGCTTCCAGCAGATATGTAATCAGATTCTGCTGTATAAATTGCAACACTTGTTTGCTTCTTTCTACTCCAACTTATTATTCTTTTTCCTAGAAACTGGCAAGTTCCAGAAGTACTTTTTCTATCCTCTTTACACCCTGCAAAATCTGCATCTGTGTAGCCTGTGAGTTCAAAATCACTATGCCTAGGATACCAAAGCCCAAGATTTGGTGTGCCCTTAAGATATCTCAATATTCTCATCATAGTAGTGTAATGAGACTCTTTGGGGGCATGATTGGTACCTTGCACAGACACAAGTTGAGAACATAATATCTGGCCTACTAGTAGTCAAATATAGGAGTGATCCAATGATGTCTCTATACAAGGTTTCATTAACTAGTTTCCCAGATTCATCCTTGTGTAGTGACACTGTTGAACCCATTGGAGTTCTCATAGTAGACGAATTATCCATACCATATCTCTTAATCAACTCCTTAGTGAACTTATATTGTGAGATGGATATACCATCCTCAGATTGTCTAACTTGGAATCCCAAGAAGAACTTTAGCTCACTCATGCTGCTCATTTCAAACTTGTCTTGCATAAGCCTGGCAAAGTTTCTACACATCTTCTCATTAGTAGACCCAAAAATTATGTCATCTACATTAATCTAGACTAGGATGCTTGAACCTTTGATGTCACTAAGGAATAGTGTCTTATCTATCTTTCCTCTAGAGAACTTATTCTCTATAAGAAAGGTAGACATGGTCTCATACCAGGCTTTAGGTGCCCATACAAAGCTCTGTGCAATCTGAAGACATGGGTGTTGTGTTTAGGGTTAATAAAACCTGGTGGCTGCTCTACATAGACTTCCTCCTTCAGTGTACCATTGAGGAATGCTGACTTTAGATCAATCTGGTAAACCTTGTATCCTTTGTATGTTGCATGAGCTAAAAATAACCTTATGACTTCTAGCCTAGCTACAGATGAAAGGTTTGGTCAAATTTGATCCCTTCCTCTTGTCTATATCATTTAGCCACTAATCTAGCTTTGTTCTTAACAATAACCCCACGCTCATCTTTTTTATTCCTATAAATACACTTAGTGCCTATGACATTGTGATCACTAGGTCTAGGAACTGGACTCCATACTTTGCATCTCTCAAATTGATTGAGCTCTTCTTGCATAGACATAATCCAGTTGGGGTCTGAATTGTCTTATTCAAACCTTTTAGGTTCTACCTGAGAGAGAAAATAAGAGTAAAGAACCTCATTGTGATGTCTACTTCTAGTTGTTACTTATAGCCTGACATCACCTATTATTTGGTCAATAAGATGATCTTTAAGTTGTCTAACTGTTACTGGCAGGTGCCTACCATTACCTAGTTCTGCAGGAGGATTAGGATGATTCTCTTACTCCCCCTAGGCAGTTACTGTATCTTCTATAGGAATTTCTGCATTATCTCTAGTGTGTAACTCTAGATCTGGTGAAACGCCTATATTTAACTTTTCCATCCTAGAGTTTATATCACCTAGACTAGAGTTGTTAGAGTTCTCATTATATAAAACAGAAGTTTCATCAAAAACTATATTAATTGATTCTTCGACAACTAGATGTTTCAAGTTGTAGATTTTGTATGTTTTGATATGTTCACTATACTTTATAAAGATTTCTTCATATGACTTTTCTGAGAACTTAGTTAGATAAATTTTCTCATTGTTCAATACATAGCACTTACTACCAAAAATCTTCAAGTAGGACAAATTTGGTTTTTTTGTCTTTCATTAGTTCATAGGGAGTCTTGTTGTGATTCTTGTTGATCAATTCTCTATTCTGAACATAGAATGTTGTGTTTACGACCTCAACCCAGAAATATTCTGGAAGATATGTATCACTCAGCATTGTTTTATCTGCCTCAATGAGATTTCTATTTTTCCTCTCAGCAACTCCATTTTGCTGTGATGTTCTTGGAGAGGAGAACTCCTGAAAGATCCCTAGTTCCTTATAGAAATTTGTCATTTTTTCAAATTGAAATTCTGTACCATTATCACTTCTAAGTTTGATCACAGAACATCTCATCTCATTCTGGATTTGTTTGACAAAATTAGCAAGGATGTCTAGTGTTTCAGTCTTTCTCCTTAAGAAGAATACCCAAGCAAACCTAGAGTGATCATCCACAATCACATAGGTATAGGACTTCCTACCCTAACTAAGAACATGCATAGGACCAATTAGATCCATATATAGTATGTATAGACACCTCTTAGTGTCTTTGGATTGTATGCTCTTAAAGGAGACTTTTGTCTGTTTGCATTTTTGACATGCATGACATAAGCCTTCTTTGGAGCATTTATGTTGTGGACTGTTTCTAACTAAGTCCATAGAGAATTGTTTGCTTATTGCTTTATAGTTTAAATGACCCGGCCTCTTATTCCATTGCACACACAGAGACTCTTTCTCACTAGCTACAAGACATACGGGTGATTTCTCATTTACACTTAAAAAATTTAGAAAATAAATGTTCCATCTCCTAGTGTCTGACAAGAAGATCTCTTGATCACTTGGATTCCTTATCAGACATTTGTCATTATGGAAAACAATTTCATAACCTATATTGAAAGAATTGGTTTCAAGATGTCCTAAACACCTAGAGGGGGGTGAATAGGTTCAATTTTTTTCTAACTTAGGCAGACAAATCTATCTAGTTTAGCAATTTATTTAGCAGATATCACAGCACAGCATTCACATACACACAGCATTCCACAGATTCCACACCAGATTTATAGTGGTTCCCCAAATGATGGGTACATCCACTTTCCCCCTTCGCCAATCTAGCAGTGTACTAGATTCGGCCTAACTTCCTTCTTTCTTCTCAAATCCGCAGATCTTACAGCTCAGAACCAAGAATGGTTCCTACAACTCAGAGTGAATCCACACTCCTACAACTCGGGCACTAGCCATAACTCAGCCTCTTTCATAGGCCTACAACTCAGAGTGAAACCCCACTCCTACAACTCAGGCAAAAGCCATACCTCAGCCTCTTTCACAGGCCTACAACTCAAGGAAAAGATTCCCCTATCTCAGGCACTCAGCCCTACCTCAGCCTTTATAATTTAGGCTTACAACTCAGAGAAATAAATCTCCTACACTCAGATCTATTACAGATCCTACAAAAGTTATTGATGAAAAGATAATAATATCTTCAACCAGATAGAGAGAGAATTGGTTGAAGGCTTCTTAATCAGTTCTTGATAGAACTGATTACTTAAGGATCAACCTGTCTTAGCTTCTTCAAAGCTTCTTGAATCTGAACAAAGTAAGGTTGATCTTCTTGGTATTGGAGTTGATCTACAATCAGCTTCTTCTTATTCAGAAATTAATCTGAATTCTTCTTCAGAATTGATCTGAATTCTTCTGGCAGACTGTTCAGGATTTGCCTTCTATGGATGAGGACTTCTCTCCTTCTTGTTTTTCTCTCTCTACAATCTGTTGACTGTTTTTTCCTTCTCTTCTTCTGGATCCTCAATCCTTCAGAGATTATTCTTCATTCACTGATCGTGTTCACGATCACTTCTTCATAATCGATGCCAATTGTTGAGAGAGCATATCTATATATAGGCTTCATCCATGGTTACCGGCTGTTCCGGTTCCAAACGGTCTTCTGACACCTCTGACAGATGTGACAGCAATATCAGTAATGATAGCTGTCAAGTCTCCAGTTGTATTACTTCAACCTTCATTGGACTTTGACTCAGCAGCAGAGAGTGTCGAGTGAATACTTCACATGTGTCGACACACATAGTCCATGTGTTGACATAAGTCTTGATGATGTCGACACAGCTTCACTTTTACTTCTCGACACAGCTTCTATGGAATGTGTTGACACAAGTCCTGTGTGTCGACACAATCACTCCTTGTCTTGACAAAGTTGGTGTCGACAGAATTCTGGTGTGTGTCGACACAAGTTTTGTGTGTCGACATAGTCGTTATCGACAGAATTCTGGAATGTGTCAACAGCTTCTCTGTGTGTCGACACAAATTCTGGGTGTCGACACAATCTGTCCGTTGGTGTTGACACAGCGTTGTCGACAAATTTTCTGTGTGTCGACACAAATTCTGGGTGTCGACACAATCTGGCCCTTGGTGTCGACACAGCCATTCCCAAGTGTCGACATTTATACTTAGAAAATTTTTCTTCCATTTACTTAACCTGCACATGATAACTCAACACAACATCAAATACAACTTGATGCATATCATTTAGTTAGGTGAGGCTTCTCCAAATCTGGTACACATTTTCTAATGTACCCAACAATCTCCACCTATTTGGAGAAGTCATAACCCTTAGTCAATGATATACATCACTTATAATAAAATAAACAATATGATGTATAAAAGCATTCAATGACAGGGTAACATATAAACAAAACAAGTATATTATATCACCACAGAATATGATACAAAAATAATAATCATGAATCAATGTTTTGTTTAAACTTCAAAAAAAAAGTTTGTTAACAATAGATTGCATAGATTTTAAAACTGAAGATTACAATATTCTAAAATCTAGTCAATCTATCCTAAGGCTGATCATGCTCCTTGATCACTATGCCTTTGCCAGACTGGACCCTTTCTTGTACTGGAGCTTCAGTATCTTCAGCTGGCTTCTTGCCTTTGAGATCCTTCTTTTTAAGTTCTTCAGCCTTAACTTTTGTCTTTCAAAATAGTGATAAGGCTTGGGAAAGTATTTACTGGGCTCCACAGCTGTAGCAGGTATTTTCCCAGCCTTGTGATCCCTTCTGAATTGATGTATAGCATCTTGTCTCTGCAGATATTTGCTCCACTCAAGTTCAGAATACCACTTGCCTCTATCATGCATTTTGTCTTTGACAGCTTGCCAGGTAGTGAGTATTATATTTCTGGAGGTGGGACTCCATCTTTCAAAATCAGGCTTCAGTTCAGCCTGCTCTCTAAACCTTTTCTTTGAGAGTTGAGCTTCTTGCTCTTTATTCAATGCTACCTCTAACATTTCCACTTTCTCAATTATACCATTCTTAGTAGTCGCTGGAGGGCTATACATCTAGTGAACTAGTTGTTGAATTCCCTCAAAGTTAGAAAGAGGGTATATGATTTGAGCTATCTCCTGCTGACCCCCTTCAATTCCTGTAGCTTGAATGCCTGACTCAGCTATATTATCATCATCACATAAGGGAGGATATCCAAGAGTGGCTCTGATAGAATTAGCTATCCATTTGGCATGATCAGAGCCTGCAGTGACTAACAACTTCTCCCTCTTTATGACTTCTCTCTCAACATGATTCCTGAGATCATCTTTCTGAAATTTGATTTGATCAGCTAAGTAGTTGGTTCCTTCTGTATAATAAGCTTTAAACTTATGTAGCTGAGCAAACTCAGTACATAAGATTGGAAAGTGGTTAAATTGTCTTGAAGTTTCTTATCAAACTCTAACTTCTCTTTAGCCCTTTCCTCAGTTAATGCAGTTGCAGTATTCGTTAACTCAGTAACAATCACATTATGTGATTCAGTAAGATTATCATTCATCCTGAGCTGATTTTCCAGAACATATCCTTGCTTAACTACTATGTCATCAATTTGAGTCCTGGCCTCTTGTTGCTGCTTGGCCAGATAAACTACAGCATTACCTCCCTTATAGAAGCAATCTGTCATCTCCTTCTTATTCTGATTGACTTCAAATCTTATTGATTTAATGTCTTGAGCCAAGGTGAACTGGAGGTCTTTGTGACTTTCATCCATATATTTTCCATGGCTGCTCTTTGTTCATCCAGTTTAACTTGCAGATCCACCAACATTGAAATGTAGTCAACTACTGGGGCTGGTTGTTGTGAGGCAGTCTGTAAAGCTTTCTTATAGCTTGAGCTTTTCTTCCTGTAAACCATCAGTTTTCTCTTCTTTTCTCTGAGTGCTTCTCCATCATCAGATTTAGAAGAACTTTCAATGTTCACTGTGTCCTTTGGACTAGAGGGCAGCAACTTGTCAGTCCTTGGTAACTCCCCCTCAGTCCTTGCTCCTCCTCCTCAGTCCTTGGCACCTCTTCCTCAGTCCTTACTTCTTGTAAGTCAGGAAACAATTCCTCAAGAGTGAATTCTTGTTGCAGTTGAACTGGAGGAATATCTTGCTACTGTGCAGTAGATGGAGGGACATCACATGTAGAGATGTCATCCATTGCAACATCCTGTGCTTGGACATAGACTTGAGTAGTATGTTCAACATCAGGTAGCACAAATAGTGTATCAGACTCAGTATTTTTACCAACATGATTTATATCATTTATTACCTCAACTATTGTCTCAGTGACTGTGTCAGTCACTAGTTAAGCTTGCTCAGTCTCATGAGCATCCTTTGAAGGTGATGGAGCTTGGGAAACTGGAACTTGTAGAGGCTCACCCTGGAATTGCTGCATCTGCTCCCCCTGAAAGTGATCCATCTGCTCCCTCTGCATCTGACTATCATCAGCAGTCTCAAGAGTAGGTGATTTTCTAGCAATTTCTGGTCTTTCCTCTTCTGATCTAAAGACCACTTCTTCATCTGAATCACTAGAAGATTCAGGTACCCTGGGGGTTGTCTTTTTCTTTTTTAGTTGTGGTTGTTTCTGTGGTGTAGAACCATCCTTTGTCAGAACTCTTTCCCACCTGGATAGTATTTTCATATCAATCCTTCTCATGTGGTTTATCCTAGATCCTGCTGTGTGCTTCATCGCTTCAGGAATATTCATTGCTAGATACAGACTCAGTATTCTTCCTAGATTAGGTTTCTTTAAACTTTCCTTGATCTTTTCAAAGATCATAGCAGACCAGTTAGTTTTTACTCTGAAAATTACTCTGGTCATTAAGCTGAAGATATAGGCTGAGATCCTATCATGTCCTCCTGGTTTGTAGAGAATTACTTTTCCTATAATCTCTGAAAGAAACTTTCCTTGAGAGTTCATCCCCTTCCTCTATATTGATGATTCAATCTTAGTGGTGGGATCCAATCCACAGCATTGAAGAGCTTCTTTTGTCATTGAAGATGAGACTTCATCACCTTCCTGAGTCCTGGGCAACTATAGTGTCTTCCTCAGATGCTTCTGTGTAAGTTTCACCTTGCTTCCTTAAATTGATGACTTAATATTCAATCCAGTTGAATCCATGGTTGCTGCTGTATAGAATTCAAGAACCTCCTTCTTCCAGATCTTGGTAGGTTCTAAAACTAGATATTCCAAACCACTTTCTTTGATTAGGGTTATTTCATCTCTGATCTCAGTTGCAGCACTCTCAAAAGAATCGCGAACTAATTCATAGCCTTCGTTGATGTTGTTCTCCAATTTTGGCGTCATTGGTGACGAGAAATTTGAGGAGAAGAGAGATGAAGGTTTGTCGACTCAAAGATTTGGTTTTGAAAATGTTGAAAGTGTAGTCGACAAAATTGTTCTGTGACCTATTTATATGTTTTGTTGAAACCGAAACATCGGTCTCCTGTGGAGTTCGCCCTCGGGGAAGGGGTGGTCGCGCACCTACTTCGCTCCTACAAGCAAAACAATAGAAGAAACAAGAGGAACAGACCCAAGGGCTCGGCGGGGAGGACCCACCACATACCCGAAAGATCTGAGAGCGCTTCCCCTCCTTAGCTAGAGGCCGGGCTAAGGTACCCTCAGAAATCACTTGAAAACTGGAGCAGGAGAGCACAGGAAGCATGCCTTCTAGGGTACCCCTTGGGTCCTATTTATAGTTTTTAGAATCTGAACTGCCAATAACCAAACTGAACCGACCTGAAATTACCAAAAAAAACCTTGGTCGGGTCTACCAACAGTCAAACTCCGCTGTTTTGAAGGGCTATGGGCAGACCAACGGTGGCAAAATAGTAAAAAGTACCTCATATATCTGGGCGAGCTGGGGAGCCTGGCCACCTCGGCAGATCCTGCTCGCCTGCTGTTGCTGAGCTCCTCTGCGAGGGAGCGAGCTGGGACGGTGAGCTCGCCCATCCATTGGTCGCCATCAGTCGGCCTGAGTTTGACGATTCTGGTCTAGCTCGGCGAATACCGAGCTCGCGGTCGACGAATGCCGAGCTCGGTTTCGGCATCTCCTTGCCGAGCTCGCCCACAATCTTCAGTCCTTTGCGGGGCTTGCCTGTTGCTTGGACGATCTGGATGCCCGGTGTGGTTCTTGGCGACCTCACTCGCTAGACACGGGGTTGTACATAATCCCCGCTCTTTTTGATCTTGGCAAAGCTCGGAAAGAAACATACAACTCCAAGTGTTTGGAGAGTGCGTGGTGGGATGGAGGGAATCTTCGGGTGGGGCCCACCTACGACTATATATATGCACCTGCTTACATGCCTGACTCTTGCCATTCCCTTTGCTCTAACCCTGCCAAGATACCTCTCCCCAAGGAGATTCAAGAGCGTCTAGACCGAGCTCGCCAGACTTCTGCAGCTCGCATAGCCGCCCTGACGGCGGTCCCTGCCGCTGTGTCGCAGGGTGGCTCTATTGAGCCCAGCTCCAAGAAGATGAAACTATTCCCCCACGCGGTCGAGCCCATCTATAACGACCTAAGGGCCACCTTGGAGCACGAGACCGGCTCCTCCACTCTGCCTGACTCTGAAAGAGGGAGGAACATCATCGAGGTCTGCGACGGCCCAGACCGCCGCCCTAATGGTGTAGAAGACACCGCGCCGCGAGACGCCACCCCGCGAGCTAAGACCACTCTTGGGGACTCACGGTTCATGACTCCAAAAAACCGCCACCGGGAGCCATCCCCTCCCTTTGGGACCTTGGGGTTGAGCTCGCAGAGGCCGAGCTCGCCGGTGCGCGCCCCCTCTCCTCGGTGAACTGATGTGGCCGCGGGTGCGGGTATGGGAACCATCCCTACCCTGGGATTCGAGCTTCTCTCGTCGGGGACTCGCGGCCCAGGTCGCGGGAAGGATCTAAGGTTCATTCCTCCCCGCATCTCCTTCGAGTTGCCGAGCTTGTCAGGTCAATTTTGCTTGGATTCTTGCCCCATGATCTTTTCCTGCATTCCTCTTTTTGATGACGTTTGACTTCAAAGTTCCACCCAGCCAATCCGCTGCCGAGGAGACTTCGCGGGCAGCCCACTACTCTCCACTCCCCTCCCCGAGCGCGCTGGACTCTTACCTGGGCCCCGAAGTAGATCAAGGCGAGCTGACGAGGAGGGAGGTTAAGCTTCTCAAGAAGCTGGTGTGCGAGCTGGCGGGGTGCAGGGGGTCAACGAGACGCTACAACGCGGCAACGTGCGTTTTGCCGACGAGGTGCGAAGCGGCCAGGCTGGCGAGCTGATGTCTCCTTCCCGGCTTCTGGACAGGATAGACAATGGCCTCTCAGAGTCGTAGAGGAATTCGGGGAGGATCCGCGAGCTGCTCCGCGTGCGGCAGTCTGGCGGGCGGGAGCCGCGAGACCGGGGTAGATAAGAGGGCGGCTCCTTTGCCGAACCGACCGGTACTCGCCTCCTGATGCTCCCCTTACTCACGCGCCCTGCTTTTTTATTCCTGAACTTGGTCTCTGTAATAAGTAATTTTAGAATATTCTTGGACATGCGTTATTCAAATAATATATTGTGATGTTTTACTTAGCCTTGGTTGGGATGCGCCGGAAGTCGGCGAGCTGGGGTGGCGAGTTGGGGTGGCGAGCTGGGGCGGCGAGCTGAGCCGATTGGACGGCCTGACAGCAGATTTCTTTTTCTATAAATAGCCCCCCCCCCCACCAACCCCAATACTATGCTTTTATTTCTTTCTCTCTCTCTCTCTGCGTTTATTTCTTCTTCTTACTCGTGCCTCGTCTTCTTTCGCGAGCATGGGCAAGACCAATCCCGATGCTGATGGACGCAGCAAGTGCGCCCAGCACTTCACCGACTACTGCTTCTTCGAGGGGCATACCAGCAAAGAGGAGTTCGCGAAGTTCGAGACGGAATATGTACTGCCGTACTTCAAGGCGCGCCGGCCAAGGCAGGGGAGGCCATCAACACCTTCTACGACGACGAGATCGCCTTCCCCATTTCTCATTTTGAGGTGGGGTTGCGCCTCCCCATGTGGCCGGAGGTCCGGCAAATTCTGAAGTACTACGGCGCGGTACCCGCGCAGCTGAACTCCAACGCCATCGCCATGATGGTGGCATTTGCGAGCTACCTCCGGCGAGAGAGGATAGAGTTCAACCTGGCAGTGTTCAGGAAGCTCTTCTCTTACAAGGCGATGCCGGATAGGGTCGCTTACTTCGGCGGCTCGCTGATCAAAGTTCGCGAGGTCGCGAACAAGCACCATAACTGGATGACTGGGATCGCCTTTATCAAGGGCGATCTCGGCAACATCCCATACTCGCCGCAGCAAAAAGGCGAGGAGGTCTACCGCCCGCCGGCCGTATCCGGCAATGATGCCGAGCTCCACAAATACTTCCTCCACAAGGATTTCGAGGTCGCCTTCCTGCGAAGGGGCCTCGACGCGCTCCTCCCCGTTCTACCCGACGAAGGTATTTTTCTCTCCACATTGCCGAACTCGCCAGACTGTCGAGCTCACCGTATTGCTTGTAGAAAATCTTCTAACTTTTTTCCAAGTTTTTCCTTGCAGGGGAGCGGTTAATTCCCGCGAACCCGCCGTTTGCGGACCCGGGGTCGCACCCAGAGACCCTTGCTCGCGAAAAGGCGGTGGCGGCGGCCTGCCGAGATGAGGCGGCCTTCTCCCAACCCTCTTCTAGCAAGAGGCGGCCTGAGGATGCGGGGTCGAACCTGCCACACCGCCAGAAATTAGCAAAAAAGATGAAGAAGGCCGTGCTTGCTCCGCGGGGAAAACAACATCAACAACATCAGTCCAGCCCCAAATACATAAGCTCGACTGAGACCCCCCCCCCCCGACGCGTCACCGGAGAGCCCACTGAAGGAGATCACTAACAAAGGCCGGAAGGGCAGCGAGGCTCCTTCTTCTACGACGGCGATCTCCCCACCTCCTTCGGCGAAGAGGGCGGCTCGCGAGTGCGGTGCGCCGAAATAACATCCCCTCTTCAACTTCGGGGGGCGGTGGAAGGACTCGGCGGGGGATCCCATGGTGCAGTGGGATGAGCTGGCCCATCGGGTATTCATCTCCACTCTGCATCTGTCCTGGCATGACTGCGAGCCCGCCACTAGCCATGCATACGCCCTCGGCTTCGGCCTCTATGGCTGCGAGGATGCCAAGGCCTACAAGAACATGACCCTACGGCAGCTCGTCCATGAGGGTCTGCAGGCCCACCTGAGGACCATGGAGCTCCACCACATGCTGACTCGTCGCAGCTTTGCCCTCAGCAATCAACTCCTAAAAGCCGAGCAGGCCGCAATGTCGCCAAGGACAAGGCCGCCGACCAGGCGAGGTAGCTCGGCATCGCCGAGGGTCTCCTCGCCCAGGCCGCCGGCGGGTTGTTGAGTATCAGGCTCCTTCCTTCTTTTTACTTGAAATATTTTGCACTATTAACGAATTTCTCTCTTTCATCAGGATGCCAAGGCTGCCGGGGAGCTGTGGGCTCGCAATGCCGAGCAGGAGGAGGAGATCGGCCAGCTGCGCGCCCGGCTTGTCGAGCTGGAGGGGTCGAATGTGGGGCTGAAGGAGGAGAATCTGAACCTCAGCCACGAGGCCCGCCGCCAGGCAGAGATCTTCTTCCCGGCCAGCGACGTCGACCCTACCCTCCCCTATAAGAGGTAGCGGGTCTTTGGTGAGGCCGAACTCGCTGAGAGGCTGCGGATCAACTCCATCCAAGCAGCCGAGTGCACCCTCCAAATGATGAAGGAGATGGGGGTGCTGGTGCAGGGGTGCGAGGAGAAATCCGCCAAGGACCTGATGTCGAGCTTGTTCCCGGTGACGCCGCCCAGCGAGAAGGAGGATAGCCTGTACGCGATGTTCGGGAAGGGATTCCAGGATCAATCGGGCGAGGGGGAGGACCGGTCCGGCGGGGGGGAGGCCCGTGCCATTTTCTTTGTTTTTTTTTTTGTTGTGTTCTGCATGTCCGCGAGTATTTCCCCAGGCGACTCTACATAGACAGGTACTGAGAGTAGGATAATCATTGGTACGCGCCCGCGAGTGAGTACCTTGAGTGCTCGGCAATTCCCAGGGGCTTCGCCGCAGCTCGCTCGCGAGCTGTCCTTGCCCTTCTTAATCAAAAAATCAAACTTACTGAATTTTTCCAAGTAAAATAAGGTGGGGGCGGGGCCTCTCAGCGGGATCAGCCTCCCCCTAGCGAGGTCCCAGGGCCTGTCTTGCCAATTCTTAGGATTCTCCCCAGCTTGCTCGCGAGCTGTCCGTCATCTCATCGATGTGAGACCAACCTTTCTAAATCTTCCCAAGGAAAACATAGCGGGGGGACGAGGTGGCCCGGCGGGACTCGCCTCCTCTTGGAGAGGCCCAAGGCTCTAGCTTGTCGATCTTCTATCGAGCCCGAGCTGGCACAGCGAGCTCAAACTCGCCCATTTCGAGCTCTCCTCTCTTGGAAAGGCCAGGTTTGTTAGGCACTACCTGGGGGGAGGACTTCTTTAGGTGACCTTCAGCCCGTCAGCTTGGTGAGAGCCTGATAGCGGTATCTGCTCGTGGCCCAAGGATGACACTGAGTGACTTCCAGCCCTGCCAGCTAGATAAGAGCCTGATAGCGGGATCTGCTTGGGGTCCACTACTAATACCATCGAGTGACTTCCAGCCCTGCCAGCTAGGTGAGAGCCTGACAGCGGGATCTGGTCGAGGCCCAGGGATGACACCGAGTGACTTCCAGCCATGCCAGCTAGGTGAGAGCCTGACAGCGGGATCTGCTCGGGGTCCACTACTAATACCATCGAGTGACTTCCAGCCCTGCCAGCTAGGTGAGAGCCTGGCAGCGAGATCTTCTCGAGGCCCAAGGATGACACCGAGTGACTTCCAGCCCTGCCAGCTAAGTGAGAGCCTGACAGCGGGATCTGCTCGGGTTCCACTACTAATACCATCGAGTGACTTCCATCCCTACCAGCTAGGTGAGAGCCTGACAGCGGGATCTGCTCGAGGCCCAAGGATGACACAGAGTGACTTCTAGCCCTATCAGCTAGGTGAGAGCCTGACAGCGGGATATGCTCGGGGTCCACTACTAATACCATCGAGTGACTTCCAGCCCTGCCAGCTAGGTAAGATCCTGACAGCGGGATCTATTCGAGGCCCAAGGATGACACCGAGTGACTTCCAGCCCTGCCAGCTAGGTGAGAGCATGACAGCAGGATCTGCTCGGGGTCCACTACTAATACCATCGAGTGACTTCCAACCCTGCCAGATAGGTGAGAGCCTGATAGCGGGATCTGCTCGAGGCCCAAGGATGACACTGAGTGACTTCCAGCCATGCCAGCTAGGTGAGAGCCTGACAGCGGGATCTACTCGGGGTCCACTACTAATACCATCGAGTGACTTCCAGCCCTGCCAGCTAGGTGAGAGCCTGACAGCGGGATCTGCTCGAGGCCCAAGGACAACACCAAGTGACTTCCAGCCCTGCTAGGTAGGTGAGAGCCTGACAGCGGGATCTGCTCGGGGTCCAAATTTACTTTACTTCTTCATGCGAACTCATAGTGACAATATTGGCATATTAAAGAGTTTTCATTAAAAATCAAGGCACAACTTACAAGCTTCAAGGGAAAAAGTGTTTTAAGTCATCACCACTCTAGGTGAGACTTAGGGTCTCGCCCTCCACATTTTGGAGCCGATACCCCCCTGATCTCAACGCCTCTGTTACAATAAATGGGTCTTCCTAGCTGGGGTTGAGCTTCCCTACGGTTGCCGATCTCCCTGCTGCATCCACCTTCCTCAACACCAAGTCCCCCTCTGAAAGAAAATGGTTGTCAACCTAAATCACCTAGAGGGGGGTGAATAGGTGGGTTGTGCGTCTTTTGCAGAATAAAAGATAATTAGAGCACAGCATAGAACTATCTACCAATATCACAGACGACACAAGATTTATAGTGGTTCCCCAACCTTGGGTACATCCACTTTCCCTCACCGATCTAGCAATCAACTAGACTCGGCTACTCCACTATCTCGGATCAAATATCGATCCTACCCTCGGAACAAAGTTCCTACAAACTCAATCCAAACAAGGGGATCTACACCTCGGAAGATAACACTTCCTACAAACTCGGAGTGAAAAACTCCTACACTCGGAGAAACTTTCTCCTACAAGATTAATAAAGTTTTGGAAAATTATACAAACAGTAAATCCAATCAGATCTGATGAAATGGCCAGAAAACTTCTTCTTATGGACTTTGCAGCACTATCAGAAATCGGTGAAGAAAGTCTCGGTCCAGATCTGGATCTTCTAGCTTTTACAGAATCAGAGAGAGAAGATGAACGGTGATGTCGATCTTGATTTGTAACTTTCTTCAGAATGAATCCTCTGACCTTAGAAGCAGTGGCCAGAGAAGATGGTGGCGGCGGCGGCTTCCATTTCGGGAAAACAGGGAGGAGTCGGCTGAAGAATTTTTCTCGAAATAAAATGACAAGAAAGCTTGGAGAATACTTAGGGTTTGTCATTTTCTAATAAAACCTTATATAGGAGAGACTAACGGTCATAATCGGTCATAATGGTGTACACGTGGACCAATCATGTCGCGTGATTTTAAAATCCCGTCAGAAAAAGGACTTAGACAAATTTCAGAAAAGGTTCAGCCAACTACACGAGTAAGTGAATAGCTACTCGAGTAGTTGAATAACTACTCGAGTACATGAAGGAGAACATACTCGGGTATATAAAGATAGGCTACTTGAGTGGGTAGAAATCAATTACTCGAGTAAGCAGGAAGAGCTACTTGAGTATGTAGAGTGGCTTACTCAAGTTCATAAAGGATCTACTCGAGTACAGGAAAAACTACTCGAGTATATTATATAAACTACTCGAGTACATGAAGTACTACTCGAGTGGGATACTTAGAAAAATTCTGAAGATGTCAGCAAGCAACTACTCGAGTAGTTGGACTAAACTACTCGAGAGGAAGTAATCTACTCGAGTAGGTGAAAGTTCTACTCGAGTAAAAGACTTAAAATATTCTGGAGAGGAAAAGTTCAAGGTACACGAGTGAAACATGATCTACTCGATTAGGTATAATGAACTACTCGAGTATGATTCTGTCTACTCGAGTATGTGATTATACTTACTCGAGTCCATGACTTAGAAACGTTTTGATGAGAGAAGCTTTTAATACTCGGGTATATGACTATGTCTACTCGAGTACATGACTTAGCTACACGAGAGATACTCTTAAGTACTCGAGTACAAGGTTTCTTTACTCGAGTAAATTATGCCCAAACTACTCGAGTAGTTATAGACCTACTCGAGTAAAAGACTTGGAGAGTTTTTGATGTTGGAAAACTGTTTCTTCTAGAGTATTCAACTTTCAATTCCTTTCCCAAAGTGCAATAGCTTGAATATGAAGTGTATCCCAATAGAGGGACCACTCATGAGTCAACACCTTGGAATATGCAATGAGGGATTACATTGCACAGTTCCTGTGTTTGGTGACCCACTGTGGACTGACATTGGTCCACACTTCCCAGTGAAATTCCTGCAAACATATAACTCAAACCAAGCATCAAATACAACTTAATTCATCTTAGTTCCAGGGTGACTTCATCAAATCTGGGTTAATGTGGATATAATACCCAACACCCTCCACAAATTGTTTGACTCTGACGTACTTGTCTAAGTACTTGTCCATCCGTCTCTTCACCTCTTCCTATCGGAGGGTCGAAAGATCCTGCAGTTCTTCCAGCATGTCAAGGGAGAGCCGCAGCTCCTCCTCGTTCTTCCGGTAGCTGTGTTGGGGGTGGTCCTCGGGGCCCAGAGAACCGCGGGGAGCTGCTCCACCCAGCTTCCCTTCAGATTTTCCACTTTCTTTTTCAGGAGGTTGAAAATGATCTTGTTCGCGGCCTCCACCTGCCCATTTCTCCTGGGGTGATGGACCGAGGAGAACCTGAGGTCGATTCCAAGCTGCTCGCAAAAACTGGTGATCTCTGCGCTGGCGAACTGGGGTCCGTTGTCCGTGACAATGGCCTGGGGCAGCCTATGGCGGCAGATGATCTCCCCCCAAACAAAGTTCCTGATAACCTGGGAGGTCATTTTGGCCAGCGCCTTCACTTCCAACCACTTGGAGAAGTAATCGATCATTACTAGGAGGAACCTCCTCTGCCCACTGGCCTGGGGGAACGGCCCAACAAAATCCATTCCCCAAATGGCGAAGGGCCAGGGGGCCGTGATACTTTTGAGTCGTTGGGCCGGCTGTAGCTGGAGGGGGGCAAACAGCTGGCATTTGTGGCACCTTCTTGTGAACTCCATTTCATCGTGGCCTAGGGTGGGCCAGAAGTACCCCTGCCTTACAATCCCCCCTTCCAGGATCCGACTCCCGGAGTGGCTCCCACACTCTCCGAAGTGGACTTCCTCCAAGATTCTTTGTACCTCCCCCTCGGCCACGCAATGATCCAACATCCCCGAGAGTGTCTTACTATACAGCTGCATGTCCTGGAGGAGGTAATACGATGACTTATGCATGAGCTTCTTCTTATCTGCCCCCTCCGGATACTCTCCCGTGGAAAGGAAAGTTACAACTGGGTCCGTCCATGAAGGCCGCTGATCTATCTCCATGAGCTCCCCCTCTTCGATGGAGGGGCGGAATAGGTCGGTGATGGTACCCCCCACCGGAGGACCGTGCTTTGCGAGCTGATCGACATGCTCATTTTCCTCCCGGGGCACGTGTTGGATGGCAAAAGTTTGGAAAGTGTCGATAACCCCCTTTACCTTGGCTAAGTACAATCGCAGGGTAGGCTCTCTTGCTTGAAACTCCCCGTTAATCTGGGAAGCTACCACCATGGAGTCGGCAAGGACCTCCACGTACAACACCCCTAGCTCCCTGGCTAGGCGCAGCCCTGCTATCACGGCCTCATACTTGGCTTGATTGTTGGTGATGGGAAAGTGAACCACCACCGTCTGCTCAATCCTAGTCCCCTGTGGGCTCTCCAAGATCACCCCCACTCCTAGGGAATGCCTCCCCGAGGCGCCATCCACCTTTACCTTCCAAAGAGTCGGACGAGTGAGCTCTTCCTCCGCCACCTCAATCACATAATCAGCCAAGAAGTTGGTCATCGCTTGAGCTTTGATCGAGAGGCGCGGAATGAAGGAGACGTCAAACTCACTCAACTCTACCGACCACTTGGCCAGCCTACCAGAATGCTCCACCCCCTCAAAGATGTTGCGGAGAGGATGGTCGGTCATCACTCGGATTGAGTGTGCTTGGAAATAAGGTCGCAACCTTCGGGCTGAGATGATCAAGGCGAAAGCCAGCTTCTCAAAAATTGGATACCAGAGCTCGGCCTTCCTCAGGACCCGACTCACGTAGTAAATAGGGAGCTGCTTCTTCCCCTCTTCCCAAACTAGGACGGAGCTCAGGGCCTCTGCCCTGACCCCGAGATACAAAAATAGGTCTTCCCCCTCCTTGGGCCCTTGGAGCAGCGGAGCCTGGGTCAGCTGCTTCTTGAGGGCTTGGAATGCCTCCCCGCACTCCTTGGTCCATTCGAACCATTGACCGCCCCTTAGCGTTTTGAAGAAGTGGGAGCACTTTTCCCCAGCCCGGGAGAGGAGCCTACTTAGCCCTGCCAGTTTCCCTGTCAGGTGCTGCACCTCCTTAGTATTCCGTGGCGACCCTAGCTCCATGATAGCCTTAACCTTGTTAGGATTAGGCTCGACCCCTGTAGGGGTAAGGAGATGCCCTAAGAACTTCCCCCGGCTAACCCCGAAAACACACTTCAGGGGGTTCAATCGCATCTTGTACTTGCGCAGGGTAGCAAAGGTCTCCTCTAGGTCCTGGAGGTGGGAATCCACATCCCGACTCTTGATTATGTGGTCATCCACATACACCTCCAGGTTCCTTCCCTTTTGCTCTTTGAAGACCCTATTCATCATCTTCTGGTAGGTCGCCCCTGCGTTCTTTAGTCCGAAGGGCATCATCTTGTAATAGTAGCATCCATCCCCCGTGATGAACGAGACATCCTTGATGACGGGGGGTGCATCCTGATTTGATGATAACCTGAAAAAGCATCTAAAAACTCATTACAGAAAAACCAACGGCTGAGTCAACCAGCGCGTCGATCCGAGGCAAAGGATAACAGTCCTTAGGACAATCTTTATTAGGTAAAGAGAAATCGATACACATTCGCCACCGGCCGTCTCCCTTTTTGACCATGACCACATTGGAGACCTAGCTGGGGTATTGGATCTCGGACACGAAGCTGACCTTGAGGAGCTTTGCCACCTCCTCTCTGATGGGCTCTGCCAGCTTGTCCGCAATGGACCTCTTCTTTTGTTGGACGGGGCGTGTTCCCGGGTCCAGGTTGAGGCAGTGGCAGGCCACATCCGCATCAACCCCTGGCATCTTTGCGGCGTTCCATGCAAAGATGTCCACATTCTTCTGGATGCACTCCAGCATCCTGCCTTGGTCTTCTGGGGTCAGCCCTCCGTTGACGCGGACCTTCTCCACCCTGCCTCCACGGGTGAGGACCTCCAACTCCACCACTTCCTATGCATCCTCCAACCTAGACTACTCCCCCCATCCTTCAGCATCCCTTTCTTCCGGAACGGGGACCTCCACCTCCACCTCTTCCTCCATGGCCATCACTTCGGCCGTCTCCTCCTAATCTATTCCTGCCGCCTCCTTCTCAGCGCAGCTTTCCACCTCCAGCTCCTCCCTGCCAGCTTCCTGCTCAGCCTCCTCCATTCTTCGCCCCATCTCCTTGGCTCCCTCCTGCCAAGAGATGGAGTTCACAGCGGTGACATAGCATTCCTGCACCACCTTGGGGTCCCCCTGACCCTGACCTGAATCCCCTCAGCATTGAACTTCAAGAATTGATGGAATGATGAGGGGACGCAGCGGAAGGCGCTGATAAGGGGCCTCCCAAAGATGGCGTTGTAGCTGCTGGGGGCATCCACAATGACGAACCTACAGCTCCTGGACTACCACCCCCCCCCCCCACTCAGGGTGACATGGGGACCGTGTTGAAATTTGTGAAGTGGAAGTGGTTGACGGGACAGGCCGGGCGGCCTGGGGCGGACAGCTTTGGCGGACTAGGCGGACTGGGCGGACTGTGATGTGCGGCCTGGTGGAAGGTCTAGTGAGAAGCCGGCTGTCTTCTTAGCGGGTTGTTTGCATGGAGTCCGCGGACTATGCGGCCTGGTTTCTGCGGATAGGGTGTTTGCTGATTGGCTTTGCCAAGGAGCGGCCTGAGTGGATGGAGGCTTGCGGACTGGTGCATTGCTCAGTGGCCGCGGGTGCAAGCTTGTGCTGATAGGCAGTTTGGCTCATGTTCACGGGAAGCTTGCGGACTGATGTGTCCGCGGTGTGGGCTGTTGCGGACTGAGCTTAGAGCTTGGCTGAGGCCTTGTCGAGCTCTAGTGTTACAGCAGGTGCCTTGCTGTGGAGATCGATTGACGGACTGGGTTTGGATTCCGGGGATGGCTGCTGCATTGGACAGAAGTGCGAGGAGCTCGCGGACTGATGGCGGTCTGTGCTAGGGTGTTTGGCGGACGGGAGTTTGAGTCTGCCATGCTCGCATTGGCCTTTGATGGTTGACTTGGTCACACTTTATGTTGGAACACCCTATTACTAATTTGGGTCAGGATCACTATATCTCTAGGAACCTTTGTTTGACCTTCTGTATAGCTTAATAGGTCAATTAGAATTGAGTCTAAGGGTTAGAAGTCTAGGATTGGCAGCTGCCCTGAAGACCAAGTTTTTCTGTCTGGAGACTAAGTCTGATCGTCGAGCTCAGCACGACGATTCGTCGAACTCAGATCGACGATCGTCGAGCTCAACTTCGACAGTTCGTCGAGCTCCACTCGACGATCGCTGAGCTCAACTTCATAATATCGTCGAACTCCATTCGACGATCGGTGAGCTCAGTTCGATGATTTTGACTCTGCCTTGGATCTTTATCTCTGAGCTCAGTTCGACGATCTTTGAGCTCAAATCGACGATTATTTTGCTGCTTGAGTTTTCCAGTTCGCTGAGCTCAGCTCGACGATAGCAGAGCTCAGTTCGACGATTTCAGATAACTTCCAGAATTCATATTCAAATCAGACAGGAGTTATTATGCAATTAATTCAGAGATTTGCTAGACGTTTTCATTTATTTCTGGACCAAGTTTCAAGGGATCTTTCAAGGAATAATTCTGTGGACTTTCCTTCAGAAGAGTTTTTGCAATTAAGGATGCAATCAATGCAGACCAACGGCTATCTTTGACAGAGAATGATATTCTATTCAGGAACAGAGAATAAAAGAAAGAATGTTTTTGAATCAAGATAGATGCAATACAGACATTAACAAGAAGAGAACACACAATACAGAATACAGAGACTCTCTCAAATATATTCTGTCTAAAAGAATTCTGAAGAACACTCATCAAAGAGATCAACTTCAGATCTCTTCAGCTCTCAAAGTGTTCAAGGCTAACATCATTTCAAGACTCCAGACACTCAACATTTCAGCTTGCTGAAATCATCTATTGCTGGAGATCTATCTTTGAAGGCCTATCACCCTCAAGCAAAGCTTTTCTTCCTGAAGATTTCAAGGATTCAGGGGGAGCTTTGACAACAATCCACATAGTCTTCTCAGTTGTCTGAGAAAGAGAAGACTTCCATCACTCTCTCACCCCCAGTTTGTAAAGGGTTTCTCAAACTCCCTTCAAACGTTTGAATCTGGTTTTTGAGCACCTTGTCAAAAGCTCATTGGTGGCAAGACACCTGATCAAAAAATCTGCTTTGGTTTTTGAGCACCTTATCAAAAGCTCATTGGTGCCCAGGACACCTGATCAACTCATCCTGCAGTGGATTCCTACCTAGGGTGGTAGAAGAGTGGATGTACCCAAGTTTGGGGAACCACTATATTTCCTTGTGTCCTCTGGTTCTGCTTGTTTACTTTTTGTTTCTGGCCTTGATTTTTCTGTGCTTAGTTTTTGCATAGCCTAGTTCTGTGATTAGATTTATATTTGCTTCCCTGCTCACACTTATTACAACAATTGTTGTGAAAGTTTTTAAAAGAACTAAAACATCATATACTCTATTCACCCCCCTCTAGATAAATCAGATCTAGTTGCACTTTCAATTGGTATCAAAGTGAGGTTGGTTAAACATACCATATCTGATTGGTTGTACAGGCTAACACCTGAACCCAAAGATCCCAAACTAGATCTGTTTTCTTTTGTATTGTATTATTAGATTTTGTGTGCGCAAATCATGGCCCAAAACAAAGATTATGCTAGCACCAGACCTCCAGTGTGCAATCTTTCCAAGTTTGCACTTTGGAAGGCAAGGATTAGACTTTACATGAATTCCATTGACGAAGATATTTTCAATTCTGTTTTGACAGTGTGTCCAAGACCCCCAGAAAGCACAAGCACAAATGCTGTTCCACCTCCATCAGGAACAGATGCTGACATCAAAAAATGGAAAGTAGCTGATGCCAAAGCTATGAACATCCTAGCCCAGACAATGTCAGATGACATATTCCAAAAGGTAGCTGAATACAACTCAGCCAAGGAGATTTGGGACAAGCTCTCAGAAATTATCTCAGGCTCAGCTGATGAGAGAAAGGACAGAAGATCCCATCTCATCTCCCAATATGAGAACTTCAAGAAGGGAGAGACTGAGTCAGTGGGAGACATGTACAACAGACTGAGTCTAATTGTCAGTGAGCTAAGGACATTGGACAAAGAGATTTCTCTGACAGAACTTAATGACAAGATCCTAATGTGCTTCCCCAGCACTTGGGATTCAAGAATCTGGCCAATTAAGGATGCCAGAAGTCTAAATGAGATCACCACTGAAGCCTTGTTGGGTAAGCTCAAATCTTATGAGCTACTCATCAAGAATAGAGAGTAAGAACAGAAGGCTGCTTCACCAGCCACAAGGAAAGAGAAAACCATAGCCTTCAAGGCAACTGAAGATCTGCCTGAAGAAAAAGCTACAGGCAATGATGAACTTCTCAGCTTGTTGGCCAAAAGATTCTACAAGATGGCCAGAAAGGACTTCAGAAAAAGATCATACAAGGAGCAGGACAAGCCAAGGTATGACAAGTCCATTAGCAACAATAAAGACATTATCTGCTTTGGTTGCAGGAAACCAGGGCACATAGTTCCTGACTGTCCTGATAATAAGACCAAGGACAGAAGGGACAGAAAAGAAAGAAGAAAGGAGAAGGACCCCAAAAGGAATGGAAATGGCAAACCTTCTTCAAGCAGGAATAAGCATACAAGAAAAGGGTTTGTTGCTAAATCCTGGAGTGAGACAGAAGAGGAATCAGAAGCCTCATCCAGCTCCAGTGATGATGAGGATGATGCAGAAGAAAAGGAATTCTGCATGATGGCAATTAATGTCTCACAGCACAATTCAGAGGATGAAGAGTCAGAGTCAGACTCAGAAACCCAACCTGAAGAAGATCAGGTAATTAGTTCTTTTGATTTTACTTCAGAAGATTTTAAATCTGAATTTAAAGCACTGTGTTTAGACCTGCTAAAGTCTGAGAAAGAGATTATCTCTCTCAGAAATCAATTATCTGAACACAATGGTTTAAAGTCAGAAAACCTCAAACTCTCTCAGGAGTTGGAGGTCTGTAGGGAACAGATAGCTACACTGAAAAGTGAGCTCTCTGAGGCCAAGAAGCTTGAAGAATCCCTTAATGGGAGAAGCATCAAGCTGATGGACATCACAAGCACAGTGAACTCTAGATTCAACAGTACACTGGGCGTGGGTGCTTCATCCAGCCAACCTATAGTCCTAACAACTCCCATCAAGTTCATTTCTGACAAGGGAAAGGGAGTTGTAGAGGTTGCTAGGAAAAATTCTGATCTGCCTCAGAAAACCAAGTCCCAGCAAAAATCGTCGAACGGAGATCGACGATCGCCGAATGAAGATCGACGATCGCCGAACGCAGCTCGACGATCTCAGGAAAAATCGTCGAACGCAGGTCGACGATCTCAGCCAAAGTTATCGAACGCAGCTCGACGATCTCATATACCTGACCTCAGCCATAGTCGACCGTCGAACGGAGCTCGACGATCTGACCCAAGATCGTCGAACGCAGCTCCAAGATCGTCGAACAGAGGTCAGAACTCTGGAAATTTTTTCAAAGGCAAATCAAAATTGAATCCTAAGGGTTCTTCATCCCAAACCTTCAACCCTTATACTGAATGGATTTTACCTCCAAGGAGATATCATCCTGAAGGATATAAGAGTCAGCCAGGGATGTCTTTCATTTCTGAATTTAGAGGTTATCAACCTAGGCCCAAGGTAAACTGGGTCAAAAACAAGTGAATTGTTTCATGTGCAGGTGAAGACCTATCCAACATCTAACCAGCAATGGTATTTGGATAGTGGGTGCTCTAAGCACATGACAGGGAATAAGGACAACCTCACATCCTTCAGAGCCAAGCTTGGACCCAAAGTTATCTTTGGTGATTCCAACTTTGGACAAACTAAGGGATATGGTGCAGTACAGATTGGATCAGTAACCTTCAAGAAGGTAGCATATGTGGAAGGACTGAAGCACAACCTGATCAGCATCAGTCAGCTATGTGATGAAGGCTACTAGGTGACCTTCAGCAAAACCTTATGCAAAATCAAGTCAGAGGACAACACAACTGTGTTGACAGGTATAAGGAAAGGTAACATCTACTTAGTAGATTTTCTTTCAACTGATATAGATATCTGCTTGTTTAATTCAGTCTGTAGACCAAATGTTTTATGGCATAAGAGACTAGGACACCTAAACCTTAGAACTATTGCTAGGCTATCCAAGGACAACCTTGTTAGAGGACTACCTTCTGGCCCCTACAAGAAGGAAGGACTCTGCAAGGCTTGTCAATTAGGCAAGCAAACTAAAAACAGTTTTAAGTCACTTAATAAGAGTGATTCACCTAGGATATTGTATCTGTTACACATGGATCTATTTGGACCCATCACAGTACAAAGCCTAGGAGGGAAATCCTACACTTTAGTAGTTGTAGATGACTTCTCTAGATTCACTTGGGTGTTCTTTCTAAGGAAGAAGTCTGATAACTTTAAGTGTCTGACAGAGTTTCTCAAATGTATACAGATTGAGTTCAATACTCACATTGCCCTGATCAGAAGTGATCATGGGACAGAGTTTGATTCTCTTCTTATGCAAGAGTTCTGTCAGAGTGAAGGGATCATGCATACTTTCTCAGCTCCTAGAACTCCTCAACAAAATGGGGTAGCTGAAAGGAAAAATAGAACCCTTATTGAATCTGCCACTACATTGTTGTCAGATGCTCATCTACCTCTATCCTTTTGGGCAGAGGCAGTAAACACCTCCAACTATGTGCTGAACAGAAGTTTGATACATAAACTGAAGGGAAAGACTCCCTATGAATTACTCAAAGGGAAGAAACCTAAAGTTGACTATTTTAGAATTTTTGGTTGCATTTGCTATATTCACAATAATGACAAGAAATACTTAGCAAAATTTCAAGCCAAAGCTGATGAAGGAGTGTTTCTGGGATACTCCATGATCAGCAAGGCCTATAGGGTCTATAATAAATCATCTTTGAAAATTGAGGAATCTGTTCATATTTCTTTTGATGAAACTAACATGTCTTTCAAGGAGAAGATTTCTTCTACCATAGAACCTTTGCAGGAACACTCTCTAGTTGAAGATATGAACAAGCTACAGGTTGCTCAAGAAGAAGAAAGCAGTGAAGATGAAAGCAATACTCAACATATTGAACCACCACGTGAAGAGCCAGTTGTTGTACCACAAGAGGAAACAACAACACAGGTTGGTGAACAATCAACACCCCCTGTTGATTTAGTAACATCAAGAGACCATCCAATTACCCAAATAATTGGAGAAATCTCAGCTGGTGTGCAAACCAGAAATCAGGTCAACCAAAACCTGTTGCACACCTGCTTCCTTTCTCAAATTGAACCTCAGTCCATTCAAGATGCAGAGCAAGATCCACACTGGATCATTGCAATGCAAGAGGAGTTGCATCAATTTGAGAGGAACAAAGTATGGGAACTAGTGCCAAAGCCTAAGGATCATTCCATTGTTGGAACAAAATGGGTATTCAGAAATAAACTGGATGATCAAGGAGTAATAATAAGGAACAAGGCAAGGCTAGTTGCTCAGGGATATTCTCAAGAAGAAGGAATTGACTACGACCAGACTTTTGCACCTGTTGCAAGATTAGAAGCCATCAGGATATTTCTAGCATATGCAGCTCACAAAGGCTTCAAGTTTTATCAGATGGATGTCAAGAGTGCCTTCTTAAATGGAGACATCAAAGAGGAAGTCTATGTCAGACAACCTCCAGGTTTTATCTCTCCAACTTATCCTGATTATGTTTTTAGACTGAACAAAGCATTATATGGTCTCAAGCAAGCTCCTAGAGCATGGTATGAGACCCTAGCATGCTTTCTCTTGGAAAATGGTTTTATAAGGGGTAGAGTAGACCAAACTCTTTTTATTAGAACCCATAAGTCCCATACCCTACTAGTACAAATTTATGTAGACGATATCATTTTTGGTTCTACTGACTCAAAATTGTGCAGAAGGTTTTCTAACCTGATGCATTCTAAATTTGAGATGAGTAGCATGGGTGAGCTATCCTTCTTTCTAGGATTGCAAGTCAAGCAACATGCTGAAGGCATCTTTATTTCTCAAACCAAATATGCTAATGAGCTGGTTAAGAAATTTGGTATGTCTGTGGCATCTTGTATGAAAACACCCATGCCTACCAATGCTGTACTAGATGCTGATGAACATGGGAAACCTGTTGATCAGACAACATATAGAGCAATGATTGGCTCTTTACTGTATCTTACAGCTAGTAGACCAGATATAATGTTTGCTACATGTATATGTGCTAGGTTCCAAGTAAGCCCTAGAGAGTCACACCTAACATTAGTAAAGAGGATTCTCAGGTATGTTAAAAGTTGTCCAAATCTAGGTCTCTCGTATCCAAAAGAATCAGCATTTGATTTAACTGGATTCTCTGATGCTGATTATGCTGGATGCAGAATTGACAGGAAAAGCACCAGTGGAACTTGTCAGTTCCTTGGTGATAGACTTGTCTCTTGGTTTTGTAAGAAACAAACATCTGTGTCAACCTCAACTGCTGATGCTGAATATATGGCTGCAGGCAGTTGTTGTTCACAAATATTGTGGATTCAAAACCAACTCCTAGACTATGGTTACAACTTAGAGAAGTCAAAAATCTTTTGTGACAATACAAGTGCTATTTCTATAGCTCAAAATCCAGTCCTCCATAGTAGGACAAAACACATAGAGATAAGGCATCACTTCTTAAGGGATAATGTTGAAAAGAATAAAATTGAATTACAATATATCCCAACTGATTTACAAAGGGGAGATATTTTCACCAAGCTTTTGGATGAAAAGAAACACACCTTCTTCCTAAATCAGTTAGGAATGTTAGATGGAGGAAGTCTTAAATAATCTCCAAGATTTTGAAAGCTAAAAATTGACCAAGACTAGGCAAAAATTCTGATTTTTCTTAGTATCTAGAATTTTTCTGATCTCTGAACTGCGCTCGACGATTTCCCCTAAGATCGTCGAACGGAGATCGACGATTTCCAGAATCGTCGAACTGAGTTCAGCGCCTCTTAGATAGTATGAACTATCTCTTCCGGTCAACGATCGTCGAACGGCGCTCGACGATTCTATTCACTGAACGATCGTCGAACGGAGCTCGACGCTTTCCAAGATCGTCGAACGGAGATCGACGATGTTGGAGTCTCTTCAGATTCCTTTAGAAGCCTCGATCGTCGAACTAAGTTCAACGATCTTTCCAATTCTGCGTCGAACCCTAATATAAAACTCATTTTTCGCCGTCGTTCTCTCTTGCGCTCTCGATTTCTCTGCAAGAATCTTCTTCCCTCCAAATAGTTCTACACTTGGTCGTTTTGTTTGTTGAATTTTTGCAGGTACAATGGCTGTATCAGTTGCTGTTCTAGCCGCAATGAAGTTCGATGCTGGATTCGACATTGATCTGGAATCTTTCAACACTACTGATCAAATATTCCAAGACATTCTGAGTTTATTCAAGGATCAGAACTTGTCTGCCCTCATGACCACCAGGATAAAGCTGGCCTTAGATGAAATCAAGGAATGGGTCTACACTGCTCATAATCTGGACAACAACACTATAGTTGGCTCTATTGCTGGAACTCAGGTACCTCTGACCCCCACAGTTTTGACAGAGGTTTTTGGATTGAGAAATGGAGATGATACTGCTGAATTATATGGGGAGGAGTTTTCTGATATACTTGCCAGGATGGGTCATCCAGAGGGAAACCCTAGCAAGTTATTCAAGAGGAACCTGTCTGTTGAATACAGGTTCCTAGCAGATGTTATAGGAAAAGTGCTGCTGGCAAAGCACTCTGCACATGATACCATATCCAGATACCAGCTCTGCCTCATGGGAGCTCTGGTGGATAAGAAAAGTTTGAACTGGGGAGAGGTCTTCTTTGACCTAATAAAGAAGAAAATAAACAAAAGCTTTGTTAATTTTGGAAGGATTCTTGGAGTCTTCCTGCAGAACAAGTGCCCTGCCTTGCTGGTCTCCTCTGGAGTGCACATCAATGCCTCCAAGAGACTCACCTGTGCCCTCTTTGGCAAGTGGGACAGGCAAATAAGCAAGCCCAGCAGGCCCTCCTCTAGTGCTCCTTCAGGCACCAGGACTCACAGAGTCACTCCCCCACAGGTCTCTGCTCCTGCAGAAGACCTGGCTGTTGCTGTTGCTGCTTCTTCTCCTCCTCCAATTCCATCCCTACCTCTTCCATCCACCATTCCAGCTTCATCCCCCATTACCATCTCTAGCCCATCTCCAACATCAATTCCATCTCCAGCAACCATTTCCTCACCTCCAGTAGACCACTTCCACCCATTGTTCTCATACCCTCCACCAGATATCACATCATCACCTTCCATACCATCCTTCACCCTTCTGGATGACTCCTATATGGATGATTCCCCCTCATCTCCTCCAGACTTACCCTCCTCCTCAACATCATTCCAAGATCTCCTCCACCATATCATTGACCAACCAAATTTCACCCCATCCATATCCATCCCCTTATCCTCCATATCCACTATCCCCACTCCTGAGCCATCCATTCCACTATCCAGCACTCCACTTCCAGCATCCCCATCCATCCCTATTCCATCTACCTCTGCTCCTGCTGTTGAGCATGTAGACCTCTCAGCCCTAGCTGACAAGTTGTATGAGCTAATTGCCCCCAGGCTCTCTCTGCTCTTAGAGACCTCTTTGGATCCTCTACAACTGTTAGTGGCAGCTCTCTCTGCCAGGCTTTCCTCCTTCCTTCCTCAGGCAGCACCTCCAGCAGTGTGCCTTGATACAGATGCATCTGCATCTAGGCAGGGGGAGATGCCATATGAAGCAAGCCTTCATGCTGTTGCTGCTGCTGCTTCTGCTCCTGCTGCTGATGATACTGCTGCTGCTGCTGAGATTTCTGTGTCTGCTGCCTCTTCTGCTACTGTTGCTGTGCCTCCAGAATGTCATGCTCCCACTGCAGTTCTGGCAATAGACCTACAGTCTTTGCTCTCTGCCTTTGATCCTGTCTTCTTCAGCCATCTCCCAGAGGTTAATGCTGTCCAGCCCTCAGAAGACCTATCTAAGGCACTGGTGCCTTTCTCTGGCTGTGACCCCAGCATCCCCTCTTCTTTTGTACACTCAGTGATTGCTGCTGCTGCTGCTGTTGAAGAAAGGACTGCCTTTGCTTCTGAAATTGTTGATGTTGCTGCTGAAGATGTTCTCACTGCTGCTGAAATCCCAATTGCTTCTGATGAGCAAACATCCAAGGATCTTCTGATGACAGAGGCCATTGATGTTGAGCCTGCTGCAGATTCTGATGATATTACTGCTACTGTCACTACTCCAGCTTCTATTGCTCCATCTGCTGCCCCATCTGTTGTTGTCCCTGCTGCTGCTACTTCTGCCTCTGCCTCATCTGCTGCTGTTCAGTTGAAGAAAGAATTGATGAAGAAAATAGATGCTATATATGATGTCCAGAGTTCTGAGTCTGATGAATACAAAACAGACTCTGATGATTCATCTGCCACTATTGCAAGGAAAAGGAAAGTTAGGAGCAAGGCAATGAAAAGAGTGCCTCCTGCAAAAGTCAAGGATAATAATGATATTCCTTATTATATTTTGCATAACTGCCAAATTACTGAACATTGGATGCAGTACTCTAAAAATCAGCTGAAAGCAATGAAGAAGAAAAGAAAGTATGAGAAGGGCTCCTCCCAGTTCCAGCACCCTCATCCTCCTCCACCACCTCCTCCTGATGCAGGTGCAGGTGGCAGCTCTGCAAGTCAAGCCCCAGCTAGAAGCCAGGCTCCCTATCAACCCCATGCCAGATCATATCAAAGGGAAAGCCAATCTAGGGGTTCTTATTCTAGGAGAGGAGGATACAGGGGAAGTCAAAGAGATTTTCAGGTTTATTCTAAAGGGCACTCCAGGCAGCACCCATACTCCAGGGGAGGACATGTTTCATCTGATACTACTTCTGGTCCATTCCCCTACAAGCTAAGAGAGACAGTGTCTGCTAGGCCTCCTCAAGACAATTCTTCCAACAGGTATGAGCCACCTGTACCATTTGAGGACCCTGAGAAGAATCCAGCTGCTTGGACTGCTAGGATGAAGGAGTTGGTTGCATTAGACCAGATAAAGAAAGCCAAAGAACAAGGGCTAGACACTTCCAATATCTCTACAATGTCAGAGCAGAGACAGAAGGAACTAGAGAAATATGCTTCCAGCAAATTCTTTGATGCAGACAGATATATGGAATTGCATCCTGCTGCTGTGGTTCCCAGGACTTCAAAGCAAACATACTTGGGTGCAGCAGATGACACCAGATCCAACAAAGAAGCCCTGAATCCAAACAGAGAAATCAAAATGGTTAAAGGCAAAGAGAATAAATAACTGTGTAAGGTGACAATCTTTGGATTTTCTGACTGCTATCTGGATGTCATATACATATACATACATATATATATATATATATCTCTGTGATGTTTCTGGATGTCTAGCTGCTGTTGTTTTTATGCTTTTCTGATTATATGTGGTTATTTGATTTTCCAAAGTCTGTAAATAGTAATCCTAACCCAAATAGGGGGAGATTGTTGGAACACCCTATTACTAATTTGGGTCAGGATCACTATGTCTCTAGGAACCTTTGTTTGACCTTCTGTATAGCTTAATAGGTCAATTAGAATTGAGTCTAAGGGTTAGAAGTCTAGGATTGGCAGCTGCCCTGAAGACCAAGTTTTTCTGTCTGGAGACTAAGTCTGATCGTCGAGCTCAGCACGACGATTCGTCGAACTCAGATCGACGATCGTCGAGCTCAACTTCGACAGATCGTCGAGCTCCACTCGACGATCGCTGAGCTCAACTTCATAATATCGTCGAACTCCATTCGACGATCGGTGAGCTCAGTTCCACGATTTTGACTCTGCCTTGGATCTTTATCTCTGAGCTCAGTTCGACGATCTTTGAGCTCAGATCGACGATTATTTTGCTACTTGAGTTTTCCAGTTCACTGAGCTCAGCTCGACGATAGCAGAGCTTAGTTCGACGATTTCAGATAACTTCCAGAATTCATATTCAAATCAGACAGGAGTTATTATGCAATTAATTCAGAGATTTGCTTGCCGTTTTCATTTATTTCTGGACCAAGTTTCAAGGGATCTTTCAAGGAATAATTCTGTGGACTTTCCTCCAGAAGAGTTTTTGCAATTAAGGATGCAATCAATGCAGACCAACGGCTATCTTTGACAGAGAATGATATTCTATTCAGGAACAGAGAATAAAAGAAAGAATGTTTTTGAATCAAGATAGATGCAATACAGACATTAACAAGAAGAGAACACACAATACAGAATACAGAGACTCTCTCAAATATATTCTGTCTAAAAGAATTCTGAAGAACACTCATCAAAGAGATCAACTTCAGATCTCTTCAGCTCTCAAAGTGTTCAAGGCTAACATCATTTCAAGACTCCAGACACTCAACATTTCAGCTTGCTGAAATCATCTATTGCTGGAGATCTATCTTTGAAGGCCTATCACCCTCAAGCAAAGCTTTTCTTCCTGAAGATTTCAAGGATTCAGGGGGAGCTTTGACAACAATCCACATAGTCTTCTCAGTTGTCTGAGAAAGAGAAGACTGCCATCACTCTCTCACCCCCAGTTTGTAAAGGGTTTCTCAAACTCCCTTCAAAAGTTTGAATCTGGTTTTTGAGCACCTTGTCAAAAGCTCATTGGTGGCAAGACACCTGATCAAAAAATCTGCTTTGGTTTTTGAGCACCTTATCAAAAGCTCATTGGTGCCCAGGACACCTGATCAACTCATCCTGCAGTGGATTCCTACCTAGGGTGGTAGAAGAGTGGATGTACCCAAGTTTGGGGAACCACTATATTTCCTTGTGTCCTCTGGTTCTGCTTGTTTACTTTTTGTTTCTGGCCTTGATTTTTCTGTGCTTAGTTTTTGCATAGCCTAGTTCTGTGATTAGATTTATATTTGCTTCCCTGCTCACACTTATTACAACAATTGTTGTGAAAGTTTTTAAAAGAACTAAAACACCATATACTCTATTCACCCCCCTCTAGAGTATATCAGATCTAGTTGCACTTTCACTTTGTGCCAAGACCATGGTGTCCGCGGTATCCGCCAAGTCTGCTGTGACCGGGCGGACTGTTGCTGTCTGCCTTTGGTCGTGGACTTGTGGCGGATTGAGTTGTGAGTCTTGCGGACTGCCTCGGGTTGGTGCGGACTGCCATTGAAGGGGGTTGCTATCCTGCAGTGGTTGGAGCTTTGCGGGCTGATGCCTTGTCCGCATCGCTTGGGCGGACTGGTGAGAGTTCGCCAATGTTGCCATGCTCCTGGCAGTTTTCCTTGGTATCCGGTTAAGTCCTTGCGGACTCGGCGGACGGAGGTTTGCTATCGCGCGGGCTGGGGCGGTGTCGCTATCTCTTGGGCGGTGACCACACTCCTCACCTTGCCTATAAATAGGACCCCCTGGCACATCTATAGTAACCTAAGTAACTTGAGTGAACAGTAAGTTGGGTTGAGCGAAGTGTTGCGGTCTCTATTTGTCAGTCCGCGCGGATTGTTTCAGTGCTGACGTTTGCTGTGTGCAAGAGTTTGGTTGTGACTTCGGTCAAGTACTTGGAAGTGTGCGGTCTCTGTGGATTCAGCAGGAGGTCGCTCTGCGGCTTGTCAGTTCTGTTTCGTCTTTGTCAGCTTCAATAACCTGTCCGCCGGCTTCAGGCGGGTAGGGGTGTTCCTCAGTTCAGGTTCAGCAGGAGGCGAATAACGGTGTGTCTGTGCGGCCTCGCGGCTTCGGCGGACTCCGTGGCTATTCGGCGGATTGCAGCTAAGTTCGGGTGATCTCAGCGGACTCGCTGACCTCGGCGACCTCGGCGGTCTCGGCGGACTCCGGTGCTGTCCGCCCGGCTTGTTTTTTGGTGCCTTCTGTTTACAGCTGTTATACTAGCGAAATCATGTCTCGCTATGTATGTCTCGTATCGTAAAGAAGTGGATGAATAAAAGACCTGCCTGTGCTGCCATTGTTTGTTGGGATTAACCTTTATTCCTTGGTTTCCGCTGGTTCAACGTGAGAACTGGGTAGTTCCGAAGATATTAATTTGGCGTTTGGGCTATCTTGCTGACCACATTGAGAAAATTTAACATGGTATCAGAGCGAGGTTGCTGAGGTTCAGTTGCGTGAGCGGAAGTCAGCCAGTGTTGTGACTTAGTGATTGAGTGGTGATCAACCTGTGTTGTTGCTCGGAGCTTCTGAAAGGTTGCCAACATGTGTTGCAATGGAAGGGAGCTTTGCAAGAGGTCTTGGCATTGAACTCTTAACGCCGACTAACTTCAAGAAGTTGAAGTCATGCATGAAGAGTTATCTTCTTGGCGAGGAGTTGTGGGAAGTCGTCAGTGGTGACGACAGACAGGAAGTTACTACTGCGTTCGGTACTGCTGAGCATTTTAGGCTCTGGAGAAGAACAAATACTAAGGCGGAGTTCATTCTGAAGAGAGCTGTGTCTCCGGAACTGTTTGATCACATTGTTGGGTGTGAGTCGGCTGCTGATATTTGTACAACCATTGATGAGTTGTTCAATAGGAAGAATGTGGCGCGGCTTCAGTTCCTAGAGAATGAGTTGGCCAGAGCAACTCAGGGAGACCTTTCCATCTCCAAGTACTTCTTAAAGATGAAGAGCTTGTGTGCTGAGCTGTCGGCACTGGATCCTGATGAGCCTATCTCTGAGGCAAAGATGAAAAGGCACATTATCCGCGGCTTGCGGAAGGAGTATGTGGCCTTTGTCACATCTGTTCAAGGGTGGGCTACTCAGCCGTCGTTGCTGGAGCTGGAGAATCTGCTTGCCTCGCAGGAGAGCTTAGCAAGGCAGATGGCTGGAGTGAACGTGAATCAGGAAGGCAGCGAAGCTCTCTTCTCAGGCAAGAAGAAAGGATGGGAAGGGAAGAAGAAGAAGAAGGTGCCGGCCGCTGGTGAGAAGGAGACTTCAACTTCATATCCACCGGAGAGGAGCCATGCTCCTAAGGACTGGAAGAAGAACTTGAAGTGCTACCGGTGTCATCAATGAGGGCACTTCAAGCGGGACTGCAAGGTCAAACTGCAGCCTGGGCATGCTGCGGGAAAGGAGGAAGCTTGCTCGAGAAGTGAAGAAGCAGGATGGGGTGGAGCTTTCATGACGGGCACTTGTGTCCGGGCCTTGTCTACTGAGGACTTCAACGGCGAGTGGATCGTGGACTCCGGGTGTGGTCATCACCTCACCGGAGACAAATCGAAGTTCACCTCCATGCAGGCTTACTCAGGTAATGAAGCTATTATCACTGCTGATAATACTGTTTATGCAGTAGAGAAAGAGGGGGTCGTGTCTTTGGGTAGTGATCAGGGGCCACTCACGTTAAGGAGTGTGTATCACGTGCCGGGCATGAAGAAGAACCTCTTCTCGGTGACCAATGCAGTGGACGCTGGGTATCACATTCTGTTTGGGCCAACAGACGTGAGGTTCCTTCGCAACATATCAGCGGTGAAGGCTAATGTTGCTCATGTTGGGAGGAGGGTGAAGAACTTGTTTGTTCTTTCCACCAGTGCTTATGTTGATAAAATGAGAGCCAATGATAGTGCTGCTATCTGGCATGAGAGGCTGAGGCATGTTGGCATGGACAAGCTGAAGGCGATGGCGAGTAGAAGTTTGGTGAGGGGGTTGCCGAAGTTGTCCTCCTTTGGTGATGGGCATGTTTGTGCGGGCTGTCAATACGGTAAGGCACATCGCCTTCCGTTTGATAAATCACAAACAAGGAACAAGAAACCACTGGAGTGCATTCATGGCGACCTGATGGGACCGACGGTTACTGCCAGCCTTGGTGGAAGCAGATACATGCTTGTCTTGGTTGATGACTACTCAAGGCATACTTGGGTGTACTTCTTAAAGGAGAAGTCGGAAGCCTTCCGTTTGTTTGTGGAGTTTAAGGAGTTGGTAGAAGGCTGGCTTGGCTTGCGGATTAAGAAGCTTAGAACTGATAACGGGGGTGAATTTGTCTCCTCCGAGTTTTCTAACTTCTGCAGGAAGCACGAGATCCAACAAGAGCTTACTTGTGCTCACACTGCACAACAAAATGGGGTAGCGGAGCGGAAGATCCGTCATTTGACGGAAACCTGCAAATGCTGGCTTCATGCGAAAGATATCCCAAGGTCCTTTTGGGCGGAGGGGATGTCTTGTGCTGCTTATGTCATCAACCGGATGCCACTCAGCCTTATCAACATGAAGACTCCTATTGAGTTGTTGCTGAAGGAGAATCCAAGTGTGGAACACCTTCGGGTGTTCGGTTCAACTTGCTACGTGCATGTCCCGGATGCTTCACGGACAAAGCTGGATGCGAAGGCAAGGAAGCTTGTCTTTGTTAGCTACGATGAACGGAAGAAGGGATGGAAATGCATGGACCCTGTGACGAAGAAGTTCGTGGTGTCAAGAGACGTTGTATTTGACGAGCTGACGTCATATAGAGGTGGCTCGGTTGAGCTAACCGGAAGTAGCAAGGTTGATGAAGCGCCGGTGGCGGCTGCTGAAGGCTTGGAAGAGGAGCTTGATGTTTCACCAGCAGCTCCTGTTGCTTCTAACTCCGAGGCTGAGCCTTCTGGCTCAGGAAGCAGGGGGAGCACTGCTCAATGCTTGCCCCAGGTAGGAGTGGAGCCCGAAGAAGCAACGGAAGCCGTGAGCAAGGAGCCGGTTCTTCGGAGATCGAAGAGGGTGGTTAAGCCACCGGCTCGGTACTGTGATGGGAATGCAGTGAGCTTTGTCTCCTTCTTCTTTGCAGGTCCTCTGGATGAGCGAGAGCCTGCAAGCTTCAACGAGGCCACTGGAGTGAAGGAGTGGGAAGGTGCCATGAAGGAAGAGATTGATGCTCTGAAGAAGAATGAAACCTGGGACCTTGTGCCCAAGGTTGACGGCATTACTCCGGTTACTTGCAAGTGGGTGTATAAGTTGAAGAAGAAGGCTGATGGGAGCATTGATAGGTTCAAGGCTCGCCTGGTCGCTAGAGGATTCTCACAGCAGTATGGAGAAGACTATGAGGAGACATTCAGTCCAGTTGCGAAGATGACTTCTGTAAGAGTGGTGATCGCCTTGGCTGCTAGCAAGGGATGGAGGTTGTGGCAACTCGATGTGAAGAATGTCTTTCTTTACGGAGAGATTGACAAGGACATCTTCATGGATCAGCCGCTTGATTTTGTCTCTGAAAAGCATCCGGATTATGTCTGTAAACTCAGGAAGGCTCTCTATTGGTTGAAGCAAGCTCCTAGAGCTTGGTATGGGAAGATTGCAGAGTACTTGCAATTTTGTGGATACCTTGCTTCTAACTTGGATTCAAGCTTGTTCGTCAAGAAGAAGGGGGAGCTACAAGTCTTTGTCCTGCTGTATGTGGATGACATGATCATCACAGGGAACTCGGAGGGGGAAGTAGAAAGGCTCAGGGCTGAGCTTGCTATACGCTTCGAAATGAAAGACTTGGGAGAGTTGCATCACTTTCTCGGTCTGGAAGTGGAGAGGAAGGAGTAAGGGGTTCTCATTAGCCAGAAAGGGTATGCTGATCGCATTGTGAAGCGGTTTGGCATGGGCGAAGGGAAGAAGTGCTCTACTCCTCTGGAATCTGGGCTGAAGCTTCGACGAGATGAGGGAAGGGTTCTTCATGATCCCTTGGTGTTCAGGGCTCTTGTTGGGAGCTTGATTTACCTGACGATTACAAGGCTGAACCAAGGCAATCTCATCTAGTGGCGGCAAAGGGAATTCTGAAGTAGGTCAAGGCTTCTTCTGACATGGGACTCCTCTATAGAAGGGATGTGGAGTTTGCGTTGCTCGGGTACATGGATGCTGAATATGGCGGTGATTCGGATGATCGAAGGTCTACTTCAGGTTAAGTGTTCACTTGTGGTTCAGCTAGCATCTCGTGGTGTAGCAAGAAGCAGGACTCGGTGTCGGTTTCAACCACGGAAGCGGAGTATAAGGCTTCGGCCTTGGCTGCTCGGGAAGTCGTTTGGTTGAGGAGGCTTATAGAGGATGTTCATGAAGAAGTGCAAGGGCCTACTTTACTCCGGGGTGACAATGAGAGTGCTCTCAAACTGGTCAACAATCCAGTGTGTCACGCCAGGACCAAGCATATAGAGATTGATCACCACTTCATCAGGGAGAAGGTGTTAGAAGGATCTCTGCTGGTCGGGCATGTTCGGAGTGAAGATAATCTTGCTGACATCTTCACGAAGCCACTGTCGAAGGGGCCCTTTGAATGCTTGCGCAGCTTGCTGGGCTTGGTCACCACTTCCCACTTCAAGGGGGAGTGTTGAAATTTGTGAAGTGGAAGTGGTTGACGGGACAGGCCGGGCGGCCTGGGGCGGACAGCTTTGGCGGACTAGGCGGACTGGGCGGACTGTGATGTGCGGCCTGGTGGAAGGTCTAGTGAGAAGCCGGTTGTCTTCTTAGCGGGTTGTTTGCATGGAGTCCGCCGACTATGCGGCCTGGTTTCTGCGGATAGGGTGTTTGCTGATTGGCTTTGCCAAGGAGCGGCCTGAGTGGATGGAGGCTTGCGGACTGGTGCATTGCTAAGTGGCCGCGGGTGCAAGCTTGTGCTGATAGGCGGTTTGGCTCGTGATCGCGGGAAGCTTGCGGACTGATGTGTCCGCGGTGTGGGCTATTGCGGACTGAGCTTAGAGCTTGGCTGAGGCCTTGTCGAGCTCTGGTGTTACAACAGGTGACTTGCTGTGGAGATCGATTGACGGACTGGGTTTGGAGTCCGGGGATGGCTGCTGCATTGGACAGAAGTGCGAGGAGCTCGCGGACTGATGGCGGTCTGTGCTATGGTATTTGGAGGACGGGAGTTTGAGTCCGCCATGCTCGCATTGGCCTTTGATGGTTGACTTGGTCACACTTTGTGCCAAGACCATGGTGTCCGCGGTATCCGCCAAGTCCGCTGTGACCGGGCGGACTGTTGCTGTCTGCCTTTGGTCGTGGACTTGTGGCGGATTGAGGTGTGAGTCTTGCGGACTGCCTCGGGTTGCTGCGGACTGCCATTGAAGGGGGTTGCTGTCCTGCTGTGGTTGGAGCTTTGCGGGCTGATGTCTTGTCCGCATCGCTTGGGCGGACTGGTGAGAGTTCGCCAATGTTGCCTTGCTCCTGGCGGTTTTCCTTGGTATCCGGCTAAGTCCTTGCGGACTCGGCGGACGGAGTTTTGCTATCGCGCGGGCTGGGGCGGTGTCGCTATCTCTTGGGCGGTGACCACACTCCTCACCTTGCCTATAAATAGGACCCCCCTGGCACATCTACAGTAACATAAGTAACTTGAGTGAACAGTAAGTTGGGTTGAGCGAAGTGCTGCGGTCTCTGTTTGTCAGTCCGCGCGGATTGTTTCAGTGCTGACGTTTGCTGTGTGCAGGAGTTTGGCTGTGACTTCGGTCAAGTACTTGGAAGTGTGCGGTCTCTGCGGATTCAGCAGGAGGTCGCTCTACGGCTTGTCAGTTCTGTTTCGTCTTTGCCAGCTTCAATAACCTGTCCGCCGGCTTCAGGCGGGTAGGGGTGTTCCTCAGTTCAGGTTCAGCAGGAGGCGAATAACGGTGTGTCCACGCGGCCTCGCGGCTTCGGCAGACTCCGTGGCTATTCGGCGGATTGCAGCTAAGTTCGGGCGATCTGTTGAAGTTGGTGACCGGGCGGTCTGGCGGTTTGTCTTGACGGGTTGAAGACCGCGCGGTCTGGCGGGTTGTCTCAGTCGGCTTGGAGACCGGACGGTCTGGAGGTCTACCCTGGCGGTCTCTCTTCCTCTCTGGTGGTAGCCGTGCGGTTAGCCCTGTTGTCTAACCGCGCGGCCTGTGCGGTTTGTTTTGTATAGTCCGCCTAGTCCTGTAAATTTTAGTCCCACATCTCTTATTTGTATTCTCTCATCTCTCCTCCATTCTATATAAGGGAGGGCATACCTTTGTAATAGATACCTTTTTTGGATAATAAAATTTCGATTATTCAAAAGTTTATTCGGCTTGTTCTCTACTTTTCGCTTCTTTTCTCTACTTTCTAACATGGTATCAGAGGACACGGTCATTTCCTCCTGATTCTGTGCGCTCTCTGTTGTTCGCGGCTTGTTTTCCGCGTTCTGCGACTTGTTTTGCGACTTGACTTCTCTTCTGTCCGCGCGGCTTGTTTCTATCCGCGCGGCTTGTTTCTGTCCGCTGCCCTGTTCGCGCGGCTTGCTTCTTCTTGGTTCTCTTCACCTACTGCTCTTTGTCGCAGCGACCTGTTTCCTTGTCGCCGCGCTCCTTGTTCTTTCTTGCCGCTCCGACTTCCTAGTCGTTGCGGTCTGTCTCTGTCCGCGTGTGTTGTCTCTCTACTCGCGGTTTGCTGCTGTGATCTGCCTGACCGTGCGGGTTGTTCCTTTCTCACCCGCATCTTGGTCGCGCTCGCCGGCTCTTCTCCTCTCTTCTGTTCGCTCGGCCTTTTCAGTCCGCGCGACCTCTTCCCCGCTGTGCCTTTGACCGCTTTCTAGCAGCTGCTGTGATCTGCCTGACCGTGCGGGTTGTTCCTTTCTCACCCGCATCTTGGTCGCGGTCACCCGCTCCTGCTTGCTAGTCGCCCGGCTTACTCTTTTTCCGTGCGACTTGTTCTCCTCTGTTCGCCCGACTTTTTCAGGCCGTGCGACTTCTTTCCCTCTGCTTTGCTCTGCTTCTTGGTAGCGGTCTTTCTAGCCGCCCGACCTGTTTTCTGTTCGCCCGGCTTGGTGCTCTTTTCTCTTCTCGCGGCTTGTTCTTATCATCGCGGTTTGCTCCTCTCTTGCTTCCATGGCTTTCCCCTCCTCCGGCCTGTCCGCCTCTGTAGTAACCTCTTCTGGTAGTGCTCATGTTGTTACTCGCGGAAGATGGCTAATAGACTCTGGCGCCACAAATCATATGACAGGCAATCCTCACTGTTTCTCTCTTCTTGACACACATGCTCAGTTGCCCCCGGTTATTGTTGCTGATGGATCTCCCTCCCCGGTCCATGGGACGGGCCTGGTTCCCGTCACTCCATCTCTCTGCTTGGCTGATACCCTCTATGTGCCCAAGTTTCCGTACAATTTACTATCGGTTACTTCTTTATGTAAGCAACTACGGTGTTCTGTCATATTCACCCCTACCTCTTGCACTTTTCAGGATCCGGACTCCCAACGGACGATTGCTACCGGGACAGAGAGTGGTGGTCTCTACTTCCTCGATAACGTTTCTGCTCTATCCGCCTTCTCCTCCTCCTCTACAGATCTTCTCCAATGGCATCTTCGCCTTGGACATGCTCCTCCCCGCATTCTACGACAGTTCCTGCCGCACCTCCCTCCTCATCATCCTCCTCTCAACTATGATGCTTGTCAACTTGGCAAACATCACCGCTCATCCTTCCCCCCAACGCAGAGTCGGGGCTCTTCCCGTCCGTTCGACCTCGTTCACTCCGACATATGGGGTCCCGCTCCTAACCTCACCATCGGTCGGGGTAGTTCCTACTTTGTCACCTTCATTGATGATTTCTCTCGATGTACGTGGGTATATCTTCTCAAAGATCGCTCCGAGCTGTTCTCTGTTTGGACCTCCTTTTATTCTATGGTTAAGACTCAGTTCGATACGTCTATTAAACTCCTTCGTTCTGACAATGCCAAGGAGTATCTTAGCCACGACTTCTCATCCTTTTGTATTCACCATGGTGTCATTCGTCAAACCAGCTGTGTCTACACCTCACAACAAAATGGGGTGGCGGAATGCAAAAACCGTCACCTCCTTGATGTCGCTCGCACTATGATGACTCAAATGCATGTTCCTCGCTCCTATTGGGGATATGCTGTCCTCCTCTCCTGCTATCTCATCAATCGCCTTCCCTCCACAGTTCTCCATGGTGCTACCCCCTTCTCCATTCTTTATCCAGACAAGGATCCCTTTCCTCTTCCTCTATACATCTTTGGGTGCACCGCTTTTGTGCACTCTCCCGCTGCCACCCGTGATAAACTCTCACCACGTGCCACCAAATGTGTCTTTCTGGGCTACTCTCCCACTCAGAAAGGTTATTGTTGCTTTGATCCCGTTACCCGCAAGCAATTTGTCTCTGCGGATGTCACCTTCTTCGACAATGTCTCTTACTTCTCTCCCGCTTCCTCCTCTCCTCCTCCTGCTCCTACTTTTCCTACCAACCCATCCCTCCCCTCTGCTCCCACTGATGTTCCGCCATCTCCACCATCTCCACCATCTCCACCACCTCCACCATCTCCACCCTCTACTCCGCTTTCTCCCTCCACTCCGCTGCCATCTCTCTCTGCTCCCGGGCCAGCTCTCTCCACCACGGATACTCTGGATACTGAGGCCCCTGTTGACCTGGATCTCCATATTGCTCTTCGCAAGGGGGTTCGGGCATGTACCCAACACCCGCTTGCTGCAGTTGTTTCCTATGATCGTCTTACCCCTTCTCGCAGAGCTTTCGCTCTGGCTATCTCAGCTACTACCACCCCCCGTTCCTATCAGGAGGCCCTTACTATTCCTCATTGGAAAGCTGCCATGGATGAGGAGATTGCTACTCTGACTGAACGGGGTACCTGGACCCTTGTTCCTCCTCCTTACGGCACAGATGTTGTTGGTTGTCGATGGGTCTTCGTGGTGAAGTTTCTCCCGGATGGCAGTGTGGATCGTTATAAGGCTCGCCTGGTTGCCAAGGGTTTTACCCAAACTTATGGGCTTGATTACTTTGACACTTTCTCTCCCGTGGCTCGCCTCAGCACTATTCGGGTTCTTCTCTCTGTGGCTGTCAACCGGGATTGGCCCATCTCGCAGCTCGATGTTAAGAATGCCTTCCTCTATGGCGATCTGCAGGAAGATGTTTACATGGAGCAACCTCCTGGGTATGTTGCTCAGGGGGAGACAAGGGTATGCCGGCTACAGAAGGCTATCTATGGCCTCAAGCAGAGTCCTCGTGCCTGGTTTGACAAGTTTAGTAGCATTGTTGCGGCCATTGGTTTTACAAGAAGCTCAGCAGATCACTCCTTGTTTGTTCGGAAAACCGCATCTGGTCTTGTTGTTCTTGCGGTTTATGTTGATGACATTCTTCTTACTGGCGATGACCAGGATGGGGTATTGATGACCAAGAAACACCTTCGTCACCATCTGGTCACAAAGGATATGGGCTCCCCGAAATACTTTCTGGGGATTGAAATCTCTAGAAAACCCAACTCCATGGTCCTTTCACAAAGGAAGTATGCTCTTGATCTTTTGAAGGAGGCAGGACTCACTGGTGCTAAACCTGCTCGTTGTCCTATGGCTGCTGGAGAAGACAAAACTTAGACAGATAACTCACCTCTTCTCTCTGATCTTACGAGATACCGGCGTCTGGTGGGCAAGCTCATATATCTCACGGTAACCAGACCCGACATCTCTTATGCTGTTGGCAAAGTGAGCCAGTTCATGCAAGCTCCGAGGGAGTGTCATCTACAATCTGCTATGAGAATATTAGAGTATATTAAAGCTGCTCCAGGGAAAGGTCTCCTATTTCAGAAAAATGGTCACCTAAGGGTTGAAGCTTACTCTGATTCAAGTTATGCGGATGACAAAGTGGACCGCAAGTCGACTTCAGGTTTCTGCACATTTGTTGGAGGTAATCTTGTGAGTTGGAAGAGCAAGAAACAGTCTGTCGTTTCCAGGTCTAGTGCAGAGGCGGAATATCGCAGCATGGCATCGACTACATGTGAGTTGAAGTGGTTGCGGGCTCTCATGCTTGACTTAGGAGAGGTTTACAACTATCCTCTTCCTATGTTCTGTGACAATAAGGCCGCGATACACATTTCCAAAAATCCGGTCTTTCATGAGAGAACAAAACACATAGAAGTCGACTGTCATTTTATTCGGGAAGAAATATTGAAGAAACAGATCTGCACTCCATTTGTCACTTCCGACAACGAGTTGGCAGATGTCTTCACCAAGCCGGTGTCCGCTTCCTTTTTCCACATCTGCGACAAGCTGGGCATGATCGATATATATGCTCCAGCTTGAGGGGGAGTGTTGAAGTTGGTGACCGGGCGGTCTGGCGGTTTGTCTTGACGGGTTGAAGACCGCGCGGTCTGGCGGGTTGTCTCAGCCGGCTTGGAGACCGGACGGTCTGGCGGTCTACCCTGGCGGTCTCTCTTCCTCTCTGGTGGTAGCTGTGCGGTTAGCCCTGCTGTCTAACCGCGCGGCCTGTGCGGTTTGTTTTGTATAGTCAGCCTAGTCCTGTAAATTTTAGTCCCACATCTCTTATTTGTATTCTCTCATCTCTCCTCCATTCTATATAAGGGAGGGCATACCTTTGTAATAGATACCTTTTTTGGATAATAAAATTTCGATTATTCAAAAGTTTATTCGGCTTGTTCTCTACTTTTCGCTTCTTTTCTCTACTTTCTAACACGATCTCAGCGGACTCGGCGACCTCTGCGGTCTCGGCGGACTCCGGTGCTGTCCGCCCGGCTTGTTTTTTGGTGCCTTCTGTTTACAGTTGTTATACTAGCGAAATCATGTCTCGCTATGTATGCCTCGTATTGTAAAGAAGTGGATGAATAAAAGACCTGCTTGTGCTGCCACTGTTTGTTGGGATTAACCTTTGTTCCTTGGTTTCCGCTGGTTCAACGTGAGAACTGGGTAGTCCCGAAGATATTAATTTGGCGTTTGGGCTATCTTGCTGACCACGTTGAGAAAATTTAATATACCGACTCCTCCCTCCACTTCCTTCCTTTCCCCTGAAAACCCGAACAAGGGTCCGTCCGAGGCTAGCACTCTCTTCTCCTCCACCTTCATCGCGTCAAATGCCTTCTTGAAGACGACGTTGACGGAGCTTCCGTTGTCAACGAGGATCCGAGAGACGGTAAAATTTTCGATGGCTGCCTTGATGACCAGCGCATCACAGAATGGATCCTCGTGATTCGGCATGTCGCTTCTGGAGAAGGTGATCCTCTCTTCTGGGGGTGGGGCTTGGGATGTGGAGGCAATGCTCCGACGATACATGGTGTGGAGGCTCGCCTTTCTGGAATCCTCGACCCCCCCCCCCCCCCCCATGGATCACTCTGATCCCTCCTCGGGTACCAACGTCCACCCGGTCTTCGTAACGGTCCTCCTCTGCCCGAGGCAGGACCTCCTCAATCCTCACTTCCTGGCGCCCCTGCTGCTGCTATTGCTGTTGTTGTTCCCTGTTCCCTCTCATTTCAAGGAACTCCGGGCACGTGGCTGTGGCATTCCCCTCCTCCTGATGGAAGTCGCAATAAGGCAACTCCACCCTAACTTCTCTCCTCCTCCGCCTTGCTACTCTCCTCCTCTCCCCCATGGCTATGGTCATAGCCTCTTCTTGATCGGGGAGTCGGGACCTCTGGTCCTGCCTCCAACCCGGGGGGTGGAATTGATCTTGCCCCCCTTGATGGCGATCCCTTCCTGGGTATCCTCTCTGTGGACCCTACCATTGCCACTTAGGCCTCCATCCCAGCCGACAGTCGGGCTCCTGACGCCCCCACCTATGCTGCTGCGGCCCCTGGAACTACCTCTACTCCCTCTGTCGGGGCTCTCCTCTCCTCTCTTCCTGTCCCCTTCATCCTCTCGATTCCTTCTCCTCCTCCGTGGCCCACCTGACAAGTTTCCGCTCAAACTCTGGGTTTGACGCCTCCCCGTCGACTTCTCTCGCCGCCCTCTCCATCAGCTCCTCGTAGGAGAGGGGGGAACTCTCTTCAGCTCCATCCTTAAGAATCCCTACTGCAGGCCCAGGCTAAAGGTCATCATCAAACTATGGCCTGGCATCTACTGGACCTGGGTAACCTCCTCCTAGAACCGATCCACATAGCTTCCCAGCATCTCATTCACCCCCTGCTTGATGTGGAACAGGGATTCTAACTCCTTCTACCTCCTCTTCGAGGTGGTGAACCTCAGCATGAATCCCCGGCGCAGGTCCTCGAAGCAATAGATGGAGCTGGCCGGTAGCTGGTCGAATCACTCCCTTGCCTTCTCCTTGAGGGTGATAGCGAAAAGTTGGCACTTGAACCCGTCCGACATCTGCCGGATTGAAACCACATCCTCGAACCATTGAACGTGCTGGACTGGATCTCCCTTCCCAGTGTAGTAGGATATTTCGGGTTCCCTGAACCCATCTGGAACTGGGGCAGAGGAAACCAAGTCACTGAAGGGGCTTCCTCCCCCCACTGGGCGAGCTGGCGAGTCTCGTGAGCCCAGCTCGCTGAACCGGCCTCGTCCTGCCGAGCCAGGGAAGAGATCGCGCTCGGGGATCTCGCAACCCCGGCCCTCCTCGGCCACCTCCTTCCCAGCTCGCCTGCCGAGGGCGTCTTCGCCAGAGAGGGGGCGGCCGCGATCTGGGCTGCCGGGGTCGAGCACTCGGCCCGCGTGCCGAGTGCAAACTTGATGAGGTTCAGCACCTCACTCCTGAAATCCTCGAACATCCTCATTGTGGCGAGAGGCGAGGGGCGGCGAGTCCAGCCTGTTAGATCCCTGTTCTCCTGTCATCGGGCTCGCTGAATCTTTTCTGCACTGACCACGTTCCACGCTCACCGCACCAAAATGTTGAAACCGAAACCTCGGTCTCCTGTGGAGTTCGCCCTCGGGGAAGGGGTGGTCGTGCACCTACTTCGCTCCTGCAAGCAAAACAACAGAAGAAACAAGAGGAACCGACCCAAGGGCTCGGCGGGGAGGACCCACCACACACCCGAAAGATCTGAGAGCGCTTCCCCTCCTTAGCTAGAGGCCGAGCTAAGGTACCCTCAGAAAGCACTTGAAAATTGGAGCAGGAGAGCACAGGAAGCATGCCTTCTGGGGTACCCCTTGGGTCCTATTTATAGTTTTTAGAATCTGAACTGCCAATAACCAAACTGAACCGACCTGAAATTACCAAAAAACCCTTGGTCGGGTCTGCCAACAGCCAAACTCCGCTGTTTTGAAGGGCTATGGGCAGACCAACGGGGGCAAAACAGTAAAAAGTACCTCGTATATCTGGGCGAGCTGGGCAGCCTGGCCACCTCGGCAGATCCTGCTCGCCTGCTGTTGCCGAGCTCCTCTGTGATGGCGAGAGCTGGGACGGCGAGCTCGCCCATCCATTGGTCATCATCAGTCGACCTAAGCATGACGATTTTGTTCTAGCTCGGCGAATACCGAGCTTGCGGTCGACGAATGACGAGCTCGGGTTCGGCATCTCCTTGCCGAGCTCACCCACAATTTTCAGTCCTTTGCAGGGCTTGCATGTTGCTTGGACGATCTGGACCGCCCGGTGTGGTTCTTGGTGACCTCACTCGCTAGACACGGGGTTGTACATGTTTGTCAACACAGAAGGTCAAAAGGCGGGGTAATAAATACTTAATGTGTCGATACTGTAGAGATTGTGTCGACACAGACGTCTAATGTCTCGACAGAGTCAGACAACACTATGTGTCGACATAGTTTGCGATGTGTCCACACAGACTTCTTAACAGTCGACTCTAATATCTGTGTGTTGACACAGATGACTGTATGTGTCGACACTACTATCTAAATGATAGAACTTCTATGTGTCGACACCAAACTCTGAGTGTCGACACCACTATCTCCCCACTATTTTGTTGTGTCGACATAACTTTCCTTATGTGTCGACACTAACTACTATATGTCGACACAGATTTCCTTTTGTGTCGACATCAACTACTATATGTCAACATAGATTTCCTTTTGTGTCGACATAGAATTAGTTAGTCAGATTTACTAAGTTACTCTAGGTTTAACATGCCTAATTTAATTTTAAAATAATTGAATTTAGTTTCATCTAGTGGTTTAGTAAACATGTTAGCAATTTGATTATTTATGGTGACAAATTCCAAACAAATATCTTCTTTTTCAGCATGCTCTCTAATGAAGTGAAATCTAATTTCTATATTCTTTGTTCTGCTATATGATACAGGATTTTTAGCAATAGAAATAGCACTTGTAGAATCACAAAATAGTGGAGTTCTACTTTCCTTGAGACCATAGTCTTCAAGTTGATGTTGAATCCATAAAAGCTGAGCACAGCAGCTGTCTGCAGCAACATATTCAGACTCAGCAGTGGAAATTGCCACACTTGTCTACTTCTTACTATTCCATGACACCAATCTACCACCTAGAAACTGACATGTGCCAGTGGTGCTCTTTCTATCTTCTTTGCAACATGCAAAGTCTGCATCTGAAAAACCTGTCAGTAGAAAGTTCTATTCTTAGGGTACCAAAGACCAAGATTGGGTGTACCCTTAAGATATCTCAAAATTCTTTTAACTGCAGTATAATGAGATTCTTTATGGCTTGCTTGGTACCTAGCACAGACACATGTAGCATACATAATGTCTGGTCTACTGGCAGTTAAGTATAGAAGGGAGCCAATTATCCCTCTATACAAAGACTCATCTACAGGTTTTCCTGCATCATCTTTGCCTAAAGGTATACTTATCTCCATTGGAGTCCTCATGGTGGTGGATGACTTCATACTATATTTCTTAATTAACTCCTTGGTGAACTTAGACTGTGATATGAACAAGCCATCATCAGTCTGTCTTACTTGGAGTCCCAAGAAGAATTTCAGCTCACCCATACTGCTCATCTCAAACTTCCCTTGCATAAGTTTTGCAAACTTCCTACAAAGGTTGTTTTCTGTTGATCCAAAGATTATGTCATCAACATAAATCTAGACTAGGATCATCTTGCCCTTTGACTTCCTAAGGAATAGAGTCTTGTCTATTTTCCCCCTTGAAAATTTATTCTCAATGAGGAAGGTAGAAAATGTTTCATACCAAGCCCTAAGGGCTTGTTTCAAACGATATAAGGCTTTCTTAAGCCTATAAACATAATCAGGATAAAGTGGATCAAGAAAACCTGAGGGTTGTTCAACATAGACTTCTTCTTTCAAATTACCATTTAGGAATGCTAACTTGACATCTATTTGGTATACTTTGAACCCTTGGAAAGCAGCAAAGGCAAGGAATAGCCTTATTTCTTCCAACCTTGCCACTGCGGCAAATGTATGATCAAAGTCTATGCCCTCTTCCTGTCTATAACCTTTGGCAACCAGTCTTGCTTTGTTCTTCACTATGATGTCATTTTCATCTAGTTTGTTCCTGTAGATCCGCTTAGTCTCAATATTATTATGATCCTTTGGTTTTGGAACCAGCTCTCATACTTTACACCTTCTGAATTGATTCAGCTCCTCCTGCATTGCATCAATCCAGTTGGAGTCTTATATGGCTTCTTCAAATCTCTTTGGTTCCACCTATAACAGGAAACTTGAGCAAAGCACTGTGTTCATGTGTTTGCTTCTGGTTTGCACACCATGTCTTGGATCACCAATAATTTGGTGTGATGGATGATCCTTTAGATTCCTTACTGATGGAGGCATTCTATCAGCAATTCGAACTTCTTCAATTTCTCCACCATGTTGTACTTCATTGACTTCAATGTCAGCTTGTGGACCTTGTACTCCCCCTGGATAGCAACCATCATTTTCCTCATCCTACCTTGAAGTTTGGTCTTCATTAATGGTCAGCATGTCCAACTTTTCTTTTAAACCTGTTGAGCCGCAAGAATTTCTAGACAACTCACAGTTAATTAGCTCAGATTCATCAAACACTACATGAACAGATTCTTCTACAACTTGTGTAGTCAAGTTGTAGACCCTATATGCCTTACTGTTATTGTTGTACCCAACAAATATCCCATCTTGGGATTTGGCAGCAAACTTAGTTAGGTGAGACTTGCCAGTGTTAAGCACATAACACCTGCTACCAAAGATCCTAAAGTAGGATATGTTTGGTTTTCTGCCCTTCATAATCTCATAGGGTGTCTTTTTGTGGCTCTTAGTTATGGATGCTCTATTGAGAACATGACAAGCAGTATTTACTGCCTCAGCACAGAAATATTCTGGGAGAGAAGTGTCACTTAGTAGAGTTCTACCAGCCTCAATAAGAGTCCTATTCTTTCTTTCAGCAATTCCATTTTGCTGAGGTGTTCTAGGTGAGGAGAATTCTTGATGAATCCCTAGTTCTTCACAAAACCTTGTCATACATTCAGACTGAAATTCAGTTCCATGGTCACTTCTGATTTTGACCACTAAATTGTTAAGTTTATTCTGAATTTGTTTAACAAAGTTATGAAAGACAGTTGGGGTTTCAGATTTCTGGCTCAAAAAGAAAACCCATGTAAATCTAGAATAGTCATCTACTACCACAAAAGTATAGACTTTCCTACATAGACTATGAACTGGCATATGACCAAATAGATTCATATGCAAGAGGTACAAACACCTCACAGTCTTTGGTATCAAGACTATGAAAAGAGGATTTGGTTTGCTTGCCTTTTTGACAAGCTGAACATATACCCTCTTTTATGCACTTAAACTGAGGACCATTCCTCACTAACTCTAAACTATAGAGTTGGTCTATAGTCTTATAGTTCAGATGAGCTAGTCTCTTGTGCCATTGGACACACTGAGATGCTTTCTCATTTGCAACTAAACATATAGGAGAGTTCATGTTTTCATAATCAAAATTTAAACAATAAACATTCCCTTTTCTATAACCAGACAAGATTACCTTCTGATCACTTGTCCTTTTAATCTGACACTCATTCTTAATAAATAAAGTGTCATACCCAAGATCACTCAGCTGACTTATGCTTATCAAGTAATGTTTCAAACCTTTTACATAAGCCACTTGAGTGATTGTTATAGAACTAGTAGAAATATTATCAAACCCTTTGATGACCCCTTTTTCTGATCCACCAAAGATCACTTTGGGTCCACTCTCTATGGGAGTATAGTCCTTTAACATTCTTCTTGTTCCAGTCATGTGCCTGGAACATCCACTGTCCAAGTACCATATAGGGGTATGGCAACTTTGACCCACCTGCAGCAAATAAAATTATTTTACCTTAGAACCCCAATGTTTATTGGGTTCTAGGTTCAAGTTATATTGAAACTTGATATTCTTACCAGCAGCCTTCCTCACATGTAAGCTGGCATTCTTTCTAACACTGGTGTTGTGCCAGTAATCTTTGGCATAATTCCCTATCTTACCACAACACCAGCATTAATATCTATTATACCTCTTTTTAGGTACAGTTTTAATAGCATTGCTTTTAGCTGTTCTTAACACTATTGGTATAGTGGTTTTTGCTTGAGCGTTGTAGCTACACCCTTGACATTCAGAATATCAGGCTTACCATGACCATGTATGATATCATGATCATATCTATTGGTAGGCTGTTGCACTTTCCTGAAGGCAATGGGGGGTTTGAAGGCAAGTGACTGAACTGGGGCATTGCTTTTTCCTTTGGAATTAGCTGCCCTAGTATTTCCCCTAAAGCTTAATCTTTTCTTACCCTTTTGAGGAATGAAATCATCCATTAGAGGTAAGACTGATTTTGGCTTTGAGAATTTTGCCACCAATTCCTTCTCTCTTAGCAGTCTGTCTTCCAGACCCTTGATCTGATTATTTTTGAATATTATTGTTCCCAGCTGAATAACAGTTATGTTTTTCAGTTTGGCAATTTCATTCATATTCTCATCCAGCAATTTTTCTGAATCAGATGCAGCTAGCTTAAGAGCAGCAATTTCCTTGACCTATGCTTTGTTAAGGATTCTGCTTTTCTTAACTGCTTGCAGTCATCAATAAGTTGATGAATATCCCATTCAGATTCAGATTCATCCATATCTCTTGATGCAGATGCTTCTGATTCTGATCCAGTATAGTAATCAGAAACTATTGAAGAATTGTTTACCTTACTAGGACTAGGCTGATCCTGGCACTGATCTTCTTCTGTCAAGCCCATCAGCCCTTTACAACAATGTTCTTCAATTCCATTTACTGAGTCCAGCAATTTCAAGAACTCAGCCTCTTCTGTATCCTCTTCAGTTGCAAACAGTCCTATGTATGCTTCAGCTTCAGCCTCAGAATCTGATGATGAAGAATCTGACCAGCTTTTTTGCTTCTTTGCAACAAAGGATTTCTCCTTCTTGCCCTTGTTTTCTAGTTTCTTCTTGTCATTAGATTCTTTCCTTTTGTCAAGACAATCAGCTAACACATGTCCAGGCCTGTTGCAACAATAGTAAACAATCTTAGTTGAAGATAATTTAATAGGTTTAGAGCCATGCCTGTCCTTCCTAGAGGATTTCTTTTTTTGATAGTAATCATCCTTGGATTGTGAGGAGGATGGCTTGGATCTCCACTGTTTCTTCTTCAAGAACCTTTGAAATTGTTTTGAGAAAGTAGCTAAGTCTTCATCAAAATTTGGACTATCTGATGTGTGACTGTCAGAACTTTCTGAAAATACTTCTGCAGCTTTCCTAGGAGGAGATGGAGACATCCTCCTATCCTTTCTTATGGCGTCAGTCTTGAAAGCCACTGACTTATCTCTGTAATCAACTTTATTACTTTTCTCCGCCTCCTTTCTGGCCATCAGTTGTATCTCATATGAAAGCAGTTTGCCAAATAATGTAGGAGGTGAGATTTCTGCTAGTCTGGCCACTTCCTTAATGGCACATATCTTGGTGTCTCAGTCCTTAGTTAATGATCTCAGAAACTTATCATTTAACTCATATGTGCTAAATACTCTTGAAAGTCCACCTAGTGTCAACTATATTCACCTATGGGGGGAATATGTGACGTGCAGCGTTTTTGCGGAATTTAAAATTGTACCTGCACAAGATAACAAAACAGCACAGCAAAGAAGGTACACAAGCTATTTATAGTGGTTCCCCGATTTGGGTACATCCACTTCCCTCTTCGACCTATCTCCCAACAAGGGATGACTCGGTCACTTCACCAACAGGACTGAAATCCAATCCTTGCACTATCGGAAGGAACCCTTCCACACGTAGGAGACAACACTCCCACAACACGGGCTGCACCCAACCTTACAACTAGGAACCAGCGTTCCTTTACAACAAGAATGGAAATAGAATGTACAAGAAATACAAACAACTTTTGGAGACTAAGGTGTCCCTCTTCGTTCGATGACGTGTTCTTGAAGTCAACGAAGAGTCCACCACCCTAGATCTCACTTGGAGAGAATCTCCCCGGAACCGGCGGCGGCAAGAAGGGCGGCGGCTTGGTTCTCGGGATCGGCGGCGACAACGGTGTGTGGCTGCTGTACTTTGGAGATTCTAACTTCATAGAAAAGCTAGCAAGGTCTTACAACGGTTACACTAGAATCGATCGTCTCGATCGATTCGGACGGGGAAGGTTTTCCCGATCAACAAATCAAGAGACAAAGGATCTCTGGTTAGACGCGTGAGACGCTATGCTTGGCTAAGCTTCTGTCGCCGGGAGATCTGGAGGAAACCACGATCAAATGGCCGGCGATCGACTAGCACGAGCGGCGACGGCGGCGGAGCAGGTATCGCGATTTAGGTCAAGGTCGGCGGCTCGGCTTCATCCTTTTTCAGTGTCTATCTTCTGTTCAAAATATGCGTGTATTTATACGGTAGAAATACTCCATTATAACCGTTATGGGTCCCACCTAAAGAAACCCTAAGCCTAGTTCAAAACAGCGCCAGCGGCTGAGTCCGGTCCAGCGGGATCCAGAATTCGCCCAAGGCAAAATCGGCGAGAATCGAAGGTGATTCCCGTCGAATCGTAGAGAATCAAAGGTGATTCTCGACGATTCGGCGAGAATCAAAGGTGATTCTCGTCGAAGTTGACTTGTTTGCACGCACTGTTTTAGCCTGAAGGAGACGGCGAGAATCACCAAGTGATTCTCACCGAATCGGCGAGAATCACTTGGTGATTCTCGTCGATTAACACTTAGACGATTTTTCGTCAATCCGCCCATGGGCTGCTCTTTGACCCATCCTTGCTCCTTGTCTGCTCTTGCAATATCACAGCCCTGTACTTGAAAATAAGTACACTCCAATACAGAGAGTACACGTAGGCCAACACACTGATCTGCTCAACGAGGTATTACGTCGTGCAGACCCGTGTATATTGACCTACTGCACCCTGACATTGGTGTGCACTTAGCGTGGAATAACTGCAAGCACAACTTGAAATATTTTATCAAATACATTGTCTATTAACCTTAGCTTGTTCAGGGGCTTCTTCAAATCAGGTACGTTGTGGATACAATACCCAACAATCTCCCCCTATTTGGAGAAGCCTAAACCCTACAAGCTAAGGTGAATAGAGCGTATGGGAATGAAAATCATAAACTTGAAATTGAGTTGAGAGAGATATTCATTACCAATACCAATTTCTTGAGGGCAAACTTGGAGCCACCTTAGCCTTAGTCGAGAGGGTAATCTCCCCCTTTTCGGCTTCTGCAAATCTGGGTCTGTTGCATTTGACCCCTTGCTCCCCCTCAGTACGTGCACCTGTGCTCACACTTGAGTTCCTGGCAGAGGCTCCCCCTAGATGCACGAGCCTGGAGCTTCTGTAGTCTTCATTCCTCAGAGTTTAGCATCCCCAATTCAGTTTTGAAAAGACTGAACTTGGCTTCGTCTAAGGGCTTTGTGAAAATATCTGCAATCTGCTTGTCCGTGGGGACATAACAGAGAGAGATGTCCTTGTTCTCCACGTGCTCCCGAAGGAAGTGGTAGCGCACTTCAATATGCTTCGTTCTACTGTGCGATACCGGATTGTTGGCAATTGCAATTGCACTGGAGGAGTCGCAGTACATTGGTACTTCCTTGAACTGAAGGTCGTAGTCGTCTAACTGGTTTCTGATCCATAGGAGTTGTGCGCAATAGCTGCCTGCCGAGATGTACTCAGACTCTGTTGTGGAGGTAGCTACACAATTCTGCTTCTTGCTGTTCCATGAGATAAGCCTTCTTCCGAGGAACTGACACTTCCCGGAAGTGCTTTTCCTGTCATCCCTACTCCCTGCAAAATCAGCATCTGAAAAACCTATTAGCTCGACATCATTGTTTCTCGGGTACCACAAGCCAAGATTGGGAGTACCTTTAAGGTATCTTAGAATTCGCTTTGCAGCGACATAGTGAGATTCCTTAGTGTTCACCTGATATCTGGCACAGACACATATGGAGAACATGATATCCGGTCTACTGGCAGTAAGGTAGAGCAGGGATCCAATGATGCTTCTGTATTTGGTTTCAACGAAAGGTTTACCTTTCTCATCCTTATCCAGAGACATAGTGGATCCCATTGGAGTCCTCATAGAGGTTGCATTCTCCATACCGAATTTCTTGAGGAGTTCATTTGTGAACTTCATCTGAGAGATGAAGATTCCATCCTCAGACTGTTTCACTTGAAGTCCCAAGAAATACTTTAGCTCTCCCATACTGCTCATTTCAAACTTTCCTTGCATAAGTTTGGAAAACATTTTGCAAAGATTGTTGTCCGTTGAGCCGAATATTATGTCATCGACATAGATTTGCACCAGCAAAATCTTGCCTTTGACTTCCCTGAGAAACAATGTCTTATCTATTTTACCTCTAGAGAACTTGTTCTCAAGAAGAAAACTAAATAAAGTCTCATACCAAGCTCGTGGAGCTTGTTTTAAACCATATAGAGCTTTATTAAGAAAATATACATGATTGGGATAAGTAGGATTGACAAAACCTGGGGGTTGAGCGACGTATACTTCCTCTTTCAGGTCTCCGTTCAAGAATGTTGATTTCACATCCATTTGATAGACTATGAATCCTTTATGCGAAGCATACGCCAGGAATAATCTGATTGCCTCGAGCCTTGCCACTGGTGCAAAGGTCTGGTCGAAGTCAATCCCCTCCTCCTGTCTGTAACCTTGAGCCACCAACCTTGCCATGTTCTTTATGATGACACCATGTTCATCCAGTTTGTTTCTGAAGATCCACTTGGTGCCAATCACATTCTGCTTGTGTGGTCTGGGAACCAGCGTCCAAACGTTGCATCGTTCGAATTGATGTAGTTCATCTTGCATGGCCAAAATCCATGCCGCATCTTTGTTCGCCTCGTCGAACTTCTTTGGCTCAACCTGTGACAGGAAGCTAAGATGCAAAATCTCGTTAATGGTACCTCTTCGAGTTCTGACACCGTCACGAGGATCTCCGATGATCTGATCTCTAGGATGATCCCTCACGTGCCGGAGCTCAAGAAGTCTGGCGTCTGGAGCTTCGACTACTTCTTGGGCTTCTCCTTCTTCTAAGAGATTTGTTCCATTTTGATCTTCAACATTCCCAGTTTACGTTGAGGTGGAAACTTTGACGTACTTAGGAGTTTCATCTTTAGCGGTCTCATCGAGACTCAGCTGTTCAAGTCGTGCACCTGCATCTTCAAGAATACCACTGGAAGAATTGCTGTTAAGCAAACTTCCTTCATCAAATACAACATTAATTGATTCTTCTACCACTAGGGTTTTCTTAACCCTATATGCCCGACTGTGGGAACTATAGCCCATGAATATGCCTTCGAAGCATTTTTCACCAAATTTAGTACGCGGGTACTTCCCATTATTCAGTACATAGCATTTGCAACCAAAGATCCTTAAGTAGGACATGGTTGGTTTCCTACCTCTCAGTAGCTCATAAGGCATCTTACGATGATGCCTGTTGATCAATGCTCGGTTTTGTACATGACAAGCTGTATTGACCGCCTCTACCCAGAAGTATTCTGGGAGAGAAGCGTCTTTCAACATTGTCGTGCAGGCTTCAATGAGAGTTCTATTTCTCCTCACCGCAACTCCATTTTGCTGAGGAGTGCGCGGGGAGGAAAACTCATGAAAGATACCTTGTTCTTCACAAAACTCTGTCATAGCACCAGATTCGAATTCTGTTCCATGGTCACTTCTGATTTTGACCATTGGGCAGTTAAATTCGTTCTGAACCTGCTTGACAAAACTAGTGAAGATGTCAAACGTATCCGACTTTCGTTTTAAGAAGAACACCCATGTAAACCGAGAATGATCATCAACTATCACTAGCGTATCGGACTTGCCTCCCAAGCTATGAACTTGCATTGGACCAAACAAGTCCATATGTAGAAGGTAAAGACATCGGGAAGAGTCTTTGTCTGCAATGCTCTTAAAGGTAGCCCGAGTCTGTTTGCCCATCTGGCATGCATGACAGGGGCTATCTTTGATGCACTTGATAATGGGAGCATCCCTTACTAAGTTTTTAGAAAACAGCATACTAATTGTTTTGAAATTAATATGTGTCAATCTCTTGTGCCATTGTTCACAAAGAGATGCACTGCCTGTTGCCACAAGGCATGTGGGGGTAGATGAATCTAAACTGAGAAAATTTAAGCAGAAGATATTTTTGCTCCTAATGCCTGTTAATACCGTTTCAGAAGAGGCACAAGATATTATCAGACATTTATCCTTGCAGAACTTAACGTCATAACCTTTGTCACATAACTGACTTACACTGATCAGGTTATGGTTTAACCCTTCAACATAAGCCACGTCGGTGATAGAGATTATACCGTTGGAAATCATACCGTAACCTCTGGTGACTCCTCGATCTGACCCCCCAAAGATGACTTTGGGTCCATTCTCGACTGGAGTGTAATCACGCAGCAGGCTTCTTGTCCCAGTCATATGCCGGGAGCATCCACTGTCCAAGTACCATATTGGCGTTTTGGTGGCCTTTGGACATTCCTGCAAAACAAAATTAATTTCCCTTAGGAACCCAATCGAACTTGGGTCCTAGATTCTTGGTTAGCATACTCCCCCTCGGTTGGTTAACCTTACGAGTGGTCGGCCTCGCAGTGCTAACATAGGGAGTCTCGTTATACCTCGGTGTTGGGTAATGTATCCACAATTACCTGGATTTGAGGAAGCCACCTGTCAAGCTAAGATGAATTCACAATGTATTTGACAAAATATTTTAAGTTGTGCTTGCAGTTATTCCACGCTAAGTACACACCAATGTCAGGGTACAGTAGGTCAATATACACGGGTCTGCACGACGTAATCCCTCATTGAGCAGATCAGTGTGTTGGCCTACGTGTACTCTTTCTATTGTAGTGTACTTATTTTCAAGTACAGGGTTGTGTTAAGGCAAGAGCAGACAAGGAGCAAGGATGGGTCAAGGAGCACCTCATGGGTGGAAAGACGAAAATCGTCTAAGTGTAAATCGACGAGAATCACCAAGTAATTCTCGCCGTCGGCGAGAATCACTAGTGATTCTCGCCAAATCATCGAGAATCATTGGCTGATTCTCGCCGACTCGATCCAGCTACTTCAAAGCGAGCAAGTCTGATTCTAAGTAAGAATCGACGAGAATCACCAAGTGATTCTCGCCGAATCGTCGAGAGTCACTGGCCGATTCTCGCCGTCTCGACCCGGCTAAATCAGTGCGTGCAACCAAGTCAACTTCGACGAGAATCATCTTTGATTCTCGCCGAATCGTCGAGAATCACCTTTGATTCTCGACGATTCGACGAGACTCACTTTCGATTCTCGCCGATTTTGACTTGGGCAATTTTCTGGAAAAAGCTGGACCGGATTCTGCCGCTGGCACTGTTTTGAACCAGATTTAGGGTTTCTTCTGGTGGGACCCATAACGGTCATAAAAGAGTATTTTACTGTATAAATACACGCGTATTTTTGAACAGTAGATTAGCGAAGAAGATTTGAAAAAGACGAGCCGCGACGTGACCTAGATCGGGACTTCCGCTCCGCCGCCGCCCCCATCGCCGCTCAAGCAAGTTGATCGCCGGTCTTGATCGTGGTTTCTTCCAGATCTCCCGTCGACAGAAGCTTAGCCAAGCATAGCGTCTCACGTGTCTAACCGGAGATCCTTTATCTCTTGATTTGTTGATCGGGAAAACCGTCCCCGTCCGAATCGATTGAGATGATCGATCCTAGTATGACCGTTGGAAGACCTAGCTAGCTTTGCTACGAAGTTTGGATCTCCAAAGTACAGCAGCTGCACACCGTTGTCGCCGCCGATCCCGTGAACCAAGCCGCCGCCCATCTTGCTGTCGCCGGTTCCGGGGAGATTCTCTCCAAGAGAGATCTAGGGTTGTGGACTCTTCGTGGACTTCAAGAACACGTCGTCAACGAAGAGGGACACCTTAGTCTCCACAAGTAGTTTGTATTTCTTGTACATTCTAGTTCATTTTTGTTGTAAAGGAACGTTGGTTCCGAGGTGTAAGGGTTGGGTGCAACCCGTGCTGTGGGAGTGTTGACTCCTACGTGTGGAAGGGTTCCTTCCGATAGTGCAAGGATTGGATTTCAATCCTGTTGGTGAAGAGACCGAGTCGTCCCTTGTTGGGAGATAGGTCGAAGGGGGAAAGTGGATGTACCCAAATCGGGGAACCACTATAAATTGCTTGTGTACCTTCTTTGTTGTGGTGTTTTGTTTTCTTGTGCAGGTACAATTTTAATTCCGCAAAAACGTTGCACGTCACCTATTCCCCCCCCCCCCCATAGGTGAAGGTAGTCGACACTAGGTGGACTTTCAAGGGGTATCAAAGCCAGGTTGCTCATCTAAAAGGTTTACACCTTGAGTAGAATCCTGTCACCAGTGTCAGAAGCATGGAGCTGGATCATGAGATATCGCCACTAAGACTTCCCACACGCACAAAGGAGTATTATCCCGTCTGGAAGATGAGAGTGTCGTATCACTTGGAGGCTATCGATCCTCGAGCATCTTTCATCCTTGAAGAGGGTCCTTTTATTCCTATGAAGACCTCTGGCTCTGGAAAGAATATCCAAGTGCCCAAGTGCATTGCTGAGATGTCAGAGACGGAACTCTCATTATTTAATCTGGACAAGATGATTCGTCAGATTATCATGGATATCTGGTCTGGACCTTCTCGCTCCAGATTGGAAAAATGTGGGAGGGCCAAATCTATGTGGGTGATGATCTCAGTGCTGATGGGGGATCAAAGAAAGCTGGAATCTGCTGTCAACTAGAGGATGAAGCCTATGTGGGGGTCTTCGCCTCTGAAGATGAAGGCAAGGATCAATCGGACAGCATCAGAGCTCCAGTGTCCGTGTCAGAGACTGAAGAGGCCAGTGAGGAAAGCAGCTCTGATGAGGATGACACAAGGTCACTGGCTCTAATGACAATAACACTGAAGAGCAGGTAATTTCTTCATCATGCCCCGTCTCTCATGAAGTTTCTGAAGACAGGAACTGTTTCCCTTCAGAAAATCCTGATTCTCTGAAGAGAGCCCTTCAGAAAAGCAACCTACTTGTTGAAGAACAAGCTCAGGAGATTGCTCGGTTGAAGATCTTGTTGGTTCTCCAATTGGCATCCAACAAGGTCAAGGACTCTAAAATCTCTGATCTAGAGAGTAGTCTAGAGAATGAGAAGAGGATAGTATCTAACTTTTCCATGGTTTATGCTATAAAGAGAAAGGAAGAAAATGGGTGGATCTCCTGAATTATCAATTCGTGGAGAAATGGGGAAACGGTATTCCGACCCCCCACTCCGAGCAGGAAGGGTACTCATCATGCCTTCAGGTATGATCACAGGAACAATCGTGGTCACTGCAAGGGTGATCTGTCCTCATGTGGAGACACCCATAGTGCAAGGGGCGTCATGGCCACCCATGAGAGAATATCTAAGGCTCATTCTGAGCCCTTTGCATTCTCGGCCACTGCCCCTACTCGGCATGAATTGGCTGGTATCAGCTCTCAAAACTTCTCTCTCCACCCAAGGACACAGGAAAGGGGGGTTAGAAGTCATGTTGTAAGTTCTCATGGGGCCTCGGGAAGGGGGCTGACTGAAAGGAAGGCACCTCCTCCCAGGCCTCGTGACGCTCGCTGCATGCATTCATTCCACCCTCCCACGTGTCACGGTGGAAGAGGCAGTTCTGGGAGCAGATCCAGATCTATCCCGTTTGGACCTAGGCTCATGACTACCTCAGTCACTAGATCAGGTCAGAAACGGAGATACAACATTCACGCGTGTTGGTGCTGTGGCAAGGTGGGACACTTTGCCATAGACTGTTGGCACAACCCCTCTGTGTCAAGGGCAAGGGCCTATCCACATCTCCTGGGCAGAGGTAGTCTTCCTGTCAGGACTTCTGAAGGAAGGCAGTCGAGTGTTTATGCTAACAAGAACCTAGGACACAATATGTATTGGGTTCCTAAGGTAAAGTAACTCTCTTTTGCAGGGTAGTCTAGGTTCCCGTAAATATAATGGGAACTAGACAGTAGATGTTTCAAGACTATATTGGAACAAATATATGGAATAACAGAAGTGATATCTACCTGAGCATACTCACATTGAGCACCTGGTATGTTTTAACCAGAGGGGCTAAAAGATAACTCTCATAATCCCAGGTACTCTTAATGAGCTCCAAGACTTGAGTCATATTGTATTGACATTTCCATATATATATATATTTATATATTTATATACACATATATGTGTGTACACCTAAGGACAAGTTAACACGGTAAACATAAACCTTAGACACATCAATGAAGATTTATCGGAAATTCCACTAGTAGATTCGAGAACTAACATCTACAGGCGTAAATCAGTTCACTGAAAACTTACGAAGATACGTCATTGGAAATCTCGACAACGAAGAGACGTCATTGGAAATCTTGACATCAAGAAATGTATGGAAAAGCCCGGTTCAAACCCTAAATATATTGGCTTTAAGAAATATATATATATATATTTAGAAAATTTTTTAATTATCTTGATATCAGAAGACCCGTTAAAATCCCTTTAGACCCATCGATATCGCACAGTTCCCGCCGACCCTTCACATTCCGCAGGAAGCTCACCGAAGGACTCACGCCGATTCGTGAAGCATTCCTGCAAGATTCCCGCAAGCTTCTTCCCGAAGGACTCTCACCGAAGGACCCGTGATTCTTCCCCTTCCGTCGACATCCCGCAAGAATCCCGCAACTCGTTAAGAATCCCGTCGATCTTGCCGATTGCCTTCCATGGATCTCTCCTCTCTCTCGTCCAGGGATTTCTCCGCAGTTTCGATCAATCTCAGTCGCGTGCACCTCCCGGGTGTCCGTCGTCCTTGTCAAACTAACTCACCGTCTACGCTCTTGGGTAACCACATCCTCATCCTTACAAGAACTTTATTACTAGTGTCGCTTCCCTTTTGACCTTTGATTAAGCGTAGAGTAGGGATTCTCTCTCTAGGTTTGCAATGGCTCCAAGGACAACTGCTGGACTGATCACTGGATGTGAGCTGGTTCGAACAGGGTTCTCACATGCTTCTGACGAATTCAGAAACATCATTATCATGCTAGAAGAGGCTGGACTCTCATTCGTACTGGAGCACCCGTGTAAAATCTTGGACAAGGAAGTGCTGGAGTTCTTCGCTACCGCCAAACTCCGAAATGAAGACTCTCTCATCAAGAGCAAGGTTGCAGGGGCAACGATCAAGATGTCTGCAAGCAAGCTAACCCAATACTTTCAGCTCACTAGTTCGGAGCTCGAGGATTATCTTGAGGAAGAGGACAAAACCAGGACTTTATTATTCTGTGGACTCGCTCGAGGAACTAGGCTGATAAAGCAAAAGGATATGAATGAGGAGGGGAAACTTCTGTCAGACATCATTGGGAAGGTACTCATATGCAAACCGGGTTCACATGACCACATCTCTGCGGACATGTTCAAGATCCTTGTGGCAATTGTCTGCCGAAAAAGATTCAACTGGGGGGCATTGCTTTTTGAGAAGATAAAGGACACCCTCAGATCTCCTAGCTTTGGCCGAATCATCAGTCTGTATCTCAATCAGTTAAACAGAGATAAGTATGACATGAGTAAAGGTGTTCATCTACATTACTTGAAGAAAATGGACTCGAGTGTTTTTGACAGATGGGAGAGGCGCATTGGGCAGGCTGCCGTGGTAGAACAACAGGAAGTATCTCCAGCCGAGGACGGAACTGTGGCTGACTCCTTAGTAATCCCCAGTGAAATTCCTGATGCTTTGACTGCAGGAATTGAGGGGGAGCCTCTACCCACTTATGCTAATATCGTATCTGACATCTCCCAGATAGCCAGAGATGCAGTGGCGGATACACAAGAAGCAAGTGAAGCTGTGCTGGAGGATGAGGAGGCCCTGAACCTGAACGATCTAGGTGTCGGAGGTGCTATAGAGGAGACTGCTGACGAAGGGTTGGAAGATGATGCTGATGCGAATGATCTCATGGATGATGAAGGTGAGGAAGAAGGCAATGAGGGACAGGAAGCATTGGAGACTCAGGATATCACTGAAGTTCCATCTGACAAGCACGCTCCTGAGATCGTTCCTGAGACAATTGGTGCAACAGTGGAGGGAGATTCCTCTCGGCAGAGACTGCCTAGTACTTCCGAGAAATCTACAGAGGCAGCAAGCATTCCCCCCTTAGAGACTGTGCTCGTGTCCAGCTCTACAGGTGCATCTGCTGAAGAGCAAGGCCAAGGGGTGCCTCTAGATCATCCACTACGAGATGATCTAGCCAATCACACCGTGAATGTCATTCACGGTATAGTGGATGAGCTTAAAGCATCTTTTGAGAAAGCTCAAAAATAAATTGTTGAAAAGAATTAAGAAATCGGAGAATCTCATGCTCAAGAACATGGTGGAGATCAATCACAAACTGGACGTGATGGAAAAGAAGTTTGAAGATAAATATACAGCGGCCGGCCAAGCTGTCACTCTTCTTATGGACGGATTAAAAAGGAACATTGATACTCTTGCAATCGTAAATCAGAATGCTCATGTCGTAGCAAAAACATTCAAAAGTTTGATGGCAATATGGTAACTCTCAACACCAATCAACAAGCCTTGGTCACTGAATTCTCCAGGACTACAACGCACATTGATGAGTCACTGCATTCTTATGCAAACTCCATTGCAGTCGAAGCCAAAAAGGGGAAGAAAGAATATATAGCTAAGATGGCTGAGCTTCTGGAAATCATGATCCAAAACTTTGAACAGTCAAACCAATATGTCTATGACAGTTGCTGGTGGATGCTCCAACAAGTGTTAGGCGTCGATTTGCCTGAAAATCCTGCGGGTATTCATGCTCCTGAGAATACTACGGCTGCTGAGGGAGTAAGTGCTGCAGAAGTTCCCTTAAGTGAAGCTGATGCTGTTAGGGCCACCTCCAAGGCAAAACTGATGGCAATGTTTGACCAAGGAGCCCTAGCAAAAGCCAGAGACAAGAGAAAATCTCAAGAAGGGTCATCCAAGGAAACACAAGCTGAAAAGAGAATCAGATTGAAGGAGGAGGAAGTAAGAAACGAAAAGTGGAGTCCGGTTTCAAAGAGTATCATCTTGGACACATTCTGGCTACAAGAAAAAGGAGAAATCAATCGAAACGACGTATACAGCCAGCATGAGTGGGAGCTGCACAAGACGTATGAAGCTAAACGGAACATCTTCTTCAGGACCAACACTGCGGCAGATAAAGCTCCTCCACCCAGATACTATCCAAAGCACAAGGAATGTGTTGAAAGGCAAAGAAAGAAGTTTTTGGCTCAGAAGCATAAGGATGACCTAGCCAAAAATCCATAGACAGAAATTCATAGATTGTCATTGTCTCTTGAACACTTTTATCTTGTCTTATTGATATATGAACAATCCTGATTATATTTATATATATATGTATATGAATTTATGATTGACTCAAGCCTTGATCTGTTTTCCTATATTTTCTTGTACCGCATCTTTATATTCTCTATGTTGTATATATTATCTGGTTGGTGGTATTCATCTTAGCTAGTAGGATTTTGGCTTCGTCAAATAGGGGGAGATTGTTGGGTATTGTATCCACAATTACCTGGATTTGAGGAAGCCACCTGTCAAGCTAAGATGAATTCACAATGTATTTAACAAAATATTTCAAGTTGTGCTTGCAGTTATTCCACGCTATGTACACACCAATGTCAGGGTGCAGTAGGTCAATATACACGGGTCTGCACGACGTAATCCCTCATTGAGCAGATCAGTGTGTTGGCCTAGGTGTACTCTCTCTATTGGAGTGTACTTATTTTCAAGTACAGGGTTGTGTTAAGGCAAGAGCAGACAAGGAGCAAGGATGGGTCAAGGAGCACCTCATGGGTGGAAAGACGAAAAATCGTCTAAGTGTAAATCGACGAGAATCACCAAGTGATTCTCGCCGAATCGGCGAGAATCACTAGTGATTCTCGCCGAATCGTCGAGAATCATTGGCTGATTCTCGCCGACTCGATCCAGCTACTTCAAAGCGAGCAAGTCTGATTCTAAGTAAGAATCGACGAGAATCACCAAGTGATTCTCGCCGAATCGTCGAGAGTCACTGGCCGATTCTCGTCGTCTCGACCCGGCTAAATCAGTGTGTGCAACCAAGTCAACTTCGACGAGAATCATCTTTGATTCTCGCCGAATCGTCGAGAATCACCTTTGATTCTCGACGATTCGACGAGACTCACTTTCGATTCTCGTCGATTTTGACTTGGGCAATTTTCTGGAAAAAGCTGGACCGGATTCTGCCGCTGGCACTGTTTTGAACCGGATTTAGGGTTTCTTCTGGTGGGACCCATAACGTTCATAAAAGAGTATTTTACTGTATAAATACACGCGTATTTTTGAACAGTAGATTAGCGAAGAAGATTTGAAAAAGACGAGCCGCGACGTGACCTAGATCGGGACTTCCGCTCCGCCGCCGCCCCCGTCGCCGCTCAAGCAAGTTGATCGCCGGTCTTAATCGTGGTTTCTTCCAGATCTCCCGTCGACAGAAGCTTAGCCAAGCATAGCGTCTCACGTGTCTAACCGGAGATCCTTTGTCTCTTGATTTGTTGATCGGGAAAACCGTCCCCGTCTGAATCGATTGAGACGATCGATCCTAGTGTGACCGTGGAAGACCTAGCTAGCTTTGCTACGATGTTTGGATCTCCAAAGTACAGCAGTCGCACACCGTTGTCGTCGCCGATCCCGTGAACCAAGCCGCCGCCCATCTTGCCGCCGCCGGTTCCGGGGAGATTCTCTCCAAGAGAGATCTAGGGTTGTGGACTCTTCGTGGACTTCAAGAACACGTCGTCAACGAAGAGGGACACCTTAGTCTCCACAAGTAGTTTGTATTTCTTGTACATTCTAGTTCATTTTTGTTGTAAAGGAACGTTGGTTCTGAGGTGTAAGGGTTGGGTGCAACCCGTGCTGTGGGAGTGTTGACTCCTACGTGTGGAAGGGTTCCTTCCGATAGTGCAAGGATTGGATTTCAATCCTGTTGGTGAAGAGACCGAGTCGTCCCTTGTTGGGAGATAGGTTGAAGGGGGAAAGTGGATGTACCCAAATGGGGAACCACTATAAATTGCTTGTGTACCTTCTTTGCTGTGGTGTTTTGTTTTCTTGTGCATGTACAATTTTAATTCCGCAAAAACGCTGCACATCACCTATTCCCCCCCCCATAGGTGAAGGTAGTCGACACTAGGTGGACTTTCACTCGGATTAAACCAACAATCCACGGCAAAGTGACCGACTTTGCCACAACACCAACAGTCAAATCTGTTGTACCTCTTCCTAGGCTCCTGCTTTACCCTGTGAATGGTGGGTACAGCCGGGGCCTTGGATCTGGAGGTGGAGGCCTCATAGTAATTGCAGTCACATGACTTCTTCACCTTCTGTTTCGTTAGTATAACAGGCTTGACTCTTGGTGCCTGCTTTCCATTATGGCCGCTAGAGAATTGACCATAATTTCCCATGTGGATTTCCTCATAAGGTGCCTTGAAGGCACTCTCACCGAAGTTTCGGGGAAAAGTCCAACCATCATATCGGCTCTTTGGCTTTGCAACCGAGGGCCGGAAATGATGACCAAAGGTTGATTCAAAGTCATGTTGGTTGCAAGGAAAGCTAGGCTTTCTGAACGCAACAGGACTGAGCGGAGCCTTTCCCTTTTCAGCAATAGAGGCCTTCTTGGCGGCCTTATTCTTCCTCTGGTTCCTGTTTCTCCTGGATGAGGAACCAGATACCCCTACATGCCCCAAGCCAGCTCCTTTGGCCTGAGCAGAGAAGGTATCAACCACTGGAAGAACTGTTTTTGGCATAGAAAAACTCATGACGATCTTCCTTTCTGCCGCAAGTTGTTCTTCCAACTTGTCGACTTCCTCCTGCTTAAGATCAAGGAGCTTAAGAGACTCTGAATGCTTTGAAGTTAGGTCTAGGTGCTCCTGTCGGAGAGAGATCAAACTGGTGATCTCTTCCCTTAGGGAGACACTCTCACCCTTAAGGAATTTCACTTCCTTTTTCTCAGCCTTCAATCTCTTACGGCACTCCTCGAAAGTGTTGAGCAGAAATTCATACTTCTCGAGGAGCTCCGCTTCACGGGCCGAAAGGCTATCCTCAGGGCCATCATCCTGAGACTCAGGATCATAGTCAGAGTCGGAGAGAGGGGTGTGAGCTTTTACCTTCCCTGTAAATGGGGGGCATTCTCCTTCTGAGTCGGAGCGACCCACCAGTCCGAAGTAGGCTTCATCATCATCACTGGAGTCTGAGGAGTCAGATTCACTTAGTGTCTTTGGCTTTTTGGCGATGTAGCTCCTCTCGTTCTTCTTATCTCTAGAAGACTTGTGCTCCTCTCCCTTCCCCTTTTCTCTCTTGCCTTGGTGGCAGTCGGCCACGACGTGTCCTGGCTTATTGCATCCAAAACAAATAATGTCAGAGGAGCGATGTTTGTTCGGTTTAGATGCATACCTGTCAGAAGAATAATTTTTCTTCTGATGCCTGGAGGAGGAGCCATCTCTCTTCCTTTGATTCCTCATCTTGAGGAACTTCTTGAATTCTCGGGTGATGAGGGATAAATCTTCCTCAGACAACTCTGAGCTAGAGGAGCATGGCTCGGAGTCCTCCTCCTCATCCTTTTTCCTGGCACGGTATGAAACCGCACCCTTGCCCTTCCTGGAGTGAATGGCTTTTAGGGCCACAGTCTTTTCCTTGGCTGCAGCCTTCTCTGCTTCTTCTTCTGCTTTCCTGGTGTTCAGTTGAATCTCATAGGACATCAGCTTCCCAAATAGAATTTGCGGGTCTGTTTCAGCTAGTCTGCCAAACTCTCGGATGGCGCAGATATTTGTGTCTCATTCCTTAGTAAGGGACCTAAGGAATTTATCATTAAGTTCACCATCAGTGAACACTCTTCCATATCCTTTGAGGGCATTGACAATCTTGAGGAAGTTCTCGAAGGTGACTCCAATCTCTTCCTTAGTGTTAAAGTTGGAGACCGGGCGGTCTGTCTTGGCGGGTTGGAGACCGCGCGGTCTGGCGGCTTGACTCTTCGGCTTGTTAACCGGGCGGTCTAGCGATCTTCATCGGCGACCTATCTGCTTCTCTTATGGTAAGCCGTGCGGTTAGCCCTTCTGTCTAACCGCGCGGCTTGTGCGGTTTTACCTTGTACAGTCCGCTTAACTTGTATTTTTTAGTCCCACATCTCTTATTTGTATTCTCTCTTCTCTCCTCCATTCTATATAAGGGAGGGCATACCTTTGTAATAGACATCATTTTTGGATAATAAAATTTCAATTATTCAAAAGTTATTCTGCTTGTTCTCTCTTTTTACTGCTTTCTAACATGGTATCAGAGGACTCGATCTACTCCTCCTGATTCTGTGTCTTGCTGTCTGCCCGGCTTGTTGTGCCGGTTTGCTTTCTATTCGCGCGGCCTATTCTCTAGCCGTTCGCCTCCTTCTGCTCGCCCGGCATGTTCTCTAGCCGGTCGCTCTCTTCTGTTCGCACGGCCTGTCCTCTAGCCGTTCGCCCTCTTCCCCTCTGCTTGTGTCTGCAGCTAGGTCGTGGCCTTTCTGGCCGCTGGATTTAGTCCCTTGAGACCGCTGCCGCCCTTCTTTCTTTGCGCGGATTGTTACCTACCCGCCGCCTCCTATCGCAGCGACCTGTTTTTTTGTCCCTGCTCCTGTTCGTGCAGCTTGTCCTCTAGCCGCTCGACTTCTTCCCCTCTGCTTGCGTCTGCGGTTTGGTCGTGGCTTTTCTGGCCGCTGGTTTCTACCCTCGAGACCGCTGCAGCTTTTCTTCCTATCCGTGCGGGTTGTATCCTAACCGCCCGGCTTCCCTTGTTTCCCGCTGCTATGGCTTTTTCTGATGCCTCTACTGCCACCACCCCTGTTGCCAATCCGGCTCCACCTCTTCCCCCTACTCCTTCCGGGAACCTTGGGACCGTTTCCAAACTTGTTGGCTCCAACTACCCGGATTGGAGCGTCTCTTTCACCTTTCTTCTTCGCTCACAACGCAAACGCCACCACCTCGTTGATGACCCACCTCCTATCACTTCACCTCTCTTTGATGACTGGGATGCCAGTGACGCGCTTGTGCGTACTTGGCTTGCGAACAGTCTTTCTGATGAGTGCCTTCCCGTCATACGTCATGATGAGACGGTCAAGGCCGCTTGGCTTCATCTTGCCGCTTTGTACTCCAAAGGGGCTCAGACTTCCCGCATCTATACGTTGTATGCGGACCTCTTTGCCCGTCCCACCTTGTCTCCTGCTGCTGCCTACCAACAGGTCCAGGCTCTTGGGGCTGAGATTCTTCGGAATCGTCCTTTTTCTGCGGATTTGGCTCAACAACACAAGCACTTCCAGGAGCTTCTGGTCGTGTGTTATCTGCTCCGGCTTCCCGATACTTATGACATGATCCGCCAGCAAATTCTGGGTGAGGCTGAATCTCCCACTTTAGATGCCACCGCTGCCCGCATCGCTGCTGTTACCTCTCTGCTACTGGGACTGAGAGCGGCGGCCTCTACTTCCTCGACAATGTTTCCGCCTTATCTGCCTTCTCCTCTTCCTGTACGGATCTTCTGCAGTGGCATCTCCGTCTCGGTCATCCTCCTCCCCGTATACTACATCAGCTTCTGTCGCACCTCCTTCCATCCAGTGCTCCACTCCAATGCGACGCCTGTCAACTCGGCAAGCATCACCGTTCCTCCTTCCCGCCGAAGCTCGGACGGGGCTCTACTCGTCCTTTTGATCTTGTCCACTCTGATATCTGGGGACCTGCTCCTACCCTCACCATTGGTCGGGGTAGTTCTTATTTTGTAACCTTTATAGATGATTTTTCTCGTTGTACTTGGGTGTATCTCCTCCGAGATCGCTCTGAACTTTTAGATGTATGGATATCCTTTTATCAGTTGATTAAAAATCAGTTCAATCTTTGTATTAAAACTCTTCGTTCTGATAATGCTAAGGAATATCTAAGTCATGCTTTTACTTTTTTTTGTGTGCAACATGGCATTATTCATCAGACTAGCTGTGTTTACACCTCCCAACAAAATGGGGTGGCGGAACGCAAAAACCGTCACCTCCTCGATGTGGCACGCACTTTAATGACCCAGATGCATGTCCCTCGCTCGTATTGGGGCTATGCCGTTCTCCTTGCCTGCTACCTCATCAATCGTCTTCCATCCACCCTTCTCCGCGGGAAAACACCCTTCTCCATTCTCTATCCGGACAAGGAGCCCTTTCCTCTCCCTCTACGCATCTTTGGCTGCACTGCCTTTGTCCATACGCCATCTGCCACCCGTGACAAGCTTTCCCCCCGCTCCACCAAATGTGTCTTTCTGGGGTACTCCACCACTCAGAAAGGCTATTGTTGCTTTAACCCTGTTCTTCGTCAGCAGTTCGTCTCTGCTGATGTTACCTTCTTCGAGAATGCCTCCTACTTCTCGGCTCCCTCCTCCTCTCCTTCCCCACCTTCTGACTCTCCTACTATTCCCTTCGTTCCCTTATCTCCTACCGAGATACCCCCTCCTCCTCCCTCTCCGTCTCCTCCTCTCGCTCCTCCTCTCTCCCCCCCTTCTCCACCTCCCTCTCCACCCTCTACGCCGCCGTCGCTCTCTTCTCCCGGGCCAGCTCTCTCTGCCACAGACGCTCCGGATCCCGAGGGGGCTGCCGACCTGGATCTCCCTGTGGCACTTCGAAAAGGGGTGCGGACATGTACCCTTCACCCCCTGGCTGCTGTTGTTTCCTATGATCGTCTTACACCTTCTCGCCGGGCCTTTGCGCTGGCTATCTCTGCTACTGCCACGCCTCGTTCCTATCAGGAAGCCCTTGCGATTCCCCATTGGAAGCTGGTCATGGATGAGGAAATGGCGACCCTCACGGAGCGGGGTACATGGACTCTTGTTCCCCCTCCCTTTGGTACTGATGTTGTTGGCTGTCGCTGGGTCTTTGTGGTCAAATTTGGCCCTGACGGCACTGTGGATCGCTATAAGGCTCGCCTGGTTGCTAAGGGCTTTACTCAGACTTATGGGGTTGATTACTTTGACACCTTCTCCCCCGTGGCTCGTCTCAGCACTATCCGGGTCCTTCTCTCTGTGGCCGTCAATCGAGATTGGCCGATCTCTCAGCTGGACGTCAAGAATGCCTTCCTTTATGGTGACCTTCACGAGGTCGTTTACATGGAGCAACCTCCTGGGTATGTTGCTCAGGGGGAGACACGGGTATGCCGGTTGCAGAAGGCAATTTATGGCCTCAAGCAGAGTCCTCGAGCTTGGTTTGACAAGTTCAGCGGCATTGTGGCGGCTGTTGGTTTTGTGCGAAGCTCTGCTGATCACTCTCTCTTTATTCGTAAAACTCCTTCTGGGCTGGTTGTTCTGGCTGTGTATGTCGATGATATTCTTCTCACCGGCGATGACCAGGAAGGGGTAGCCCTGACAAAGCGACATCTTCGCCAACATCTCATCACTAAAGATATGGGCTCTCCAAAGTACTTCCTGGGGATCGAAATCTTTCGGAAGCCCGACTCCTTAGTTCTCTCTCAGCGTAAGTATGCCCTTGATCTTCTAAAAGAGGCAGGATTGACTGGAGCAAAACCTGCCCGATGCCCCATGGCTACTGGGGAGGACAAAACCTGGACAGATGATTCGCCTCCTCTTTCAGATAGTTCGCGGTACAGGCGTCTGGTTGGTAAGCTCATATACCTCACAGTGACCAGACCCGACATTTCCTATGTTGTAGGTAAGGTGAGTCAGTTCATGCAAGCGCCTAGGGAGTGTCATCTACAGTCTGCCTTGCGGATCTTGGAGTATGTCAAAGCAGCGCCTGGGAAAGGCCTACTTTTTCAGAAGAATGGTCATCTGAGGATTGAAGCCTACTCAGATGCAAGTTATGCTGATGACAAAGGGGATCGCAAGTCAACCTCAGGATTTTGCACATTTGTTGGGGGAAATCTGGTGAGCTGGAAGAGCAAGAAGCAGTCTGTTGTCTCCAGGTCCAGTGCAGAAGCTGAGTATCGCAGTATGGCGTCAACCACTTGTGAATTAAAATGGCTGCGGGCTCTCATGCTAGACTTAGGAGAGGTGTACAACCATCCTCTACCTATGTTCTGTGATAACAAGGCCGCCATATACATCTCCAAAAATCCGGTATTCCATGAAAGAACCAAGCACATTGAGGTCGACTGCCATTTCATTCGTGAAGAGATTTTAAAAGAACAGATTTGCACTCCTTTTGTCACGTCTGATAAAGAGCTGGCTGACATCTTCACCAAGCCAGTTTCCGCCTCGTTTCTGCATGTTTGCGACAAGCTGGGCATGGTTGATATATATGCTCCAGCTTGAGGGGGAGTGTTAAAGTTGGAGACCGGGCGGTCTGTCTTGGCGGGTTGGAGACCGCGCGGTCTGGCGGCTTGACTCTTCGGCTTGTTAACCGGGAGGTCTAGCGATCTTCATCGGCGACCTATCTTCTTCTCTTATGGTAAGCCGTGCGGTTAGCCCTTCTGTCTAACCGCGCGGCTTGTGCGGTTTTACCTTGTACAGTCCGCTTAACTTGTATTTTTTAGTCCCACATCTCTTATTTGTATTCTCTCTTCTCTCCTCCATTCTATATAAGGGAGGGCATACCTTTGTAATAGACATCATTTTTGGATAATAAAATTTCAATTATTCAAAAGTTATTCTGCTTGTTCTCTCTTTTTACTGCTTTCTAACACTTAGGCCCTTGTCTGAAGACCTCATAATTCTGGTTCAGGAGGGATCTCCGATCATCTCTCACTTCATCAGTGCCCTCCATTAGGATAATCAGGCAGTGCCAGATTTCCTTTGTTGTCCTGCAGTTGCAGAAGTTCTGCATCATTGAGTCATCGACCGCGCTGACCAGAATGTTCTGCTCCTTCTTGTCAAGTCCCACCAGCACCATCTCGTCCTTGTCCATTTCAGAAATTTTCTTTGGCACTTTCTTGGTAGGATCAATGGTGGAGACCTTAGTAGGGACATAGGGTCCCTCCTCCACGATCATGAAGAGTCGAGGATCAACTGCTTCCATGTAGAACCTGATCCTTTCCTTCCAGATAGGAAAGTTGAGCTTGGTGCACACTGGGATCTTGCCTGTGTACTTGAGCCCGTCCATAGTAGATGTTTGCCTTCTTCTTGACACTAGAGGCAGGATTCTACTCAAGGTGTGAACCTTTTTGATGAGTAACCTCACTCTGATACCACTTGAAAGTCCACCTAGTGTCAACTATCTTCACCTATGGGGGGGAATAGGTGACGTGCAGCGTTTTTGCGGAATTTAAAATTGTACCTGCACAAGATAACAAAACAGCACAGCAAAGAAGGTACACAAGCTATTTATAGTGATTCCCCGATTTGGGTACATCCACTTTCCCTCTTCGACCTATCTCCCAACAAGGGACGACTCGGTCACTTCACCAACAGGATTGAAATCCAATCCTTGCACTATCGGAAGGAACCCTTCCACACGTAGGAGACAACACTCCCACAACACGGGTTGCACCCAACCCTTACAACTAGGAACCAACGTTCCTTTACAACAAGAATGGAAATAGAATGTACAAGAAATACAAACAACTTTTGGAGACTAAGGTGTCCCTCTTCGTTCGATGACGTGTTCTTGAAGTCAACGAAGAGTCCACCACCCTAGATCTCACTTGGAGAGAATCTCCCTGGAACCGGCGGCGGCAAGAAGGGCGGCGTCTTGGTTCTCGGGATCGGCGGCGACAATGGTGTGTGGCTGCTGTACTTTGGAGATTCTAACTTCGTAGCAAAGCTAGCAAGGTCTTCCAACGGTCCCACTAGGATCGATCGTCTCGATCGATTCGGACGGGGAAGGTTTTCCCGATCAACAAATCAAGAGACAAAGGATCTCTGGTTAGACGCGTGAGACGCTATGCTTGGCTAAGCTTCTGTCGCCGGGAGATCTGGAGGAAACCACGATCAAACGGCCGGCGATCGACTAGCACGAGCGGCGACGGCGGCGGAGCAGGTATCGCGATTTAGGTCAAGGTCGGCGGCTCGGCTTCGTCCTTTTTCAGTGTCTATCTTCTGTTCAAAATACGCGTGTATTTATATGGTAGAAATACTCCATTATAACTGTTATGGGTCCCACCTGAAGAAACCCCAAGCCCGGTTCAAAACAGCGCCAGCGGCTGAGTCCGGTCCAGCGGGATCCAGAATTCGCCCAAGGCAAAATCGGCGTGAATCGAAGGTGATTCTCGTCGAATCGTCGAGAATCAAAGGTGATTCTCGATGATTCGGCGAGAATCAAAGGTGATTCTCGTCGAAGTTGACTTGTTTGCACGCACTGTTTTAGCCGGAAGGAGACGGCGAGAATCAGCCAGTGATTCTCGACGATTCGGCGAGAATCACTTGGTGATTCTCGACGATTCGGCGAGAATCACTTGGTGATTCTCGACGATTCGGCGAGAATCACTTGGTGAATCACTTGGTGATTCTCACCGAATCGGCGAGAATCACTTGGTGATTCTCGTCGATTAACACTTAGACGATTTTTCGTCAATCCGCCCATGGGCTGCTCTTTGACCCACCCTTGCTCCTTGTCTGCTCTTGCAATATCACAGCCCTGTACTTGAAAATAAGTACACTCCAATAGAGAGAGTACACGTAGGCCAACACACTGATCTGCTCAACGAGGGTTTACGTCGTGCAGACCCGTGTATATTGACCTACTGCACCCTGACATTGGTGTGCACTTAGCGTGGAATAACTGCAAGCACAACTTGAAATATTTTATCAAATACATTGTCTATTGACCTTAGCTTGTTCAGGGGCTTCTTCAAATCAGGTACGTTGTGGATACAATACCCAACAACTGTTTCATATGACATCAATTTATTAACTATTCTGAAGAACTTCTTGTAACATTCAGTTATGTTGTTTGTTTTAGATTGTCTAAAACTTTCATACTCCTGATTCAGCATAGACTTTCTGTCTTATCTCACTTCTTCTGATCCCTCCATGTAGACAATCAGGGTGTCTCACATTTCTTTAAAGGTCTTGCAGTGAATCAAATTTTGGAATGTTGAGTCATCTATAGCACTGACTATTATATTCTATGCTCTCTTATCCATAGTAGCCAAGATGATCTCATCCTTTGTCATTTCAGAATACTTCTTTGGTTTCCTGAGATTTATATCAAGAACTGAGACTTTCATTGGGATGAATGGCTCATCTTTGACTGTCATATAGATTATTGGATCTGAAGCTTCCATAAACAGTCTAACTCTTTCTTTCCATATGCCAAAAATCTTTTTCCTGCATATAGGTAACTTCATGGAACCAAACTCCTTATGATTCTCAATGGAACCCATTTTGCCTAATAGATTTCTGCCTTGGAGATCTACTCAGACTGTTAAGTCTATTCTTTGAGGAACCTCCCTCTGATACCACTTGAAAGAATTGGTTTCAAGATGTCCTAAACACCTAGAGGGGGTGAATATGTTCAATTATTTTTCTAACTTAGGCAAACAAATCTATCTAGTTTAGCAATTTATTCAGCAGATATCACAGCACAGCATTCACATACACACAGCATTCCACAGATTGCACACCAGATTTATAGTGGTTCCCAAATGATGGGTACATCCACTTTCCCCCTTTGCCTATCTAGCAGTGTACTAGATTCGGCCTAACTTCCTTCTTTTTTCTCAGATCCGCATATCTTACAGCTCAGAACCAAGAATGGTTCCTACAACTCAAAGTGAATCCACACTCCTACAACTCGGGCACAAGCCCTACCTCAGCCTCTTTCATAGGCCTACAACTCAGAGTGAAACCCCACTCCTACAACTCAGTCAAAAGCCCTACCTCAGCCTCTTTTACAAGCCTACAACTCAGGGAAAAGATTCCCATACCTCAGGCACTCAGCTCTACCTCAGCCTTTATAATTTAGCCTTACAACTCAAAGAAATAAAACTCCTACACTCAGATCTATTACAGATCCTACAAAAGTTATTGATGAAAAGATAATGATATCTTCAACCAAATGGAGAGAGAATTGGTTGAAGGCTTCTTGATCATTTCTTGATAGAACTGATTACTTAAGGATCAACCTGTCTTAGCTTCTTCAAAGCTTCTTGAATCTGAACAAAGTAAGGTTGATCTTCTTGGTGTTGGAGTTGATCTTCAATCAGCTTCCTTCTTATTAAGAAATTAATCTGAATTCTTCTTCAGAATTGATCTGAATTCTTCTAGCAGTCTGTTCAGGATCTGCCTTCACTGGATGACGACTTCTCCTTCTTGTTTTTCTCTCTCTACAATCTGTTGACTGTTTCTTATTTCTCTTCTTCTGGATCCTCAATCATTCAGAGATTATTCTTCATTCACTGATCATGTTCACGATCACTTCTTCACAATCGATGTCAATTGTTGAGAGAGCATATCTATATATAGGCTTCATCCATGGTTACCGGCTGTTTCGGTTCCAAACGTTCTTCTGACACCTCTGACAGAAGTGACAGCAATGTCAGTAATGACATCTGTCAAGTCTCCAGTTGTATTACTTCAACCTTCATTGGACTTTGACTCAATAGCAGAGAGTGTCGAGTGAATACTTCACATGTGTCGACACACAAAGTCCATGTGTCGACATAAGTCTTGATGATGTCGACACAGCTTCATTTTTACTTCTCGACACAGCTTCTATGGAATGTGTCGACACAAGTCCTGTGTGTCGACACAATCACTCCTTGTCTTGACAAAGTTGGTGTCGACAGAATTCTGGTGTGTGTCGACACAGTCATTGTCGACAAAATTATGGAATGTGTCGACAGCTTCAATGTGTGTCGACACAAATTCTGGGTGTCGACATAATCTAGCCCTTGGTGTCGACATAGCGTCGTCGACAGATTTTCTGTGTGTCGACACAAATTCTGGGTGTCGACACAATCTGGCCCTTGGTGTCGACACAGCCATTCCCAAGTGTCGATACTTGTACTTAGAAAATTTTTCTTCCATTTACTTAACCTGCACATGATAACTCAACACAATATCAAATACAACTTGATGCATATCATTGAGTTAGGTGAGGCTTCTCCAAATCTGGTACACATTTTCCAATGTACCCAACATATATCATAAAGCTGACTTATGCTTATCAGGTTATGGTTCAATCCTTCAACATAAGCCACTTTTGTGATGGTGACTAGGCCATTAGAAATGTTACCATATTCCTTGGTGATTCCTTTCCCTGACCCTCCAAAGATGACTTTAGGTCCATTCCTTACTGGAGTATAATCCCTTAGCAAGCTCCTTGTTCCAGTCATGTGCATGAAATAACCACTATCCAAGTACCATATTTGCCTTCCTGTGGTACTTGGTTCCTCCTGCAAATACAGAATTAATTTAACTTAACCACCCAAATAGTTTTGGGTCCTTGATTCCTGTTAGGCTTTGCTGTGTGAAACACAGCATGCTTTCTGAACAAACTTGTTTGAGTCTTGTATGAAGGTGATGTTGGATTATACCAACAATCTAGGGCAAAATGCTCAATCTTCCCACAACACCAACACTCAGATCAATTATATCTTTTCTTTGTTTACACAAGTGTAGTTATTCTTTTGTGCAACTTGGATTTGATATCCAACTTCCAAGGTAGTGGTGCACTGGGACCAGCTCCAACAATTCCTTGGCTTCTTTGATTGATCATCCTTTGTGGTGGTTTTTGACATGTAGATGTCTGTCCCTCCCAGCAAGGCTCTTTATTGACATTGTTTGTAGTGCACTCAGGATTCATGTATCCAGGAACACATGATTTATTGCATCTGTTAGAAGTCAGATGCTTATGAGGTTGCTTAACTGGATCCATTGGGGCTTTTCCCTTAGGATGATACTTCTTAATAGCCTTTTTTTCTAAATGGTGCAGAAAATGTATCTATGATAGCTAGAATAGACTTGGATTTAGAGTATTGTGTCAAGAGCTATCTTTCCTCGGTGAGTTTTGCTTCCATTTCCTTGACAGTCTTGACCTGTTCTACTATTACTTCTGTCTGGCTCTCTATCTTGTTAGTTAGTTCTACAAGTTTCAATTTTCGTAGGACCAACTTTATGTTGGCCCTTTCCAACTGAAAAGATACTCATTTCAAGGATTCTAATTCACTGGCTTGATTCTTAGCAAGATCTTTGCTTGCAATCAAGGCCTTTAGTAACTTCTCATATCTATTGATAAAGATGTTAAAATCAACTTCAGTGCCTGAATCATGTTCTCTATTATTAGAGGAGTGAAAACATGATTCATTTTCTGATGCAGAAAAAGAAACTGATGTAAAAATAGGAGAGGTTGGTTTTACCTTAGCAGGACTTGAACAATCTTGTCCTTCTTCTCCTGATTGAGTTTCTTCAACATCCATGATGACTATGAGAGCCTCCTCCTCTTCTGATTTTGATTAATCAGACTCATTATCAGATAGTGTAGATTATTTCTTTGCCAAGAGACTTTTGTCAACCTTCTTGTGTTGTCCAATCTTCAACTTTTCTGACTTTTTCTCCTTTCTTTTTGTTGGGCAATCAGCTATGACATTCCCTTGTCTGTTGCAACAATAACACACAATATTAGTCTTAATATATTTGTTCTGTGAAGAACCATACCTGTCCCTAGAATTCTTCTTCCTGGGTTTCTTTGGATGATTAATCTTTTTGGGAGAAGAGTATCCAGCTGGACTCTTCCAGCTACATTGCCTTCTTCTCCTCAACATCTTCTTGAATTGTCTAGAGAAGAGAGACAGTTCCTCCTCAGTTAGGTCTCCTCCTAATGAGGATGATTCTGTATACTCAGAGGCTGTTTCTTGTTTCTTTGAGAGTGTTGACTTTTCTCTGGCCTTCCTAGAAGTCTCAGCCTTTAGGGCCAAGGACTTTTCTCTATTGTGTGCTCTAGCTGAATCTTCTTCAGACTTTCTGAGGTTGAGCTATAACTCATGGGACAGCAGCTTGCCAAATAGAGCTTGGGGGTCTATATTGGCTAAATTGCCCATTTCTCTTATAACACAGATCTTGATGTCTCACTCCTTATTCAGTGACCTCAAGAACTTGTTATTAAGTTCACAGTTAGTAAAGCTCGTTCTATAAGTCCTCGGGTTGTTCACAATTCTGAAGAATTTTTCAAAACAGTGAGCCACTGAATCTTTCTTATCCTATCTGAAGGCTTCATATTGTTGGCTTAGCAGAAATTTTTTATCATCTCTGACCTGTTCAGTTCCTTCCATATAGACTATCAGTGACTCCCACATTTCTTTTGATGTTTTACAATGAAACAGATTTTAAAAAGTGGAATCATCTATTGCACTCACTATAATATTCTGAGCCCTCTTGTCCATAGAGGCCAGAATGATTTCATCCTCTATCTCCATGTAAGTCTTATTCTTGATGTTTGCCAAGAACTAACACTTTTATTGGAATGAAAGGTCCATAGAGGCCAGAATGATTTCATCCTTATCTATCTCCATGTAAGTCTTAGGTGTCTTGATGTTTGCATCAAGAACTAACACTTTTATGGGAATGAAAGGTCCTTCAATCACTGTGATATAAATTCTTGGATTTGCTGCTTGCATAAATAATCTGACTCTCTTCTTTCATATTCCAAAATTTTCTTTGGAGCGGACAGGGAGCTTGATGGAATTATTTTCCCTCTGAGCCATGATAAATCTTTCTTTCCAATCCTCAGGATTCTCACTAGGCTGTTATGCCTTTTTCAGTGAACATCCCTCTGATACCAATTGTAAATGTTTGTTTTAGGATTGAGAGTGACCTAGAGGAGGGTGAATAGGTCCAATTTGAATCTTGACTACCTTTTTTAATTCAGAGATATACTTTCTTTGAGTTATATATATTATAGCAGATAAACAAGATAATCTTTCTAGTAATCTAGAAGTATTGCAGCATACACAGTACAGTAAACATAGTTTTATAGTGGTTCCCTAATTTATGGGTACATCCACTTTTCCCATTTACCTATCTAGCGATGAACTAGATTCGGCCAAACTCCTTCTTCTTTTACTCAGATCCTCAGATCTTATAGCTCGGAGCCCAGTTAGCTCCTACAACTCAGACTTTACAAGTCTTACCACTCAGATCACCAAGATCCTACACCTCAAGTTCTTCCCAAGAACACTACCTCAGAATTTATTCACACTCCTACTTCTCAGGAAAATCCTGCCCTACAACTCAGAGAAATTCCCACTCCTTCTACATCATCTAATCCCTGCCCTACACGTCAGAGAAATTCCACTTCTCCTACCTCAAACAATCTCTGCCCTACCTCAGCCTTTATAGCATAGGCTTACAATATCAGAGAAAATATTTCCCTTACACTCAGATCTACAGGTAGATCTTACAAAATAAATAAAAGTAAAAGAGATTGATTCAGAACAAGTCACCCAACAAGAGAGGATTGGGTGATTGCTTCTTGATACGATCCTGATCTGTTTGTTCCCTTTGATCTTGAAATGATAGATTTGATCCTGCCCTTCTTAGCTTTTAAAAGCTTCTTGAAGTTGAAATTAGGGTAGATCTAGGATGGAGAATGTTGAAGACGATTCTTGATCTGGCTTATCTCCACCTTCTGTATTCTTGCAGATAGCTTCTTAGATCAGGACTTGCCAAATTTTTCTCCCACATTTTTCTGAAGAGTTGATCCCTTTATATATGCTCTGTCAAAGGTAACTAGTTGATCTGGTTAATAACTGACATCTGACAGTTCTGATAGTTCTGACAGTTGTCAGACCCTCTGACTTGATTTCTGTACTTAGGAAACAAATCTGCTTGAACTGTTGAAACTTGACTATCAGATGTGTCGACACCAGTCCTGGGTGTCGACACTACTCTTGTAGTGCTGTCGACAAACTTTTGAATGTGTCGACACAACCTTCACCTTGTCTCGACACAGCTGATGTAGAATGTGTCGACACTAGTTCTGAGTGTCGACATTACTTGCTTCCAGTCTTGACTCAGCCTGTGAAGTGTGTCGACACTTCTCTTGAGTGTCGACACAGTTGTCTTCAGTCTCGACACTGCTTGTATAGAGTGTGTGGACACTTTCCTTAGTGTCGACACAACTTCTCTTTGTCTCTACACAACTTTGCAGTGTGTGTCGACACTAGTCCTGAGTGTCAACACGGTTGTTTTGTTGTATCATAGTGTTGACCCAAGTCCTGGGTGTCGACATAACTTTCTTCTTGTCTCAGCACATCCTTGACAAAGGTGTCGACACTTGTCTAGTGTGTCGACACTTTTGTACTTAGCTTTATTTGTCTGTGCACATGAACTTAACATTCATCAAATACAACTATGTGTATATCATTGAACTGAAAGGGCTTCTTCAAATCAAGTACATTGTGACCAATGTACCCAACATCCTTAGTAGAGAAGCAGAAATATTGTTTAAGTTCAAATGCGTCGAGGGAAGGTCATTAACTCAACGCCTCAGTAGTGAATAAGAAACTATCCAAGTACAAATGCATCGAGTGAAGGTCGTTTACTCGATGCCTCAACAGCAAAAGAGTTATCCAAGTACAAACACATGGAGAGAAGGTAATTCACTCTACGCCTCGATAGTAAAGCAGAAATGGTCTAAGTACTAATATGTCGAGTGAAGGACATTCACTCAACACCTCAGTTATAAGAAAGAAATTGTCTAAGTATTAAAGCGTCGAGTGAAGGTCATTCACTCAACGCTTCGGCAGTAAAGCAAAAGAGACTGTCAAAGTACAAATTCGTTGAGACACAAGAGATCACTCAACACCTCAGTAAAATGTGCCGAGTAATATGCAGTCACTCGACACCTCTACAAAATTCAAGGATTCAGGCTAAGCCAAATTTCGTCATGTCTATCTCTATCACTCAATGCCTCTACAAAGACACAGATATTTATTCTAATTCCAATGGCATCAAGACATTATGTTGACGTCTTGCTTAATTCAAATTGTGTTAAATTGAGAGCTAAATGACAGAAACCACATCATTCTTCTGTAATGCAATCTTGAGAATATTCAACTATTAAAGCCGACCATGCTGCTTTCGAAAATTGGATTATAGTCGTTATAGATGTTAAAATATAAAAGCTAAGTATGTGGGACTTTGACTAAGACTTTTGAAGAACTTTTGGAAAACTTTCTAAAAATCCTAATTCGCAAAAGTCACCGCCAGTGGAGTAATTGTATTTTCCATTGTCTTCAAGCTTGTAAGTCTACACAACAATCTGTCAAAAGCTTGAAGAAGAAGAAGGTCTCTGTAAGAATTCAACACAGTACATCTTGTCTATAATCTGTAGAATCATTTCATATTGTTGTGGTGAAGAGAAGTTCTCTTGTGATACAACTAAATAAGAAGGCTCCAAAACTTTTGTTCTTGAGTCATTATATTCAAACACATATAAATCTCAGTTGTAAGATCTCTGTGAGATCTATGGGTAGGTCTTCTTCTGAAGTCTGAGGTAGGCCTAATTTATAAAGACTGGGGTAGGGCTTGTTTGTGAGCCTAAGGTAGGAAACTTATTGTTGTCTCTGAGGTAGGCCTAATTTATAAAGGCTGGGGTAGGGCTTGTTTGTAAGCCTGAGGTAAGAGACCTGTTGTTGTCTCTGAGGTTGGAATTAGGAAGTCTGAGTTGTAGGAGATGAAGACACTCTGAGGTGTAAGATCCAGGGAGGGATCTGAGTAGTAGGATCTATTGATCTGAGTTTTGGAGGAGTTGGTCGAATCTTGTTCTCTACTAGATTGGTGAAGGGAAAGTGGATGTACCCTAAATAGGGGAATCACTATAAACTGCTTGTGTGTTTTTTGTGATTCTTTAAAGCTACTCACATAACAACAACACACCAAGCACAATTCTAAAAAGTCTTAAAAGATTTAAAAGAAACATATTCACCACACCCACCCAACCCCCACAGCACCCCACCCCCCCCCCCCCCCCCCCACCACCCCCACCCTCCACTAGGTGTTTAGCTATCCTTAGAAATACTTTCATTATATAATTCAAGAGAGGGGTTCCAAAAAGCAAACAGAAGTGAAAACTCAAAATCAAAAACCCTAACTTCTTACAGCCGCCAATAAACAAAAAAGAGATAGTAGTTTCAAGCTAACAAAGAAGAACTCTGTGAGGTTTGTGCTACAAGTTTGCCCACATAGCAAAACAATAGGAAGTTCATCTTCTTGGTGTAGATGTAGAAGAAGATCAAGCAATCTCCTCATTCAATCCAATCAAGAAGACTCAAAGCTTCAAATTAACATTCATTTTTTAGTCATTCTCTGTAATATCTATTAAAATATTTACTGTGTAAGATCTCTCTTAGATCTTAGTTGTAGGGTTGTGTTATAAGCTCGAGTGTAGGGCTTTATAAAAGTCCTGAGTGTGGGACTCTGTTGTGAGTCTAAGATAGGATTCAAAGAGTGAATATGAGGTAGGAGACCATCTAGGTCTCTGAGCTGTAGGAGTGGGTGCACTCTAAGGTATGGATGTGTTCATCTTGAGGTAGGACTTGCTGAATTCTTAGGTAAGGTCTTGCTGAAGACCTGAGGTAGGATCCTGAAGTTGATCTATGTTGTAAGATCTTTGATCTAAGAAGTTGGAGGAGTTTGTCGAGTATAGCACACTTCTAGATAGGTGGTGAGGGATAGTGGATGTACTCATATTCTGTGGAACAATTATAAAATCATGTGTGTTGTGGCTTATATATTATTTTTTGTAGTAGTTTATTCATATAATTTAAAAAGCCTAAATACACCAAAGCACATATTCACCCCCCCCCCCCTATAAGTAATTTAGACTACCCATAATCTTTCAATCTTGATTCATTTTCTGAATCCTTAGTTCATTAGACTCATTAGCTCATATTAAGAGCCAAACCTTCATTGTCTGCAACCTTCAATGTTATGTACTTTTCCCTTAGAATGGAGGCTGATCTGTGGTGATCTCCTTGTGAATCTATGGTGATCTTCTTGTGGAAACAAGACTCTCCAATATCCCAGATTCTAGGATCTCATGAGCTGGGAAAGCTCATTAGCAACTTGTCATTTTATCTTGGTAAGTGAGATTAATTTCCATATCAAGGCTTCTTAATTCACTCACAATCAGACTGAATCTTTGGTACATATCAACAACACTCTCTTCTTGATTCTTATAGAAATTCACATATTGAGAAATTAAGAGGGGCCTCTCGTTCTTTCATTCATTTAAACTACCTTTTATAATGCCCACTAAAGATTGTCAGATTTCTTTAGCTGGCTGGCATTCTACAACTCTTTGGTAGATCTCATCACTTAGTGTAGAGACTAGAATGTTCATGTCCTTGACATCACAAGACCTTACCTTTTTGTCTCATTCATTACATTTAGCCTCTGGAATAGTCATTATTTCTCCATTTGTGTTATGCTTTATTAGAATATGGATTTATGAGCATAGAATCAAATTTATCATCATCAAGAGAATTCATATATAATTTTATTCTAACTTTATATAAAGAAAATATATCTAGGTTAAACATTGGTGTTCTGGTGGTGGCATAATCTTTAAATTATGTAGAACTCATGATTGTGTAAGATTTAATTAAAAATGAATTCTTAAATATAAGGATATTAATTAATCAAGATGTTAACCATTTTTAATTAACTTAAATCTTATACTAATTGATAGTGTGAAATGATAATTGAGAATTACTCTAGTGGGAAATGAATTGAGATTTAAAATCTTCAACACAATCAATCACAATACACGCCACAAATTAAAACACAATAATAACATATTATGTGGTATAATAAATTAACCTATAAAGTAGATCAACTGTCAACACTGGTGTTTTATAGAGACTACCCAAATCATGGTACATCCTCTTTTCAACCCCTTTGTAGAAATTCACCAAATAGTGTTGAGTCTTTTGATTAGGTGACTCTTAAAATCATAATTGAATCTTTTGATTATGTGATTCTTAGACCCACTAAATTCTTTTAAAGAGAGATTCTTAGGACTATCACTGAGTCCTTTAAAGAGAAATTCTTAAAACTAGATCTTTGAATTCTTTACAAAGAGATTCTTAAAACTCCACAACTTAAATTCTCAAGAGATATATTCTTAAAACTCTTTGCAATGGATGGATGAAGCAGATGAATTGAATTTTTATCGCCTATTTTGATTGAGAGGAAAAACACAGAACAACAAATAACTCCTATTTTTTTGCTTAAGGACTTGTGGCAGAATGACCCTTTTCAAATTGAGAGAAGAAGAAGAATGAGACTCGGAGAGAAGATTAGTCTTTCTTAAAATCTTGAGATTGAAGAGAAAAATATATGATTTTTTTTCAATTCCTTGATTCAGTAGATCCACATTTTTTTTATTTAAATCTTCACTATATTTAGGAGTTCATATGAATTAGAACTTTCATTTTCATATTTGATTTGATATAAATCTCTTTAAATAAATGAAGCATCAACAATTGACTTTGAACTGCAATCACAACTTTAATCTACTCGCAACTTTATTTGTTATCCTTTATGGTCTGCTCGTTTACACGGAATTGAGCTCATGTAATTGGAATTGAAGGTCTAATTCCAATTCTATCGTTCATTTGCACGCTTGACGTTGGAATTTGAATTTTAATGAATTCCGTCGAATTCATTTTGAACTAAAGACAATCCTTTCCAATCTATATAAGAATTGGACAATTCCGGCCAAGACAGATTTTTAAGCTAAGAGCGCAATTTTCGCCCGAGAGCGCATGTTGTCGCACGGACGCACGTTTTTCGTCTGTGAGCGCATATTTCGCTGAGGCGCAATTTTCTGCAAGGCGGCATATTTCGCCCTGGCGCACGTTTTTTCACTCGGGCGCGATTTTTTTGCCTGAACGCGATTTTTTTGCCCGGGCGCGCAATTTTTCGCATGTCGTGATTTTTCACTCGGGCGTGATTTTTTTGCCCGGCGTGATTTTTTTCTCCTGAGAAGAATTTTTTCGCCTTGCCGCGATTTTTTTCACCCTGACGCGATTTTTTCTACAGTGCAAAATTTTTTCGCCCGAGCGCGATTTTTTCGCCAGACTGAAATTTTTTACCAGATCGCATTTTTTTCGCCCGGGCAAGATTTTTCTGTCCGGGCACGATTTTTTCCACCTGGCGCGATTTTTTCCCCCGGCGCGATTTTTCCCCAAGGCGAAAAAATGACGCACCGGCGACAAAAATGGGCCCGGGCGACAAAATCACAGCGGGGTGAAAAAATGCAACCGGACGAAAAAAGCACGGCCACGTGAAAATATCACGACCGAGAGAAAAAAAAATCTCTTCCAGGCGAAAAAATCACGCTCGAGAGAAAAAATCGCGCCCGGGCGAACAAATTCGTACCCTGACAAAAAAATTGCTCCCAAGCGAAAATGTCGTTCCCATAATGCACATTTTTATATTAGTTTATTCATAATATTTTCAATTATTATATTGAATTTTATTTAACAAACGAACAAAATAATTGATCAATTATACAATATTCAACAATATTCTTTATTAGCCGAACACTGGAATTGGAATTAGCCACCAATATTTAATTCCACAGTATTCACCAATATTCAATTCCAATATCGAATTCCAATTCCGTGCAAACGAACGGACCCTTAGAGAATTCGACAAAAATCTTGCAAACCGTCAATTTCTATGTATACATACTGAACATTGACTTCTGTTAAGTCTCTTCACATTTTTCTTTAGTTTTATTCATCCTTCAATAATGAGTTTTTTCTGCTTACACATATTACATGTAAAGTCTTTTTATATATTCATAAGACTAACCTAAATCACTTAGTTAATCTGATATCAAATAAAAAATCCCAACTGCGGGATTAAGATTCACATGCTATCAAGAGGATTAAGCAGAGCTTCTTCCATTCATGGCTCCTCATCTTTTAATGCGAGCAGAAAACTCGGAGTTGCGGGAGTGTCCGCGGGTAATATCTCCAAGTCCGAGGTTGGGAGCTCGGAATTCGAGGAAGCAAAAAAGAGCTAGGTTGCTTAACGAAATTTAGGAGTACCGAACAATGGAACTAAAATTGACAATTCTAATCTCTTTCTCCAATTCCATCCAAACTAATAGGGCCTAACATACCAGTAATTCTAAAAACATTACATATCAAAAGACAAGCATGTGAAAGGCAGTGGATTTCCAACTGAGATGGAATAGTGAAAAGTCAAGATTTTGGGAAACCTACAATTTGTCTGTTTTTTAGAGTTAACAATATTATCTTCCTTCTGACTTATATTTACTAAATATTCTAGTTCACTCGGCACATTCATATTCCCATCTTAAAGTTATAACACGATCATAAATCAAAACATATTAATAATAAACACTCCATGCTCCCTCATAGGGCCGCCTGGAAATTGATATCACCATAACTTCACATTCACGGTTAGAAGTGAGAGAACAAGTATAGTACAAGACTCTTTGGGGCGATGGGCGACTAGCGAAGTAATGCAAAATAGTGGTGAAATAATAAGTTGTTTTGCCCTCCCTTTCTCCAAACACTCCCTGCATCCCGTAAGGTTCAAAGACCGCCAACATTGCACCATCCCATACGCCATCAGATCCGGCGACACCATGGGCACCACCATGCTTCCCACCTGGTAATAATCCGCCTAGCTGGCAGTTGACCGGAAAGAGGTAATAATCCGCCTTGCTGGCAGTTGACCGGAAAGAGGTATGAGAAGCACTGCCCGAGGCCATAGACGGTGAGATTTTTGCCGGAGAAAGAGGTGGCAAAGCCGGAGGTGACGTCGAAGCCCTCGACATCGCGGGTCTGGTTCTTGCCGCAAACGGAGAGAAATATGGCGGGAGAGGTGTTGTCAGAGTCACCGGAAGTGAGGGAGGCGACGAATCCAAGGAGGTCAGAGGCTAGCATCGCTGTAGAGATGGTGTAGCGGCTATCACGAAGGAGTTTGGGGAGAGAACTGTGTGACATCTGCGCAGAAGGACGGCGAGAATCTCAAATCGCACGGAGCATGATTTAGGAGTCGTGAAAAAAAAAACAGAACTCAAGATCGCACTTTTTTTTTGCGATTCTGGAGGGGGCTTCTCGTGCTGGAGGGCAAAAATTTGTTTGGCACGGCATTTTTAAAAACAGCAGCACGCCACTCTAAAAACACCGCGCAAAACCAAACATAAATCAAAAATGAAAACATGATAGTATGCTCAGTACTTTTACCATTGCTGGCCATGTATTGCATAAAAGTTGTGCAAAATCAGTAGGCATTTTTATCTTCTTTTTTCCAATTTCACAGTGCTTCTGGATGCAAGAAAAGTTACATGATGAATTATAAAGACATGCGTATGGATGCTACTGCTCTTGCAACCACCCAACTGAACTGCTACCATCAACATAATTCCAAGCACTGGCTCATTAGGAAAGTCTAAGTGGCAAAAGAGAAAGGGGTACAAGCACAACTTGCAGCAAACTTTCAACAGCTTACAAATTTAAGGTGTCTTTCTCTGGCTGTTAATTCCGCTGGGGCTTCTTGAACCAGATGAGTCCACCGATGAATGAATTTCTCTTTGCAAAGAAAATGTGCCACCATGAGCCCGCCTTCGAGGGGATTCCAGCTTCAAATCCCTCTCCAATGAGGTGCATTCCTCCAGTAAAATTCCAAGCTGTTCATAGAAGAACCACTTTCATCTCCTCAACATACAAGTCAAAGGGAAACATAAAGACAAGATGATGCAATTACCCTATACTCGTTCTCTTTTAACCGATCCTGAAGCACATTCACAGCAGGGCTCAAACTGCACACAAGGAAAATAAATCTTTGCACTAGAAAAAGAAAAAAAATGATAACATACTCATACCAATATTCAACCAACTTGCATAATGATGCCTGGTAAGTTGATGTGTGATGTATGTAAGCCAGCGGGTGCATCTTTCCATCACTGGAGTAGTTCCATAAAAAAAAACATTAAATGATTAAAGCTAGAATAAAGATTCATTTCAAACTGATAATAACCTACGGTACTATGCACATAACTACTACCGCATAAATTGAAGTAGGGCTTGTCTATAAGCGGACTGTTCCTCCTCAAATAACATGCGCTGCATATCACTGAACCAAGATAAAGGGGAGTCAAGCCTCAGTAGAGCTCTGGTTGGCAGCACAATTAGGGGGACTTCCATCCTGATATACTCTGCGCCACTGTTTAAGACATGGGTTGAGAAGATGTGTCAGCAAGGTAATTAAATAATTGCCTTATATTAAAGAGCCAATTTCGGAATAAATGACAATCATCCAATGACAGTGAGAAAATAAATTGATTATTGCCTGCTACAGTATCTGATTTATAGAGCTGACCATCATAATGACATCCAGATTCCATGTAAACACTTCAACACAGCATGTTAGAGAAAAGCACAGCATGGTAAATCCTGTCCGCGTCGTTCCAGTAGTCGGCCTCAGACGCAAGCATGGCTTGTGTGACCTTACGCTCAGAAGCAAATGCGAAACAGCCAAAATCAGTCCCTAGCGTGCCAACTCTTGCGACCCTCGTGCAATAGCGGGCGTGTTGTCACAGCTCGTCGTCTCTTGGCCACCATGTGATAGGTTTTCATGCCACACTTGACAAGTTACTAGAGAATTCTGAGAACTTGGAGAAGGTTGTACATAGAAACTACTTGAGAAGAATAAAAATATTCCAGGATTGCCTTATGAGAACATTCTAGAAAAAGCTTTGGGTCTTTTCCTTTGAACAGAATTGAGATTCTAAAATTATAATTGGTCCGTTTTCATTGGAATTAGACCCCAATTCAAATTTCGAAGCATCAATTTCATCCAACCAAACAGACCTAAAGAGAAATCATGAAGGTTGTACTATCTAGAAAAAGGTGTAGTCTAGATCGTTCCATCCATTGGATGAAAAATCTTTTGGGGCATATATAAAGAGGATCCCGCATTGCTAAGCATTCAAGCAAAATAAATCACGAGTTAACTGTTGCTCTCTCTCTCATTCTAATTGTTCTCTAATTCTTATTGCAATAATTATAGTTGAAGAAGGCTTAGCTGACGGAGCGGAAAGAAACTAAAGCCGCACCTGACATTATCAAGGGAAGAAATCCGTGACAACTACTATCAGAGCAATGTTTTGTTTTCTGCTACTAAGAGACTTTTGAAGGAAACAACAACTCAAGAATTGTTGATGAGTGTGGCACGGCGTCCAAAGAGTGAAAGAAGAAGACAAGTCAAAGCAAGGGTTGCGTTGGTTCCAACGTGGAGCAAAACATCATGGACTACGCTTATTATTAGGTGGTAGCTATAATGCACTACGGGATGCTTACCATGGTCTACAGAGGAAAGTATAAAACATTTGCAAATATTTTGACAATTTCCATCTTGAACAAGAAAAGAACAAGTAATGGATAAGTCGAAAGCCACCAACAATGTCTTCAACTACATCATTGGTAACTTTGAAGATCTTTTAGCAAATCTAGAAACAGATGTCAAAGATTTTGGGCAAGTGAAATCCCATAAATGGTGAGAACAGAGGAGTCATGCCAAACTCAAAACTTGATGTGCCCAAACCCAAAAAGTTGGCTGGAAAACCAGGCGCTTTGGAGGCAGAGAAATTCCTTTTTACCTATGAACAAATACTTGGAAGGGTACGACATCACACATGCAACATAAAATGTAGGTCGTGCTAGCTGCTATTTAAAGATATTGTTTTACCTCGATGGAAAAAACTGCAAGCCGATGTGGTCAAGGGACTATACCAAATCATCTCTTCTGACATTAAGTAAAAGTAGAGGAGGAATTTCATCCATGGAAATGTGGATGAAATTTTGAGAAAACTCAGGAAACCGGGGGAAAATGTGCAACTGGAGACAATCTCAAAGAATTTACAGCATTATCATTGCAATTATTTGATATTCCAAAACATATTCTCCTCTTCAACTTCATTGATGAACTTTAAAATTTGGTAAAATAAGAAGTAAAGAGGAAGGACCCAAGGACCACAAGGGATCGTATTTTCATTGTGGATTCTCTCGTTGAATTTCAATGCCAATTGAATCCAACCAACGGAAGGAAGGACAAGATGAAATATGGAAAAGGTGGGGGAGACCAGCGAGATAAAAAAGAATAGTCATTACAAGAGAGGATCTAGGACTTTGCCCGACCTGCAGAAAGAATTTGAAGAAAGGTAAAACTTCGCACCTGGGGGTGTATGCGATGTAGGAAAGGAACCGCATCTGATGAGTAGTTCCCAAAATTTGGTTGGTTGTTAGTAATAGTTAAAAAGTAAAAAGGTTATGCCACTAAAGAAGGTACATCAAAAATAAGTTCAATACAATTACTAAATGCTTTTAATGCGAGGCTAACAAAAACTACATGAAGCAAGGGGGTAATGTATGTGGAAGTTATTGCCAATGGGAAGGCCATCGGGACCTTAGTAGACACCGGACGATCCCACAACTTCATGATAGAAGGAGAAGACAAGTTTTGGGCTAACAATTTACGAATAGCATAAGATAGATAAGGACTGTGAATGGCAATATGTGGTCGCTCGACAAATTGGCACAACACCTAGAAGGGTCGGGTGATCTTCTCAATAGCACACATGGATAACTTTAATGTTGTGCTTGAGATTGACATTTTAGAAGAGATGCAAATCATAGTCATGCCAGCCAGCACATTGTTGGATCATTAGGCTTCCTTAGAGAGGGGTCTATAAGGATTAGTTAAAAATTAAACCTTTATTTCATTAAAAATAATATCATAGATAAGCAAGAGATTAAGTGAAGCAGAAAAGAGAGATTGAAAATTAAGAATCATTGAAGAAAAAAACACGAATAAAGTTTCTTTAGTATAAATGGTTGATCTTGATAAAGATAAGATCAATGCGGTGAATACAATTTTTTTTGGTTTTCTTCTACCTAAGAACCGGTTGGCCCTAGCAGACATACCCCTAGAATGTCCTTACGCCCCTAGACGTACAACCCTAAATCTAGACTCCACTCTAGATGTAAATTTCTAGCCCTAGACTTACATCTCGATCTAGTCGCAACATGAGACGTGAATTCCCTGTCTACAAAAAATAAGAAAATAAAGTCAAAAAACAAAAAATAAAAAAGGTACATAGTAGACTGAGATAATAAGCTCCCTATAAACTGATGCCAAAGGAAGAAGGGGAAGAGCCACTCAAGGTAGTCATGGTAGAATCTGTGCTCTCAGCTTGAATAATGTTGAAAACTGTTGTTCTTCCTTCGTATCGATGATCATGGAGGCGTAGGATCCTATGGAGGTCTCTGGGATGTTCTTTCCTCGAAGTATAGTCATGTTAGAATGAGAATTAGTGAAGATCCCAAGAGAGAATGATGAATTTATAGCTCTCTCGGAAGCTATCACAAGGAGGTAGATAGGTATCGTTGGCGGTAGATGAACAGAGGAGGATTCCTTCTACATTTTGCGTTAGAGTTGCACGATAGCTAGAAGGCTGAGCATTCCATATGGAGGTTGGAGCTGGCAGTAGGTAAGTATCTCCTTCCATAGTTGAACAGCCGAGCCTTCCATCAGAAGATTGGAGTAATATTTTCATTAATCATTAGTTCATTACGCTTTTTGAAAATAATCACTTTTCAAAAACCTTGATTCTATCTTAAAATTCATTACAATCAACACATGCTATCGACATATCGACTACAAAGCATGATGTCGAAGCAATAGCCACATCAATGTTATATTTCATATAAGTTTTATTTTTGTACTTTTATTTTCTAAACGTAACTTAAAATTAATTTTTTTTATTATTTTTAAATTTTACGATTAGGTTTAGTTAGCAAATTAGATATGGAATTTAAAAAATTTAAGAAGACATGATTTCATTGGGATTAAAGTGTGGATGAACTAGCATTTGAATAATATAATGCAATGTCGGTTTTCCATCTCCCTAGGTCCTCACCACATTGCAGTCCAAACAAGAATCATCTTGAGTATTTGTGCATGCATGTAAACTCACAACATGTGGTTGTGGCTCCGATTTTTGTAATTGTTAAACATTGCAAAGGGAGAATAATATAAATTTACTAGAAATTTTCAAATCTCATAAGCACTAGCACAAGTATGAATGAGTTTAAGAATATCTTTATCAGTGCACAAAATAAGTAATTCACCGTCGTAGCTTTTAAAGCACATTTATCTTTTTCAAACTCAATAAAATCACACGTAGGTTTAGGAATATAACAATTATTATTAAAAATAAATGATTTAATATATTTGTTGATAGTGCCCGAAGCTTGTATATATGATTCCAGTATGTAAATACAAGGAGAGAATACAAATAGAAGAGAGAAGAATAAATCATATACATGATGTGGGACTAAAGAAGGAGGAGAAAAGAAAATAAATAAAGAGGGTCATCAAATGGGCCTTTTACATGGGCTTTTCCAATACTCCCCCGCAAGCTGGAGCGTACAAGTCGTATGCGCCAAGCTTGGATAGGCACTGATAGAAGAGGGTACTAGGTAGAGCTTTGGTGAGGATGTCAGCAACATGTTCAGTACCCGGAACATGTTTGAGCTCGATCTTCTTCATGTGGACTTTCTCTCGGATGAAATGACAATCTACCTCAATATGCTTCGTTCTTTCATGGAAGACCGGGTTTTTAGCAATATGTATGGCAGCTTGACTGTCACATAGGAGGAGAGCTGGTGAAGGTAGTTTAACTCCAAGGTCGGTAAGGAGACTCTCAATCCATGTGAGTTCAGAGACCACAGCGGCCATTGCCCGATATTCTGCTTCTGCTGAGGATCGAGCAACCACTGCTTGTTTCTTGCTTCGCCAAGTAATCAGATGTCCTCCAAAATAGGTGCAAAACCCGCTAGTAGATCGTCGAGGGAGCCAACGTAGTCGGCATCAGAATATGCCACTAGTGTAGGAATGGAAGATGAGGTTTTGTATACAAGTCCTTGGCCAGGAGCTGTCTTAAGATATCTGAGAATGCGTTCCACAGCCTGGAGATGAGAGCTTCGAGGAGAGTGCATATAGCGACTCACAAGTCCCACAGCGAAAGATATATCAGGTCTTGTAACTGTTAGGTAGATAAGCTTCCCAACTAGACGACGATAATATTCTGGATTTGGTAGAAGCGAATCAGAATCCGAGCTCTGAGCACATATTTTGTGATTTGCATCCATGGGAGTGTTAATAGGTTTGCAGCCAGAGTAGCCTGCATCATGAAGAAGATTCATGCAATATTTGCGCTGAGAGAGAACCAACCCATCTGACCGTCTGGCCACTTCCAGACCGAGGAAGTACCGAAGATGTCCCAGATCTTTAGTTTGGAAGACGGAGCTCAGATGTAGCTTAACGACCTGTATGCTGTCCAAGTCACTGCCAGTAATAATGATGTCGTCGACATATACCAATAGGAGAACCGTACCAGTGGCCTGGTGGCGAGTAAACAATGAGAAGTCAGCCGAGCTGCGAGTGAAGCCAATTTCCCGGAGAGCTTTGCTGAACTTGTCGAACCATGCCCGAGGGGATTGTTTGAGACTATATAGGGATTTGAGAAGATGACAAACCCGTGACTCCCCCGTGGTCTCAAACCCGGGAGGTTGTTGCATGTAAACTGTTTCCTGAAGGTCGCCATTCAGGAAAGCGTTCTTGACGTCGAGTTGAAATAAGGGCCATTGGCGATGGACAGCAACAGAAATGAGAATGCGGACCGTGTTGAGCTTAGCGACCGGAGAGAAGGTCTCGTCATAGTCCAGCCCCTGTTGCTGGGTGAAGCCACGAGCAACCAAACGAGCTTTGAGGCGATCAATGGTCCCATCAGGAGCATGTTTAATGACGAAGACCCATTTGCACCCAACAGGTTTCTGGCCGGGAGGAAGGGGCACCAAGGTCCAAGTCTGGTTGGCCCAAAGAGCAGCCATCTCGTCTTCCATAGCCGCACGCCACCCAGGATGTTGAAGAGCGTCCTGGACAGAAGTAGGAATAGAGACCGAGGATAGCGACGTAGCCAAGGTCTGAAGAGGTGGAGAGAGGCGATGGAGAGAAACATAGTCCGTCATTGGATGAGTGGTAGAGGCCGACACCGGAGCAGCAGAACACAGAGAAGCCGAGGTCGAAGCCGACTGCAGAGGAGCAACGGGAGGAAGAGGGCGACGAGTATAGACCCGAATGACGGGGGGTCGAGGAGGGTCAAGGGTGGGAGGAGGCGGAGGGATGGTGGGAGGTGACTGGACGGGAATCACCGGCCGCGGGAGGGAGGGTGTTGTAGGAGGTGGTGGTAGAAGTGGGGGCAAAGGGGGGGGGGGGGGGGAAGAAGGGTTGATCCTCCCGGAAAGTAACATCAGCCGAGAAGGGTTGATCCTCCCGGAAAGTAACATCAGCCGATACAGAGACCTTCCGGGTGAGCGGAGAGTATCAAACATAGCCCTTTTGGGTGCGGGAGTAGCCGACGAATATGTGTTCGGCCGCACGGGGATCCAGTTTGTCAAGAGTGGGGCCCAGGTGATGGACAAAGCAGGTATATCCAAAAACCCGGGGGGTGAGGGGGAAGGCGGGTGTGGAGGGAAAAAGAAGGCTGAAGGGGGTAGCGTTTTGGAGAACCGGAGAGGGGAGACGGTTGATAAGAAAACATGCAGTGGACACCGCAAAGTTCCAGAAGACTTTTGGAACATGCATGTGAAGCATGAGGGAGCGAGCAACATCAAGCAAGTGGCGGTTCTTTCGTTCGGCGACCCCGTTTTGTTGAGGGGTGTAGGGACAAGAGGTCTGGTGAACAATACCGAAGTTTGCGCAGAGAGTGGCAAACTCGTGGCTAGTGTATTCCCGGGCATTATCAGAGCGGAAAGTTTTAATGGTGGTAGAGAATTGCGTACGAGTCTCTAACACAAACGCCTGAAAGACACGAGAAAGCTCAGAGCGATCATGTAGGAGATACAACCAGGTAGTGCGAGAGTAATCATCAATAAATGTTAGAAAATAACGATAACCAGAAATGCTAGAAACTTTATACGGTCCCCAAATATCAGAATGTATTAAATCAAACGGAGCAGAGCTCCTAGTACAATGAGCGAGATAAGAAGAGCGAGGTTGTTTGCCAATAATACAAGAATCACATTTAAAAGCAGGAAGAGAAAGGTCTGGAAGCGCCTTCTGGAGGATAGGTAGAGGGGCATGCCCAAGCCGACAATGCCAATCAGACGAGGAAACAGAGGAAAGGGATGTGGGAGAGACATCGAGGAGGTAGAGCCCGTTCTGCAGTCGACCCCTACCAATGGTAATCCGCGTCTGCCGATCCTGTATCAAAAAACCAGAAGAGGTGAAGGTGATAAAGCAATTCATATCAATAGTAAGACGACTAACAGAGAGTAAATTAAAAGGTGAGGCTGGCACATAAAGAACGGAACGAAGAGAGAGAGAGGGAGGGAGGAAGAGATCAGCACAGCCGGAGACCGGGACAAGCGCACCATTGGCCACAGTAATAGACGGGGGATGAGCAGCAGCAGAGAACTGGGGCGGCCGCATGGAAGTGATATGGTGGGTGGCTCCCGAGTCCAGGATCCAGCGAGATCCGGAGGAAAGACAAGCAGTACCTGCAGTGGAGGAGACAATACCTGCATGGGAGGTGGAGGCAATGGAAGCAGAGGGTGGGTTGAGGAGCCCCTGGAGTTGTTGCAGCTGAAGGTGAAGAGCCTCAAGATCCGTACCAGTCGGAGGAGAGCTATCGGTAACAGCGGCAGTAGGCGGGCGAGGAGGGTAGCCATGTTTCTTGTGACAGACTGCTTCAGTATGGCCATCCCGGCCGCAGTAGGTGCACTTGGACCGTCCGCGGCCACCACGGCCCCGCCCACGGGAGCCCGTACGTCCACTCCGAGTAAAAGAGGGTTGTGGAAGTAAAGGAGGAAGGGCCTGCTGAAGAAGGGCCGGCGAGGGTGGTGCAGGAGCCTCCGGTGGAGGGGGTACGCGAAGTAACATCGAGCAGACATCGGAGAAGGAAGGGGTAGTGGGTGAAGCCAAAACCTGGGCCCGGATACTGTGCAGGTGTGGCGGGACGCGAGCCATAATCATAGCAATACAAACAGCCTCCTTCTCGGCGCGTTGGGCAGCAAGATCAGTAGTCACGGGCTGGTGCTGAATCCAGGCCTCCGTGAGAGTTTTAGCACGGGCCACGAAGGAGGTCATGTTCAGAGCTTTGCCAACATCCAAGGCTTGAAGATCAGTGAGGATGTCAAAAAGGTGCTGAAGGCTGTCCTTCCCTGAGTACAACGAATGAAGTTCATCCCACATGGCTTTGGCGGTCTCATGATACATGATCATCTGGTACGGCTCACCCTCCACCGAGTTCAGGATCCAGGTCTGGACGCGACCGTCATTTCGGAGCCAATCATCAGTAGGAGGAGTTGGTGAGCCCTGGGTAAGGTGACGTGCAAGACCCTTGGCCTGTAAGACGCGGCGGACGGAGTGGACCCAGGGGATGAAGTTGGACTTGCCCGAGAGGGAAATAGTAGTAATCCGAAGCTCATCGCGGAGGTCAAGAGGAGCCACGTGGTCGGTCGGGGGTTGAGCGGTAGTGGAGTCGCTGGAGGACATGGCGACTGAGGAGGAGCAAACAGCAGAGCTCGGAGAGAACAAACCGTGCGGCAAGCAGCGGGTGAAAGGAGGTCGCGGCGGACTGGAGGAGATCGCGGCGAACTGAGGGAGGTCGCGGCGAACTGGGTGAGGTCGCGGCGAACAGGAGCAGTCCGCGAAAGGAGGCCGCTGCGAATTGGAAGAGGTCGCCACGGTGTGGACCAGATCTCAGCGGTTTAGAGCAGAGCTTGGAGGAGGTCGCGGCGAACTGGGGGCAGTCCGCGGAAGAGGTCGCAGCAGTGTGGAGCAGATCGCAGCGGACTGGGACAGGTCGCTGAAAAACACCGTGGCGGACTGAAGAAGAGATCGCGAGGAAGAAGCCACGCAGCAAGAGAAGAGCGCACAACGGACACAAGGAGAGCCCGCAGCGGACAGGAGCAGTCCGCAAGAGACTGCGGATAGGAGCAGTCCGCGAGCACAGAGGCTCGAGCGGACAAAAATAGAACGGACTAGAGGGAGCAGTCCGCGAGCAAAGAGGCTCGAGCGAACACAACCAGAGAGCGCAGCGGACAGGAAGGATCGTCCGGAGCGGATAGGAGAGGTGGGCCCCACGAGTCAGAGCAGACGATGGCTATAAGAAGCCTGAGGAGGGTGGAACCACGGAGGGAGAGAAGAGAGGCGGAAGCAGAAGGGCAGTCCGCACGAGACCGGAGCGGACAGGAAGGCAGTCCGCAGGGTAGCCGAGCGGACAGATGCAGAGGGGCAGTCCGCAGAGAGGCGGATGCAGAAAGGCAGTCCGCAGAGAGGCGGATGCAGAAGGGCAGTCCGCAGGAGACCGGGCGGACAGAAAAAAAACAGGTCGCAGCTAGAGGGAACCTGGCTCTGATACCATGTTGATAGTGCCCGAAGCTTGTATGTATGATTCCAGTATGTAAATACAAGGAGAGAATACAAATATATAGGAGAGAAGAGAGAAGAATAAATCATATACATGATGTGAGACTAAAGAAGGAGGAGAAAAGAAAATAAATAAAGAGGGTCATCAAATGGGCCTTTTACATGGGCTTTTCCAATAATATTCATTAATAGTTATATCCCAAACATCAATGCTTATGGAGAATAAAAAATTGTCATTATTATTTTCCATGCATGATAATTCATCCCGGTGAATAGCGAATGAGCTAACATAGTTTCACTATTAAGATAAGATTTTTTTCTAAGGGAAGCCATAATGACTGTTGTAAAGTCTAATCAATGAGGAACCTAGCTGGCTAGCTCTGATACCAATTATTGGTCGTTAGACTTCCTTAGAGGATGAATAAAAATTAATTAAAAGTTGTACATTTTTCATTTCATTAAAAATAATATCATAGATTTAGAGATTAAGTGCATCCAAAAAGAGATTAAATGTTGTCCGAACAGAAAAAAAGAAGCCAGAAATTGGAATAATAGAAATCTTTATTATCCAAAAAAAGTGTGTATTACATGATATAACCTCTCTTTTATAGAATGGAGAAAATGTGAGAGATTACAATAAAACAATGTGGGACTAAAAAATTACATGTATAAGCGGTTAAACATAAATACAAGCCGAACAAGCCGCGCGGTTAGACAAATAGGCTAACCGCCCGGTAACCACCAGAAGGAGATGACAAGCCGCCAGGGAGACCGCCAGGTCGCCTGGTCTCCGAGTCGCCAGGGACAGACCGGCAGACCGTCAGGGCACCAACAGCACCAGTCCTGCAACCAAACTGCTGGAGAGAAACCGACAGACCAATCGGACTGTAATCCGCCAACTGGCCAGAGACAGACCGGCAGGTCGCCCGGTCTCCAAGTCGTCAGACCGCCCAGTCTCTATTCTGCAACATTCTCCCTCAAGCTGGAGCATATATGTCGTTCATGCCCAGCTTGTCGCAAATGTGATGAAAAGAGGCGGATACTGGCTTGGTGAAAATATCAGCCAACTTTCTGTCTAAGGTGACGAACGGAGTACAAATTTGTTCCTTCAGAATCTCTTCCCGAGTGAAGTGTCAGTCGACTTCAATGTGTTTTGTTCTCTCATGAAAGACCGGATTTTCGGAGATGTATATAGCGGTCTTATTGTCACAAAACATTGGTAGAGGATGGTTGTAGACCTCTCCTAGGTCAAGCATGAGAGCCCGTAACCACTTCAACTCACACGTAGTCGACGACATACTTCGATATTCTGCTTCTGCACTGGACTTGGAGACGACAGACTATTTCTTGCTTTTCCAGATCACAAGGTTTCCTCCCACAAAGGTGCAAAAGCCTGATGTTGACTTGCGGTATCCTTTGTCATTAGCATAGCTCGAATCGGAGTATGCTTCAATCCTCAAATGTCCATTCTTCTGAAAGAGAAGTCTTTTCCCAGGTGCTGATTTAACATACTCCAATATCCTCAGAGCAGACTGTAGATGAAATTCTCTAGGAGTTTACATGAATTGGCTGACCTTGCCTACAGCATAGGCAATATCGGATCTGGTCACCGTGAGATATATAAGTTTACCAACCAGTCGTCTGTACCTCGTAACATCTGAAAAAAGAGGAGAGTCATCTGTCCAGGTTTTATCTTCTCCAGTCGTCATGGGGCATCAGGCAGGTTTAGCCCCAGTCAGTCCTGCCTCTTTTAACAAATCAAGAGCATACTTCCGTTGAGAGAGGACAAGGGAATTGGGCTTCCGAGAAATTTCTATCCCCAGAAAGTATTTTGGAAAGCTCATATCCTTTGTAACCAGGTGTTGCCGAAGATGCTTCTTTGTCAAGGTTATCCCAGCTTGGCCATCTCCAGTGAGAAGAATATCATTCACATATACCGCAAGCAGCACTAGACCCAGAGAGGTTTTATGAGTAAATAAGGAGTGATCGGCAGAACTTCTTATAAAACTCACGGCCGCCACAATCCCGCTAAACTTAGCAAACAAAGCCCGTGGACTTTGCTTTAGGCCATAAATAGCCTTCCTGAGTCTGCAAACTTGTGTCTCTCCTGAGCAACATACCCTGTAGGTTGCTCCATGTATACATCCTCCTGAAGATCCCCATATAGAAAGGCATTCTTGACACCCAGCTGTGAAATGGGTCAATCCCTGTTGATAGCCACCGAGAGGAGGACCCTGATAGTGCTGAGACGAGCAACTGGAGAGAAAGTGACAAAGTAGTCAACCCCATAAGTCTGGGTAAAGCCCTTGGCAACAAGCCGAGCCTTGTAACGATCCACAGTACCGTCTGGGCGGAACTTCACCACAAAGACTCAGCGACAGCCAACAACATCTGTGCCGAAGGAAGGAGGAAACAGGGTCCAGGTGCCCCGTTCAGTGAGAGTAGCAATCTCTTCATCCATGGCAGCCTTCCAATGCGGAACAGTAAGGGTCTCCTGATAGGAACGGAGAGTGGAAGTGGCAGAGATAGCCAGCGCAAACCCCCTGTGAGCAGGGGTTAAACGATCATAAGACACAAAGCAGCAAGTTGGTGCTTGGTACACTCCCGAACCCCTTTGCGAAGAGCAATGGGAAGGTCCAGGTCAGCAGGTTCCTCAGTATCCGGAGCATCCGTGGTGGAGAGAGCTGGCCCGGGAGTAGAGGGCAACGGCGGCGGAGATAGCGGAGGTGAAGAGAGAGGAGGAGATGATGGAGACGGTGGAGGAGGAAATACCTCGGTAGGTGTCGATGGACTGGAGGGAATAGGAGGAGAATTGGAAGCCACAAGGAGAGGAGAGGAGTCGTCAGAGAAATATGGAGCATTCTCGAAGAAGGTAACGTCCGCGGAGACGAACTGCTTGCAAAAATGAAGTCAAAACAACAATAGCCTTTCTGAGTGGTAGAGTAGCCCAGATAGACACATTTGGTGGAGCGAGGAGAGAGTTTGTTGCGGGTAGCGGAGGGAGCGTGCACAAAGGCTGTGCACCCAAAGATTCGTAGAGGGAGGGGAAAAGGAACCTTGCCCTGATAGAGAATGGAGAAAAGGGTTTAACCACGGAGAACCGTGGAGGGAATATGATTGATGAGATAGCAAGAAATAAGAACTGCATAGCCCCAGTAGGAGCGAGGGATATGCATTTGCATTAGCAGAGTACGAGCGACATCAAGGAGGTGACGGTTTTTGCATTCCGCCACTCCATTTTGTTGTGAGAAATAGACGCAACTTGTTTGATGAATTATCTCATGTTGCATACAGAAAGATGAAAAAACTTGACTAACATATTCTTGAGCATTATCAGAGCGTAAGATTTTAATGGAAAAACCAAACTGATTTTTAATTAAATGATAAAAAGATTGTCATACATCAAATAGTTCGGATCGTTCTCGTTAGAGATACACCCAATTATATCGAGAGAAGTCATCAATGAAAGTAACAAAATAAGAACTACCCCGACCAATGGTGAGGGTAGGAGCAGGACCCCAGATGTCGGAGTCAATGAGATCAAATGGACGGGTGGAACCACGATCTTGCTTCGGCGGGAAGGAGGAACGGTGATGCTTGCCAAGCTGACAGGCGTCGCAGTTGAGAGGAGAGCTGTGCGGAGGGAGGTGGGGCAGAAGCTGATGAAGAAGTCGTGGAGGAGGATGCCCAAGGCGGAGATGCCAATGTAGAAGGTCTGTAGAGGAGGAGGAGAAGACTGATAGAGCGGAAATGTTGTCAAGGAAGTAGAGGCTGCAGTCCCAATAGCAATCGTCCGTTGGGAGCTCTGATCCTGAAAAGAACAAGAAGTTGGAGTGAATGTGACGGAGCATTTAAGTTGCTTGCACAAAGAAGTAACAAACAATAAATTGCATGAAAACTTGGGCACATAGAGAGTGTCGGCCAGGCGAAGAGACGGAGTGACATGAACCACTCCCGTCCCATGAACCGGGGAGGGAGAGCCGTCTGCAACAAGGACCGGGAGCAATCGATCATGTGTTTCGAGGAGAGAAAAGCATTGAGGGTTGCCCGTCATGTGATTAGTCGCACCAGAGTCGATGAGTCATTTACCTTGAGTAACCACATGAACACTACCTGAGGACGTGACCACCGATGCGGACGGCTTGGAAGAGGAGGCGGAAGAGTCGCCAGAAGGGCGAAGATTTGGATGTTTCATCCAGCAGCGATCCACAAGATGCCCGGTGCGGCCACAATGAGAGCAGAGGAAGCGTGAAGAGCTACGCCCACCGAAATGGTGGTTGCGACTACCAGAGCCACTCCGTTGAGTCTGGTGAGCATAATTGTCGGGAGGAGGGGAAGACAGAAGTGGACGCTGAAGTAGAGAGGTAACTGCGGCAATGCGTGCAACAGTTGTATCCAAGGTGGGAGAGTCTGCCTCGCCCAAGATTTGTTGGCGGATCATGTCGTAGGACTCAGGGAGCCGCAGAAGATAGCAAACGACAAGAAGTTCCTGGAAGTGCATGTGATGTTCAGCCAAATCCGCAGAGAAGGGGCGATGTTGAAGAATCTCGGCCCCAAGAGCCTGAACCTGTTGATAAGCGACAGCAGTAGACATGGAAGGACGGGCAAAGAAGTCCGCATACAAAGTATAGATGCGGGACGTCTGAGCCCCCTTTGAGTACAAACCAGCAAGATGAAGTCAAGCCTTCTTGACTGTCTCATCATGAAGGATGACGGGAAGACATTCATCGGAAAGATTGTTGTCTAGCCAAGTGCGCACAAGTGCGTCGCTAGCATCCCAGTTGTCAAACTCAGCGGAAGTGGGAGGAGGAGGGTCATCGGTGAGGTGGTGGCATTTGCGTTGTGAGCGAAGAAGGAAGGTGAAGGATACACTCCAATACGGGTAGTTGGAACCGACAAGTTTGGAGACGGTGCCAAGATTCCCAGAAGGAATGGGCGGAGGAGGCGGATTGGCCACTGGAATAGCGGTGGTAGTAGAAGAGCTGGAAAGAGCCATGAAAAAGAAGCCATGCGGGTAGAGAGAAGCCGAGCGAACAGCCATTCGCGGAGACAAGGTTGAAGGCCGCAGCGGACACAAGGAAAGGATCTGCAACGGTCAAGATATCAAAACACCAGCGGCAAGAAGTGCCACGACCAAGCAGCAGAGATAAGAACCAGAGAGACCGCGGCGGACAGAACAAGAGACCGCGGCGAACAAGAGAGGCCGCGGAGGAGACAGAGGAAGAAGTCGGGCGAAAAGAAAGAAGACCGCGTGAACAGGAGACAGAGAAACCACGTAAACAAGCCGCGGAGAGAGAGAGAGAGAAGAGGGCCGCGCACACAAAGAGCAGCGACTAAGAAGAGAAGGGAGGAGAGGCCGCGCGAACAGACGACAAGAAGGAGAAAAAGCCGCGCGGACAGGAGAAGGCACCGAATCAGGCGGAAAAGATCGTTCCCTCTGATACCATGTTTGAACAGAAAAAGAGAAGTCAGAAATTGGAATAATAGAAATCTTTATTATCCAATGTGTGACTAAAAAATTACATGTACAAACGGTTAAACATAAATACAAGCCGATCAAGCCGCGCGGTTAGACGAATAGGCTAACCTCCCGGCAACCACCAGAGGGAGATGACAAGCCGCGAGGGAGACCTCCAGGTCGCCCGGTCTCCGAGTCGCCAGGGATAGATCAACAGACCTCCAGGGCACCAACATCAACAGTCCTGCAACCAAACTGCTGGAGAGAAACTGACAGACCGCTCGGACTGTAATCTGCCAACTCGCCAGAGACAGACCGGCAGGTCGCCCGCTCTTCAAGCCTCCAGACCGTCCTGTCTCTATTCTGCAACAAATGTTTAGAATTATTGAAAAGACAAACATGAATAAAGTTTCATTATTATAAAAGGTTGATCTTGATGATGCTAAGATCAAGGCAATAAATAAAAACTTTTTTCTTTCTGTACTGACTCTTCTCCCTAAGAGTCGATTGGCCATAGTCGTTCTACCCATAAATCAGCCTCACACCCCCTAGACCTACTACCCCTAAATCTAGTCGCAAACCTAGAGACCAATTTCAAGCCCTAGACCTACACCTCGATCTAGTCGTCACACGAGAGGTAAACTCCTGCTCGATAAAAGATAAGAAGATAAAGTCAAGACAAAAAATAAAAGATATAATGTAAACTCAGATTATAAATTTCATATAAATTGATGTCGAAGGAAGAAGGGGAAGAGCTCCTCAAAGAAGTTGTGGCAAATCTATACTCTTCACTTGAATAATGTTGAGGACCATCATTCTTCCTTCGTATCGATGATCGTGGAGGTTCAGAAGTCATGAAATCTTCTATAGAACACTGGGATGTCCTCTCCTCGGAGGATAGTCGTGTGGGAATGAGAATTAGTGAAGACCCCATGAACAAATGATGAATTTATAGCACTATGGGATGCTATCCAATTGAGGTAGATAGGTATCACCAACTTTAGATGAACTATGGAGGATTTCTTCTTTGTTTTTCACTAGCGTTGCATGATAGATCGATGGCGGAGCATGATAGATCGATGGCGGAGCATTCCATATGGAGGTTGGAGCTAGTGCCTGGCCGTAAGTATAGTGTGTGGAAGTTGAATGACAAAGTCTTCCACGGGAAATTGGAACTAACATCGAGTGGTATGTCTAATCACCGGGAGGTAGTGAGTCGTGAATTTTGACGCTCTCAGTTCCCTCCAAAGCTTTCAGCAAACTTTGTGCGTCAATCGACGTACGTTGAGTGCTAACGCTGGGCGATAGAGGGCATCACAGGGCGATAGAGGGTATCGCCGGGCAATAGAGGGTATCGTCGTACGGTAGACGATATCACCAAGCGGTAGACTTGAATTTTGACATTTGCTTAATCATTATGGCTCGGGTCTTGTTGTAGCATAAATGTTACGTACCATGAATGTTTCCTGAACCAACGCACTACGAAACAAATGCAAGATATCAAATATATGTTAGGATTTCTATTCTCAAACCAAGGGCAAGTCATACATGGTGTGCGAATCATATTCCAACACACATTGCTCGGTTTGTATCTTGGAAGGAGTTGCATGTATGGTCCCAAAGGGGAAGGACCGTCAAACTGTAGCAATCAAGAGGTGAAACAACTATCTAATATGCAGGTAGCAAAGGGATTCAAGAAGGGTGAATCAACATACATGACCTCCTTGAAGGAGGAAGGAAGCAACAACATGATGAAGTACCACACATTTTTGTTGAAGTTCTAACACGGAACAAATACATCATACTCGTGGAGTTGCCACTAAAGCTACCACCTTAGGATGAGGCAAAATAGAAGATCGAGTTGGAACCTAGAGCGAAGCGCATGCTAAAGCGCCATATTGAATGGCTCCACCTGAATTGGTGGAATTGTGGAAGTAGCTACAAGCGCAACTAGAGTCAGGAATGATCAAGCCGTCAAAGGAATCATTTGGTGCCCCTATACTATTCCAAAAAAGGAATCAAACGTTGCGGCTTTGCACCAAATACATGGCGCTAAGCAAAGTGACGGTGAAAAACAAATACCATATTTTGTTGATTGTTGATCTTTTTGACAAGCATAAGAAGGCATAAAACTAATCGAAAATGAACTTGCAAAAAGGTTTCATCAAGTCTGGATCTTTTCAATAAGAAGTAGAAATCTACATCTGAGGTGAAGAGCAGAAAATGGCTTTGAACAGGAAACCATTTTCATATGCCCACCAAGCAACGTACAATGTCGCATCATATCTAGCTTTTTTGTATTTGCTTTCAATGGTACTCTGCTTAGAATCTTTTCCCTTGCTTGACTCTAGAAAAGAACGAATAAAATGATCCATTGGACCCTTGGACCCTGTGCATGATTGCAAACTCATGCGACTAGCAGACTCATCTACTTCATCTTCAACTCCAACTACCGCCTCATCCAAGGTGCTTGTAATTTTGCACTCCTCAATCTCTTGCTCTCTATGTTTGAATTAAGGGTCAACCCATCCTTAACCCTTACTTTGCGGGAACTTGAGGGCATGACTTGACATTACCCTTCCACCCTACAGAAGGATAAAGACCGTTTTCGAGTTCATGTCTTCCTTATGGGGCTCAACATGGAGTTTGACGTCGTTAGCCTACATGTCCTCCACTGTGAGCCTCTTCCCTCCCTTCAGGAGACCTTCAGTATGCTCCTCAGTAATGAGAATCGTCGTCGCTCTCTTGGTTCTACTACTGATCACTCTGCACTGGCTGGGATTTCTCGAGGACCTCCTCTTGTATGCAGCCACATTGGGAAGAAAGGTCATGCCAAGGACGTATGTTTTCGTCTGCATCCTCACCTTGATCCATTTGACAGGGGTTCTACTGCACGTGGGCGAGGTGGGCACCGTGGTGGTGGCCGGCAGATAGGTGATCGCACTCAGTATTCTGCGCACTCGACTGAGGTTCAATAGGACACCTCTGGGGTCCTGTCTGCTATGGAGTTAGAGGCTTTTCGCCACATGTTGCGCTCCTAGACTACATCGGTTGGTTCTACTGCTGTGTTTGCTACTTCAGGTCACTTCAGTGCTCATGTTGTGTCTTCATCCCCTTCCGAGTGGATCCTTGACTTGGGTGAGACAGATACATGACTGGCTCTGTCTCAGGTTTTACCTCTTATACTCCTCTTTCTGATCGTGATAAGGTCATTGCTGCTAATGGTTCTCTCTCATCCATCGCTGGAAAAGGAACCGTTACTTGTTCTCCTGACTTCTTTCTGTCCTCGGTTTTGCATGTCCCTTCATTTCCTTCCAATCTTCTCTCCATTAGTCACTTGACTACCACTTTAAATTGCTTGGTAACCTTTTTCCGTGATGTTTGTGTGTTTCGGGATCTAGATACGAAGCGGAAGCTTGGCAGTGGTAGGAATGTTGGCGGGATGTACTTGTTGAAACAGTCATTATCTCCCAGTGCACTTTCTTCCACCAGATCTCCAACGTTACACGACATCCAGCGCTAGCATCAGCGCCTCGGCCACCCTTCTGCTTTATATCTTATTAAATTGTTTCCTGCTTTCAATCGTTAAATTAAGTCATTTTCTTGTGACACTTGTGAACAATCAAAACATGTTCGTCAGAGTATCAGTCATATGTCTTTTCCTAGTTCATGTATGTTTGATGTTATCCATTTTGATGTTTGGGGTCCCTTCCTGATGTTATCTTTATTTGACTATAAATGGTTCGTTACTTTTATTGATTATCATTCTCGTACTACTTGGCTTTACTTGTTAAAAAGGAAATGTGATGTGTTTGCTAGCTTTCAGTTCTTTCATAAAATGGTGGTGCAACAGTTCAACAACACAATTCGTGTGCTTCGTAGTGATAATGGTGGGGAATATGAAGACCGAGTAGCGTTCGTTGCTTATCTTGTCGAACATGGCGTTATTCATCAAACCACATGTGTCCACCCTTCTACTCAAAATGGTGTCGCTGAACGGAAAAATAGGCACTTGCAGGAGGTTGCTCGGTGTTTGTTGCTTGTCATGCACCTACCCAAGTCCTATTGGGATGATGTGGTACTCACGGCCTGCCACCTTATTAACCGTCTTCCGTCTTTGTTCCATTTGCTATGATACGGCCCTCTCCCGTCTGACCAAGAACCACATTATCCACACCTCTCACATCCCCCCTCGCATCTTTGGCTCAGTCTGCTTTGTCCATATTCATACCCCGCATCGCGATAAACTGGATGCGCGCTCTCTCTGATGTGTATTCGTTGGATACTCTCGTACCACCGAAGGGTATCGATGTTAACACCCTCCCACTCGTCGCTATTACTGCACTGTTGATGTTACTTTTCGTGAGGGGGAGTCATTCTTTGGTCCTCGTCAGAGGGAGACTGGTAGTAACGGCGACGAGACCATCAGGTCTCCTCTCCAGATTTTTGCCTCTCCTCATATTCCCCTTACTCATGTTGTGTACTGCTTCTGTCCATTCCACCACTACTCATACTCCCGCAGACCCCGTACTGCTGAGAAAGTACAGACAATGGATGTTCCACCGGTGTCGGTGTCTGTCTTCGATCCAGATTCAGATGATGACCTCTATGTTCCTCTTGCTCGTCTTAAAGGTAAAACGGGTGGCACCAAACACCTCATTGTCAACTACATTTGTTATACACATCTCTCTCAAGCTCACAAAGCTTTTGGCTGCGTTTAGCGCGGCTTATCGCAAGTAATTTGCTCCGGTGAGGTTGGACAAAAACATCATTGTCATAGAATGTATGTTTGGTATCACAAATGTTACAAAAAGAAACTAGTTTGAGGCATAAGATTTTAGTATGACAATGACATTTTTGTCCAACCTCACCGGAGCAAATAAGTAGTGATAAGTGGCGCCAAACGCAACTTTTATCTCATCACTTTCCTCTATTATGATTCCTAAGACCTGGCAGGAGGTTGTTCAGATACCAAAGTTAAAACAGGTTATGGAAGAGAAAATGTGTTTTGGAAAAAAATGGAACATGGTGGCTTGCTAGTCTTCCGCCTGGGAAGCAAATGGTTGGGTCACGCTGGATCTTCTCTGTTAAACAGAATCAAGATGGGGTGGTGGAGCGGTATAAAGCTCGCTTGGTCACTCAAGGGTATACCCAGACCCAAGGTATTGACTACCAAAAAACTTTTACCCCTGTTGCGAAGATGAATTCTATTCGGGTGATCCTCTCTTGTGTTGCTAGTCTTGGATGGGAACTACAATAGCTGGACGACATCATCATTATTGGTGATGACCTAGTGGAGATCGTTCACCTGAAAGAACAACTAGGAAGAGAATTTGAAGTCAAGAATCTGGGGAAGTTGAAATACTTCTTGGGAATTGAAGTGGTGAGATCTCGACAAGGGATCTTCATCTCTCAGAGAAAATATACCCTTGATCTTCTGGATGAAACTGGGATGCTAGGGTGTGCACCCGTGGATACTCCAATTGAGGCTAATCATAAGATTGATGTGGATACTAGTGGAGAGAAAGTGGATGCTTCAAGATATCAACGATTGATTGGGATGCTCATATATTTATCTCATACTCGCCCTGATATTATGTATGGTGTGGGTTTCCTAAGTAGATTCATGCACTCTCCCTCAATTCAACATCAGCAGGCTGCATATCGGGTATTGCGATATCTCAAGAAGTCCCCAGGTCATGGGTTTCTGTTCTCTGCAAATCAACCTTTGGAGATTGAAGTGTTTACAAATGTTGATTGGGCTGGTAGTCAGGATGATAAAAAGTCCACAACCGGATATTGCTCGTTTGTGGGTGGCAACCTTGTATCGTGGAAGAGCATGAAGCAGAATGTTGTTGCTCTCTCAAATGCTGAAGCAGAATATAGGGTTATGGAGCAAGAAGTTTGTGCGGGATTATGGTTGAAAACAATTCTCCAAGATATGGGTCTCCACGAGAACAAACCAGTTACTATCTACTGCGACAACAAGGTTGTCATTAGTATTGCACACAATCCGCTTCAACATGACAGGACGAAACACGTCGAAGTTGACAGGCACTTCATCAAAGATCACATAGACAAGGGGAATATCTGCACTCCATTTGTGAACTCGTATCAGCTAGCTGATATCTTCACCAAGGTATTAAGCAGTGACAACTTCATGAACAATTATAACAAGTTGAGAATGATCGGTATATATTCTCGACTTGACGGGGAGAGTTCAAAATACGCGTTGGACGCGATTTTATTTTATGTTTTTATACCTTCTCATTTAATTGTTTACGTGTGTATTTGACCTATATATATGAATGTTTTGCCCGGTTTTAAGGCATCCGACTAAATTGAATCTTCTTTTCCACTTTCCTTCCTTAATTTCAACAAATACTTGAGCTCCATACTGAGGTATCAAATTATGTTATTGGCGGGGTGTTAATGCAAGAAGATCAAATCATAGCATTTGAAAGCCGTAAAATCAAAGAAACTGAACGATGATACACCGTCCAGGAGAAGGAGATGACTGTCATTATTCATTGTTTACAGGTTTGTACGTATTATCTACCTAAGGTGTAATTCACCATCAAAATATATATTGTTCCAATAATAAACGTCCAAACGCAGGGGAAGTTGACAGAGAAGCAAGCAAGATGGCAACACTGCTTAGCAAAATTTAACTTCATCTTAGAACAAAAGGCGGGGAAGACAAATGAAGTGGTTGATGCACTAAGCCGCAAAGCTGAGTTAGCTGATATATTTTTTACTAAAGGGGTGTTGCTTGACCACATAAGGCAAGGTTTGATGAGGATCCTCTTGCCAAACAACTTATGCAGTTGGTCAAGGAGAGTCAAGCAAGAAGAATTTGGGTAGAGGGTGGGCTACTCTACACCAAAGGAAGACGATTGTACATCACAATGTGGGGAAACCTACAAAGGTACCTGATCAAAGAATGACATGATAGAAAATGGGTTGGACATACGAGACAGAAACGCACATTGACTTTACTCGAGAACATTTACTTGTAGTCATGAATGAGGGACAACATTAAACTACATGTGAAGACCTCACTATCTTGTTAGCAAGACAAAGAAGACAACAAACAACAAACAGGACTTCTGGATCCATTACCCATAGCAGAGTGTCCATGAAAGTAGAATACACTTGACTATATCAACACTTTGCCAAATTCTAAATGGTGCTTGCAGATCTTAGTGGTGGTAGATCGATTTTTCAAGTATGACAACTTCATCCTCGGCACATAGGATACAACAATGGAGGAGACAACTTGAATATTCTTCAAAAATGTTTAAGTAACAAGGGTTGCATAGAACAATTATAATTGATCGTGATCCCCAATTTACAGGAAATTTATGGACGGAATTGTCCAAATTGTTGGGATCTAAATTAAACTTCTCAACCAACTTCCACGCTCAAACAGATGGGCAAACAGAGAGGGTGAATGTCTTGCTCGAGTGCTACTCGCAGTACTTTGTGAGTGCTAATCACCAAGATTGGGCCAAGTTGTTAGATGTGACACGGTTCTCCCACAGCATACAGCGGAGTAAGGCTACTGAAAGGAGTCCATTCGAGCTTGCCACATGAATACAACCTCTTACACCGCCTACATTGGCGATCACGATGGATGACATAAGAAGCCTAGGGGAGTGGAAAATTGCCAAATCATGGGAGGAACAAGTAGACTTGGTAAGATCAAGCTTAGAAAAAGCACATAAGAGGATAATGAAGTGGGTTGATACGAAGAGACAACTGGTAGAGTGCATAGTAAGAGATAAGGTGGTGGTGAAACTCCTGCTACAACAATCCAAGGCATTGCGCAGTATGCACAAAGGCTTGATTAGAAAATATGAATGCATGTTTTTAGTCATTGCAAAGGTGGGTAAGGCTTTGATCGCCTATATCTACCAAGCTCTTTGAAGATTCATCTTGTGTTCCATGTTAGCATGCTTAAACCTTACCACGAGGATAAAAAAACCCTTCAAATAGAAATATCCCAAAGAGCATCACCAATGATGACAGTCTTTTGACAAAGAGGTGAAGCGTTCAGCTGCAGGTGCTTGTTGGTAGCCAAAGAATTGCTCGCGCTTGACGAGCCAACCCAAGGGATAAATATTTTCATTGTGGGTGGCGAATTCAAATCAGTAGTAGTGCGGCAGAATAGAAGCTTCAGGGCGTAAGAGGGTCGGTGGTGGTGATTCGTGGCATATATGTGGCGTGAGCGGTGCCAGACTGCAACTCGCTTGATCCGTAGGCGGTGTAGTAATGACCGATATAACGGTTGTCAACTCATTAAGCATGTTCGTGAGAGTGACCAATCTGGATGACGTGCATCTGTGCATACCTCGGACAGCTAACAAAGTGATACAGCGCAGACAGATAGTTATGGCCAGCTATTCGAGGCTAAGTGGATATTACAAAAAATTTTAAATCAATTAGCTATAGCTAAGTAACTCTGTAAGTGTCGACGGCCGACGGCCGACTGTAACTCTGTAAGTGTGAACTACGAAGTGCCTCTTTCAGTCTTTCCTCAAATCTCTTCTTATTGTTCATTCCCACTGATTTTCTCAGATTCTCTCACTATTTCCATTTTTCAGGTCAGTCTCTTTGGCTCTTCCCGTTAACTGTTAACACATTTAATCTTGCTTGGTGCCTTGGTGAGTTGGTGTTATTGGTGTAATTGGTGTTTCCAGGCCGGATCTAAGATCATCGGGGTCAACAATAGCATGAAAGAAGATAACGCTCTGTTGTAAGTGATTCCTGATTTCCTGGTTCTACCTATTCAGTTTAGAAGATAACGTCTTTGAGTTGAGATTTATTTTTTCAATTTATGATTCTTTGGTTAATTGGCTTGAACATTAGATTTAATACAAAAATCTTCCTTTTTGTTACTTGTGAGATTTTTCACCTTTTATTACTCTGCTTAATGAGGTTGTTTAGTTAGTTAAAATTTTGAATTATTGTAATTGTTTTACTTGGTGCCCGGACGAGACTCAAATCCTAGTTCTGTCACTGCTTACAAGAGTTAGGGGCAGATTTTTGCTTGGATAACAATGAAATTGGTAGCAACTAATGATGCATGAAACAGACCCAATCAGCCTGCATAATCAATTATCTGGTTTTTTCTGTTTCTGGCATCACTCTTTTATGTCTATTTTAAGCTCCATTAGCTATTACCTAACATGAAGTTGTTCTTTCTGTTCATTTCTTTTAGTTTTTGATTAATCTACAATTAATAACTTCACGACTGAATAGTCATTTTCAGAATTTCATGGTTTGTTATTAATAAACCAAATATGATTTGCTACTTACAATACTCATAAAAATTGGATAATTTTGGCTCTATTTGGGGTGGCAGTGCGGATGGAAAAAACTGTAGTGAGAAAACAGTGGTAACATTGGAGCGGTTCATAAATTTGTTTTGTAAAAGTTGCAAATTATTTGAAAAATCTCCATTCAAATGCTTCTTAACTCAAATTTATTTGGAATTATTACAACACTTTGATGCATATCAACATTGTCTTCATCCCGAGAACGCTACATAATTTTGCTTCATCGAGTTAATGTTTTCTTGCTTGCATTTTTTTTCAAATTTCTTTGATACTTCTTCCATGGAACCCAACAGCCAGCTACTTCCAATGTGTTTCACCCTTTTTATATTGTATAATGTACATTTATCTCGTTATGCATTTCAAGAAAAATAAATATGTAGGAAAAACATTCTTAGTAGCTAACTGTAGCTTAGTGGACTTGTTAAAAAATTTTAGTAGTTAACTGTAGCTAAGTAGAATTGCCAAAAAAAATTAGGTAACTATAGCTAAGTGGATTTACAAAAATATTTTAATGTAGCTAACTAAAGCCAAGTGAATTTGCAAAAACAAATGAGTAACTAACTATAGCTAAGTGATAAAATAAGGTGGAAAATAAATAACTATAGCTAGCTGGCCAGGTATAGAAGGTCTACATCTGTGTCCCGAAATCATGCGTCCAAAGTGGATATGAGTGTTTGCATCATGTTATTTAAGGTGTCCATGAAATTGGACGAGTCTCCCATATTGAGGATGGAGGGAGCACGAGATAAGGAGCGTGTGACTGAATGGCTAGACTGCTCGGAGGCGGATGGTTGGGAGTTACCGTGAGATCCGCATCGTCGCCCAATGGTGGCAAAACACTCCAAAATGGCGTGGGACTCGAGAGAAGGTAAGGCAAGTCAGCTTGTTGTGGATTGTGGATATGGTCAAAATTTAATTAATTCTCAGGCCAGGCCAGAATAGGAATAAATTCATTCATATGCACCCCCAAGAGTGAGTGTCGGCCAAAACAGGAAGAAGCATAGGGGTCTGCGTCTATTACACGTGTACACAGGGAATTAGGGTGTGTGGAACTCTAGGCGTGTGGGGCTCGAAGCAGACAAAAGTGATGCCTTTTGCGGATTTCGACGCGTGAGGTTCAGTCGGCATAGGACGAGACGTCCGTGGTTGCCTGTATGTCGAAGACGCGGCGAGGATGACGGGGAAGAACTTGCAGTCGATGATGTTTAGAGCTCGCAAGACGCCGACGGGGAAGGATCTTGTAGGTCGACATTCGAAAGAGCTACCGAATAGAGAGATGGGATGTGTTAAATATGTCAGCCGAAGGAAATTGCAGGTCTACTGTCGTAGGAGGTGTCGACGAGGATCTGCAGAGGATTGACGGAGGCTGTTTTGGCTTCAAACTGGAGAAAGTACAACAGGCAGCAAAGGAGGACCGAGAGCTCCGATGTCAAGTTGTTATGGGCCTACTCGTAGCGATGATCAGAGGATGACCGAAGACTAAGAAGATACTATGGAGCCGTAACCGCGGCTGCCTAAGCGGAGTTCCCTCATTAGAGGAGAGAGCTTCCAAGAATCTCACACAAGGGAGGAAAAGGAAAATAGAACTTTTCTTGCATAACATTACAAGAACCCTAGATCTCCTTATATAGGAGGTAATGGCGTGAGCGTAAATACGACAAGTGAGGGAAATATTAAAATGCATGACAACTACACTTAATAATAAGATAAACTTGACAACTACACTTAATAATAAGATAAACTTGACAACTAGGTCCGGAGCTCAAGACCCATAACAGCGATGTCCTGGGAAAGTCTTTAAGCGTCTTTATGTAGTTCAACAAATAAACTCAGTGGAGGATTTTGTGGAGCTGATTCATCATGTTCCAAGCTTATCAATGGCCACTATAAGCAATAATTCAAGCATGGATCACAAATTCACATATGTTCTCTCTTGCGCACTTTGAGCCTGACCATGCTCGCATTAGCTATGCAGCAGGCCCATTTGTGCCCAGCTACTACTAGGCAGCCCAAGGACTGTACATTCCACCTCATTCAAGCCCACTAACACAGTATTGCATATACCCAATCTTCAACCACCACCACTAGTACAGTAGTACTCTCACCCAAGTCAAACCCTCTGCCATACTGCTTATCATATCAAAATTATCTCCACCACAGTCATCAGAATCTATGTATAAGCAACTTGAATGGGCATGTATGTGCATTCGGAAAACCCACATTTCACTAAGTTGAATTCAAGACCCGACCTTCTGGAAGTGTCTTGTGTTGTTATAATATGTACCTAGTAGCATTTTGGTACTTAATGAGTTATTATTTGTTCCCTCCCTATATAAAGAGGGGTTATGAGTCTAAGAGGAGGATCTTTGATCAAATCATGTAACCTTGGAGAGAAACTCTTAGGGGTTAAACAACCCTCAAGAGCGTGGTGGTGCAAGCATACCTCGCAAATTCTATCATGTTTTCAATTACCGTGCAATCTATTTCCTAGTTTGTAACATTTCGCATCGAGCATTAAGGAAAAATAACCTAAATCTGTAGTAATAAAGAACAATTATTTATTTTAATTGACAAAATATAAGAGATACTACCAAGTTCTACTAATTGGCTCCTTGGAATGCAAAGTTAAGATATATATCAAGATGAAAGAAAGAGAAGGGGACAAACTTAATGCTTCTTGTGTTACCTCATTTCCATGCTTGACCGATGCAATGCTTCTTGTACACTCTCGGTCATATCAATAGAATTCACATTGGATGGATTCTCATACAAATTCTCGGTATTGATGAGCATGATGTTGCTTTCATCCATTTTTTGCTTCTCTAAATATTTGATGTCGCTGTGAGTATAGAATTGCTCCATAGTTGAATTTCTTCTCCCAATCTACCAAAGACAGCAGGAATTAGCTAAATCAAACACAAAAAGGCCGCGCAAGTACAAATGGATAATTGGGGAATTCAACCCTTTAACAACCTTAACGGTTAAAACCAACAATACATCTAAGAAAAGTATAGCGTTATAACTAGAACAAAACACTCATCAATTAAACCAGAAGAGAAACAAGAGGATCAACAACAGAAAAGAGCTAATCCAGGGAAATAAACCATAGCGACAAATCTCGCCATATACAACGGAGTGTTGTAGGCGCATATCTTGCCACAAACATGGGAGTGTTGTGGGCCCAAAGGGGGGTGACGACGCATGGCCATCAATGGCGTGTTTTTTGCATTGTATCTTTATTTCTCATACTATTTCTTTCATTCACTCTAATTTACTCACATATCCTGTAACCAGGATGAGGACCATAATTGAAATATTGTGGAACATTTTCCTCTCATTATATACGTGAGCGAGTGGACTTTGGAATGGCAAGAATGAATTAAATCTAATCTCTCCACTTAGTCTCCTCTTCTTCCTCTCATCTTCTCAAATTATGGTACGTGGTTGAGTAAGACTCGCCTCTTCCTCTTCCTCTAGGTCCAGCTCAGCTCCCGTATTCTACACCATTGGGAAGGCTAGGAGGTCGTGGATGGGTCAATAGAATCCTTTTCAAGACTTCTCCCTCTCACGACCTTGCACCCGCTCGCAATTGGAAGGGCATTACAGCTTGGTGCCAGAATATCTTGCAACAACACCCGACAGCGCCCATCAGCCAACATTTCACCAGGATCAAGACCCCGCAATGCCACGGGACCGATCGAGAGCTCGCGTACAACGTCTAGCGCCGAAGAAGTCGATCGCATGTTGCAGCCTCCAACTCGACTCCTTTTTGTTGGGGATCCAGTCCAGCAGTCAGCCTCGCCTTTTAAGCGGCACGCACTACCCCTTCGAACGCAACTAATTGTTCAACCTACTGATGCCAACTCCAACCCTTACAACACACAAGAATTGTCCTTCCCAACAACCGCTCCTCACTCAAGAACTACTTGTGCAGTTCCCATCCATCCAACACAGCTCCCCCACTTCTGACATTGCCTCCTGAGTCCCCAGCACTCCGAACAGGGATTCTCAGCACTCGGCTTACACTTCCACAACTTTTGAACCACAAGCACATCTAACAACCATGGATGAAGGTGGTCTTACCTTAGCTTAGGTAATGGAGACAATGCAAAAGTTGGACATCCAGGTTCAACAACAGACTGCATTCACTGCTCTGACAATTCACCTCAACGGAATGCATATACCTCTCCAGCAAGTGCACTACCCGGCAATGAGTTCCAATCCGGGCAATTCGCAGTACGTCGTACACTCTAGTTCTCACAGCAATCGATCCACGAGAGGCGGCGCTACAAGAAGTCAAATTTCACTTATTTAACGAAAAAAACAATATAAGGACGGGCTAACAGACTGTGAGCACTTCTGCGCTAACCAACTCTCGCAGTAAGAGGATTAGAAAGGTTTGGCTTCCTTCCACCTCATGGCATCAGAATAGTTGTGGTATGTGCAAGTTGCAAAGGAGACACAATTATATTGGGCGGCCATCAAGCACTCATGCAATCTGGGCTTCGGACCACCTCTCTACAGTAATCCATTGGGGGACCTCGTATCTCTCAAACAATCAGCATCGGTAGATGATCATTTGAATAGTTTTGAGAAGTTACTAGCTCGTTTCCCGTTTATATTGCTGGAACACCAAGAGCCTATATTCATTATTAGCCTACATGGTTTATTGCAGCATAGTGTAGAATTACAAGCCGAACGGACCGTAACACAACCATAAGCTTGGCTCGTATCTTGGAGCAACCTTTCTTAATGGATAACCTGTATGGACACCAAGACAAGAATGTGTGCCATCGTCACGAGGACATCCCTTATTCTAAGTTCTAACCCCATCAGTTTTTCTACCGCACCCAAGCATAAGGATTACAACGGACTAGCCATCAAGCACCTTTCACAAGGGAAAATAGCAGAACAACGCCAACAAAGGCTTAGTTTCAACTAAAACAACCCATATATAGCAAAACACAAGTGCATGTCTCTTTTGGTTAGAAATTGACAATCCGTCATATGAGAACAACAAAGATGTCAGGACGAATAGAGCCGCGTATCCTTGCCCACTCAAGCTTGAGAACAATTTTAATCTGCATAGGGGAGGTGATACGAGCCCACGAGGGGGTGATGAACGTGGCCACGGATGACTTGTATCTTTTTTTACATTGTATCTTTATTTCTGACATTATATCTTTTTTTACGCACTCTGTTTTCCTCACATATTTTGTACCTCGGGTGTGGTGCATTACTAAAATATTGTGGAACTTTGTCCTCTCATTATATATGCGAGTGAGGTAGTTTTTGAAATGGCAAGCAACTTTTAAAATCTAATCTCTCTTCTTAGTCTCCACTCCTCTCATCTTCTCAAATTAGGATTTGGGGTTGAGAATCACCCCCCCCCTGTTGTATCCTTCGTCATGGGAAAGGGTAGGGCAAGAAAGGGTAGAGATGATTCTCTTTGGGACTTTTCCCTATCACGACCGCGTACCAGCTTGCAATCGGAAAACTTAACAGGAAACAGAGTCATAACTACAACAATTGTAAGACGGATGAAGATAAGGTCCCCCCCATCGGGGGTGACCACATAATAGTGGTTCTTATAATATGATGAGATTATTCAATTACGGTCTTGTATGCCTTGCGGATGCAGAGTGAAGGGATACCAGTTCCCTGTAATTAAACAAGGTATTGTGCCTTCTCAAGTTTCATGGTATCAAAGCTAGAGGCCTCCTTTATTGTTTTCTCACAGGTTGTCGTTGTCTGTCGGTGTCTTTGTCTGCTGTCAGTTGTGATATTTTTGATGTGCATCGTTCTCCATCGGTTTGTTGAACATGGAGCGATCTCCTTGCTTGATTTGGACGTCCCAGAGCTCATGGTTCTCCCAACATTGATTTCTTGTGCTCTAAGCACCTGATCTTGGTCTCCTTGCAACGATCTCTTACACCATCTTTCTGTTTTCTTCTTCGATCTCATGCGAGCCCTTGCATCAATTATGGTTCTCCCTTCTTGTCAGTCGGTCTAATCTAGTGGAGAACCACATTTCTACTCCAAGTTCTCTTATTGTGGATTTCTTCCTTATCCTCATCAACCATGAACGCTATTGTGAAGGGGACTCTCCCATTGTCATTACCCCAACAACGCTAGGTGTGAGTGCAAGGGTGACACACTAATAAAAATATACATGCGATGCAATGATCGATGTTTCGACAAATAAATGTAAGCAATGAAAAATTCAGCAGCACACAGATATTAAAATAGATAAACAAATATTTATTTTGGCAATATTATAATGGCTTTCCTCGGCTCGGAGGGCCAAAGCGAAGCGCACGGCGAATGCCTTCTCCTGCAAATTATTAACGTACCAAAACAATTTCTACAAGCAAGAATCACAGCACATACATTTATTCACCAATGAAAATGTCAAATCGAATAATCCAATACCACAAAATAAAATCACAAAGTAGCGGGCTGAACCGAGACACTGAGGAATTAAGATCCGGATGTGTAGATCGGCGATTGGAGGTGGAACTAGCGGCGTGAAAATGATGGCGGTTGTTGGGTCCATTGATCTCAATGTCCTGGATTTGAAGAAGGCTTAATAAATAATGTATACACATGTGGTGATCTAACTTGTGCTCAAGTTTAATGATTGCAGGATGTCCTAGCAACATTGATGCGACAGGTAGCCTAAGTGGCTAAGTCAGGTAAACTGTTACATAAGATGTGGATAGACAGAAATCTGTCTATGTCCACAGGCATTGAGAGAAGGTTACTCACTCAACGCCAGAAGATTTATAGCACTGAGTGGAGTCTATACAGTCAAAGCCAAAGCAGTGGCAAGCTGAGAAAGTGACTAAGTCCACAGGCGTTGAGTGAAGTCAACTCACTCAACGTCATACAGCAAAAGGCTGTGAGACAGGCTTATGGAGTAAAAGCCTAAGAGGAAATGGGCAAAAAAACGGTTAAGTCCATAGGCGTTGAGTATCACTCACTCAACATTATACTCTATATTTCGTTGAATATTGCCTTGTAAGTCAAAGTCATAGAAACGTTGTGATGATATTTGACCAAGTCCATAAGCGTTGAGTGAGACAACCTCACTCAACGTCATATGATAAAGCGTTGATTGTATCTCATCCAGTCAGTATCTGTGTTTTTAAGACACGGAAATTTGGCTAAGTCCAAATGCGTTGAGTGAATCTTACTCATTCAACGCCAAGGAGCAGAAAATATGGCTAAGGCAGAAAGCGTTGAGTGAGGCATGCTCACTCAACGCTCTCAACGTCATGACTCAGAAATCCTGCTAAAGAAAAAAATGTTGAGTGAGGCGTGATCACTCAACACTCTCAACGCCTAAATTACAGAATGTATGCCTAAGGCACAAGGCGTTGAGTAAGGTGTGCTCACTCAACGCTCTCAACGTCAAGCATGCAGAAAAGGCTGCAGAAATGGCTAAGGCACAAGGTGTTGAGTGAGATGTGCTCACTCAACGCTCTCAACGTCAGGCATGTAGAAAAGACTGCAGAAATGGTTAAGGCAAAAAACGTTGAGTGAGGCTTACTCACTCAATACTGTCAACGCCTAGATAGACAGAATTCTGTCTAAATACTTTGGCGTTGAATGAAGCTCATTCACTCAATGTTTATTCTATTGATGCTTGGTTTTTGAGTAAATTCACAGGTGCTAACGTCAGTAAGTCAACAAGTCAACCTTATTCAAATTGTTAGCGGCAAATCTACAGTACATGACAAAAAACGTCGCAGACCTACTATACGACAGTTAGGCGTTAAAGCAAGGATGCAGTTGACATTAAATGTGTGGGGCCACTACTCAAAGAGTCGTTGGGACATAAATGATAAAAGAAAAAGCCTTTACAGAACAAGATAACTTTTGAGAAGAGCTGCTGAGATAGTTCGTCTTCATCACCATTGTTACTGTGAAGGAGAGAACAGAGAGCAAAATGACTGCAAGTCTAAAGGCTCAACAAGTTAGTTGTTTGTCATCATCATCGACAACAGCAAGATCAGAGCAGGTCTCTGAAGAAGAAAAAGAAAGTTAGCTGGTACCACATTCCATCTGCACCAGCAAGATCTTCACAGATCCAGCCATACAACTTACAAAAACATCTACTAGAGGCTGTGGTGAAGAAGTGAGGGTTGAACATCTTCAGCCCAGGAAAAAAGAAGAAGCAGAACAGCTGCCCTGTTAGTTTCTTCCAGCACAAGACAAAGCAAGAACTGTGTTCTTGTTGCTGTGAAGAAGTTTAGCTGAGAATCCTTTAGCTTAGGAAGCAACAAGTTTTGCTGCAGGCTATTCACAGTTCCAGTAGGAAAAATTACTGGTGTTGTGAAGAAAAGTCAGGACTGAGTTTATCTCAGTTCAAGTAAAGGTAGACACGGGAAATATTTTTTGGGTGTCATAGTGAGGCCTGAGTTTATCTCTGTCATGAACCTTAGCACAGAGAAACATCTCTTGTGTCAAGATCAACCATACAACCCACTTCCATCTTGTAGGATCCAGTTGTATCTGAGTGCTAGGGCAAATTTGCCTAAGTTGTAGGACTTGGGTTCAAGTCTGAGGTAGGTGAGTCATTCTCACTGAGTTGTAGGTCACTTGTGCCTGAGATAGGATCTGGGTGCAGATCTGAGTGGAGGGCCTTTGTGCCTGAGATTGAAGGAGAGTCATTCTCTCTGAGCTGTAGGATCCCTAGTGGATCTGAGGTAGGGTTGTCCTCCCCGCCTGAGTGTAGGGCTTTTATCGTGAGGTAGGTGATCAGCTGATCACTGAATTGTAGGCCCTTGTGGCTGAGCTGTAAGACTTGGAGACTGAAAGATTCTGAGAGATCTAAGGTGTAAGCTCTTTGGAGCAGTAGTTTTGAAGAAGTGCTTAGTACAATAAGATAGTCGGATAGGTAGGAGGAAAAGTGGATGTACCCTTGTTAGGGGAACCACTATAAATCATGTGTTTTTTGTATGCTTGTTGTGTTGCAGATTATATATCTTGAAAGTAAAGACAAGAAAACTAATAAAAGCACCTAAAGTGAAGAAAACAAAAGATAAGTCACTAAGGACTAATAACTTATTCACCCCCCCCCCCCCCCCGCTTCTAGGTGATTTAGTTATTCTTGAAATAAAGACTTTCAAGTGGTATCAGAGGGAGGTTACTCAAAAATGACGTAACAGTCTGAGGTAGACCTCAAAGGATAGCTAAAAAGGTTTAAGCTTATGTGTTCAAAGTAAACCATAAGATGTGGAGATCAATAGAACTTCAAATGTGCAGAAAGGATAAGAACAGCATTGGACAGTTGGCAGCTCTTACAGAAGACAAAGTCTATTCAGATACAAGAGCAAAGATCAGAGCCCCTCTGTCACATTCAGATGGTGACTCAGAGGTGGATGAAGCTGAGAAAGGTGAATTCAGATGTTATGAGCCGACAGCTACACCAAAAGAAGAACCTTGTTTGGATCAGCTGGACAAAATCAAGTATATTCCACATCTAGCTCATCCTCTGAGTCAGGATATGAATCCTGCTCAAATTCTGATGCATCCTCATCAAGTGGTGATGAAAATCCTCCCTCAGAAGATGATATCAATCAATTGATTGAAAATCATGGTGTGCTCCTGCAGGCTTTCAAGAAAAGCAAGATGCTTGTTAAGAAACAAGCAGAGGAAATTGTCTTCTTACAGTTGGCTGCTTCGCAGTAAGATGAAACTTCATCTTTGCTATATCTAAAGGAGAGGGAAGTAGTTCATCTGAAGACCATGGTAGATATCCATGTCGAGTCCATCAAATATAAGGACTCTATTATCAAGGATCTTGAAGAGAAACTTGAAAGGGAGAAAAGAATTGTAGCCAATTTATTTAAGATAGATGTTATCAAAAGAAAATCTGAGTCTGAGTGGATTTCTAAAGTTATCCAATCTCATAGGAGAGGGCAAGCTCCTGTCAGGCCTCAGTCAACCTTTCACAAGGTAATTCTCCCATCGAACAGGTATGACCAAGACTGTAAGTGTGGTCACTGGAGGTGTGAGAATCTTCCTTGTAAGATTACAAAAGGACCTTACATTGGAAGAAGAGAGGTCATATGCTTGAGTGCTCAGAAGGCCTCCCATGTAAAAGTCCAAACGGCTTATCCTGGACCTTTTGTATTTAGTGTCTCAGCACCCTCATTCAAGGATAAGGCAATGGGACTTCTCTAAGGTTCTTCAAGCAAGAACACAACCCAAAAGTGGTTCAGTCAGTAAGGCTAACCTGGCTGCCTCTGAAGTCATTAAGAACATGTCAACTACAAAGAAGGTTGTTACTAATGAAGTTCAGAGTAAGCCAAGCTCTTCTACTGGCAAACCCACTTCCGGTCAAGCTCTTGCCAAAAGAAACAAGCAGAAGACCTCTGTTCTCCCCACTGAACAAGCAGTCAGAAATGGCTTGCACACTTCAAGGTGTGTTCAGAAAAGGAGATACAACATCCATGAATGTTGGTGTTGTGGCATAGTGGGCCACTTTGCCATAAACTGTTGGCACAACACCTCAGTGTGCTAAAGGCAAGGCAGTGTCTTCCTGACAGGACTCCTGTAGGTAGACATATGCATTCTTATGCTAACAAAAATATAGGACCCAAGTCAGCTTGGGTTCCTAAGGCTTGGGTTCCTAAGGTAAGGTAAATCTTGTCTTACAGGGCAGTCCAAGCCATGCCCAATTATGTTCCTTAGACAGAGGTGCACCAGACCTAGAACTGGTACATGGAATCTATCCTCTGAATAATTCACCAGAAATTGGCAGTGGATGCACTGACCATCAAGCTAAAGATGTCAAAGACAAATGCAATTGCTGGGGGGGGGAAGCTAGCAAAGGAAAGTCAGATACATATCAAAGGCAAAAGTTTAGAAGCAAGGATGTTGGTGTGCTCAGAGACTGTGAATCCGGCTTCTGCTTCAAGTCTACAAGGCAAAGATAAGTAAAATTCATCTTTTTTATCAGTCTACTAAATGTTCTTTCAATTGCTAAATCTATGCATCTTAAAGATAAGACAGCTGAAATTAAAGTTTGAGAAGAAGTGAGACAATTGTTTAAAGACTCTTCTCAATAAATAAGTTAGTGGCTCACATGTTCACTATGCCACAAGATGTAACTAGATTCAACATCCTCAAAATTGACTTGGGCATGCTGAAACTAGTTCAAATTGCACTCCACTAGGACACATAGTATAATGTGCATTGCAGGTCAGCTTAATCCTTGCTGATTAGACAAATTTATAATTATTAAAGGAGTTAAAGGCAATGCAATTGCTAAAGAGGGGGTGAATAAATTAAGACCAAGAAGTCAAAGATAAAGGAAAATAAGCTTAATCAACAAAATCAATAAATTAGTCGGCCGGCGGCTAAGTAGTGGAAATTATCCCCAGCCGTTGATCAATATTTGATCATCAATCAAGTGTCTTTCCGCCTTCTCCTGGAAAATAACTATAAATAGAAAAGCTTGTGCATAAAGCAAAAGCACTGTTCCTTGCCCTCTCCCGCTCACATTTGCTGAATAGAAGGAAAACATCTCTCACTAGCCCTCACAAATTTTCCAACGAAATGACGCCCAAAGGACAAGATTCCTATTCGAGGGTTCGGAATTGGTGAGAAAGGGATTCAAGGATGCTCCTGAAGAGGTACAGTATGTTCTTCACCTACTCCGAACTTCTGGCCTAGAATTCATCCTGTCGGAACCCTGTTTACTATGGAAGCGGGAGATTCTGGAATTATTCTCCAATGTCAGGGGAGATGTACAGCTAAGAAAATCAAGACTACTATAAGTGGAACAAGAGTCAAGATAACACCAAGAAGGCTGGCCAAAGCCCTAAAGCTGACAAAGTTCTCCGCAACTGATGACGAAGATGAACTGTCGCAGGAAGACATAAAGTCTGCAGTAAAATGGTGCGGATTGTCTAAGCACACCTCCGGCTCCATTTTGAGAAAGGAACTGAATTTAAAGGGAAAGTTCCTGGTTGATGTCATCGGTAAGGCTCTGTTATGCAAAACAGGGTCTCATGACAAAATTTCAAAGATGTTTGAAGTGATGGCAAGGGTCATTCTGTCCAAAAGAACTGACTGGTGCAGAGTAGTATTTGACAGGATAGTGGAATGTCATGCTGAACCAAACCTAGGGAGAATTCTTTCACTATTTTTGCGACAGGCTGTCCCTGAAATCCTAAACTTGAAGCTTGGAGCAAGAATTCATCATATGAGACGAATGGACATTAAGATGTTGGATCGATGGGAAATAGTGTTTCAGCCACATGCCCAGTCTGCTCCCAAAACAAAAAAGAAGGATGCTCCAGCTCCAGAACCAAGCAGCTCAAGAAGCTCCACTGAAGATGAAGAAGAGTCTCAAGACTCAAGTACAGTTGGATCTGATGAAGATAAAAGGAAGGACATGGACACTCAGGTATCAGCTTCTTCAGAATTTACCACATACAGTCTTGTAAGCAGACCTGAGTTAGATTCTGTTCCTGGGGATGATGTGCCTTCTGCTGAGATGGCTGAAGCAGTGGCAAAGGAAGTTGTAGACAAGATCTCTAAAAGGATGGAGGAAGATGCTTCCAGACTTGATGATACTGATGATCCTAGGCCTCAGAGTGAGGGGGAGATCAATCTAGCATCTGATAGAGAGACTGCAGTGTTTGAAGGTGAGCAACTCCTTGCTCAAGTTGTAGATGCTACGTTTGCTGGGGAAAAGAATGCTCTAGTTGAGGGGGAGCAACTGACAAAAGAGATAATGCAAGAAGCATTATTTGTGGGAGAGCAGCTACAGGTCCCTTCAAAAGAAACTAAAACTGATAATGTTGTTGTTGTTGCTGACCAGCATGCAAATGAAGTCATGGCAGAGGTACAGGGGGAGATGTCATCTAAACTCCCTGCACAAGGAACAGGGAACGGGGCAATACAGGAAGCCCTAGATGAAGGCATCTCTGCTCAAACAAGCCAGATTCCACCTACCTTCCTTGCCCAACTGAGAGGTTTGTTGGATGAGCAAAGGAGGACATTAGAAAATTATGTAGATGAAGCTCTTAAAGAAATCAGAAATGATCTAGCAACTGAAATCAAGTCAACCAGATTTGAAGTAAACATGCTGAAATGGAAAACTGTCAAATTTTTTAAAAGAGTTGCTCCAGTTGTAAACTACACCATGGAAAAGTTGGATGTATCAGGCCAGAATATTATTGTTGTCATAGAAAATCAAAATATTCAGGCCAAGAACAACGTGATAATTCATGAAAATGATAAAATTCTGAGGGATCAACAGAACACTGAAATCTTTACCAAGATGGATGTCTACACTAAGCTACTTGATGACCACATGTTGGAAGTCAAAAATCATGTTACTGCTGCAGTGAACTACATAAAAACAGAAAGAAGCAAGACCTGCACCTCCCAGACCATGAAAATAATTGACGAAGTCAAAAAGGGGGAAAGTGAGGCTATAAGAACCAATACTGAAAACATGGTCTGGGCAACAAATGTGGTGAGAGGCTCATTGGGATTAGAGCCAGTGCAATATGATAACATCTCAATGATGCCTGCTCATGTGCTAGAGGTTTTGAACAAAAAGTCTGCTCAGCAAGAACATCGAAGTTATCAGTATATAAAACAAGGTGATAGTGCTGGTGATCAATGGGGATAACAATCTACTGCTGAGATTCCTTCTTTCAGCCTCACTATAGACCAGGCATTACAGAACAAAGAACTGACTACAACTGCTGAAACTGAAGAAGAAATCAAGATGAGCAAAAGGAAATACAGAGAAGAAATGGAGAAAAGATCTGATTTCGAGCAGTGGAGACCCTGAATCCAGATCCATCATTCTGCTGGCTTGGGATCAGGTCAAAAACAAAAGGTCAAATAGAGCAAAGTGATACAGTAAAATGGAATGGGACAAGATGGAGAAAAGGGAAACAGAAAGGAGAATCTACTGGAAGAACAAGAATGCCAACCTTCTAGCTCCTGATGTTGTTGAACCCTCTAAGTACTTTCTCAAGCCTCATGACTACTTTCAGAGGCAGAAAGACAAAGCTGAAGCTGAAGCTGGAAAGGAGAAAGAAGTTAAGGGAAAGGCAGCTGATAAAGCAGACAAGAAGGGAAAGAAGATAGCTGGACCAGAGGACAAACCTGCAAAAAAATCCAAGGGCAGTGGGATTGTGATAAGGGAACTTGAAACTTGAAAAATTTCAGGTTATGCTTATAGGGACAAGGGATGTGACATTTTGTTTCATGCACAAACATTATAATTTCTTATATGTTAAATGAAAGATCATTTGACATAATTATGATTTTTCTGATTTATGTTGTGTTAGTATTTTCTGTATATGTAGCATAATTATGTTAGTGTATACACATTGACATAGATTTTGACTTTTTCAAATAGGGGGAGATTGTTGGGTCTATTGATCTCAATATCCTGGATTAGAAGAAGCTCTAATAAACAATGTATACACATGTGGTGATCAAACTGGTGCTCAAGTTTAATGATTGTAGGATGTCCTAGCAACATTGATGGGACAGGTAGCCTAAGTGGCTAAGTCAGGTAAACTGTTACATAAGATGTGGATAGACAGAAATCTGTCTATGTTCACAGACGTTAAGTGAAGGTTACTCACTCAACGCCAGATGACTTATAGCGCTGAGTGAAGCCTAAATAGTCAAAGCCAAAACAGTGGCAAGCGGAGAAAGTGGGTAAGTCCGCCGACGTTGAGTGGAGTAAACTCACTCAACATCATACAGCAAAAGGCTGTGAGACAAGTTTATGCAGTAAAAGCCTAAGAGGAAATGGGCAAAAAACGGTTAAGTACATAGGCGTTGAGTATCACTCACTCAATGTCATACTCTATATTTCATTGAATATTGTCATGTAAGTCAAAGACATATAAAAGTTGTGATGATAGTTGACTAAGTCCATAAGCGTTGAGTGAGGCAACCTCACTCAACGTCATATGATAAAGTATTGATTGTATATCATCCAGTCAGTATCTGTGTTTTTAAGACACGGAAATTTGGCTAACTCCAAATGCGTTGAGTGAACCTTACTCACTCAACGTCAAGGAGCAGAAAAATCTGGCTAAAGCAAAAAGCATTGAGTGAGGCATGCTCACTCAACGCTATCAACGTCATGACTCAGAAGATCTTGCTAAAGCAAAATACGTTGAGTGAGACGTGATCACTCAACGCTCTCAACGCTTAAGATGCTGAAGAAGGAAAAAATTGTTAAAGGCAGAAAGTGTTGAGTGAGGCATGCTCACTCAACGCTCTCAACGCCTAAATTACAAAATGTATGGCTAAGGCACAAGGCGTTGAGTGAGATGTGCTTACTCAACGCTCTCAATATCAAGCATGTAGAAAAGGCTGCAGAAATGACTAAGGAACAAGGCGTTGAGTGAGGTGTGCTGACTCAACTCTCTCAACGTCAGGCATGCAGAAAAGGCTGCAGAAATGGTTAAGGAAAGAGGCGTTTAGTGAGGCTTACTCACTCAACGATGTCAACGCCTAGATAGACAGAATTTTGTCTAAATACTTTGGCGTTGAATGAAACTCATTCACTCCATGTCTATTCTACTAATGCTTGATTTTTGACTAAGTCTACAAGTGCTGACGTCAGTAAGTCAACAAGTCAACCTTATTCAAATTGTTAGCGGCAAAACCATAGTACATGATAAAAGGCGTCGCAGACCTACTGTACGATAGTTAGGCGTTAAAGCAAGGATGCAGCTGGCATTAAATGTGTGGGGCCCACTACTCAAAGAGTCGTTGGGACATAAATAATAAAAGAAAAAGCCTTTACAGAAGAAGATAACTTTTGAGAAGAGCTGCTGAGATAGTTCTTCTTCATCACCATTGTTGCTGTGAAGGAGAGAACAGAGAGTAAAAAGACTGCAAGTCTAAAGACACAACAAGTTAGTTGTTTGTCATCATCATCGACTACAGCAAGATCAGAGTATGTCTCTGAAGAAGAAAACGAAAGTTAGCTGGTGCCACATTCCATCTGCACTAGCAAGATCTTGACAGATCCAGCCATACAACTTAGAAGAACATCTACAGGAGGTTGTGGAGAAGTGAGGGTTGAACATCTTCAGCCCAAGAAAGAAAGAAGAAGCAGAACAGCTGCCCTGCCAGTTTCTTTTAGCACAAGTCAAAGCAAGAACTGTGTCATTGTTGTTGTGAAGAAGTTGAGCTGAGAATCTTTCAGCTTAGGAAGCAGCAAGTTTTGTTACAGGCTATTCACAGTTCCAGTGGGAAAAATCCCTGGTGCTGTGAAGAAGAAGTCAGGACTAAGTTTATCTCAGTTTAAGTAAAGGTAGACATCGGAAATATTTTCCTGGTGTCATAGTGGGGCCTGAGTTTATCTTTGTCCTGAACCTTGGCACAGAGAAACATCTCTTGTGTCAAGATCAACCATACAACCCACTTCCATCTTGTAGGATCCAGTTGGATCTGAGTGATAGGGCAAATTTGCCGGAGCTGTAGGACTTGGGTTCAAGTCTAACGTAGGTGAGTTATTCTCACTGAGTTGCAGGGCACTTGTGCCTGAGGTAGGATCTGGGTGCAGATCTGAGTGTAGGGCCTTTGTGTCTAAGATTGTAGGAGAGTCATTCTCTCTAAGTTGTAGGATCCCTAGTGGATCTGAGGTAGGGCTATCCCCCCAGCCTGAGTGTAGGGCCTTTGGCCTGGGGTAGGTGATCAGCTAATCACTGAGTTGTAGGTCTTTGTGGCTGAGCTGTAAGTCTTAGAGGAGACTGAGAGATCCTGAGGGATCTGAGGTGTAAGCTTTTTGGAGGAATCCTTCAGCTTAGGAAGCAGCAAATTTTGCTACAGGCTATTCACAGTTCCAGTGGGAAAAATCCCTGGTCTTGTGAACAAGAAGTCAGGACTGAGTTTATCTCAGTTCAAGTAAAGGTAGACACGGGAAATATTTTCCTGGTATCATAGTGGGGCCTGAGTTTATCTCTGTCCTGAACCTTGGCACAGAGAAACATCTTTTGTGTCAAGATCAACCATACAACCCACTTTCATCTTGTAGGATCCAGTTGGATCTGAGTGGTAGGGCAAATTTGCTTGAGCTGTAGGACTTGGGTTCAAGTCTAAGATAGATGAGTCATTCTCACTGAGTTGTAGGGCACTTGTGCCTGAGGTAGGATTTGGGTGCAGATCTAAGTGTAGGGCCTTTGTGTTTGAGATTGTAGGAGAGTCATTCTCTCTGAGCTGTAGGATCCCTAATGGATCTGAGGTAGGGTTGTTCTCCCAGCCTGAGTGTAGGGCCTTTGACCTGAGGTAGGTGATCAGCTAATCACTAAGTTGTAGGCCCTTGTGGCTGAGCTGTAAGTCTTGGAGGACACTGAGAGATCGTGAGGGATCTGAGGTATAAACTCTTTGCAGCAGTAGTTTTGAAAAAGTGTCTAATCCAACAAGATAGTTAGATATGAGGGAGGGAAAGTGGATGTACCATTGTTAGGCGAACCACTATAAATCATGTGTGTGTTTTGTGTGTTTGTTGTGTTGCAGGTTATATATCTTGAAAGCAAAGACCAACCAACTAATAAAAGCACCTAAAGTGAAGAAAACAAAAGATAAGTCATTAAGGACTAAGAAACCTATTCAACCCCCCCCCCCCTCCCTCTAGGTGATTTAGCTGTAACATCTCATTTCCAACTAGACCCCTAAGAGTGGTTTTGGGCATTACTAGGTCATGACAAAACCCTAGGAAGCTAAAAAGGGTCAAGTGATAGAAGGTCAAGGTGAGAATCACCTTGGTCTGCCTATGGCACAACCTCATCACAAAACCTATGGTTTGACCTTAGGGCTTCACCATGACTCCATGACCCCAACACAACATCACTAACCTATCAGAGGGTCCACTAGAGCCTTAAGAGTCCATTGGAGTCAACCCAAAGTGATCAATTTGACATAGGACCACCATAGGCCTAAATTGGGCAAGGTGTCCTAACAAAGGACAGTTGGCCTCTAATGTGCCCAACCAACCTTGCTCAGGTCTTCCTAGACCTAAAGTGAGGTCAATGGGTCACTAAGGACACATTGGGTTCAGTCCTAAAGGTCAAGTTGACCCAAGTCAACTCTAGCCCCTAATCTGGTCAAAGTACCCTTACCAAGGGACAAGTGACCTCCAAGAGGCCAAGTCAACCCTATCCAACCCTACCTAGGCCTTAGGGGAGATCAATGGATCACCAGGGACTCTTTAGGGGCAACCAAAAAGGTCAAAAAGACCAAGGTCAACCCAAGCCTACCTTGGGTCAACCTAGCCCAAATAGGCTAGCCCAAGTTCAAGCCTCCTCATGTAGCTTCTTTAGAAGATGATGTGTATGGATGGGCTGCCAATAGACCTCCAGATTGACCAAGTCAACTTGGTGACTAGGAGAGAGAGTGAGCATCATTTCCATGGTTATGGAGGAGAGAGAAAAATGAAAGAAGGGTGAAGGAAGGGGCTCGGCCAAGGGAAGGCCAAAGGCCACCTTTAATGGCTGAATTCAACTCCCCTAGGGAAGGGGAGAAGTTTCCAGCCACTTCCCTGGCCACCAAGGGCCTGGTTCAGCCCCCTCTACCATGGCCGAATGTAGCCATTAATGGCCTTAATGGCCATTGATGATCCAGCCTCTCCCCTCCCCATCTGAGGCTTTAAACACCTTCAGTGGGCCGAGGGGAGGATTTCTCAATCCTTACCTGAAGAAACTGAGCCTCCCCACTGTGTAGTTGCAGAAATTGAGCGGCACCGCCTTCAAAGATGGCTTCCCGGCGATCTTCTCGCCTTCAGGCCGTCGGCAAGGTCCTCCTCCACTCCTTCTTTCATGGGTAGATATTAGGAATCTTTAGGGCCAAGGTTCGGGCTCAATTGAGCTCGATCCAAAGGGAAATTTTCCTGGTTTTTCCGCAAAAACGCAACCATCGGGATCGCCGGAATAGGGCTCTCCAGCGGCTGTGACGTCGTCTGGCGACAGCCACCACCTCAACAGAGGTGATGGTGGCGGTGGCCGGCCGGGGAGGCGGCTGGATGGCCGGCGGCAGCCGCTTGAAACTGGCCTAGGAAGAATAAATCCTGGCCGTCGGCTCAAGGTAGAAGATGAACGGATCTCGTCCACCTTGCGCCATGATTCGTGGCATATTAGATTTTAAACTATAGTATATATATATATATATTTCTGATTATTTAATTATGTCACAGATTTGGTATTTATTGGTTTTAATTTTTAAAAATACTAGGCTAGAACAGAAAAAGTGGTCAACATAGAAAATGAAGCACTTGATGTCTAGTTTAATTTAAAATTGATTTCACTCAATTTGGAGTCCTGGATAGACCACAACACCCATTTTGGGGGGCCATATACCTAGGGCTATCCTGAGATTCAAATGGATGTCCACCCTTCATCCCTTGTCCAAATGACCTGAGATTTGGGCAGGGAGTCTACCCTAGCTATACTTATGGCCTGTCCAAAATTCAGAATTTTTGGAAAACATTTTTCTATAGTTTTTAGGAAAATTTAATAATCCATGAATAAATAAATTAGGTGTCCTAAACACCTCAAAATCCTCCCTCCCCCCAAAATTTGGGTGGGAGGTCTTAGAGGGCATGTTAGGGCTCTGGTAAAATTTTCATCTCATTTGGAGATATTTTGGTTAGGTATTGATCCAACACTAGGTTGACCCCTTTTAGGGTTAAATAGGTCAAGCATCCCCTTTGGGTTTTGAGTGGTCAAATCACCTCAACAGAGGTTGATATTTTGGCCACTGACTTTTTATAGTATGACTCACCCTCCAATGGAATTTGGGGTGGTTAAGAGTAGGGTAGCCTTAAAACCCTATGGTAGGTTCCTTAATGGGGATTTTTAGGGTTTGAAGATCATAGGGTCAAATGACCTTGGATTGACTTGAAACTTTGTGGAGAGGACCATAGGATTAGAATAGTTCTCTGGTTAAAATTTTAGGAGATTTGGAAGACAATCTGGAGTACCTCCATTGAAACATCTCATATAGTATAGGGTGGTCTGCATATAGTAAATGCGGAAACTGAAATAGAGTGGGTAATGAATTTTGAAGAGTTGAATCCTCAGTAGGTTGTTGGTTTGGGTAAATAAAGGAATTCATCATTGGAATACAGGATTAGTAGAGTGAGAGGTTGACTAGTGTTAGGTGGTGCTCGGGATCGGCGAAAGATCGTCCTTCCTGTAGGGAGGAAGTGTTTAATGCACTAGGGCTAGATTCAGAAAGATTAATTAAGGGTCGTGAAATCGGGTAGTAACCAATAATAGTAAGTGTCTTGCGAAAGGGAGCTTTGGGTGTAATTCCATCGTAGTTCTTAGTGCCTTCGAGAGCCATTCACGGGGTATACCTTGGGCAGTCCTGTGGTAACGTAAACTGTAGGAGTGATAAATCTTAAAGAGTAACTAGAATAATTAGGGGTTCACTTTCACACACTCCGGTGTCTCGAGAAGTTGATTTGACTAGGTTGATATTTGTGATGGGCAGGATGGCCCGGCGAGCTTTAGCTCGGTTGATGTTTGTGACGGACGGGATGGTCCGGGGAGCATGTGCATAAAGTAAATGTGGTGGGTCTTCGGTATTGGAGTGTCGATGCACCGACGCCAATACGTTGACTCGGCAAGTGTGGCTAGCACTTCGCCAACAGAAGTCCGGTGCGCCAGCCGGCAAGAGTACGCGGGAGCTCCGCTTAGTGCATCAGCGTTGAGGCGTACGATAGGTCTGACCGGTAGTGCTTTACTGGTTTAGAGGTGGGCGAGGCCCAACCCACCGCTTCCGTCTGCCACTACGGAGGTATCCTGGGAGGTTCGGCTCCAGAAAGGGGAAACTAAATGTCTGTGTGCACAGAGTCGGGTGGGTGAGTTGCACTTGCATGATCGCATCATAACTCTCTTGCATGTCATAGCATAAAACCTCTGTCATCTACTGTATAAGTGGTATGGGACGCTTATACAATTGGCCCTGCAAAACGACCCCTTGGTATATAAGCTTATGTGGGCAAGTTTATAAATTAAGATTAAGTTCCTATTATATATATATTCCTGATAATAACCGACACTCCAATGTATAAATTGGTATGTGATTTTTAATACGATGGGAGCCCTGTAAAAGATCTTTTGCTTATATGTTTCCGTATAAGTTAAGGTTACTTTTCATACTTTACTTTTCTGTCACATGTACCATGAAAATTGCTAGTATAGGTCCGCTGTCATCTGTTTCTTGATTACTCTCCACCTTCAAGTCCTCCCATTTCTTCCTCTCCGCTCGGTGCCTAGGGGTCATGGGTGAAGGGGTGGGGGATGATAGGACTTAGTCTTTTACACTAACGGTTTTCGAACCACATCATTTAGGGGATCGTGGAGCCCAGCATGGAGGAGCAGCCCCGCAGGTCGGCACGCTTGAAGATGGGGCAGTCTAGCACCGGAGTTCAGACGACGGGGACTGTGAGCCCCTGACCTTAGTAGTGTTTTATTTTGCTTCCGCTTGAGTGACTATGTAGTGAGGTTTGATGTAGCGGGCTTAAGCCCTTATTTTCAGTACACTATATTTTGTGGACTCTCCCTTCGTGGAGATATATTTACTCTGATGTGATATTATTATGCACATTTGGTTAGAGTTTTTACCTCACTTGAGTTTACTCTACTTTTGTTGTTTTTCTGTGATCGAATCGGCCGGCAGAATCGGCGATTTGCGGTGATGACCCTTCAGGGCGTGAAGGTGTCACCGCAAAGCGGCGGTTCTGGGCCTAAAACCCCGGTGTTTCAAAAAAAAGGGGGGTCTTACATTAGCTATCCTTGAAATGAAAACTTTCAAGTGGTATCAGAGTGAGGTTACTCAAAAATGACCTAACAGTTTTAGTAGATCTCAAAGGATAGCTAAAAAGGTCTAAGCTTATGTGTTCAAAAGTAAACCATAAGATGTGGAGATCAATAGAACTTCAAATGTGCAGAAAAGACAAGAACAGCGTTGGACTGTTGGCAGCTCTTACAGAAGACAAAGTCTATTCAGATACAAGAGCAAAGATCAGGGCCCCTCTGTCACATTCAGATAATGACTCGGAGGTGGATGAAGCTGAGGAAGATGAATGCAGATGTTATGAGCTGACAGTTAAACCAAAAGAAGAACCTTGTCTGGATCAGCCTGGACAAAATCCCCCCAAGGGAAGGGTGGATCCGGACCGGGGAAGGGTGGATCCGCTATTTAGGGTGAGATCGGACGTGAAATGGGTAGATCCGGACAAATCCTCTATTTAGGGAAGCCTGGACAAAATCCCCCCAAGGGAAGGCTGTCCTAGGCGGTAAATGGTGAGATCGGACGTGAAATGTGTAGATCCGGCCACGTACAAGTAGATCCAGACCGAGGAAGGGTGGATCCGCTATTTAGGGTCTGATCCGAGTGGAGGGGTGAAGAACGAAAGATGGAAATAACTGATCGGGGCTGAAATTCCTAGATCTGAATTGATCCAAGAAATTAGGGCTAACGGAGGGTGGATCCATGGGAGGGAAGAAGTGGAAGGGCGGTGTGAATAGTGTTTCAGTGAATAGTGTTTCAGTGAACAGTGTTTCGTTGAACAGTGTTCCCGGTGAACAGTTCTCGTGCCCAGTGTTTGGGAGTAGGGGCTGGGATTTGGGGGTTGTAGGAGCTGCGGATGAGGGTTTCGGAGGGGGAAGAAGAAGGCTATGGATGGGTAGTACCTTGGGGGGAGTTTGAGCGTTTAGGAGTCGTCACCTAGGGTTCAACGGCGTCGGCACCGGGGAGTGATCGCTGGAATCCGGGAATAGAAGTCTCTAAATTCTGGAATGAGTCAATTCAGCTCCCTACGACTCTTATTTATAATAAAAGAAGCACTATGACATCCCATTCGACGACTATGATTGGCCGGCGAGAGATGCCTTAAAATACATGAAATAAAAGTCTAAAAAAAAGTAATATAAGATTTTGACTCGCAGCGACGCTCCGGACGCAATCGCGTAGTCCGATTGTCGATCCGGCCACGCCATATATGGAAAGTTGTCAAATCATCCCCGAACGGGCCCAAAGTGCGTCCTCGTCTCTGCTCCGCATCAATCTCGCCGTCTTGAAAGAATTCATCTCCCGATGAATTGAGATCGAAATTCTCTCGTTGATCGCCAGGTACAACTCGAAGATGTAAACCGGAAGTCATCCAAGTATCATCGGCGGAAAGGTGTCCTCGTCAATCAATTCCCCCTGACTGAAAAGTTATCATCTCCGGTGAATGGAGACCGTGCTGATGTCAAAGTCCGGGGGTGAATTGATCAAGCTCTGTTGTAAGTATCCAAGCGTCCAATGCATCGAGGCAGCCCCGCCAATGTACCAAGTAGCGACGGCGCGGCCCATCTTTGGTGGGAACAATCTGGTAGGATTTGATCTCTGTGATGCACTCATCTCTCATCACTCGAAGAGTGGATCCCGGTGCGATCGGTGGTGCCTGCAGTGAAATCAAAGAAGACAAGTTCCCACGTGGGTGGATGTCCATAGTGGGTGGACTGGGGTGGCCATCAGACGGTGGGGACGTATGAGGGTGGTAAGGTAACGACAGTAGGGGTGGGGGTGGCTGGGTGTCTCCACTGTTCGGGTCCACATACTCGAGAGACTCGTAGTATGGAGTCAGATCCTCAACATTCAACACCGGGTGAATTCTCATACTTAGCCGGGATATCGAGCCGGTAGGCATTTGTCCCAATACGACTAATAACATAGTGCAGACCCATTCGCCTGGCGCTTAACTTTTTGGCAGGCCCCGAGGGGAGCCTCTCAGAGCGGATTCGCAACATTCCCCTTTCACCTTCATTAAAAATTCGTTCTCGCCTTCGCTTATCTGCAGGGGCTTTATAATTTTCATTGTTTGTTATTATTCGTCGACGAACCGACTCATGCAACTAATGCAAATGTCGTGTAAAAGACTCAGCAGACTCATGCAGGTAATGCAAATGATGCAAAGACAACACGACAAACACGGTACACTCTTTATAGGAAAATCTAATAATACCTGAGATGTCTCTAAAATGTGGTGGCCTATCAGGAGCTTCTTTCGGTGGAATTTAAAATATTCATCTAGTGTGAGACGAGTGCTCAGATGATCTTGAGTGACAACTATACTCAAATAAAAGCTCGTAAAGAACCAGATGCCTCTCAGGGAACGTAACATATCAGGGGGCTCACGAGGAGGTGTGTACGACAAGTCATCGTGACTAAGACGACCACCTGGGTGAAAACTGCGAACACAGACTAGAAGTCGGGATTCTAGAATATGTTGAGCATCCCAAACAAGAAAGAACTCATCGGGTGGTTCAGCGGGTGGCGTGTCCCAAAACTCATCCAGAGTGTGAGGTGTCATAAGGTAGGTCCTCACAATATGAGTATGCTCAAGTGGACTCAAGGTAAGTCATACATATGTCACGCACCACTCAAGGTCCCTTCTCTGGGGCAAGTCCAGAGATGATAATGAAAGAGGCGTCACACCTGAGTGGCTCACCCGAGTCTCATCCTCACCAAGATTTGGCGGATCATCCGGAGGCTCAACAGGGGGCTTGTCATAGGGCTCGTCACTAAGGTCAAGGTCCTCCCGATGAGTACCATCGAAAGGGGTAGTGCCCCCGTGCATGGGTGACATATCCACTACGAGATCAACATCAGGCTCTGAGCACTCGGTCGTAACGTGGCTCCGGGTAAGGCCAAGGGAAAAGCAACATAGACCTACGCTCAAGAATGGGTCTGCCGGTGCGGTGTCAAGACATGAGTTTATGGTATGAGTGTTAATCAACCCCGGACATGCCAAAAGTGGAGGTGTGGGTGAGGGGCACAACACTACAGACTCAATAGGTCGCTCGGGCTCACCCTCCTTCGGAGTCACAAGAGACGGGTTAGAAAAAAGAGATAGATCACTCACGGGGCTAAGAATCTCACTGGGGTGAGAGCAATCCATATCAGGTATCACTTTCGTCGTGAGTGACAGGACAGTGGTAGGCATCGTGGTGACCTCAGTATAAGAAGGACTCGTACTGCGGAGGTCAAGGTGAGGGTCCAACCGACCAGCTCTGACGGATCTCAAAGACTGTTCGTAAGGAAGGGCAAGCTGACACGTCTGCTCGAGGGACTTCGATTTATAATAAACCACCTTAGTAAGGATGTCAGATCGAAGCCCAGACCAAAATCCGGAAGTGGTCATGGCTGAGTCCTCTCGGATATCGCTCCTCACAACTAATTAATCAAAGAAACCCTTATACTCAGCGACAGACATGGATTCTTGCTGAAGGGAAAATAATTGGTTGAGCAAGTGACTCCGATATAATGAAGGCAGGTACCTCTGACACAATGTACGTTTCATGTCCACCGAACTAGTGATGCTACGAAGACGGTCTTGCTCGCGGGTGTAACCCCCCCCCCCCCCCAACCTTTGCATCGGGTCGTGCCGGAGGGGATCTTACTTGCCCAAGACGTCCACTCAGTGCTCCCTAGGGGTAACGACCCACTCCATTAAACACTAGTTGGTCGTCTTGCTCGGCTTGAATCACAACATTCACATTTAATCACAAAGTTTAACGGAAGCATTAACAGGAAGCCACAACAAATATATATAACAATATATATTTAACAGAAAACGCAAAAGTCGTAGTCACTGTTTATACATGAAGCTCGTAGGCTATAATAGTACTACAACTAGCAACTCCTCTCACTCTCAACTCTGCTCGCAAGTACTCACGTCTCGAAACTCGAAAGACGACGGGGGTGCCTCTGCTCGGGTAGTCCTATAAGCTGGCGTATTGTCCTGCAGCAGCTGGATGCTACGATGCTTCATCTCCTGTGAATGGTTATTTAAATAATCATTAGTCACAGAGTTAAGTGAAATCAAATCTCCTCCCCGAATCCATATCCTGGGGACGAGCGCAGGCACCCAACAAAATAAGATAATCGAAGCAAGAGAGGGTTAGCACAGCATTTCATAAATAAACTAGGAGCAACCAAAAAGAGGTGAAGCATGGTATAACTGGACTAGCAGCAACAATATACATTAGTTATAATTTAGACTCCACTAGCACAGCAGCATAGCAGGTATTTACAACCTGTGCAAACATTGCAGGCATTCACAGTCGCGTATACATCGCAGGCATTCACAGTCGCGTACACATCGCAGGCATTCACAGCCGCGTACACATCGCAGGCATTCACAGCCGCGCATAACACCCTATGTCGACATAGTATGGACCGCTTCTTTTCAAGCAGGGTAGCGAGCCCCGCGGGCCTCACCGATGTGGTCGTCGGTGAATGTGGCTAGTTCTGCCAATTCTGGGGGTGGTCGTACCGCAAAGCCCAGGCCTTAACGTACAACCCCGTGTACTCTTGGATGTGAGTGTCATCCAGCGATTCATCATTTTGACCGACCAGCGGAGGAAAACCCAACGGGGGCAACATAACGGTCGGTCACCCGTGGTACTCATCTCCCTGTCGCCTTGAGTCGTCGACCTTCCCGCACTGATACGAACGTTCTGCGAAAGGGACTGACCCGCCACAATTTACTGCAAGCAATTTGCAAGCAATTAATCAAACAATCATGCTAATACGCACCGTGTCTGCGGCGGTCTGCCCTACTATACGTTAACCTTCAGGCAGCGACGCTCAGCTCGACTTTTGACAATGAGCGTTGGAGCGCTTTATTTGAGGCTAAACTCATAGAACATCTCAACTCTGGTTATCCTCAACTAAGGCTCAACCTTAACAAACAACTATTTGTCAAAGCAGGACTCGTGCTTATAATAGTAAATTGCAGTAACGAAAATGCAATAATTAAAGCTGCTGATAAAAAACGCTGCATAAAGAGATGTGACCAGTACGAAACTGGAGTAGTACTGAAACGGAAGTACTGAACTGAAATGAACTTGACCAGTACGAGACTGGAGTAGTGCTGAATTGAAAGTACTGAACTGAAATAAACTTGACCAGTATGAGATTGGAGTAGTACTGAATTGAAAGTACTGAACTCAAATGAATTTGACCAGTACGTGACTGCAGTAGTACTGAATTAAAAGTACTAAACTGAAATGAAGTTGACTAGTACGAGACTGGAGTACTACTGAATTGAACTTGACCAGTACAGGACTGGAGTAGAACTGAATTGAAATTACTGAATTGAACTTGACCAGTACGGGACTGCAGTAGAACTGAATTGAAAATACTGAACTGAAATAAATAGAGGAACTGGACCAGTGCAAGACTGGAATAATCATAAAGAAAATGTTTAGTAGTCCAATCACTCCATTCAGGAGGCTTCAGTTAAATCTCCGTTCTCAGAAGACATTTTCAGCTCCTTCTCTGTTCTCAGGAGGTATGTTCAGTTCCTTCCCCGTTTTCAAGAGGTATGTTCAGTTCCATATTCGTTCTCAGGAGTTTTCTTGGGTTTCACCCATTATTAAGATCCGATAACAATTCAGTTGCACCTTTTTAATCACAGCTTAATCGGATCATGAGAAGCTTATTATGAGTTATATTTTTATTATTTATCTGAGAATAAATATCAACTCGTTTGCTTACGTAGGATCGAATCTGAGGATCTCGTGAGAGGGCACATTTTTTCTCGAATTTCAACCTCGAAAATCGTTTCCAACACATGAGGGAAATTCTTTACCTAAAACGAGGTTGGGGATTAATTACTCGAAGCTCATACTTTCATCTTCCAAGTTCACCCAAAATGCCCGAGAGTTATTTTAAGAACGAGCGGCTCGGTGGTTTTCGCAAAAACCTCGAAATACTCAGAGTTGGAAATCTTGCCTCGATAACTCTCGTTGTTTAATAAATTGAACTTAATAATATAAATTGGTCGCACGCTTCAATGAATAATTTGAGCGCATAAATTTCCGAGCGCGACTCAAGGCTCCAAGAATTTGGAAAATCTTCAATTTTTACCCCAAAATTCCCAAATTTTAATACAACCTTTAAGAGGGTCTAAAAGGAGGCTAGAAATTTTTCCAAAATTTTTCCAAAATTTTTCGAGCAATTTCAGGCCTCTGAATTGGTCATATAGTTCTTATTTATGCTTTTAAAAATACTAAAATAACTCCAAAAATTCCCAAAATTTTTGTGTACACTGCCCTCATCAAGGGTAACAATTTTCATGTTCAAAACTTTTTCATCAGGGCTCTAGTTTAGTCTCAGAAAAATCAATACAAATTTTAATTATAATATTATAATATTTATAAATATTATAATAATTATAATATATTTTTTTTATCATCTTCTCCCCCCACCCCCGATGCCTGCACAGGACCCCGACCTTGCGGGTCTTCTCCGCCGCCGGCCGGCCATGGCTCCGCCCCCGGCCGACTCCCCTGGGGTGGGCGCTCCCTTCGGCGGTGGTCCAGCAGCCTGCCGCCGCCGTCCATCGCCGAGCAATTTTTTATTTTGAACGGAGGGGAGGGGCGTGACGGCGGCGGCGCTCCGGCCACCGGAGCTTGCATGCAACTTGTTGGAAAGATAGGGAGGAAGGAGATGAGAAGTTTTCCACCTTGTTTGGGGTCACCGGCGGCCTCCGGCGAGTTCCGCCATTAATGGCAGTGGAAGGTGGTGGAGCTCGGGCGGGCTGTTTCCGGCGAGCTGGTGCTACGGCAGAGGATGGTTGTGGCTCATTTTGAGCTTGGAAGAGGGGTGAGACTAATCAGAGGGGGGAGGGTCCTTATATAGGATTTTGATGTGTCTCTCTCCTCTTATTCCCAATGTGGGATTATTCTCCCATGGAGGAGAAGGCTACTTGCTCACAGCTGGCCTGGGACAAATGGCAGACATCCAGAGGTGGAGGTACATCCATGTGTTAAAATCATGGAGGCTTGGAGCTTGGTTTGGGGAGGAGGGGTATGTAGAGGCTTAGGATTGGCTCCCTCCTTGCTTTGACTCCTAAGTTGTAACAACCCCCTTTTAATATAAAACTTAATACCTACCCCCCCCCCCCATTTAAATAATAAAATTATAAAGAAAGACTTATACTAACCAAACCTAAACCTACCTCCCCCCTCTTTAAAAGAAACCGAACTGGTGCTCAAAATCCCGCAACCCGCACAGCAGCAGCCCGCAACACCGTCTCCGCGAAGATGAGCGACACGACGATCCCGTCTCCGCCTCCCGAGCGCCCGGCAGCCCACTCCTCCGCCTCCAGTGGCCGGCAAATCCCTCCTCCAGGCCCGGCGCCCCTTCCTCTTGCTTCCTCGTCGTCTCTGACTCTCTCGTTGGTCGACAGTCCCACAACAGCCCTCCCCTCTTGGCCGGCTGCATCCAAGGGGCCGTCGACTTTGTCCCCTCCTTTCTCCTTCTCCGGCCAGTGAGGGCAAGGACATATTTTCTTCTTCGGCAACCCTAGCTCCTCCTAGTTCCGGCCGGTGGTTTTCGTGAGGGACTCCTAGGGTTTCGCTCAAAACCCCTCTTCGTGGATTTCGGAGGCCCGATTTGGCATCCCTTGGGTAAGAAAACTCATTTTGCCTCCTAAGTTCAGTTTTCTCTTAATGTTTTTGCAAATTTTCGCTCCCCAATCAATGTAACCACGTCAATTCAACGTGTGTTCGTCGTATATTCGACTAATCCAGTCTTATTTGTGTTTACGATGCCGCTCTTCAAGTCTAGTGGTGGAATCACTCCAAGACATCTCCGAATTATGGTTTTTTCGCATCCAAACGCCGCCAAAAAAAAATTCTCGACCCCTCGTGGTAGCCTCTTCTCCCCTCACTCTCGAGTGAGGTAAATTTCTAAACTCCTCTCATGTTGTGTAGCGCTGTCATCAAATGCGTGTGCAAGTGTAGGAACCTTATTATTGCTTTGAAGTACATTTTTGATCTTAGAACAGGTTTAGCTAGAGTCGTTAACCTCGCTTGCGCCATTTAGCTGTCGCTAGCGTTTTCGACGTCATCTTAAGGCTAGTAGGGAACCTTCTCTCACTTGCAAAACTTTAGATTTAATCTGATTACCTGTTCTTTGACAAATGCTTTTTCTACAAAATTCTGAATTATCATAATGTTGACATAACAAAAACATGATAAGTAACCATCTAATTACGAAACATAAAAACATATCTGTAACTGTAAGCAAATCTTTGAATTGTCGCGTCTAACAGGACATCTGTCTCCTGGCATGGTAACGGAAAGCAGGATTACTTTTCCGATAAGACTTGCACCTAGATCTGATCGTGAGCCATGTGCGCCCGCTATAGCACCTACACTTCATCGATCACGACTTACAATATTTTTCATTAGGTTATACTCCGGAGTAGGCTAATCTTTCAGAAATGTCTGTTTGACCTGATTTTTGGTATGTTTGGTAGCTTTGTACAAGATAGATCAGTACTTGAATATGTCTGTTTTTGCTTACATTCTAAATAATTAACTTGCTCATGTTTAAATCTTAAGTTCTAAGTCATTTTCCTTCTGTCTTGAATTTGCCTTAGGTTTCGTGACTGTGTCTCCTGCCCCCTGAGCTACTTCCCGTTCAGTTGCAGCTTTGCTTGGAGGTTTTTCTTTTGTAATTGCTTGAACCAGGTTTTATGTATTTGAACTATTTACTGTCTGTTCGTTTATCATGTACTAGTTATGGTAAGACATTTTTTTTGTATCATAGACAACTCCTGTAATGTTTCTGTTGTACTAGATCAATTCATGATATTTTTATTACTATTGTTATTGCATTTATTTCCGTTTCAGTACTGTGTGTAGCATTAAATTTTACAAGGAAATACATGTGCATTAAATTTTAACTGTTTTAAAATCATAAGCGCTTCCGCATATACTTTTTTTTAAAACCATAACCTTTTAAACAAAACAGGTATTTAAATTTCATATTTTCTCTGTATCCGTCTTAGCAGACATGGTTTCTTTTCGCCCATGCATGTGGCATCACGGCCCGCCCGAAGCGCACTCTGACTTTCGTCGAGACTGGTCGTGACAGTTGGTATCACAGCGAGGTTTGCTCTAAAAAAAGAAAACGAAGTATTTTGAAATTATCAAGAATTTTAAATTCTATTATGTAAATACAGGAACATGCATCATATCTCACTAACTCTGTCATTATTTGTTGTTCGCGACTGAAACATTGCACACACTCACTCATAATCATGAGTAGTATGCACACGAATGTTAAGGTATTATGGGCAAACTTAACATTTTTGTGCATATGAATTTCCACTAGTCTATACACCGTTTGCAAATATTAAATTGTATGGGCGGTTTAATATTTTCAAGTGCGATGGCATTAGAATCATAATATGCATGTCATGTTAAGTGATATGGGCGCTAAACATGACATGTGTACACATTCATGAACATTCGTAGGAATGCATTTTAGACATAATTACATTGCATGCATAACATAACTCAATACAGAAATGTTAAGCCAAGAACAACAGATGATGATTGTACACACATGGATTTATAAATTGTTTAACATTGCATGTGATTTCTTGTCATTTTAACATGAGCATTATCTAGAGTTGTCCAATGAAAATACTGTAACTAATATATGATTTATGTATTCGACAGTATCAAAATGCTAGAACCTGTTGTTCTGTAATCTTCTATGATTAACGTAACTGTCTCTCTTAATCGATTTCTTTGTGTTCCTGTCTAGATGGCCCCTAAGAGATCTCAGCGCAAGAAGGCTACCCCTCCCGCCGGGGCAGCTCCTGGAGACGCCACTGCCCAGCTGTTGAGGTAGATTCTCGAGCGTCTCACTCGCTTAGAGGAAGATCGTCAAACTCCTGACACAGCTCCTGATTCTGACAGCGCAGGGACAGCTGGAGTCACTGTTGTCGCCGCTCTTGGAACCACGCCTCTTGCACCTGGTTCAGGAACGGGCTTGCGTACTGACACCCTGGTGGTCCCGCTCGTGCCAGGTCTAGTTGTTCCTCCTGTAGCGATGGCAGATACGCTGATGTTCAAGAGGCTGAATCCGCCGTCCTTCAATGGCAATCGTGATTTCTTTGTCATTTCAGAATGACTCTCCCATATGGAAAAGCACTTCGAGTATGTCGGTGTCCCTGAGGCACAAAAGGTTCATCTTGCGGCCTACCAGCTGACCGAGGATGCATACACCTGGTGGCTTCAGTGTCGTTGTCTCCCAAATTCTTCTGTTATGACCTGGGAGCCGTTCAAGATTGCGCTCATGGAAAACTTTCATCGTCCGTGGAGCGAGATAAGTTAGCTGAAAGGTTCCTGTCCCTTCAGCAGCCCGGCAGGACCGTGACGGAATATGAGATAGAGTTCTCTCTTCTATCTCTCCTTGATGCAGAGTTCGTGCCCGATGAGTCTAAGAAGATCAGTCGATTCGTGAAGGGCCTCCGACATGACATCCGCCAGCATGTGGTAGCCCACGGCGCCACCACCTATGCCGAGACTGTTGGGGCCGCCTTGAAGGTCGAGGCTATTGAGTTGGACCGCACTGCCAAGAAAGTTCAGCATGGTACAAGCAATGCCGCTGCACCTGACCACAAGCGTAAGAGTGCTCCACCTCAGAAGCAAGGTCCCAAGTCGCAGGAGGTGTATGCCTACTGCCATAAAGTTGGTCATACCATCCTAGTCTGTCGCTCCCTACTGAAGAAGCAGAAGATGGTTGTGCCCGCACAACAACCCCAGGTTACGCTTGCCTCCGCCTCCTCCGTCTGTACTTACTGCAAGAAATCGGGTCACATGGTGAGAGATTGTCACCGCAAGATGAATACCTGCTTCAGATGTGGGCAGTTTGGACATCAAATTAAAGATTGCCCCGTGAAGGAAAGCCCGATCCCCACTCAGCCTTTGCAGGCTATTTATGGTGCCCAAGATAAGGGCAAAGCTGTGCTGAACGTCACCACTCAGGGCGAGGCGCTCGCATCTACCTCTGTCATCTCTGGTATGTTTTATGTAAAGTTTTTTTTGTTAATTTCCTGCATCTTTTCATTTGCTGCCTTAGTGACAAATAATCTTGAATGTGCCTGTAATGTTCATTTTTAGGGAGTTTTAGGGTCAAGAACAAGTTGATGCAAATCCTATTCGATTCTGGGGCATCTCACTCTTTTATAGTGCGTCATATCGTGCATCTTCATATTTGGCCTACTTCGTCACTCAAAGTCCCTTTCGAGATTTATGTGCCCGGTCATCTGCACTTGTCAACTAGAGGCATTCTCAATTGTCCAATACTGCTTGGTGAACTGCAAGTCGTCGTCGATCTCATAGTCCTGGATATGACAGAATTCGACGTAATTTTGGGTATGAACTGGCTGGTCGCGTATCGAGTAAAACTGGACTGTGTGGCAAAGAGGGTCAATCTCAGTATCGATGGCAAAGACTACAGCGTCCATGTTAGGACCACCCGCAGCCACCTGCAGGTAATTTCTGTTGTGCACGCCTCACGACTTCTTAGCCAGGGATGTTTTGTCTGCTTTGTTTATGCTTCACATTCAGATGTTGTCATACCGCAACTGGAGTCTATCCCGATTGCTTCCGAGTTCCCTGACGTGTTCCCCGCCGAGTTGTCTGGGATGCCTCCTGTTCGTGAAGTAGAGTTCTCCATCGATGTAGAGCCTGGAACGCGCCCCACATCTAAAGCTCCATACCGCATGACACCGCGAGAACTGGAGGAGCTTAGGTCGCAATTGGATGAGTTGCTTGAGCGTGGGTACATTCGTCTCAGCTCTTCTCCTTGGGGAGCCCCCGTTCTCTTCGTTAAAAAGAAAGAGGGATCCATGAGATTGTGCATCGACTACCGGGACCTGAACAAGGTAACCATCAAGAATAAGTACCCCCTCCCGCGCGTGGATGACCTATTTGACCAGCTCAATGGCAGTACCGTCTTCTCCAAAATAGATCTCAGGTCGGGTTACCATCAGTTAAAGATCAAAGAATCCGACATCCCCAGGACAGCCTTCCGGACTCGGTACGGACACTTTGAATTTTTGGTGATGACTTTTGGGTTGACTAACGCTCCTTCTGCTTTCATGGATATGATGAACCGTGTTTTCTGCGACTACCTGGATAAGTTCATCATTGTTTTCATTGATGATATCTTGGTCTACTCAAAGACTCGTGAGGAGCATGCAACCCATCTTAAACTCACTCTCTCCACTCTTCGTCAACACCAGTTCTATGTCAAATTGGCGAAATGTGAGTTCTGGCTGGATGGTGTTGCCTTTCTGGGGTATGTCATTTCAGGCGATGGACTTTCCGTTGATCCTGTCAAGGTCTCCGATGTTATAGACTGGAAGCAGCCTTCTACCCCTACTGAGATTCGCAGTTTCCTTGGTTTGGCGGGCTATTACCGGCGTTTCGTCAAGTACTTATCCTCTCTTGCTGCTCCCCTGACACAACTGACCCAAAAACATGCCAGATTCGAGTGGTCAGATCAATGTGAGCAGGCCTTTTCTGAATTGAAGCAACGTTTGTGTTCAGCGCCAGTTTTAGCTCTTCCTTCAGAAGGGTTGGACTTTTCAGTTTATACCGATGCTTCCGGAGTGGGCTTGGGGTGTGTCCTGATGCAAGAAGATCGTGTTATTTCTTATGGGTCGAGACAGTTGAAGACCCATGAACGCAACTACCCCACTCATGATCTGGAGTTCGCTGCGGTGGTGTTTGCTTTGAAGCTTTGGCGTCACTACCTCTATGGCGTGAAGTGTCACTTCTTCACTGACCATCAAAGTTTGAAGTATATTTTCGTTCAGAAGGATCCCAATCTTCGTCAGAGGCGATGGCTAGAATTCATAACAGATTATGACCTGCAGCTCACTTATGTGCCCGGGAAAGCCAATTCAGTGGCAGATGCTTTGAGTCGTCAGGCTTCAGTTGCCACCTGTGCACCCATGTCAGCTTCTCTCGCGGCCCTGATTGATGACCTCGAGCGGATGGACATATCCTTCTCACTTGGAGGCCAAGGAGAAGTCTCTGGTCCATTATGGGTAGAACATGTGAAGGATCTGCAACCATCTGATCCCGCACTCCAGCGCATTCGCCGACAGGTTGAACTTGGTACTCTTCCAGATTTCTCTATCTCCGACGATGTTTTACATTTCCGAGGTCGCTTATGTATTCTCGATGTCCCTGAGTTACTGGATAGTATTTGTCGAGAAGCTCACGAGTCTCGCACATCTGGCCATCCTGGCAACAACAAGATGTATTGAAGCAGATCGTGTGGTGGCCTGGTATGAAGAATTATATCGCACGCTTCATCTCTCGATGTCTGACGTGCCAGAAGGTGAAAGCTCAGCGTCAGCGTCCTGGTGGACTTTTGCAGCCTCTGCATATCCCTGAATGGAAGTGGGAAGATATCTCTATGGACTTCATCACGAGTTTGCCAAGCACTCCGAGGGGACATGATGCGATTTGGGTCATAGTAGACCGCTTGACTAAAGTGGTCCATTTCATCCCGTATAAGGAGGGTCATTCCACCGAGAAGATGACCCGGATTTATGTTTCTGAGATTGTTAGGCTCCATGGGATTCCTCTGCGGATTGTTTCTGATCGAGACTCGCGATTTGTATCACACTTCTGGAAGGGATTTCAGCAAGCTTTGGGCACTGATCTCAACCTGAGTACCGCGTATCATCCGCCGACCGATGGCCAGACTGAGAGAGTTGATCAGATTCTCGAAGATATGCTGCGGTGTTATATTTTGGAATACAAGGGAGCTTGGGATGAACATCTACCCTTGGTTGAATTCGCCTACAATAACAGCTATCAAGAGAGCCTCAAAATGGCCCCCTTCGAAGCATTGTACAGGCATCGCTGTAGAACCCCGCTCTACTGGTCAGAGGTTGGTGAGAAGGTGGTCTTGGGCCCAGAGTTACTTCAGGAAATGGAGGAAGCCACCAAGAAGACTCGTCTTCAGCTCAGTCGTGTCATTGAGAGGCAGAGAAAGTATGCAAATCAGCGCCGCCGTCCGTTAGAGTTTGCTGTGGGCGATCAAGTGTTCCTGAAGGTTTCTCCAACTTCTGGGGTGAAACGGTTCAGTCGTCATCATAAGCTCAGCCTGAGGTTCGTAGGACCATACTCCATCTCAGAACGTGTTGGAGGATCTGCTTACCGTCTGGAGCTACCTGCTTTTTTGGCCGGTGTCCATGACGTCTTTCATGTCAGTTAGCTTCGAAAATACATCCACGATCCAAATCGTGTTCTTGAAGAAGTTCCAGTGATTACTGAAGCCAATCTGTCTTATCCGATCGAGCCTTCGAAGATCGTCGAATTTCAAGAACGCAAGCTTCGCAAGAGGATCATTCCGATGGTGAAGGTACTTTGTCTGCATGGCAAGTCCGAAGAGTACACTTGGGAACTTGAATCTGATATGCGCAACAATTATCCATATCTCTTCTCTTGATCTTGGTACGTCTTTAAATCTGACTTCCTTGTTATTTCAGTATCTTTCATAGTTAGCTTTCATGCGTTTTTCCGCAAACTTCTGTTTGGAGTATATGTCATCTGAAACTTCGTTGTTTAGTATCATTCAGAGAATTCTTTGGAAAGTTTCGGGATGAAACTTCCTAAGTGGGAGAGAATGTAACAACTCCTTTTAATATAAAACTTAATACCTACCCCCATTTAAATAATAAAATTATAAAGAAATACTTATACTAACCAAACCTAAACCTACCCCCCCCCCTCTTTAAAAGAAACCGAACCGGTGCTCAAAATCCCGCAACCCGCACAACAGCAGCCCGCAACCCCGTCTCCGCGAAGACGAGCGACCCGACGATCCCTTCTCCGCCTCCCGAGCGCCCGACAACCCACTCCTCCGCCTCCAGTGGCCGGCAAATCCCTCCTCCAGGCCCGGCGCCCCTTCCTCTTGCTTCCTCGTCGTCTCCGACTCTCCCGTTGCCGACAGTCCCACAACAGCCCTCCCCTCTGGGCCGGCTGCATCCAAGGGGCCCGTCGACTTTCTCCCCTCCTTTCTCCTTCTCCGGCCAGTGAGGGCAAGGACATCTTTTCTTCTCCGGCAACACTAGCTCCTCCTAGTTCCGGCCGGTGGTTTTCATGAGGGACTCCTAGGGTTTCGCTCGAAACCCCTCTTCGTGGATTTCGGAGCCCTGATTTGGCTTCCCTTGGGTAAGAAAACTCATCTTGCCTCCTAAGTTCAGTTTTCTCTTAATGTTTTTGCCAATTTTCACTCCCGAATCGATGTAACCACGTCAATTCAACGTGTGTTCGTCGTATATTCGACTAATCCAGTCTTATTTGTGTTTACGATGCCGCTCTTCAGGTCTAGTGGTGGAATCACTCCAAGCCCTCTCCGAATTAGTGTTTTTTCGCATCCAAACGCCGCAAAAAAAAAATCACCGACCCCTCGTGGTAGCCTCTTCTCCACTCACTCTCGAGGGAGGTAAATTCCTAAACTCCTCTCATGTTGTGTAGCGATATCATCAAATGCGTGTGCAAGTGTAGGAACCTTATTATTGCTTTGAACTACATTTTTGATCTTGTAACAGGTTTAGCTAGAGCCGTTAACCTCGCTTGCGTCATTTAGCTGTCGCTAGCGTTTTCGACGTCACCTTAAGGCAAGTAGGGAACTCCCTCTCACTTGCAAAACTTTAGATTTAATCTGATTACCTGTTCTTTTACAAATGTTTTTTCTACAAAATTCTGAATTAACATAATGTTGACATAACAAAAACATGATAAGTAACCACCTAAGTACGAAACATAAAGACAAATCTGTAATTGTAAGCAAATCTTTGAATTGTAGCGTCTAACAGGGCATCTGTCTGCAGGCATGGTCACGACAAGCAGGATTACTTTTCCGATAAGACTTGCACCTAGATCTGATCGTGAGCCATGTGCGCCCGCTATAGCACCTACAATTCATCGATCACGACTTACAACATTTTTCATTAGGCTATACTCCGGAGTAGGCTAATCTTTCAGAAATGTCTGTTTGACCGGATTTTTGGTATGTTTGGTAGCTTTGTACAAGATAGATCAGTACTTGAATATGTCTGTTTTTGCTTACATTCTAAATAATTAACTTGCTCATGTTTAAATCTTAAGTTCTAAGGCATTTTTCTTCTGTCTTGAATTTACCTTAGGTTTCGTCACTGCGCCTCCTGCCCCCTGAGCTACTTCCCGTTCAGCTGTAGCTTTGCTTGGAGGTTTTTCTTTTGTAGTTGCTTGCATCAGGTTTTATGTATTTGAACCATTTACTGTATGTTCGTTTATCATGTACTAGTTATGGTAAGATATTTTTTTTTGTATCATGGACAACTCCTGTAATGTTTTTGTTGTACTAGATCATTTCATGACATTTTCATTACTGTTGTTATTGCATTTATTTCTGTTTCAATACTGTGTGTAGCATTAAATTTTACAAGGAACTACATGTGCATTAAATTTTAACTGTTTTAAAATCTTAAGCGCTTCCGCATATACTTTTTTAAAAAAACCATAACCTTTTAAACAAAACAGCTATTTAAATTTCAGATTTTTTCTGTATCCGCCTTAGCAGACATGGTTTCTTTTCGCCCATGCCTGTGGCATCACAGACCGCCCGAAGCGCACTCTGACTTTCGTCGAGACGGGTCGTGACATAAGTCATACAAGGCTTGCTGGTTTAGGACAGTTGGCCTCCTAATGGAGGGTTGTACACCTTATAAGCCTAGCTAGGCCATAAGCCATGTGGAGGATAGGGGAGAGAGGAGAAAGAGAGAGAGAAAGAGGAGAATGGGCTTGACTTCTTGATTTGGCCCAAGGGTCATCCTCCTTGCTGGAATCCAAGGCCCATATGGGGTTGAGATTGGGCCCAAAGGTGGCCTACATGAGTGGCCTCAAGTGGCGGTAACTTGGAATTAAATTCCATTAAGAAAATTGGATTTTTAGGAAGTTTGACCAAAGTAAACCATGGGGTGGGTCCCCCATGCTGGTCAAAGTCAAAATAGGTCCAACTCACCGGGGGTCGGGTAAAAGTTGGGGTGTCGTGTCACAATTTGTGTGCGCATGCTTTTCGGTACACAAATGTGTTTGATTTGACCACGGTTTGACCAACCTTCATCGAAATTGACCAGGACCAACTTCGTTGACTTTGTATTGACCATACGAATCCAAAGTCACTGACCGGGGTCGAATCGGAGTTCATTTGCTAAGTATTCAAAATATGTGCGTCACGGCGAGCTAAAATGGTCAAAACGTTCATAATCATCGTTAGCCTTTGAATCGTGACGCAACGAGTTTCGATGCATTCAGATCGACTATACGAAGTCATAGGAACTGACAGAACTCAAATCGGAGTTCCCTATGTCAATATCCAAAAATCTCATTTTCGCGACGTTTTACGGGGAACGGTCATATCCACCATATGACCTCAAAATTTTACGGAACGAGTTCCAACGCACTCGTATTGACTATACGAGACCACAGGAATTGACAGAACTCAAATCGGATTTCTCTAGCTCGATATTCAAAAATCTCGTTTTCACGACGTTTTACGAGGAACGGCCATATCCGACATATGATCTCGAAATTCAACGGAACAAGTTCTGACGCCCTCGTATTTACTATACGAGGCCACAGGAACTGACAGAACTCAAATCGGAGTTCTCTAGCTCGATATTCAAAAATCTCGTATTCGCGACGTTATACGAGAAACGGTCATATCCACCATATGACCTCAGAGTTCAACGGAATGAGTTCCGATGGGCTCGTATTTACTATACGAGGTCATAGGAAATGACAGAACTCAAATCAGAGTTCTATATACCCTGCCTAGAGTTGTCTCCTATCGAGTCACGGGTAGAGGTTCGGGTCACTTTTATTGGGACCACTAGGGTTCTAGTAGCCCAATAAAAATCGGGATGTTACCATCCAATAAAAATAAAAAGATTTTTGTCCCCGAAAATTTGCTTAAAGTAGGGGGTGTAAGCGCAACATACCTGAGGAGAGAGCTCGGGGTGTTTTCTCAGACGAGAGTTTCGGGTTCTCATGTATACTCGCCTCGTCCGCAATTCAACCACAATATCTTACCATCGGAATGGTCTTGTTGCACAAAATCTTCAATTTAAAATTCACTATTCTGATCGGTTCAAGCTGGACGGATCTATCTGACTGCAGCTGTACTGGCGGTATATGAAGATGTTATTCTGGTTGTCGGAGGACTCGTCTCAAGGATGAAACATGAAACACATTATAGAGATTTCCCAAATCTGGGGGCAGGGCTAATCGATAGGAAACAGGGCCAACACGCTCTATCACCTGATAGGGGCCCAAATAGCGAGGATTTAGTTTCTTCTGCTTCCTCAACCGGGAGACACCATGCATGGGCTTGATTTTCAAAAATATCATTTCTCTCATGTTAAACCCCACCGGTCGGTGTCGCACATCATAATATTTGGCCTGTCGGCTCTGCGCTTCCCGCATTCGCTCTTGGATTAGCCGTATTATTGTCGTAGTATTATCAATATAAGCCACTACAAAGGCTTCTGGGTCCTCATCTTGAGCCAAAGTCGACAGAGTTCGGCAACGCCTTCCCTACAATACCTCGTACGGTGTTATCTTGATGTTGGCCTGATAGCTGTTATTATAAGAAAACTCGACTAAAGGCAGCTGTTATTCTCATGGCTCGTTGTACTGTACTATGCAGAGTCGGAGTAAATCCTCCATCGTCTGGTTCGTCCCTTCCGTCTGTCCATCTGTCTGAGGGTGGAAGGCGGTGCTAAAGGCCAACTTGGTCCCCAAGTATGTCTGCACCCGCCTCCACTCCTTGGATGTGAAATGTCCATCACGATCCGACGCAATGGTCTTCGGCACTCCGTAGAATCGAACCTCTTGCACTATGAACAATCTGGCAAGAACGTCCACTCCATTACCAAGTCGGCTTGTAATGAACCACGCTACCTTGGTAAGTCGATCCACGACAACCCATATAAAGATTTTTCCAGCATGGGATCGAGGTAAGCTGTGGTCTAAGTCCATGGAAATATCCTCAAATTTCCATTCTGTCGTCGGCAGGGACTGCATCAGGCCTCCTGGATTGCGGCATTCAGCTTTAAGCTTTTTGACATGCCTAACACTTGACCACGAAGTTGGTGACGTCTCTTTTTCATTCTGGACCAAAAAATGGTCATGCGCAGATCAACATATATCTTAACCAAACCAGGGTGAATAAAATACCTCGACTGGTGCGCTTCCCGAAAAATCTTATCTTGGACACCTTTGGTAGAGGGAATAAATATGTGGTGCCTGAACTGCATGATTCTATCGTGCAGGTTGAACTCCTCTTGTGCACCATACTGTAAGGACTGGGTGATTGGGACTACCTCCGGATCGACCTTTTGAGCTTCTCGTATTCGATCCCAGATGTTGCACTGAATGTTTTTCCAATATAGTTGTGTCTGGTACTCTTTCGGGTCCCTACGAGCAACAAGAGTAATCTCCAAGTCTATCGAAGACTGAAACCATTCCCTTGGAATCTGATTCATTCAGCACCCAGCTATCGAGGGTTGGAGGCTCAACGCGTCAGCAACTTTATTAGCCTTCTCGGGCGGTACTGAAGAGCGAAATCATAATCTCACAGAAATTCCAACCATCGGTGCTGCCGAAGGTTCAACTCTTTTTGAGTAAAAATGTATTTGAGGCTCTTATGGTCGGAGAAGATCTCGCATCTTACTCCGTATAAGTAATGTCTCCAGATCTTGAGGGTGAAAACAACGGCGCTCAATTCTAGATCATGGATTGCGTAATTCAGCTCGTGCGGCTTTTGCTGCCGCGACGCGCATGCTAATGCATTGTCATGTTGCATCAGAACAGCTCCTAATCTTTTCAGGGAGGCATCAACATAAATCTGGAATCCTTCGATTCTCGAGGGGATCGTAAAGATTGGGGCCGAAGTTAGCCGTTTGAACACAGTCTCACATTTTGGCGTTCATTGAAATGCAGCATCCTTTCTCGTAAAAGTTGTAATGGGTAACGCAATTTTTGAAAATTTTCCACAAATTTCCTGTAATACCCGACAAAACCAAGGAAATTTCGTATGTCTGCTAGTCGTCTTAAGTGGCGGCCAGCTTTGAACTGCCTGGATTTTGGCTTGATCTACCGCCACTCCATTCTTGTTGACGGTATGGCCCAAAAATCCGACCTCTTCTAACCAGAATTCACACTTGCTGAACTTGGCAAAGAGAGAGTGCTAACGAAGCTTAAGTAACACCATCTGTAGGTGTCTAGAATGGTCTGTCCTGGTCTTCGAGTAGATCAAGATGTCATCGATAGAGACTATCATAAAAAGATCTAGAAAGGATTCGAACACCTTATCTATTAGAGTCATAAAGGCAGAGGGGGCGTTAGTGAGCTAAAAAGGCATTACCATAAACTCGTACAGGCAGTCTTGGGGATATCATCTTCCCGAATCCGAAGCTGATAGTAGCCTCATCTTAGGTCCATCTTGGAGAATACGGATGCACCTTGCAATCGATTGAACAACTCATCGATCCTTGAAAGGGGATACGTATTTCGTATAGTGAGTTTGTTTAGTTCCCCGTAGTCTATGTACAAGCACAGTGTCCCGTCTTTTTTAACAAATAGTACAGGGGCTCCGCAGGGCAAGAAACTTGGGCGGACGAATCCAGCATTTATTAGTTCCTAAAGCTAAGTCTTCAACCCGGCCAATTCCTTAGGGGCAATTCGATAGGATGCTCGGGACACTGGTCGAGCTCCAGACACAAGCTCAATCTGAGGGTCAACCTCTCACTGTGGTGGCAAACCCGGGAGGGACTCAGGGAAAACATCCATGTTGAAGGTCCAACGCATAAGCTTCCAAGTGCGCTGCTCGGCCCTGCTGACCTCTCCGGTAAACTCTACACCTTCGGCCTCTCTGGCCCTGTCCACGCGTCGTCTGTCCTCCTTGAACTGCTCCTAATCCAGGTCGTCCTACCGCCTGCGGGAAGAAAGCTCTCATGTGTCCCGACTGCTGGCACAGAAAATGGTTCCCTACAAGGGGAACGTATTGTCAAGCTACTGGCATGGGCTGTGCTACTGGAGCTGGCCTGGACTCCTGCTGCGGTGTTGGGCGTGCTGGTGGGCGCCTATAAGGCTGCTTGCGCTGCCTCTGTTTTCACTCTCTCATGTTGGCGGGGAGAGGCTCCTCTATCTCGTCCTTGACCTCTGGGGACCTTGACCTGTCCCCGGCACTACTAGGTCATCATCATCTGGTCTAACTCCAACGCAGCAGCGTGAGTTGTTATAGTGTGGAAGGTGGACTGAGAGATCATGATCAAGACCTGTCTCGAGTCACCTCGCAAGCCTCATATAATCGAGCAGCTCTATCTCTATCTGTGGTTGCTAGGTTCCCAGCAAAACGTGTCAGGTTGTTAAACTTTTTCTCGTAGTCTGGCATCGTCCGGTCACCCTGACGGATGTGCAGGAACCTCTCTTGTAGTGTCGCTCAGTCGGTGTCCGAGATGAAGTGCTCCAGGAAAGCCTCTGAAAAATCCCCATACAGGATAGTGCTCAACGGTCGTCCTCTGAACGTCGAGCGGCTGGCCGCCCTCCACCAGTCTCTACATATCCCTCTAACAAGGTCACCACTGGTGACACTGCAGCTACTGTCGGGCACAATATTCCTACCAACAGCTCCTCTACGCGCTAAACTCACTCTTCTGTCTGTATGATAGTCTCCGTGCCTCTGAAGGTGGGAGGCCTTAGCTCCAGAAAGATCGTCAGTAGGTCAGTGGGTACCACCAACTGCTGTGGTGGCTGTGCCAAAGCTATCTGGAAGGTCGCCAGGATAGCTGTCAATGTTTGCCCCCAAGTTGGTGTCAGCAAACGGTACAAATGCAGTGGTAACTGGGATTGGAGGTGGGGTGGCAAGGACATATCCTCTAGAGGAGGATCTCCCGTTACTAGACTCTGCTATGTCTCGAGAAGTAATAGGAAAACAAGTGTCAGTATTTTGCAAAAGTGGGGAATATTTACAAAAGACTAACAAAGCGGAAACAAAAGTGTGCGAGTGTGCTATAACACAGTCTAGAATCCCTAAGTCTCTACAATATGGGCTACCAGGCTTCCGCTGCATGGTTCGTCCCGAACCAAAGAACGAAGCGAGGGACGGAAGGATAATGAGACTGCACCACAAGGACGAATCGTGATCGCTCTGATCTATTTGTAAGCCCCCCCCCCCAACCTTTGCCTCGGGTCGGGCCGGAGGGGATCTTACTTAACCAAGACGTCCACTCAGTGCTCCTTAGGAGTAACGACGCAATCCACTAAGCATTAGTTAGCCGCCTTGCTCGGCTTGAATCACAACATTCGCATCTCATCACGGAGTTTAGTGGAAGCATTAATAGGAAGCCACAGCAAATATATATAACAATATATATTAAACAGAAAACGCAAAAGGTCGTAGACACTGTTTATACATGAAACCCGTAGGCTAAAATAGTACTACAACTAGCAACTCCTCTCACTCTCTCAACTTTGCTCGCAAGTACTCACGTCTCGAAACTCTGGAGACAACGGGGGTACCTCTACTCGGGTAGTCCTATCAGCTGGCGTATCGTACTGCAGCAGTTGGATGCTACGGTGTTTCATCTCCTGTGAATGGTTATTTAAATAATCGTTAGTCATAGAGCTAAGTGTAATCAAATCTCCTCCCCGAATCTATATCTTGGGGACGAGCGCACGCACCCAACAAAATAAGATAACTGAAGCAAGAGAGGTTTAGCACAGCATTTCATAAATAATCTAGGAGCAACAAAAAAGAGGTGAAGCATGGTATAACTGGACTAGCAACAACAATATACATCAGTTATAATTTAGGCTCCACTAGCACAACAGCATAACAGCTATTCACAACCCGTGCAAACATTGCAGGCATTCACAGCCGCGTACACATCGCAGGTATTCACATCTGCGTACACATCGCAGGCATTCACAGCCGCATACACATCGCATGCATTCACAGCCGCGCATAACACCCTATGTCGACATAGTATGGACCGTTTCTTTTCAAGCAGCGTAGCGAGTCCCGCAGGCCTCACTGATGTGATCATCGGTGATAGTGGTCAGTCATACCACTTCTGGTGGTGGTCATACCGCATAGCCCAGGCCTTAACGTAAAATCCCGTGTACTCTTGGATGTGAGTGTCATCCAGCGATTCATCATTTTGGCCGACCAGCGGAGAAAAACCCAACGGGGACAACATAACGGTCGGTCACACGTGGTACCCATCTCCCTGTCGCCTTGAGTCATCGACCTTCCCGCACCGGTACGAACGGTCTGTGAAAGGGACTGACCCGCCACAATTTACCGCAAGCAATTCGCAAGCAATCAAGCAAACAATCATGCTAATACGCACCGGGTCTGCGACGACCTGCCCTACTATACGTCAACCTTCAGGCAGCGACGCTCAGCTCGACTTTTGACAGGGAGCATTGGAGCGCTTTATTTGAGGCAAAACCCGGAGGAACACCTCAGCTCCGGTTATCCCCAACTAAGTCTCAACCTTAACAAACAACTACTTGTCAAAACAGGACTCATGCTTATAATAGTAAATTTTAGTAACGAAAATGCAGTGATTAAAGTTGTTGATAATAAACGCTGCATAAAGAGATGTGACCAGTACAAAACTGGAGTAGTACTGAAACGGAAGTACTGAAATGAAATGAACTTGACCAGTACGAGACTGTAGTAGTACTGAATTGATAGTACTAAACTGAAATAAACTTGACCAGTACGAAACTGGAGTAGTACTGAATTGAAAGTACTGAACTGAAATGAACTTGACCAGTATGTGACTGGAGTAGTACTGAATTAAAAGTACTGAATTGAACTTGACCAGTACGGGACTGGAGTAGAACTGAATTGAAAGTACTGAATTGAACTTGACCAGTACGGGACTGGAGTAGAACTGAATTGAAAGTACTGAACTAAAATAAATAGAGGAACTGGACCAGTACAAGACTGGAATAATCATAAAGAAAATGATTAGTAGTCTAATCACTTCATTCAGGAGGCTTCAGTTCCATCTCCGTTCTCAGGAGACATTTTCAGCTCCTTCATTTTCATGAGGTATGTTCAGTTCCTTCTCCGTTTTCAAGAGGTATGTTCAGTTCCATATCCGTTCTCAGGAGATTTCTTGGGTTTCACTAATTATTAAGATCTAATAACAATTCAGTTGCGCCCTTTTAATCACGGCTTAATCGGATCATGGGAAGTTTATTATGAGTTATATTTTTATAGCATTGTTAAGAGCACACCTAATTTGGATATTAGCACATCAGAAATCAAAATAACTCCTACTTTTTTAGGTTTTTCATAACCCCTTAGGAGCACACCCGCCGGCCCCTGTGCGAATGTCACAACCCGCTTTTTCTCCGAAATTTAAGAAGTATCAGAGTAGAAGAAAACGCGCGTTGTGATGCCACGTCGGACAGGGGATAACTGTCGACGCTCAGGCAACCACCAACTGCTAAGACTATGAAAGTTCAAAAGCTATAATGATGCGTAAATCAATTATATTTTTTTTTGAGGTCGTATCCCTCGGCTTCGTGGATCAACTAGTCCACCCTTCAAAATTATACTTATACGTAGCGGAAAATACTTTATTCATTTTTTTTAACACCCTAAGAGAATGCTTAAACGTCCCCAGGGGACACCTAAGGCTATGCAAGACCCTAGATTTAATTTATATAATATATATAGGAAATGCCCTTTTACGCGGTTTGAAAATAGTGATTAAGCTTTTTAGAAAGGAAAACATGCGGTCTATGTTTTTAATATAATAATTATTTTCTTTATAGGTTTTAAAGTAACTAGCAAACTAACATAAATCATCCCAGAAGCAAGTTCAATAAACTCCAAAACAGGAAATCTAGCAGTATAAGCAAAGTACAAAGCATCTAAAAGAGAAACCACCAGTGAGCGCCAACAACTGACACGAACCCACTGGTGAGTAGGCATATCTGTACTACAAGTCTAAAGAAACTACCTCCCAGGAGTGAGGAAAAGAAAACTCAACAGCAGCTATAGCACTAGCAACTCCAGAGGAAACCTAGCCGCACAGTCGGCTATAAACCTGAACCTGAGGCATTCAAAAAAAAACGCTTCAGCAAAGCAATATATATATGAAAATGAAACAATAGAGTAAGGAAAAAGTGAAACAGGTAAGAGCTAAGGTAAACAAACGAAGGATTAATACTCGCCATGAGTGAGTAAAAAGGGGTGCACCAAGTGCACGGGCGAAGTCGAGCCTCACAAATCTCTGCAGGAAGGATTAGCAAAATAAATAAATCCTAGTATAAAGCTAGAGCAGAAAGAGTCACCTAATACTGGAGATGGACAAAAATCAGAAATAAGGGCCTAGACTGGTGGCAACGGTCCAACCACGTCTAACAGGCCTAAACATCTCAAGGTGCTGTGGTGGTGGCATCAGTCCAACCCAACCAAACAGCTCACATTGTCTTAATAAGACAAGAAGTAAAACAATGGTGGCGGCATCGGTCCGACCCACCTCAAAACCACATCCTACTCCAGCACTAAGTGACTCGGGAAAACCCTAACCGGTAGTTCCATGAACCACCATGAAGTCAACACTGAACCCTAACATCTACAGTAACCCACCTAGGAGACTTAGCTGCCAAGCGGCTGACAGCGTTGGTTAATTAGACACGCATCCAACCTCGCAAATTATATTCGACTTGCGTACACAAAGCACTACAGATAATTAAACACTTGAAAATATTATGTTGCAAGCAGTTATCTTGGGCTAAACTTCAGTATCAAGAGGTCTTACACCTACGAATTCTATAAGTTTACCAACGAACTAAACCCCTAATTTGTTTATTCGAGTAATTTGATACGAAGCAAAAGAAAGTAACACAACACTAAATGTATCCAAGTTATTTAATACTACACATGCACAAGTAGATTGGTACCACACATGTACGATTAGTTTACTGCCAAAACATATACGCTTAAATTGAGAGGATTTGATACCGCACCTAAGCAAGGGAGTTTGGCATAAAATTCAAACCAGGGGATCGACGCTAGGCAAAAAAAAAAAAAAAAACATGAGATCTGGGTGGTTTTGATACAAATCCGATTTCGGTGCATCTACGGAGCGGGTTATAAAATAATCTAGCAACTAATTAAAACCAACCATAGCTATGATTTACACCCAAGGAAGACTGCATCCAATGAAAATATCTCATAGAACGGACAAGCTTACCACCGAGGGCTCTCGCGTTATACCCGATCGGGACAATACTCCTAGCAATGGAACACTTGACATTAACAAACTAAGGAGAGGAGATGTGAGGCCTTGCAGCGATTTTTCATAAGCATAACCACTTAAAGAAAAAATATATATATGTGTATCTATCCAACATTAGCTTTCAAAAAAAAAACAAGCGATCCAAGACAAGATATGAAGGTGCTTTGGCAAGGGAAAACTTGCCTTGACTTATGGAGGAGTTCGGCCAGCAATGATCTTCCCAGTAGGACAAGGATCACAGCAAAGTCTTAAGAAAATCTGGACGCAACTTGGCTAGCAAGGGCCGGCCAACGCAATCTCTTCCAAGCCTCCGGCCACCAAAGCAAACGGACAGCACCTAAGCCCCTAAACCGCCGGTCTTAAGCAACCTAGGCCAAAAAACTTCCTGGACAACCCAACCGGGGAAGAACAACACCATCAAACCAAGAAAAAACCGCAAACCTAATCTACCAATCGGGCAAAAGAGATGGTGAAATCCCAAAATAGTTACCTCGGAACGAAAATCTAGCCTAGAGGAGTACGAATCCGGCCTCGAACTGGAGATCCGGGCTGAAGAGGGAGGCGAACGGGCGGTCGGAGCGCTGCGGGGCTTCCGCCTGATTCTTCTTCCGCTCGGGTCGGCCTGCGTCGGGTTTGGGGGGGGAGATAACCTAATGAATTTATATATATATATATATATATATATACTTATTTATTTATATACATATATTTATATATATACACACTAACACACATATATATATATTTATACATACACACTAACACATATATATATATATATACATACACACTAACACATGATCGCAGGCACGCACACGCAAATTATTGAAAACTTGCATGTCTACAACACGCGTTATGCCCTAAATGCGCAAACATGAAAATATGCTCGCACAAATGACGACTCGCTAACTAGCGACCGTCGAAAAGGCGCGAAAACTAACGCTCTCGGATTCCGAACAAATCCGCACCGTAGCTAAACACTCGGGCTACGAAAACATCAGCGAAGACGGGCACAACCTCCGGCGACCACACACTCGGGCTAACCTCACCCAAAGCCAAAGCACAAGGATTCCCTAAAAGGCTCAGTCGGGCCTCCAAAACAGACGCCGGCTAGCTGGGGAAACCATACAACAGGCTATAACCTCTAAGAACACTTAACGAGATACTCTAACAACGTCACGAGCCAGAAATGCGCCAACGTAACGCCAAACGAGGACTTAAATAATTGCCGAAAAATTCGGGGGCGTTACAGCGAAATCCCGTAACCCCGACTCGCGGCATGCCCTAGCGATTTCCTTCCTCTTGTTCTTGACGCCACCGGCCGACGACTCGCCTGGCCTTCGATTTTCCGACGCCACGGATGCTCGCCGGCCTGGTATCGTTACGACGTCGTTGTTGCTCGGTGTTCCGACGCCTATGCTACTCGCCGGCCTCGTATTGTTCCGGCGTCGTTGTTTCTCGATGTTCCGACGCTGATGCTGCTCGCCGGCCTGGTTCTGTTCCGACTACTGTTGCTGCTCGCCGGCGTGGTACTGTTCTGATTTTTGTTGCTGCTCGCCGGCGTGGTACTGTTCCGACGGCACTGCAGGTGAAATGCCCTCCGACTACTGCTGCTAAACAGTACTCTGACTGCTCGTCTGGAGTTCACCCGCTGCTCATTGTTCCTCTGTTCTGACTCCATTGTTTTGCTTGAACTTCATTTGGATCTTTGAGGTATATTTCTTAAGTACTTTGTTTGGATCTTTCATGGAGTGTTCAACCGTTTTTGGGCGTTTTACATTTTCCCTGTTTGCTTTGCGGTAGGATAAATCTTGATCATTTAATCATTTCTATAGTTATAGGTTGAAGGTCCACTTAAATTCTTTAGCCCAACACACCCCTTACGTAAATTTTATCTACAAGCAATCGTAGATTTCAACGATAGTCTAAATGCAATGTTCACAAGTTATGCTGAAAAATATGCGGAGGTTATGCAGTATCTTGTTAGTACATGGATTGGAGCAGCACCAAGAGCACGACGCTGATTCTCATCATTGAGGAGCGTGTTAAGGCCTCCCGAAGAGAGGGAAGTGGCTCAGGATGGAGAACATGCAAGCGAATAGCATCAAACTCCATGTTGAGCCCCATAAGGAAGACGTGGACACGGAAACGATTTGTCTTTCTGAAGGGTCAGCGCATCAGCAGTGCAAACAGTCGTAAAAGTATTGAAGAAGTCCAGTTCCTGGTAGAGGGGCTCAAACTCGGAATAGTAGGCAGAAACAGACATAGTGCCCTGCTTCAACTCCAGAACACGGCGAGTGAGCTCATACACTTGCATCGAACTGCCTGCCTGAGAGTAAGTATCACGGGCCCGAGTCCAAATATCATATGCGTAGTCCAACAACATATAACTACGATACACCTGAGGGGGCATCGAGTGAAGTAATCACGAGACAACCAAAGAATTTTTCGCATCCCATTTTTTCAATGTGGGCTCGGTACGTGGTGGCTCAACGGTGGTACCATCAATATGTCCATACAACCGGTGGCTGCGAATAGCATGCTGGGGCGTCCGAGACCACTCCAGATAATTTGTGACATCCAAGGCAACAGTAGTGATCTTCAATAAGCCAGATTGGTCATGGCTCCGAGGAGGGTCGGCAGACAAACCGATTGGAACACCGGAATGAGGAGCCGTGGAGAAAGTGGATTGATCATCCATGGAGAAGAGATTGAAGAGCTCCAAATCAGAGAAGACGACTTCCAACGGGCCCCCCGTAGATCATGACTCCGGAAGGAACACCGGAGGAGGTGAGCAAGAGGTCTCTGGCTGCCCCATAGAGGACAAAACAGCCGGAGACGTGGGGGGCCGCCCGGAAGGCCGAGCAAAGAAGGTCCCCGGAGGAGGAGCGCCGCGGAATAGGAACGGCCTTAAGAAAGAGGCGAACAGGAGCGGCGGACTGGCGACGGCGATGGAAACGAGCGGGCGAGCGGGGGAGCGGGCGAGCGGGCGAGCGGGCAAGCGGGCGAGCGGGCGAGCGGGCGAGCGGGAGGAGACGAACGAACAGTCGAGCGGGAGGAGGCGAGTGAACGGGCGAGCGGGCAAGTGGGAGGAGGCGAGCGAACGGGCGAGCGGGAGGAGGCGAGCGAACGGGCAAGCGGGTGCGACGAGATCAATGATCGAGCTGGAGCGGCGGAAGACCTAATCCTCCAATACCAAGTAGAAATCGGGAATTAATCTTGTAATGCCCTAAACCGGGCTACACACTCATATATATATGAACACTAGCATGTGACATATCACGTGGAATACATAACTCGATATCGAAAAATAAAAACGAATATTCAACTTTTAATTGGTGCAATTCCTAGTTTGCATGATCACGGTAAGCAGAAAAAAATTTCTAATAAGACTTGCACCTGAACTTGAGTGTGAGTCATGTGCACCCACTATAAACATCTACACATTTCATTGATTGCAGTTTATGTCATTACAATAATGATTTTGTGTTATACTCCGGAGTAGGCTAATAATTTTGGATATTTCTGTTTGACTCAGTTACTTGTTTGAATTTACTAGCTTTACTTCAGGATAAATTTGGTACTTGTACATCTTTGATTCTCTGACTCGTGGTATATTTTACTTTACACACTTATTATTTCAATATTATGTGGTCAAGTTTTTGGATTCCTAGAGGTTTATTTTGTTGTTGCTTCGTCAGCTTCTATGTATTTTGTTTCCAGTACTGTCGGATTTGGTTATTATGTACTATTTATAAATAGTCATTTTCTTTTGTGTCATGCACAACTGCTAGGTTTATTTTGTACTGAAATTCAATATTAATAGCATGATCATCTCTTTGGTTCATTGCATTAATATTTTGTATCGGCATTGTGTGGAATGAGATTTTACTAAAGTACGTGTGGATCAACTTTTTCACCGCCTTACATTAAGCTTCCACATAAAAAATAAATTAATTATTTTAAATCTAATAACACTAAATCAGCTCCCGCCTAACAGACATGGAATTTCTTTCGCCCATGTCTGCGGCATCACAACCCGCCTGTATCACGCTCTGATTTTTGTTATTAGACGGGTCGTGACAGTTTGTATTAGAGGGAGGCTGAGCATCTTAAAATTTACTATTTTATAATTTTTACATATTTTGAATTTTATTATATAAATATATATACATGCATCATTTCTTCACTCATCTTGTCGTTGTTTGTTGTTCAAGGCTGAAGTGTTCATACTACACTCATAAACATGAGTAGTATGCACACGAATGTTAAGGGGTTATGGGAAAACTTAACATTTATGTGCATATGAACTTTCATTATGATATACACCGCTTGCAAATATTAAATGGATATGGGCAGTTTAATATATTCAAGTGTGATGACATTAGTATCATAATATGCATGACATGTCAAGCGATATGGGCATTTAACATGGCATGTGTATTCGTTGAACATTTTTAGGAATGCATTTTAGGCACAATTGCATTGCATGCATAGCATAAATCATTGCAAAAGTGTTAAGCTAAGAACAACAGATGACGATTGTACACGCATGAATTTTACATATCATTTTCTATCGCACGCGATTTTGTTGATGCATTTGCATTTGCATGGTCATTACCTATAGTTATCCAATGAAAATGATGTAATTATTACATGATTTACGTTCGACAGTATTAAAGTACTAGAACCTCTAGTCTCAATCTTTTATGTTCAACTTGACTGTTTCTCTTACTTGTTTCTCTTGTATCTCTTTCTAAATAACCTCTAAGCGATCGCAGCGCAGGCAGGCTACCTCTTCTACGGGAGGAGCTTATGGAGATACCATTACCCAGCTGTTAAGGCAAATTTTGGAACACCTGACTCCCCTGGAAGAGGATCGCCAAACTCCTGATCCAGCTCTTGGTTCTGGTAACGCAGGTACAGCTGGAGTAGCTATCACCACTGCTCCTCCTGGAGCCACCCCTCCTGCACCTGGCTCTGGAATAACCTCGCATATCGTCACCCTGGTGACCCTGCCCGTGTCAAATCTGACTGCTCCTGTACAATGGAATATACTCTGACATTCAAGGGGTTGAATCCACCGTCTTTCAATGGTGTTCGAGACTACATCGTGATATCTGAATGGATCTCCCAGATGGAGAAACATTTCGAGTATGTTAGAGTTCCGGAAGTTCAGCGGTGCATCTTGTGGACTACCAGCTGACCGAGAATGCGTACACCTAGTGGCTTCAGCGCCGCAATCTCCACAATTCTGCCACCATGACCTGGAGACAATTCAAGGATGTTGTTATGGAGAAGTTCATCTTTTCTATGGAGGGGGACAAATTAGTTGAGAAGTTCTTGTCCTTACAGCAGCCCGGCGGGAAAGTGACCTTGTATAAGAAAGAATTCTCACGTCTATGCCTCCTTGCCGCGGAGTTCGTGTCAGATGAAGCTGAGAAGATCAATCGTTTCTTGAAGGGACTCAGACATGACTTTCGTTAGCATGTGGTGGCTCATGGCGCCACCACCTACGTCGAGACTGTGGAAGCCGCCTTGCAGGTGGAAGCTATTGAGCTGGATCGTACTGCTAAGGTAGTCCAGCATGGTACAAGCAATGTCGTCGCATTTGACCACAAGCGCAAGGGTGCTCCATCTCAGGAGCAAGCTATGTTGTTAAAGGCGCGCCTAAGGCTCCGGGCTCACCAGGCTCAGAGGTTTGCGTCTTCGAGCGCCTTTTTTTGGCCTTTGGACATTAAAAGCCCGCCTGTGTGTGATTTTTATTGCAAATATTTTTTTGAAAATAATGAAAAAAAAAATGCAAGAACTCAAAAAATTTTATAGGCTTTGGTATTTTTGAAATATAATCGATCATTGAGACTTAGATATGATGCAAGCGATCATATTGATTTTATTTTTTTAAGAGATATAAATAATAATAATAATGAATGATTAATGAGTAAAATATATGAAGAATATGTTTAAGAAGATAAATTAATGTTTGATGTTGATTATTTAAAATGAATGTGGTTGCGTCTTGTCTTCTTCGGGCGCGCCCCTGCACCTTGAGCCTTGCACGTAGGCTCCAACACCTCATTGCGCCTTGGTGCGCCTAGCGCCTTTAATAACTAAGGGAGCAAGGCCCTAAGTCCAAGGAGGTGTGTGCCTTTTGCCACAAGGTGGGTCATGCCGCCCAAGTCTGTCGTCATCTCCTGAAGAAGCAGAAGATGGTTGTTCCTGCACAACAACCTCAGGTGACACTTTCCTCTTCCTCTTCCGCCTGTGCTTACTGCAAGAGACCGAAACACTTAGTGAAAGACTGTCGTTGCAAGCAGAATTTTTGCTACTGTTAGAAAAGCCCATGTAAAAGGCCCATTATTGGGCCTTGTTTTATTCTTTTTCCTCTTCTTTTATTAGTCTCACAGCTTGTATAGGGTTTCCTCCCTTCTCTTCTCTCCTACATATTTGTATTCTCTCCTTGTATTTACACATATAAGAAATATGTACAAATTTTTGAGCTCTTTCTACATGGTATCAGAGGGACACATTGCCTCCTGCGGACTCCAACTTCTATCCGCCTAGCTACCTGCGGACTCCAACTTCTATCCGTCTAGCTACCTGCGGACTCTATCCTCTATCTGTCTTTCTCTGCTCAAATGCGGCTTGCGATCTCTTGCGGCCTGCTTAGTATATCCTCTCTTCTCCGACTAGCTACCTGCGGCCTCTTTTTCCGCTAGCTGCTTAGCTATCTGCGGCCTGCAGTCTTCTGCGGCCTCTATTCCTGCATCCGTTTCCTCTTCATCTCTGTAGTTCCACCCTCCTCGGGCTTCTTATAGCATCCTCTCTTTGTCCTGTGGGGACCACTTCTCCCTGCTGTTCTACTTCAGTCTGTTGTCTGTTCCTCCAGTGCGTTGCGGTCTGCCCTTCCCCTGCTCTGCTTCACTCCTACCTTGCGAGCTTCTACCCCAGTCCAGACCGAGCTCTCTTCTCGCTCGCAGTCTCTCTTCTCGCGGTCTCTCTTCTCGCGGGCTCTCTTCTCACGGGCTCTCTTCTCGCGGACTGCGCTTTCCTCTCTTCTCGCGGGCTCTCTTCTCGCGAGCTCTCTTCTTACGGGCTCTCTTCTCGCGGGCTGCGCTTTCCTTTCTTGCGGACTACTCCAGTCCGTCGCGGCCTACTCTAGTCCCTCTTGTGGACTATCTCCAATCGCGCCTTGCAGTCTGCCCTGTGATTTCCCTTCTTGCGGACTGCTCCAATCCGCCGCGGCCTACTCTAGTCCCTCTTGCGGACTCTCCATTCGCGTCTTGTGGCCTGCCCTTTACAATCGCGCCTTGCTTCTTCGCGGCCTGCCAGTCCGCCGCGGCATGCCCTTTCTCATCGCTGCGGATTGCTCCAGTTCGCTGCGGCCTCCTTCTCGATTTTTTTACTCTAGTCGCCGCGGCCTTCCCTTCGGGGTTCTTGCTCGCCCTCTTCCCAGCGGGCTCCTGCTTCTGTCCGCTGCGGCTGGCCGCCTGTTCTACTTCCTCTCCCCGCAATGGCTTCCAGTGACTCAACTACGGCTAGCACATCTACAGACCGTCCGGCACCTGTTCCTGAAATCCGTAATGAGCTGCGGATTACCACAATATCCCTCTCCGAGAAGAAGAATTTTATCTCATGGGTTCATTCTGTTCGCGGGTTCTTCAGGGCAAGGGCCTTTTGTCTCACCTCACTCAGGCTCCGTCATCTCCATCTACCGACGACTGGCTCCGCAATGATGGTCGTGTTCAGACATGGCTCCTCAATTCCCTCGATGGCGAACCTTATCAGATGGTCATGTATCACGATACGGCCAAAGCTATGTGGGATGAACTGCATTCTCTGTACTCGGGTAAAGACAATCTCCAGCATCTCTATGACATCCTCACCGATCTTCTGGCTCTCGACACGGGGGGGCTTCGGACATGACCTCTTTTGTCGCTCGTGCAAAGACTATCGATGAGGCCTGGATACAACATCAACCATCTACCAATGACCATGCTACTCAGCATGCTCAGAAGAAGGCCGTCTGCATTTCCATCATGATGGCTCGTCTCCCGCCTCACCTTCAGAATATTCGCACCCAGATTCTGGCTTCCTCAACTGTACCCTCCTTATCTGATGTATGCTCCAAGCTCCTTCGTGTTTCACCTCCTCAGGACACTACTGCGCATCCGCCCTCGGCCCTTCTACAGCTGACCAGTCCTCCCTTACTGCCCCCACCTACCTTCGTTCGTGGTGGACGTTCGGGATCTCGGGCGCGGTGGTGGGCGTCGGCCGACTTGTTCCTACTGCGGAAAGGACGGCCACTATGCGGCAACCTGCTACAAGAAGATTGGTTATCCTCCTCGTCCGACAGCCTCGGTTGCTACGGACACATCCTCTGTTGCTCCTTCTGACCTTGAGGATGTTCGTCTCCAGGTCCAGCAACTCTAAGGGCTGCTCAACACGCCCTCTGCCTCCATCTCCACCGCCTCCAACGCAGGCACTGTTTGTTTATCCACCAGTCCGTGATGGATCTTGGACTCGGGTGTCACTCATCATATTACCTCGCAACGTCCACCCACGTACACAGATTCTCCTCATCTGAAGTGTATCACCGTGGCAAATGGGGAGACGGTTCCAGTCTCCGGCTCGGCTGACCTTTTACTCAACCCATCGATCCCCCTTCGCTCGGCTCTTCATGTTCCGAGCTCCCTGTTCAATTTACTTTCTGTTGGTCGCCTTACTCATGATCTAAATTTCTTTGTCCTATTCACCCCCTCTTCCTTTCTCGTACAGGATCAGCGGACGCGAACTACCATTGGTAAAGGCACACTGCAGAGCGGGCTCTACCTTCTCGATGACTATCTCATCGTCCTCTCTTTTGTCTCCTCCAGTGAGTGGCATCGACGTCTTAGCCACGCTCCTCTCTCGGTGCTCCAGCGGGCTCTTCCTGATGTATCTCTTCATCCTTTTCAGTGCGAGTCTTGTATCCTCGGCAAGCAGCTGCGTTCTTCTTTTCCTGCACATTGTACCCGGAGCATTGCTCCCTTTGATTTAGTGCATTCAGACATTTTGGGACCTTATAAAGTTACTAGTATTTCTGTTTATCGCTATTTTTATCACGTTTATTGATGACTACTCTCGCACAACATGTCTTTACTTACTCCGTGATCGTACAGAGCTTCCCCGTGTTTTTCGGGCTTTTGTCCTTGAAACTCGTACGCAATTGCACACCACCCTCAAAACATTACACACCGATAATGCTCGCAAATACACTAGCCATGACTTTGCAGCCTTGTGCTCTGAATTCGGGATTCTTCATCAAACATCTTGTGCTTACACACCCCAGCAAAACGGTGTTGTCGAACGGAAGAACCGGCACTTGTTTGATGTTGCCCGCTCTCTCATGCTTTAAATGAATGTTCTCAAAAGTTACTAGAACTTTGCGGTCTCTACTGTGTGCTTCCCGATCAACCGTCTCCCTTCCTCTATCCTTCAATATGCTACTCCGTTTAACCTACTATTTCCCTCTACTCCGGCTTTCCCTCTACTGCCTCGGGTTTTTGGCTCCACCTGCTACATCCACTGGCTGGGTCCGTCCTTGGACAAGTTGGACCCCCGGGCGGCTAAACATGTCTTCGTCAGTTATTCTTGTACGCAGAAAGGCTATGTATGTTACTCTCCCGCTAATCGCAAGGTCTCTGTTTCTGCCGATGTTACCTTCCGGGAAGATCAACCGTTCTTCTCTGCTCCTTTACACACTCCTTTCCCGCTGCAACCTCTACCACCACTTATCCCGAGACCAGTTATCCTCGTTACTACACCTCTGCCACTGGTACCACCTGCTCCGACTTCTGCCCCCTCCAGGCCACCTGTTATCCGTGTCTACTCTCGGCGCCCGTCCGACTCTGTTGTCCCTCTGCAGTCGGCCTCGACCTCAGCTACTCCGCGCCCTGCTGATCAGGTACCTGACTCCACTGCTCATCCTCTGGCAAACTGTGTGTCCTTGTATCGTCTCTCCCCTCACCTCCACACATTTTCTACTTCTCTTTCCTCGATTTCGGTTCTTAACTCTGTGCAGGAGGCGCTACAACATCCTGGTTGGTGGGCCGCTATGGAAGAGGAAATGGCTGCTCTCTGGGCCAACCAGACATGGTGATGGGGAACCATCAGATGCACCTGGAGGGGTTCGCCGCAAGGCGGGACCCACATACATGTACTCGCGCAGGAAGACTTGATCGGACCCACATACATGTCAAAAAACTATATTACTTCATTTTTTTCAGTTTTATTTCGATGTATTTTATGGGCGAACCCACCGGCCAATCACAGTCATTGATGGGGGATGCCTTAGCTTCTCTTTTATTATAAATAGGATGTAGAGGGGCTGAATTCAGTCATTGTTGGACTTGGAGAAAGGCTTTCCTGGATTCCAGCGATCCCTCCTCGGTGCCGACGGCGTGGAACCCTATGTGACGACTCCTAGGCCGACAAACTTTCCCCCAAGGTAAACCCTACCCCCCTCCATACTTTTCCACCTTCTTCCCCTCTTCTCCACAGCCGGAAAACACCCCAAAGCCCCACCCAAACCCGATGGTGGCTGCTGGACCGCCGCCCAGCCTTTCCCCATCCGTCGGCCGTAATCCCGCCCCCCCCCCCCCTTTCCTCCTTAGACAACTCGTCGTCCTACAGCCAAAGCTACAGCCCCACCGCTACTTTCCTCTTCCCAAAACCGGCCACCCCTAGGGTTTCTTAGCCCTAGCCGACCACTCATCTCCCCTCCCTTCGTGAATCAACTTCCCACCGCTCCAAAAACCGTAGATCTATTTTGATCTAGTGCTACCACCCTACGATCCGTTATTTTCACCGCACAAACCTTCCACTTTTGCCCGGATCCGCTCCTAAACATCGGATCTACTCTCCCTCGGTCCGGATCTACTCATTTGTGGCTGGATCCGCCGTTTCACCTTCTGTTACCACTACTTTCCACCGAGTGCAGCCACCGTCACCGTCGTCTCGCCACCGGTTCCACCTCCGATCGTCCGTCTTTACATCCGGCCCTCAAATCCTTCAGTGCCTCGGTTCAGCCCTCAACGTTGTGAGCATTTATGCTATTGTGTTCTGTGACTTGACATTTTCATTTGGTTGTTTATCTATATTGTGCTGTGATTATGGTTGTGTGGTAGTTATTTTCCTTTTATGCTATTAATTGTTTGTGGATTTATTCGACGTGCGCTTGCTTAGGCCCTCAGAGCGGAGGAAGCCGTTGCCAAATTGCGGAAATAATTATTTGTCTCTTTATTTTAATTATCTGTGTGGTAATCTAAATTTCATTGCTTATAATAATTATTGTCGTTATCCGACAGTCACATTGCATTTAGCGTTGCATTAGTGTGTTCCCCGCACCCGCACTTAGAGTCTTAGGGTCTGTTTGGGACAGCTCTGGCGGATTGAAAAGATGCTGTCCGGATAGAGCTGTTTTAAAATAGATCTCTGAGGAGCAGTTTTGAAAAGCTGCAGAGTGTTTGGGTGTTCTGTGCAGAAGTGCGCTTTGAAGAGTGATTTTCTATTTTTTATCTGTTTGGAGAAACAACTTTTGGAAGCTGTTTTTTTAAAAACTAAAATATATAAATATATAAAAGTAACTGATAACATGAGTCTTTTACATAGTTCTAGAATATAGGGAAAAAGGTCTTCCAACATCCGACGACTGCTTTTTTCAATCCTTCTGATCACCTGTTCGAAAATAAATTGATATGACTCAAACTTTTGATATTTTAAATCCTTTATTTTTTTAGTAAAAAATTGATCGAATTTTTACCTCCGCGTACTGTATATGTCTTCGACAATGCTATCTCGTAATGTAGACATATGTTCTGCTCCAGCAGCATCACACATATCGCCTTCAATATCATCCACTGTCGCAGGGTCTTCATCCTCTGAGGTAACGAAAGAAAACTCATCAGCATCACAAGCATTAAACTCAGGGTCCCAGCGAGACGGATGTCTCCTAATGAAGTTATGTAAGGTCATTGTTGCTAACACTATGTAACGATGTTTCTTGAAGTTATACTGAGGCATTTTGCTCAAAATGTGGCACTTTTTTTCCACACTCCAAACGTTCGCTCGATCACACTGTGAAGAGATGAATGCGCCTTATTGAAATGTTCTTGCCTTCCTTGTACAGGCCGACTCCCACGGGCAAAGTCTGTCAAGTGATATTTTGTTTCTGGGTACGGCTTCAAGTAACTCATCTTTAACGGGTATTCAGCATCCACTAAGTAATATTTACCTGCATTTACTTGGTTTGTTAAACAGGTAAATATTATGAAATACAAAAAATTTGAATGAATGTAAACATATTGATTAGTATACCTTGTGGGGGATGCGGAAAATGCAATCTATCGTCTGCCAATGCGCGCGCGAAGATGCGACTATCATGAGCAGATCCCTCTCATACAGCCAGGGCAAATGTAAAACACATGTTAAAATCACATACTGCCATTACATTTTGCGTCGTCATGTCATGACGTCCTATGTATCGTACTTGATCTTCTACGGGTATCCTCGCATCAACGTGTGTACCGTCAATGGCACCAACGCAATCCTTGAAGAATGACATGTAACGAGGATCATATCTTATCTCAGCCGGAATATCTCTGAACTGACGGTCAATAGGCTTTATAGTATCAATTGAGAGTAACAAAAGAGATTTAAGCCCTTTCGCAAAATATCTTCTAATTGTTTCGGTCGAGTGTTGGAACCGTTCTTTCGTTAATCTAACGGAACCTCGTTGTGCTAAGATATACAATGTAATCCATAGGACTTCTCTTGAGCACGTCCGCTGTGATCCTTGAAGTTCATGATCTGCTTCCAGTTTATGAAGTAAATCTATGAAAATGCGTTTCGACATCCTAAATGCATCATGAATCCTATCTGGATGTCCTTCGAGTAACTCTTTGATCCATTTCGCACCTGTTTGGGTAGATGTCATGCATGGTCGTGTGTCTCGAACATGGTAATTCATCCTCTCGATCGATGACATAACTACACGTCAATACTCTATATATTGAGTACGCTCCGGCGAAAGACTTGTTGAATCTCCAGAATCTTCAGGGGAGGAGTCATGCTCTTCAATTATCGTACCTGCATTTAAATCATCACAGAATATTTATCATAATCTATATAAAGATAGTAACAAAACAACTCTCATAATTTATCACAAAACAGTAATCATCATGAGGTACAACATCAAAATAGTAAATAAAAACATCATAGTGTTCTCCATGCAAAACACAAAAGGAAATATAGATCGAGGTATGTCCGTATCACTGAGCCCTCTTCTCGTACGCCTTCGTAATCCACCAAACCCGCATATCTTCTGGGATACTCATGAAGATCTCCCTAGTGGTCTTGTCCCTGATGTGCTCGAGAGCAAAGTAATATAAATCTAGATTTGCCCTTAGCTCTGGGCTACTGGAAATCAACTCCACCACCTCTTTGACTGTGATAACTGATGGAGGCTTCACAGCTCGGGTGGATTGATGTAAATCTGACATCAAAGAAAATACCATTCCTTTGTTCTTCCCGATCTTCCTTCTTTTACTCGCCGAGGAGGACGCATTCCCAGGAGGTGTTGAAGCACCTCCTATATCTTCAGGACCACTTTGATTGTTCTCCATGTTATCTGCTACATCATCATCCTCCAACTGGATCCTCCCCGCATCCGGCGGCAAACTCCCAATTGAAGGAGCCCATGAGTCTTCTCCAGTTGTGACAACCTGACTGAACATAGTGTTAAGTTTCTCCTCCAACTCAGGTGCAATACCGCCGTATCGAAATTTCTTTGTCGCTGGAATAATCTGTTATAATCAATATAGCAATATTAAAGTGTGGCAAATTAAAACTAATTTTATGAAATCATACATTAATTTGTTCTGACTTTAATCTTCTCTGTCCACCATTCTTCAGATGCAGCAATAGTCCTCTTCTCTGGATCTCAACCTAAACCAGTCTCGTCATGTCTCAGCTCCTTCCATAACTTCCAATCCTTCTTCAAATGATCCCATTTATTTTTCATTTGCAATCGATCGTAGCTTTTCCCGGTTCGTTCTTTAAACCCTGCAATCAAATTTTTCCACCCTTTTTTGCTAAAGTGGGTGGTGGGCCGATTCCCCAATCCAATCTCTTTTATGCAGAGATCACAAAATAACATCACTTCTTCTGACTCTCAACTCGCTACGATTCCTCCTTCCTTTGATTTTACCATTATGCTATAAACTAATAACATTACAATAACAATTAGTAATCAAAAAAATCACAATATACACACACACACACATTCATATACATACCCAACCAAAAAAAAATAAACACACACATACAACCATACACATATAAAAAAAATAACCAACATACACACACACATATCCTTACTCATTCTCATCCACAAACAAACACACACAATACACACACACATACACATACACAATCCCTAAACACAAACTCACATTCACACACACACACACACCCTAAGCACACATTCATACACACACACACATTCATATACATACCCAACCAAAAAAAAATAAACACACACATACAACCATACACATATAAAGAAAATAACCAACATACACACACACACATATCCTTACTCATTCTCATCCACAAACAAACAAACACAATACACACACACACATACACATACACAATCCCTAAACACAAACAAACTCACATTCACACACACACACACACACACACACAAGCACACATTCATACACACACACACATTCATATACATACCCAACAAAAAAAAAATAAACACACACACATACAACCATACACATAAAAAAATAACCAACATACACACACACACACACATATCCTTACTCATTCTCATCCACAAACATACACATACATAATCCCTAAACTTCATCCTATCAATCAGTTAACCAATTTCAAGCTCAACGGATTACTTCTCTAAAATAGAAATTTGTTATACCTAACCAGAAGAAGGAAGTGGGCCAGAGAGAAAGAAGAAAGCCCAACGCAGCAAGCTCCTCGTTGTCGTCTCCGGAGAGGAGGAAGGAGCGGCACTTGGCTCGGTTAGGTTGCCCAATGCAGCAAGCGCACGGTCGAAATTGAGCGAGAGCAGCTTGACTGCGGCAGAGGAGTGCCACCTTGCCGGCGCTGGGGGAGGAGGAGGAGAAGCTGGATTCCGTCGCCGCAGAAGAGAAACTGGACGCTCGTCGGAGAGAAGGGAGAACTCGCAGTAATCCAACCCACTGGAGGACTCCTCTAGCTGTATTTCGTAGCAGCTCACGCGAAGCCCGGCCGACGGAAGCTACCGTTGGAGCAGACGACCGATGAACGCAGGGGGGAGGGAAATAGAGCGGCGGCGTGTTCTGCGATCTGGAAATGGAGCGGCGGCGGCATGATCTGGGACTGGGAAGAAGAGCAGCGGCGTATTACCACTGCTAGGGTTCCTGCGATCGGGAACTAGCGGCGGCGTGTTCTGTGATCTGGAAGAAGAGCGGCGGCGTGTTCTGCGAACGGGAAGGCGGCGGCGTCTGCGATCGGGAAAAAGCGGAAGGAGAAACGCCGATCGCCGTTCTTCGATCGGGAAATAGGTGCGGGATCAAGGAGAAAGAGGAGACGCGGGATCGGGATCGAGAAGGGAAGAAAAATTAGATCCGCGATTTTAGCAGCGCTGAACGCAGAGGGGGAGGGGCTTCCGGAAAATAGCTCTGGGAGCTGCTCTTCAAAAAGCGATTTCATTCAAAAGTTGTCTCAAACAAGTCCATTACCAGCACTGGCGGCTGGAAAAGTGCTTCTCCAGCCGCCAGAGCTGTCCCAAACAGACCCTTAGTCTCTGTGCACCACGAGTCTATCCCTACATCATTTTGGTATGAGAGGTCAAGGTTAGGCCACTTGCATGCTCCGTAGTGGTAGGACTTTTACAGTAAGCATGGTAGAACCACAGAACACCGAGGACCGAGCGACGAGTTCAAATTCGGACGCCGCTTTTGCTGAGTTCCAACGCCTTGTCCTAGGTCTCCTTGACACCATAGGAGCCCAGGTCGACGATGTGCGTCATGACCTTGCTGAGGTGAACCTTCGTTTAGGCCACTTAGAGGATGTCATAGACAAGCTGACACAGCGTGACAATTCACTTGAGGACGACCCTAACGCTCCTCCACGTCGGGGGCAACGCCCGAGGGATGGTCCACCTCCCGTAGACCGTCACCATCGTGATATTCCTCATTGAGCCCTGATTCCGCCGGTAAGGCGACATCCTGATTTTGCGATAGATCATAGGCAAGTCCTGGCGCGGGATAGGCTGCCACATCAGCGTGATGAGTATCGTATGCCACGTCAGCCTCAGCTTGACCCCAGAGATCGTGTGCCCCCACACGGTCGCCGTGACCATCACCAGGATGAATATTATCCCCCGGGTCGGAGAGAGCGTGGTCCTCCACCCGCTCGATACGACTACGCCCATGATGACTACCCCGAGGACTACCCCGATCCTCGGAGAGGGGGCCACTATCATGACATCACTCGTCGCATCCGACTCGACGCCCCTTCGTTCGATGGTCGCCTAGATCCGAAAGCCTTCTGCGATTGGCTCTTGGACATGGACCACTACTTCGAGTGGTATGACATGAGTGACGAGCGTTGTGTCTGCTTTGCGAAGATGAAGTTGATCGGGCAAGCTAAGGTACTCTGGATCAATGTTGAGAGAGCTCTAGAGCGGGATGGTTACTACCTCATCGCCAGATAGGACGAGATGAAGGAGAGGCTGAAGGAGAAGTACCTCCCCGCGTCATACCAAGATCAGCTATTTGAGCAGCTGCAGAACCTACGGCAGGTGACACTTACAGTCGTCAAGTACATGGCTCGCTTCGATGAGCTGATCGTCAGGAGTGATATTTCAGATGAGCTTATTGTCACTGCCGCCAGCTTCAAGGCGGGCCTTCGTTCCGATACTCGGAGAGAGTTGACCCCCCACCGCTTGGAGACTGTTGATCAGATATTCCAGCTCTCCCTCGAGTACGAGCAGTACCTCCGATCATCTAGTACGAGGCAGTTCACTTCGCGGACTGATTCCTCGACTTTTAGGAAGCCCGCTCCGCCCCAGACTACCACGGTTGCACCCTCACGTATCCCCGCGGATGCAAAGGGTAAAGTCATAGCTACTGATGGCCAGCGATCTTGGGGCATTGTATGTTTTAGATGTTCTGGCAGAGGCCACGTGGCGACGCAGTGCCCCACGCGGAACCTGCTAGTTTAGGAGGAGGAACAGGGTTTATAGGACGAAGAGGAGGCCCAAGAGGAAGTAAAGGCCGAAGTTGAGGAAGGTTGGGAGAGTGACGCCGAGCGATCATGAGAGGTGGGAGTGATTAGACGCCTCCTGCACACCCCACATGTGGATGAGGATTGGCGGCGCACTACCATATTCTACACGTACTTTCTGAGTGCAGGCGGTCCCTGCAAGCTAGCTATTGATAGTGGGAGTTGCGTGAACATCATGGCCCAGAAGGGGTTTGACCGTATGCAGGTGAAGGTCGAGCCTCACCCACACCCATACCGTGTTGTCTGAGTCGACAAGACGGCGATCCAGGTCACCCAGCGTTGCTTAGTCCAGATCACTATCGCGTCCTTTCAGGACAAGGTCTGGTGCGATGTCATTATCATGGACGTCGCTCATGTGTTGCTCGGCCGCCCCTGGCTTTTCGATCGTGACGTCACGTGCTTCGGTCGCTCGAACACGTGTGTCTTTTATGATAAGGGGCGGAAGATTACGTTGACGCCCACCCAGCCCCGAGATCGATCCAAGGGTGTGGTAGAGCCATTTGTGAGCACGAGCGCCTCACGGCCACTGCATATTTTGAGGCGAGGTGAGTTCCTGCGAGATAGCGCCTAGTCAAACGTCATTTATGTCGTCGCTGCTACCTAGTTTACTGAGGGCACCCCAGCTAACTACCCACCCGCGGTGCTTCCCCTTATAGGCGAGTTTGCGGACATCATGCCAGACGAGCTCCCCGATGAGCTGCCTCCCCCACGGGACATTCAGCATGCCATTGATCTAGTCCCGGGAGCCTCCTTCCCAAACATGCTCCACTACCGTATGCACCTGGATGAGCACGTTGAGCTCAAACGACAGGTTGACGAGCTTCTCCGGAAGCAGTTCATTCGTGAGAGCATGAGTCCTTGTACGGTCCCCGCCCTTCTTACCCCTAAGAAGGACGGTAGTTGACGTATGTGCATTGATAGTGGCGTCATTAATAAGATCACGGTCAAGTATCGTTTCCCGATACCACAACTCGATAACCTACTGGATACTATGTCTGGTGCCCAGATCTTCTCCAAGATCGACCTTCATAGTGGGTACCATTAGATACGAGTTCGTGAGGGAGACGAGTGGAAGACCGCATTCAATACCAAGGACGGTCTATATGAGTGGCTAGTTATGTCATTTGGGTTGTCCAATGCCCCGAGCACGTTTATGCAAGTTATGACGCAGGTGTTGCGGCCCTACATGGGCAAGTTTCTGGTGGTGTACTTTGATGATATATTAGTCTATAGCCAGACTCAGGCTGCTCACCTCGATCATCTGAGACTTCTCTTTGGCACCCTTCGCCAAGAGAAACTGTATGTGAACCTGAAGAAGTGCGCATTCCTCTCCGAGTCGGTCCACTTTCTGGGCTTTATTATATCCTCTACTGGAGTCTCCGTGGACCCTAAGAAGGTCAAATCTATTCGAGATTGGCCTGTGCCCAAGAATATCCACGAGGCTCGTAGCTTTCACGGGCTTGCCACCTTCTACGGGAGGTTTGTCCAGGGTTCTGCACGATCATGGCCCCCTTCACGAGTTGTCTCAAGAAGGGAGAGTTTCAGTAGACGCCCGCAGTCACTAGAGCCTTCGAGGAGATTAAGGAAAGGTTGACGACAGCTCCAGTCCTACGCCTGCCGGATTTTAGCCGCTCTTTTGAGGTCGCCTGTGACGCGTCGGTTGTCGGTATAGGTGGCGTATTGAGTCAAGAGGGACATCCAGTTTCTTACTTTAGTGAGAAGCTGAACGAGGCTAAGCAAAAGTACTCGAATTATGATCAAGAGTTTTATGCGATAGTCCAGTCTCTACGCTACTGGAGGCACTATCTCCTCCCTCGGGAGTTCGTGTTGTACTCCGACCACCAGGCCCTGCGTTACCTGGACTCGCAACGCAAGCTGGGCCACCGGCATGCGAATTGGGTCGAATATCTGCAGGATTTCCATTATGTTCTCAAGCACAGCGCTGGTGTTGAGAACAAGCCGGATGATGCGTTGTGTCGCCGCGTATCCCTGTTGCAGACGATGGCTGCGAATGTCGAGGGACTTGAGAGGTTGATGCTCGACTATCCGACGTGTCCTGATTTTGGCGGGATTTACACCGCCCTATCTCGAGACCCACCCGACCCAGTTGAGGGATATCAGATCTATGAGGGATACTTGTACCGGGGTTCCCGTCTATGCATTCCCCAGACATCTTACCAAAATTATCTGATTTGGGAGTTGCACGCGGGCGGGGCCGCGGGCCACTTCGGGCGAGATAAATTCATCGCTATTGTCGAGGACCGTCTCTAATGGCCCGGCCTTAAGAAGGATGTAGCCCGAGTTGTGCGCCACTGTCGTATCTGTCAGATGGCAAAGGGCAATAAGCAGAACACCGGTCTTTATACGCCGTTACATGTACCACACCGCCCTTGGGAGGTGTTGAGAACCAAGGTCCAGCGGGATTGGGTGTGTGTGGGACCGCATATTTGGGCTTCCTCATCGCGTTCCAGGTCTGGGTGTTGACCCCAGTGGGCCCCCCGTGTGGCGGAATATCCCTGCCATCCCGTAGATGGATTAGTCCCACATCGCCTGCAGCGGGTGGTCCTTGGTATTTATGTACCCCCGTCCCCCCTTCCTACTACCTCGGGGTTTTGGGAAGATGTGTGGTGACGGGTGGTTTCCACATGGTATCAGAGCCAGGTTTCATCCAGTTTCTGTCCGGTTTCATGCAGTCCACCCATGAGCTCTGTATCCCGGTTTCGTCCGGTCAATCCATGCTATGGGCGAGGGGGGATGTTAATAATAGTCTCACACCGCCAATCCACTCTGTTCTGATCTGTTTATATGGCAAGGCAACCCTCACCTGTTAAGCCGGTTTTTCAGGTTGAGTTAGGCCAAACCTAACATGGTGAGGGTTGCCTTGCCATATAGGTTTGGCCTGATACCATGTTAGGTTTGGCCTAACTCAACCTGAAAAAACGGCTTAACAGGTGAGGGTTGCCTTGCCATATAAACAGATCAGAACAGAGTGGATTGGCGGTGTGGGACTATTATTAATAGGACATCAACATGGACTTTGTTCTTGGACTTCCCCGCACCTTGCGGAAACACGACTCCATCTTCGTGGTGGTTGATCAGTTTTCGAAGATGGCACACTTCATTGTCTGCCGCAAGACGGCAGATGCGACTCACGTTGCATCTATATTCATGAGGGACGTCTTTCGATTGCATGGCCTGCCCAAGTCGATTGTGTCGGACCGCGATGTGAGATTCATAAGCTACTTCTGGAAAACCCTATGGCACAAGACTGGCACTATCCTTAGGTTTTCCTCGGCATATCACCCACAGACGGACGGACAGACTGAGGTAGTGAATCGGAGTTTAGGGAATCTACTGCGGTGTCTGCTAGGAGAGCATGTAGGCAGTTGGGACTTAGATTTGCCGATAACAGAGTTTGCCTACAATAGCTCAGTCAATAAGCCCCCCGGGTTGAGTCCATTTCATGTAGTGTCGGGATATAACCCGAGGAAACCGATAGACCTTGTGCCGAGCCCTTTAGAGTCCCGCCCTAGCGAGTCTGCGGAATCATTTGCACAGCACTTGCATGATTTGCAAGAGTCGGCCCGCCGACAAATAATATTAAGCAATGAAAATTACATAGTCCATGCAGATAAGCGAAGGCGAGAGAAAGTATTTAACATAGGCAAGAAGGTAATGGTGCGAGTCCGCCCCGAGAGGCTCCCTTCGGGGTCTGCCAAGAAGTTAAGCGCGAGGCGAATGGGTCCGTATTCCATTATTAGTCGTATTGGAACCAACGCCTACCGACTTGACATACAGGCCAGTATGGGAATTCACCCTGTGTTTAATGTTGAGGACCTGACTTCATACTATGAACCTCATGAGTATGTGGACCCGAGCAGTGGAGATGCCCAGCTACCCCCGCCCCCACTGTCGCTACAATACCACCATCACACATCACCACCATCTGATAGACATCTTGATTCACCCACTGTTGCCACCCACCAACCCGGGACGTCATCCCCTTTGGTTCCACCGCAGACACCACCGATCGCACCGGGATCCACCTTCCGAGAGGCGAGAGATGAGAGAATCACGGAGATCAGATCCCACCAGTTTGTTCCCACCTCGGACAGACCGCGTTGCCGCTATCTGGTACATTGGCGGGGTCACCCTGACACTGACGACACTTGGATACTACCGGCAGAGCTCGATCGGCTCGCCCCCGGACTTCGACCTCAGTATGATCATCTTCATTCATCGGAGATGAAGGCTTCTCAGTCGGGGGGAGTTGATGGGGTACCATCAGATGCACCTGGAGGAGTTCGCCGCAAGGTGGGACCCACATACATGTATTCGCGAATGAAGACTTGATCGGATCGTGGGGAGTTGATGGGGTACCATCAGATGCACCTGGAGGAGTTCGCCGCAAGGTGGGACCCACATACATGTATTCGCGAATGAAGACTTGATCGGACGTCCGCGGTTGAGTCCGGGACGTCGCCGCGAGTCAAAAAACTATATTACTTTATTTTTTTCAGTTTTATTTTGATGTATTATATGGGCGAACTCACCGGTCAATCATAGTCGTTGATGGGGGATGCCCTAGCTACTTTTTTATTATAAATAGGATGTAGAGGGGCTGAATTCAGTCATTGTTGGACTTGGAGAAAGGCTTTCCCGGATTCCAGCGATCCCTCCTCGGTGCCGACGCCATGGAACCCTAGGTGACGACTCCTAGGCCGACAAACTTCCCCCTAAGGTAAACTCTACCCCCCTCCATCCTTTTCCACCTTCTTCCCCTCTACTCCACCGCCGGAAAACACCCCAAAGCCCCACCCAAACCCGTTGGTGGCTGCTGGACCGTCGCCCAGCCTTTCCCTATCCGTCGGCCCTAATCCCGCCCCCCTTTCCTCCTTAGACAAGTCGCCGGCCTGCAGCCAAAGCTACAGCCCCACCGCCCCTTTCCCCTTCCCAAAACCGGCCACCCCTAGGGTTTCCTAGCCCTAGCCGGCAACTCCTCTCCCCTCCCTTCGTGGATCCACTTCCCACCGCTCCGAAAATCTTAGATCTATTTTGATCTAGTGCTACTACCCTCCGATCTGTTATTTTCACCGCACAAACCTTCCACTTTTTCCCGGATCCGCTCCTAAACATCGGATTGACTCACCCCCGGTCCAGATCTACTCATTTGTGGCCCGATCCGCCGTTTCACCTTTTGTTACCACCACTTTCCACCGAGGGCAGCCACCGTCACCGTCGTCTCGCCACCAGTTCCACCTCCGATCGCCCGTCTTTACATCCGGCCGTCAAATCCTTCAGTGCCTCAGTTCAGCCCTCAACGTTGTGAGCATTTATGGTATTGTGTTCTGTGACTTGACATTTTCATTTGGTTGTTTATCTATATTGTGCTGCAATTACGGTTGTGTGGTAGTTATTTTCCTTTTATGTTATTAATTGTTTGTGGATTTATTCGTCGTGCGCTTGCTTAGGCCCTCCGAGCGGAGGAAGCCGTTGCCAAATTGCTGAAATAATTATTTGTCACTTTATTTTAATTATCTGTGTGCTAATCTAAATTTCATTGCTTATAATAATCGTTGTCGTTATCCGACAGTCACATTGCATTAAGCGTTGCATTAGTGTGTTCCCCGCACCCGCACTTAGAGTCTTAGTCTCCGTGCACCACGAGCCTACCCCTAGGGTTTCCTAGCCCTAGCCGGCAACTCCTCTCCCCTCCCTTCGTGGATCCACTTCCCACCGCTCCGAAAACCCTAGATCTATTTTGATCTAGTGCTACCACCCTCCGATCTGTTATTTTCACCGCACAAACCTTTCACTTTTTCCCGGATCCGCTCCTAAACATCGGATTGACTCACCCCCGGTCCAGATCTACTCATTTGTGGCCCGATCCGCCGTTTCACCTTCCGTTACCACCACTTTCCACCGAGGGCAGCCACCGTCACCGTCGTCTCGCCACCAGTTCCACCTCCGATCGCCCGTCTTTACATCCGGCCCTCAAATCCTTCAGTGCCTCAGTTCAGCCCTCAACGTTGTGAGCATTTATGGTATTGTGTTCTGTGACTTGACATTTTCATTTGGTTGTTTATCTATATTGTGTTGCGATTACGGTTGTGTGGTAGTTATTTTCCTTTTATGTTATTAATTGTTTGTGGATTTATTCGTCGTGCGCTTGCTTAGGCCCTCCGAGCGGAGGAAGCCGTTGCCAAATTGCTGAAATAATTATTTGTCACTTTATTTTAATTATCTGTGTGCTAATCTAAATTTCATTGCTTATAATAATCGTTGTCGTTATCCGACAGTCACATTGCATTAAGCGTTGCATTAGTGTGTTCCCCGCACCCGCACTTAGAGTCTTAGTCTTCGTGCACCACGAGCCTACCCCTACATCACATGGACTCTTGTACCCCTTCCTCTGGGTCAGACACCGGTTGGGTGTAAATGGGTCTATGTTATCAAACATGATGCTGAAGGAACGATTGACCGCCTAAAAGCTCGTCTGGTGGATCGTGGCTTCACCCAACAATAAGGGTTCGACTATGAAGAAACCTTTTCTCTGATTGCTAAACTCAGCACCGTTCGAGTCCTCATCTCCATGGTTGTCCATCTCCAGTGGCCCTTACTCCAACTCGATATTAAGAATTCCTTTTTGAATGGTGATCTCCAAGAAACGGTGAATATGCATCAACCTCTCGGGTTTGAGACCAGGGGAAAGTCTCAGGTCTGTCGTCTTACGAAGGCTCTGTATGGTCTCAAACAATCCCCACGGGCGTGGTCTGACAAATTCAGTAAGGCCCTTCGAGAGGTTGGGTTTACTCGAAATTCGGCAGACTTCTCGCTATTCACACGACACCGAACAACAGGAACGGTTCTTTTGTTAGTTTATGTTGACGATATCATAATTACAGGAGACGACTCAAAAGGAATACAGGAGGTCAAACTACACCGGGGCACAGTCTTTCAAACAAAAGATCTGGGGCCCCTTCGGTACTTCTTGGGTCTTGAGATTGCCGGACAACCAGACGGTCTCGTCCTCTCTCAACGGAAGTATTGCCTCGACCTCCTTCGGGTTGCTGGTTATTCAAGTTGTAAGCCGATTGACACCTCAATGGATGCAAATCACAAGTTGTGCACTCAGGCATCTGCCTCAGATCTCCTACTCCAGAATCCAGAATATTATTGTCGTCTCGTTGGAAAATTGATCTACCTCACGGTAACCAGACCAAATATTTCCTTCACTGATGGTATTGTCAGTCGGTACATGCATATCCCTCGAAAATCTCATCTTCAGACTGTTGAACGTATTCTCAGATACCTCAAAACGGCTCCTGGTCAAGGTCTGGTTTACAAAACCTCATCTTCAGCTCCAACTTTGGTGGCTTATTCTGATGTCGATTATGATGATTCCCTTGATGATCGACGGTCAACCAGTGGCTTTTGCACATATCTTGGAGGACATTTGATTACCTGGAGAAGCAAGAAACAAGCGGTCGTTGCTCGATCATCAGCTGAGGCCGAATACCGGGCAATGGCGTCGGTGGTTTCTGAACTAACTTGGCTTGAAGGGCTTCTTACCGAACTGAGTGTAAAGCTCTCTTCCCCAGCTCTCCTCATCTGTGACAGCCAGGCTGCAAACATATAACCAAAAACCCGGTATTCCACGAGAGAACAAAACATATTGAAGTCGATTGTCACTTCATCCGGGAAAAAGATCAAATGAAGAAACTCAACCTGAAGCATGTTCCAGGGACAGAACAAGTTGCGGATGTCCTCACAAATGCTCTTTCCAGTACCATCTTCTATCAGTGCTTCTCCAAGCTTGGCGCATACGATTTGTACGCTCCAGCTTGTGGGGGAGTGTTAGAAAAGCACATGTAAAGGGCCAATTATTGAGCCTTCATTCTCAATTATCGGATCTTGCTTGGCGAATTGTGAGTCTTAGCCGATCTTATAGATTTGGATATGACGGAGTTCGACATAATCATGGGCATGAATTCGTTGGTCGCGTATAGGGCAAAATTAGACTGTGGAGAAGAGAGTCAATCTCAGCATAGATGGCAAAGACGACAACGTTAATGTTCAGACCTGCAGCCACCTGAAGGAAATTTCTGTTGTGTGTCACTCGTCTGCTTAGTCAAGGATGTTCTGCTTGTTTGCATATGCTTCTCTTTAGGATGCTACCTCTCCTCAACTCGAATCCAACCCGGTTTTTTCTGAGTTTCCTGACATTTTTCCTGTCGAATTGCCTCGAATACCTCCTAATCGAGAGGTGGACTTCTCTATTGATGTAGAACCTGGAATGCGCCCCATATCTAAAGTTATGTACCGTATGGCCCAGCACGAACTAGAGAAGCTTAAATCGCAATTGGATGAACTGTTTGAGCGCAGATATATTTGTCTTAGCTCTTTACCTTATGGAGCCCCCATTCTCTTCGTGAAAAAGGAAGATGGTTACATGAGACTGTGCATTGATTATCAGGATCTGAGCAAGGTAATAATCAAAAATAAGTATCATCTTCCACGAGTGGATCATCTATTTGATCAGCTCAAGGGTAGTACCGTCTTTTTCCAAGAAAGATCTCAGATCGGGTTACCATCAGTGGAAGATCAAGAAATCTGACATTCCTAGGACTGCCTTCCAGGCTCAGTATAGACATATTGAATTCTTGGTGATGTCCTTTGAATTGACTAATGCTCATGTTTTTATAGATATGATGAATCGTGTCCTCCGCGAATAGCTGGATAAGTTCATCATCGTGTTCATTGACGATATTCTGGTCTTTTCCAAGACCCGTGAGAAGCATGTTGCGCATCTAAGATTCACTCTCTCCACTCTTCGTCAGCGTCAACTCTATGTCAAGCTGGCGAAGTGTGAGTTATGGTTAGATCGTGTCACTTTCTTGGGGTATGTTATTTTAGGAGATGGACTTTCTGTTGATCCTACCGAAATCTCTACAGTTATGGACTGGAAGCGACCTTCTACACCTACTAAAATTCGCATTTCCTTGGATTGGTTGGCTACTACCGACATTTTGTCAAGGGTTTCTCCTCTCTTGTTGCTCCTCTGACACAGCTAATTGAAAAGCATGCTAGATTCGAGTAGTCAGATCAGTGTGAGTAGGCCTTCTTGGAATTGAAGCAACGTCTGTGTTCAATGCCAGTTTTAGCTTTTCCTTCAGAGGGGGTAAATTTTGTAGTGTATACTGATGCTTTTGGAGTTGGTTTGGGTTGTTTCTTGATGCAGGGTGATCATGTTATCGCTTATGGGTCGAAGCAGTTAAAATTTCATGAACGCAACTGCCACACTCATGATTTGGAATTTGTTGTGGTAGTGTTTGCGTGGAAGCTTTGGCGACATTATTTCTATGGCGTTAAGTGTCACTTCTACACCGACCATCAGAGTCTGAAGTATATCTTCGTTCAGAAGGATCTCAATCTTCGTCAGAGGAATTGGCTCAAATTCATAGCATATTATGACTTGCATCTCACGTATGCTCCCGGTAAAGCCAACTCAGTGGCAGATGCATTGAGCCGACGGGCTTCTTTTGTCTCTTGTGCACCCATGTTCGCTACTCTTGCAGTCTTGATCGATGACCTTGATAGGATGGATATATCCATCTCACCCGAGGGTCAAGAAGAAGTCTTTGGTCCGTTATGGGTAGAACAAGTGAAGGATTTGCAACCATCTGATCTTGTACTCCAGCAAATCCGCCAAAAGGCTGAATTTGGGACTCTTCAGGATTTCTCTATTTCTGCCAATGTCCTGCGTTTCAGAGGTCACCTCTGCATCCCGATGCTCCTGAATTGTTTGATAGTATTTGCTGAGAAACTCATGAATCTCGCACATCATGTCATCCGGGCAACAATAAGATGTATCATGAACTAAAGCAGATTGTGTGGTGACCTGGCATGAAGAATTAAGTAGCTCGTTTCATCTCTTGATGTCTGACGTGTCAGAAGGTGAAAGCTCAGCGCCAGCGTCCCGGTCGCCTTTTGCAGCCTAAGCCTATTCCAGAATGGAAGTGGGAAGACATCTTCATGGACTTCATCACCGATTTGCCCCGTACTCCGAGAGGGCATGATGCGATTTGGGCCATAGTGGATTGTATTACTAAAGTGCCTCACTTCATCCCGTATAAGGAAGGTCATTCAACCGAGAAGATGGCTCGGATCTACGTTTCATATAATGTTAGACTCCAAGGGAATCCTCTGCGGATTGTTTCGGATCGTGACTTGAGATTTGTATCTCATTTCTGGAAGGGCTTTTAGTAAGCTTTAGGTACCGAACTTAACCTGAGCACCGCTTATCATCTAACAACCGATGGTCAGACCGAAAGAGTTAATCAGATTCTTGAAGACATGCTTTGGTGTTACATTTTGGATTACAAGGGAGCTTGGGTCACAAACCTTTAGTCTAGTTCTCCTATAACAATAGCTATCAAGAGAGCCTCAAGATGGCCCCCTTTGAAACACTGTGCGGGCGTCATTGTAGGACCCCTCACTATTTGTTAAAGTTGGTGAAAAGGCTGTTTTAGGGCCTGAGTTACTTCAAGAAATGGAAGAAGCCACAAGGACGACTCGACTTCAACTCACTCGTTCCATCGAAAGGCAGAGAAAGTATGTCAATCAACGTCGTCGTCCGTTAGAATTGTTGTGGGTGATCAAGTATTCCTGAAGGTTTCCCCTACTCCTGGGGTGAAACAGCTGGGTCGTCATTTTAAGCTCAACCCGAGGTTCGTGGGACCGTTTTCTATTTCAGAGCGTATTGGAGGATCTGCATATCGTCTTGAGCTACCAGTTACTTTGGGCGGTGTTCACAATGTCTTTCATGTTAGTGAGGTTCGGAAGTACATTCGTGATCCTACCTGCGTCATTGAAGAAATTCCAGTGATTCTTAAAGCCAATCTTTCTTATCTGGTCGAGCTCACTAAGATCGTTGAGTATCAAGAACGCAAGCTTCAAATGAGTACCATTCTTATGGTCATAATGCTTTAGATGCATGACAAGTCTGAGGAGTACACTTGAGAACTTGAATCTGACACGCGTAGCAAGTATCCGGAACTCCTCTCTTGAGCTTAGTATGTCTACGCTCTTGTTCCTCTTTCTATTTTCAATATATTCATAGTAAGCTTTTATGTCTTGACTTGCAAATCCTGTTGGAATGAGTGTTATCTGAATCTTCGTCATAAGAGATTCCTTTTGAAGTCCTCAAAATATCGGGACGAAACTTCCTAAGTGGGAAAGAATGTAACAATCCATAAATTTTTTTTTAAAGCAATAATAGTAAAAATAATGATCATAATAATAATGGCAAAATTATAATTATGAGTTTAGGTTTTCCCCCTCTTTTATCTAACCGGTCAGCCCCCCCTCCCGATTAATTAGTTTTGGTGGTAGGTCTTCCGCACGCAACTCCGATTCCGCACCTGTGCTGGTTCCCGATTTCGCCCGACTCCCGCTCCCGCTTTCTGCGATCCCGCGCTGACGTCTCCTTCTGCTTCTGGTTTTGCCTCCCCCGGCTCCTCCTCCCCTCGTGGCCAGTTATTTCTCCTCCTCCCCAAGCCCTAACAGCCTCTTCCTTCCTCCTCTTCCGTCAGCACTGTTGCGCCTCCCGCTCCTCTCCTCAGCCGGCTGCATACCCTCTCCTCCAAGGGGCCGGTAACCTCCTCTCCATTTCTAGAGGCCGGCAACAACTTCTTCCTTCCCCTCAAGGTCGGCAGCCGCAACCACTTCCTCTGACAGCCCTCTTCGTGTTTGTTCTGGCTGAGTTTTGCGAAGGGGACTCCTAGGGTTTGCTCTAAACTCCTCCAATCTCCTGTGTAGATTTTTTCTGAAATTATTTTTGCATATTTGCGCTCTCAATTGTGTATAATTTGTGATTCAGATTTTTGACCCTCTTATAATCATCTAATGACGTTATATTTTTGACTTTCGGCGTCGTTCGTCGAACCTATCCGCGGAATCTTTTCAAGCCCTCTCCGATTTAGGGTTTCCCCCGCCCAAGCGCCGCAAAATCCCGATCCTTTGTGGTATCTCCTCTCTCCTCACCTCTGAGGGAGGTAAATTTCTAAACCCTTATCTTGTTGAGATATGCGATAAGCAAATATCAGTATAAGCGTAGAAATTTCGTTAAGTCGAATATCATATATGTTGATCTTGATCATGTTCCAATAGAGCCTTTGACTTTGCTTGTGGCGCTTAGTTCCTTAATTATAAACTGTATCTGACAACGTACGAATCGTTACTCATTAGCTTGTCATAATATAGTAGAAACCTCTAAAAATTATGAATCATTTGTCATAAATGTCATAAGAAATCTTGAAAGGTAGTGTTTAATTGGCACAACTTCTTGTTTGCATGGTCACGGTAAGCAGAAATTTTTTTCTAAAAAGACTTGCATTTGAACTTGAGTGTGAACCATGTGTATCCACTATAAACACCTACACATTTCATTGATTGCAGCATATGTCATTACAAGAACAATTTTGTGATATACTCCGGAGTATGCTAATAATTTTGGATATTTTTATTTGACTCAATTACTTGCATGTTTTTACTAGCATTGTTTCAAGATAAATTTGGTACATGGACATCTTTGATTCTCTGACTCATATTATATTTTACTTTGCTCACTTATTATTTCAATATTCTGAGACTTTTTCTTTCTTGTCTTGGAATTGGCTTTGGCGTTCGTGACTGCAACGCCTGCTACCTGAGCCCGAGCTGCGTCAAATTTCTGGATTCCTGGAGGTTTATTTTGTTGTTGTTTCACCAGGTTCTATGTATTTTGTTTCCAGTACTGTCGGATTTGGTTATTATGTACTAGTTATAAACAGTCATTTTCTTTGTCATGGACAACTGCTAGGTTGTATTTTTGTACTGAAATTCAATATTAATGGCATGATCATCTCTTTGGTTTATTGCATTAATATTTTGTATCAGTACTGTGTGGAATGAGATTTTATTAAAGTATATGTGCATCAACTTCTTTCACCACCTTACATTAAATATTCAGCATAAAAACAAAATAGTTTTTCCAAAATTACTTATTTTAAATCTAATAAGACTAAATCAGCTCCCGCCAAACAGACATGGAATTTCATTCACCCATGTCTGCGACATCACGACTCGCCCATAGCGCGCTCTGATTTTTTGCTCTTAGACGGGTCGCGATAGCTAACTCCATGGATTCTAGGTATTGAAGTAGACCATCTCCCTGTTTAGCTGTCCAGAAACCACCACTTAAGATATTGTGCAGTCACCCCAAGTTCTCCTCTCAACAATTTCCCTCATAATACCCATTTCAACTAGTAAACGCAGCTCAATACTTCGGAAAATCCCCATTACCTGTAGTAACTGTCAGCTATCAAATGGTTATCGCTAGATTTTCCTGACCTCCCAACCCAAAGAAGACTTCCTTTATCATTTCCTGCCGCAAACCACTTTTGTCAGTCAATCAACGTCTCCACCAGCCCCTCCTTCCAGTAAATTTTACCTTCTGCCGCAAATTTGCAAAAACCAGCCCCTACTCCTGCATCCAACATCAGTAGGCCAACTTCCTGAACCTGTTTCACCCATCCAAACAAGTCATCCAGCCACCCCCACTACCTTCTCCCAAAGCCCAGTTGCCCTCCCCTCATCACAGAAGCCTCACACTTCATTCGAGCCTCCTCACTGCAGTGGGAAGACAATTTACAACAACGCTCAAGCCTTTATCTCACTATAGTGGGGTCGGCTATATGGATCCTTTGTCGCCATTATGCCTTATCTTTTGTCATAATCTAACTAATGTCTAAGTACATCATGTCTTTCTTTATAGTTTCATGCCAAGTCTTTATTGGTCTACCCCTCCCTCGTCTAACATGCCTAGTGACTAGACTCTCACAACGCCTAACAGGTGCCTCTAATGGTCTCCTTTGTACGTGTCCAAACCATCTTAGACGAGCTTCTCGCATCTTCTCTGAAATTGGTGCTACTCCTGTCTTATCCCTGATACTTTCATTCCTAATTTTATCCAATCTTGTGTGTCCGCACATCCACCTAAGCATTCTCATCTCCGCAACTCCCATTTTTTGCTCATGTACACTATTCACTGCCCAACACTTAGAACCATAGAGCATCGCGGGTCTAATTGCAGTATGGTAAAACTTGCCCTTAAGTTTTAGTGGGAAGACAATTTATAAAGTGATAATTCAACGCAGGCTGCAGTTATCTCATTGTTCAGCCTTCTGAATCAGCCTCTTGCTGCCTCTAAAGACTCATATTCCTTGTGTAAGGTCTCGTGTGATGTTTTATTACTTACTCTTGATTATTGGGTGAGCAACCATATCATTTGAGATGTTAATTTGGAACATTTTGCCCATTAATTGTCAAACTTTAAAGTCTTATTTGAGTATTATTTACTTGAAGCAGTTTCTCTTCAATTTAATCGTATCCCGTGTGTTTCTTTAATCTCTAATGTCAAACGAGAATGCTTGTCAACTCTATAAATAATTTCAAAAATATTGAGATTATTCTTCCGATGATTGTTGATCATTGCATCATGATTAAATTTTTCCTACAACACAACACTAATACAATAATGCATTAGAGTTCCCTTAGAGCACATTGGCACAATCACTGCATTCATTTTGGGTCATGTCTCCTCTAGTGCTGCATACTCTATGACAAGTAGCCCTTCTATTTTTCTTTCTACCAATCCTTGGATATCCGTATCGAATCAGCAGCCTCTGAGAATATAATTGGAGATGCAGGTATACTCTCCTTCATCTCCCCTCCTAAATCCGTGTTAATTATTACCCTTGTGAATGGTTCAAGATCCATGGTTATGGGGAATGGTGATGTCTCCCAGATGCTCTCTCTCTCTCTTTAAACTATGTGCTTCAAGCTCTTAAGCTCCGCTTACCCTCTTATTTGTCAGTCAACTGACAAAAAAACTCGACTGCATTGTGACATTCTCATCTTTGTGTCATGCTCAGGAGCGGATCACGAGGACTTTTGATGTTGGGATTGAAGTTGCAGTCTTCACTATTTTAACATTGATTCTACTCCTACATGCAACTTGATGTTCTCTGCGTCCATTTACAGCTCCACTACCAACTTGTCCATCTGCCTTGTCTCATTAACGGCATTTCATCCACAATTTAATAAGGCCCCTAGCATAGATTCTGTGTCTTGTGAGTTGAGTAATCATAGATGTGTTTCATATGATTCTAGTGTTAGTAAGCATGTTTGACAACTTATGGAGATTTAAGTATTTGTTAACTTTATTAATGCTTTCTCAAAATGCACGTAGGCAGTTTTTGTTTGACAAAGATTTGAGTTTTATAAAAAAAAATTGCAACTTCTGTGTTGAAATTGTAGATTACACAGCCATTCATGCAGGATATGAATATGGAGAAAGAAATGAAGAAGGACGAACCATTTTAGACTTTGTTGTAGCACATGAGCTAATGGTATCAAATACGCTTTTCATAAAAAAGGAATAATATTTAATTACGTTTAAAAGCGGACCAAATAAGTCACAAATTAATTATTTTATGACTCGCAAAATAGATAAAATGATTTGTACGGCTTGCAAAGTCATACCAGGAGAAAGTTTGACAACAAAACATAGGTTAGTGATGTTAGATGTACAAATTAAATATAATAAATTTAAGACAAAAACAAAATTGTTGCCAAAAATTCGGTGGTGGAACTTGAAGATGGAAAAGTAGATTGTTTTCAAGGAGGCAGTTATGGAACAACTATTTGATGACCCTTATGTTGATCATAATATTTCATGAGAAGTTATGTTTTCACATTTAAGGATAAGTGGAAAGAACATACTTGAAGTATCAAAAAGTCGTGTGCCCCCAAATAAAAAATTTTGGTGATGGAAAGAGAAAGTGCAAGACAAAGAGAGGGTAAATAGGGTCAGCTATAAATCACTCTACGCTTGTAGGAATGATAAAAATTTAGTCATGTATAAAGTCGGCAAAAAAGAAGTTAAACAGACAGTAAGTAAAACAAGAAGTCAAGCTTATGAAGAAAGAAAGACAAGTGATTTAGGTCAAGTAAAATGTATAAAGGATGAGACAGATACAGTTTTGACAGATGATGTGGACATTAAAGAGCAATGGAAAAGATATTTTTATCAACTCTATAATGAAACAAAGGAAAATGAATTGAACTTGAAAAATAAAGTAAATCAGAGAAGTACAACAACACAACGTTTTATTATAAAATTCAAGTATCCGAGGTAAAAGATACTATAAATAAGATGAAAAATGAAAAGACGGTTGGGTCAGACGATATACCCATCGAAGTATGGAAATGTCTAGGAAACGAAAAATTTTTGTGTCTTACATATTTTTTCAATAAAATACTGAAGTCAAAGAATATGTCAGACCAATAGAGAGAAAGTATCTTGGTATTTTTATATAAGAATAAAGGAGATATAAAAAAATTGTGTTAATTATAAAGGAATTAAATTGATGAATCATACCATTAAACTATGGGAACGAGTAATAGAAAGAAAATTAAGACGAGAGACTAACATCGCGGAGAATCAATTTGGATTCATGCCAGGGAGGTCGACCAGGGAAGCTATACATCTCTTGAGGAGACTCATTGACAACTATCGAGAAAGAAAATAAGATTTACATATGTTGTTTATTGATCTTGAGAAGGCTTATGATAGAGTTCCAAGAGAGATCTTATGGACAGTCTTACAAAAGAAATGTGTAAATGTATCATATATTGGCAAAATCAAATATATGTATACAAATTCAGTGACAAGGGTGAGGACATCTGGAGGATTAACACGAATTTCCTATTACTGTTGGATTACATCAATGTTCAGCTTTAAGCCCTTATCTCTTTACCCTTATTTTAGATGAGCTCACCAAACATATCCAACAAGCAATACTTTGGTGTTTATTGTTTGCGGATGATATTGTTTTGGTTGATGAGACGCGCGAGGGTGTAAATGCAAAACTTGAATCTTGACGAGATACTTTAGAAAAGAAGGGTTTTAGGATGAGCAGGGCAAAGACGAAGTATATGGAGCTTAAATTTAGTAGTACAAAAAGGACAGATGACTTCGTTATTAAGTTTGGTGATCAAGATATTTCCCGTAGTGAGTGTTTTAAATATCTTGGATCGATAGTTCAAAACGATGTAGGTATTGATAAAGATGTGACACAGAATCCAAGCGGGTTGGCTGAAGTGGAGAGGCGCGTCAGGGATCTTATGTGATCGTAAAGTACCACTAAAACGATGTAGGTACTGCAATTAGACCTGTGATGCGTCAAAACAGATGACTTCATTATTTATAAGATGGTTTGGACACGTACAACGGAGACCATTAGAGGCATTTGTTAGGCGTTGTGAGAGTCTAGTCACTAGGCATGTTAGACTCTCACAACGCCTAACAAATGCCTCTAATGGTCTCCGTATTTTGGTCGCGCTCTGCCTACTCTCCGGTGTGACCACGCGGTCTGCTCCTTCTCGCTGCGGTCTGGTCTTTCTCGCTGCGACTTCCTTCCCGGTTTTCCCCATTGCCGCTTCTCGACCCGCTCTAGCCGTGTTTACCTTGGCCCGGTCTGTTTCTATCCGCCCGGTCTCATTCCTTTTTCGCCAGGTGGTTGCTTCTGTTGCGGTCTTCTCCTAACCGCGTCGCCTGCTTGTTTCTAGCCGCTGCGGCCTCTGTTCTTGCCGCTGCGGCCTCTGTTCTTGCCGCTGCGGCCTCTGTTCTTGCCGCGCTGGTCGTGGTCGTTTCTTGTTGCTGGTGCGTTGTCACCGTGACCGCTGCGGACTACTCCTTGCATAATGATCGGCTGTCATCCGGGCTCTGTGGTGTCTGTTTCCGATGGTGGTACCTCCTGCCTTGCTCACAGCTCATCCTGGATTTTGGATTCTGGGGCCTCTCACCACATTACATCACGGAAACCACCAAAATATTTGAACTATGTGCATCCCCAGTTCATTACTGTTGCTAGTGGGGCCACACTTCCCATCTCTGGTGCTGCAGATATTCACCTCACTCCCTCCATTACTCTTCGCTCGGCTCTTCATGTTCCGGGCTCTCCGTTCAACCATCTCTCTATTGGCCGACTCACTGCTGACCTCGATTGTACTGTTATTTTTTCTTCTAACTTGTGTGTTGTGCAGGATCGCAAGATGCAAACCATCATTGGAAAAGGGCATCTGTCGAATGGTCTCTATATCCTTAACCCGTCTCCCCCAACGGTGATGTCGTCCATTAGCTCTGTTGACTGGCATCGCCGTCTGGGTCATGCTCCTCTCAACATCCTCAAAAAATCTCTCCCAGACGTGTCCTTCCACAAGTTCATGTGTGAGTCATGTATCTATGGGAAACATCATCGTTCTACGTTCCCACCACATCCTTCTCGGCGTCCTGCTCCATTTGATCTTGTTCACTCCGATATTTGGAGCCCTTACAAAATTCCTAGTGTTTTTGGATACCGTTTGTCACATTTGTCAATGACTACTCTCGGGTGACCTGGCTGTATCTCCTTCGTGACCGCTCTGAATTACCCGGTGTATTCCATACTTTTTTTATTGAAACTCGCAACCAGTTCTCCACCACCATTAAAACCCTCCGCACCGATAATGCCCGGGAATACACTAGTCATACCTTCTTTCACCTCTGTGCGGAGTTTGGGATCATCCATCAGACCTCCTGTGTCTATACTCTCCAACAAAATGGCGTTGCTGAACGCAAGAATCGTCACCTGCTCGAGGTCACCCGCTCCCTTATGATTCAGATGAATGTTCCAAAACACTATTGGAATTTTGCGGTTTCTACCGCTTGCACTCTTATTAACCGTCTGCCTTCATCTATCCTCAATTTTGCGGTTCCCGTTACTCTCCTTTTTCCCTCCCAACCTCCATTCTCAATCACCCCACGCGTGTTTGGGTGTGTTTGTTTTGTTCATCATCTTGGTCCGTCCACTGACAAACTTGCTCCCCGTGCCACTAAATATATGTTTGTGGGCTATTCTCGGACTCAAAAGGGCTACCTTTGTTTTTCTCCCACGGATCGCAAGGTGGTTACTTCTGCTGATGTCACCTTCCTCGAACATCAGCCGTATTACTCTCACTCTATTGCCCCTCCTCTTCTGCCACCTCTCCCGCGACCTGTTATCCCTGTCCATTCCACCATCCCACCTCTACCTTCCCCACCCATCCCACCTAAACCACCTACACCACCAGTCATTCGTGTGTACACTCGACGTCCTCCCTCGTCTACTACCCTACGAGAGCTGCCCTGCTCTAATGATGCTTTGCGACCTGCGGATCCGACATCTGCTTCCACTGCCCACTCGCTGGCCAACTTTGTCTCTTTCACTGCCTCTCTCCGGACCTCCGTCAGAGTGCTCTCTTTATCCTCTATCTCCACCCCTAATTCTGTTCAGGAGGATCTTCACCACCCCGGATGGCGGGCGGCCATGGAAGATGAAATGCGGGCTCTCTTGGCCAACTGCACTTGGGATCTGGTTCCTCTTCCTGCATGTCAATCCTATGTTAGCTGCAAGTGGATCTTTGTTATTAAACATGCGGCGGATGGCACCGTTGAGCGTCTCAAGGCCCGCCTCGTGGCCCGGGGTTTTACTCAGCAACATGGCCTTGATTATGAGGAAACTTTCTCTCCAGTGGCAAAATTGAACACGGTCCGAGTTCTTCTTTCTTTGGTTGTTCACCGTCATTGGCCTCTTTATCAGCTGGATGTTAAGAACGTCTTTCTCAATGGTGATCTACAAGAGACTGTTTATATGCATCAACCTCCCGGGTTTAAGACCACAGGGGAGTCTCGGGTTTGTCATCTTTGGAAATCTATTTATGGTCTCAAACAGTCCCCGCGCACTTGATTTGACAAATTTAGCACGGTAGTCCGTGATATTGGCTTCATTAGGAGCTCGGCTGACTTCTCTCTCTTCACTCGACACCGGCCAACCGGAACAGTGATTCTTCTTGTCTATGTTGACGATATCCTCATTACTGGCGACGATACTACAGGGATACAACATATCAAGCAACAGTTGAACTCCGCCTTTCAGACCAAAGATCTTGGTAACCTACGATATTTTCCCGGGCTTGAGATTGCACGACGGCCTGATGGTCTTGTATTATCCCAAAGTATTGTATGGATCTTCTTCATGATGTTGTCTATTCGGGATGCAAACCTACGGATACTCCAATGGACGCTAATCACAGGCTATCGGCCCATAGCTCTGACTCCGATAAGCTGCTTACGAATCAAGAATACTACAGACGTCTGGTTGGGAAATTGGTCTACCTTACAGTTACTCGACCAGACATCTCCTTTGTCGTAGGAGTCGTGAGTCGATTTATGCATGCCCCGAGGACATCTCACCTTCAAGCTGTCGAGCGCATTCTTCGGTATCTCAAGAACGCTCCAGGACAAGGGCTTGTGTACAAGCCATCCACATCTTTATCCCTTGTCGCATACTCTGACGCTGACTATGTCGGGTCCATTGATGATAGGCGTTCCACAACAGGTTTTTGTACCTACTTCGGTGGACATCTCATAACCTGGCGTAGCAAGAAACAGAATGTGGTTGCTCGCTCTTCTGCTGAAGCTGAGTACCGCGCTATGGCTGTTGTTGTTTCCGGGTTAACTTGGCTTGAGAGCCTTCTGAGAGACTTGGGTGTTCGTCTCTCATCACCAGCGACCCTATTTTGTGACAGTCAAGCGGCAATCCATATTGCCAAGAATCCAGTCTTTCACGAACGCACGAAGCATATTGAAGTTGACTGTCACTTTATTCGAGAAAAGGTACAGGCAAAGAAGATAGATTTAGAGCATGTTCCTGCTGCAAGTCAAGTTGCTGACATTCTGACTAAAGCTCTCTCCCGGCCACTATACTACCAGTTTTTATCCAAGCTTGGTGCCTACGATTTGTACGCTCCAGCTTGCAGGGGAGTGTTAGAAAAGCCTACTTTAGGGCCCATCTAGGGGCCCATTCTTCTATGTTCTCTCTTCTCTCTTCTCTCTCTATTTGTTTGTCTCACATCTTGGATTGGGATTTCTCTCTTTCTTCTTCTCCTATATAAATGTATTCATACTTGTAATTATTAATTCAAGAAGTATATAGAAGGTTTGGAGCTTTTTCTACACTCATCAATAGACTTCTATCTGTTGTGCTTGGGAAAGATACTCATATTATCTCATTAACAGACTTTTATCCGCTGTGCTTGGAAAGGATATTATTTTTCATGTGTTATATGTTGATCGAGAGTCGTCTCATCTTCTTCCTATGTTTTTGGGAGTGTGTGCCTTATCCACAACTAAGGTCTCGGGCATGGGAAACTTGATCTCATATCCACTAAATGTATCATTCTTAGCTATTCTTGCACCCAAAAAGGTAAAAGTGCTACTGCCTACCCAAAAACATGCATGTGTAAGGATGTCAATTTTGTTTACTTATTATCATGTCATCTCTTCGGATATTGTGTTGGAGTACCACACTGCAGCGAGCATCTCTTCTATTAAAACTACTCTGCCTACTCCGTTACACCCTATTCTTCTTTCTGAAGATACTACGATTATGAGTAAGTCAGGGGAGAGTGAACCTGAGAATAATAAGCCTCCAATAAGAAGCACAAATAAGAACCCCGTCAAACATGTCCCTGATCGTGTTAAACATATTGAAATTATGGATCCTACCCACCCTTCTCAAGATCCTCTAGCCTCGGTCCTGAGCCCCCTCCTGTGACTGTCTTTACAGATGTCCCTATTGTTGTACAGCAAGGTAAAGCCATGTGTACTCACTATCCTATTACCCATTATTTATTATATGACACCTTATCATCCAAGTTTACAGCTTTCCATACAACACTGGTGTACAACCTCATATTCGCTGAGTCAGACCAGGAGGCAGCAACGGTCACAATTAGGCTAGCCAGAGGAGTTCTCGCCCTAAAGAAGATCTCGCACAAGTAGGCGGGAACGCTTGCGCTATCGCCAAGCTCCCTCGCCTACAAAGCGCCCCGCACTCGACGATCGTCGAACCAAGATCGTCGAGCGCAGTTCAATCGTCGAACGGAAATCAAAAGGCCAAGATCGTCGAGCGCAGTTCAATCGTCGAACGGAAATCAAAAGGCCAAGATCGTCGAGCGCAGCTAAATCGTCGAGCGGAAATCAACAGGCCAAGATCGTCGAGCGCAGCTAAATCGTCGAGCGGAAATCAACGGGCCAGATCGTCGAACGCAGCCAACGCGGGAACGCTTGCGCTAGCGCCAAGCTCCTGTCTTAAAGGATCTCTCGTCTATAAGCAGGCGAGACCGCTTGCGCCGGGCTCTGGACAGAAGGCTCTCGGCTCGGAGCTCTCGTCGAGTGGGTCCCAGGGCCTTGGGTAAAATGACCTAACTGTCCTCAGGTAAAATTACCCCTATACCCTCAGAATAAACCGAGGGATTTGGCTATTGGCAGATCAACCAAGGGCATTTCAGTAATCTCAGGTCAGCAAAGGCTATAAATAGACTCATAAGGGCTCTTTGGAAAGCAGGCTTTCATTATCTTCCAACTTCTAGTGCTTTCTGAGAAGCTCCTAGCCCAGCTTTTGGCTTTGGAGGGGAAGCTCTCAGAGATCTTTCGGGTGTGAGGTGGGACCTCCCTGCTGAGGCTTTGGGTCAGTCCAGGGACCTTTGAATCTAGTCGAGGGTTGAGGCTTGAGAGAAGTAGGTGTTGGCTGCACCCCTGTTTTGAACTCTCGTTGAGGTCATTTTTGGCTTCAACAGTTCTGGTGCGGTGAGCGTGGAAGGCAGCCGATACAAGAAAGCCTTGAGTTTTGTCTCATGGCTGGAGGTGAAGGTGAAGGGTCTGGTTCTGGAGGCTCCCCCACCCGGGGAGAAGAAGCGACGAGGAAGATGCTGGATGAATTCAGGCGAGAAGTCCTGCAGACTATCAGCTTGGCCTTCTCGGCCCGAAGCGAGTGGGTCACCCCTCAGGTTCCGATAGAGGAGGTCCCGCTCCTGGGCGAGAATGCCCCTGGACAGCGCCCGGAGAAGGAGGTCCCGGCGGAGGCTGGCGAAAGGGACGTGGCGGCGCGGGAGTTCTTCCCAAGCCAGCGCCCGGGCAAGGAGGCTTTGACAGATCTGGGCGAGAGGGAAGCGGCAGTGCGAGAGCTCTTCCCTGGGCACGGTCTCGCGGATCGGGTCAGCCAGCCGAGGCCGCGGGACGTGCCCTCTCGCCATGCAGGAGGCGAGAGCCCATTCAGCGAGCTCATTATCTCAGCTCCGGTACCGGAGGGGTTCCGGGAGCCTGACATGTCCTACTACTCGGGAAAGGATGACCCTGTACAGCACGTGCGGTGGTTTGAAGATGTCGTTTCAATAAGGCAGATGACGGATGCCTTCAAGTGTCGGCTATTTGCCATCACGTTGAAGGAGAAGGCTCGGGACTGGTTCCACCAGTTGCCAGCGAGGTCGATCTACTGCTTTGAAGATCTGCGAAGAAGTTTCCTGTTGAGATTCTCAACGTCGAAGAAGAGGAAGAAGGAGGTGGAGTGCCTGTTTGCGGTGAGGCAGAAGCCGGGTGAGACACTGGGTCACTATGTCGACCGGTTTCAGGAAGAGATCATACTGGTCCAGGAGGTCCCAGGGTACGCATTGATGCTCGCCTTTACCCTGGGGCTGAGGCCAGGATTTTTCAGTATGGAGTTGAAGAGAGTGCCCCCCCCCCCTCTCTCTCCTTTAAGGAGCTCATGGAGAGGGCGGCAAAGGAGATAGACTTTGAGAGAGCAAACCCAGCATTCGCCAGGAAGTTGGTCAGGCTGGCGGAGGATGATGTGAAGGAACCTGCAGCGGGAAGGCAGAAGGAGCCGAGGGAGCAGAGGGAAGAAAGGAGGAGTGAAGAGCCCCGAAGGCAGGGGCAGCAGCAGGGATGGGGGGCCCGGGAGCCGAACAACCGGTTGGGTTGGAGGCCCCAGGAGGGTCGCCCCCAGGGCCAAGGAGGAGGCTACCAGCGGAGAGATAATCTACGGGAACCCAGGAGGTTCGACCAACCGGCGTGGAGGCAGGAGCCAAGGGGTCGAGTCCCGCAGCCGCAAGAGGACATGGAGGTGGGCAGAGGAAGAGGAACGAGGAGAGGAGTTCGAGGAGCTGGGAGAAGAGGAGGAGGAGGAGAAGGAAGAAGAGGTAGGGTGGCGTTGCTCTTTTGTGACTTCCACCAGGAGGAAGGTCACGCCACGGCCACCTGCCCGGAGTTCTTAGAAATGAGGGAAGCAAGAGGAGCAGGGAGGCAGGATCTGCCGGTTAGGATCGTAGAAGTACAGCAGGGGGAGATGGAAGATAGGTGTGAAGATTGGGTAGACGTGGGGACCCGGGGAGGAATCGGGGTGATTCATGGAGGAGTGGGGATTGAGGCAACCCGCAAGGGGAGCCTGCAAACCATGTACCGAAGGGGGGTCGCCTCTACCTCCCAGGCTCCCCACCGGAAGAAAAAATCACCTTCTCGTCAGCGGACATGCCAGACTACGAAGATCCGTTCTGTGACGCCCTGGTGATCCAGACGGCGGTGGAGAACTTCACAGTCTCAAGGATACTAGTGGACAACGGGAGCTCGGTAAATGTCATCTTCAAGAAAGCCTTCGACGAGATGAGGATTGAAGGGAATAGGATCTTGGCTTCGGATGGACCGCTGTTCGGGTTCTCCGGAGAGAGGAAGAAGTAGGAGTAGTAGGGCTGCACGTGAAGTTGGAGGGCGTGTCACGGAACTGCAGGTTCGTGATCGTGGACGCCCCAAGCAGCTATAACGCCATCTTTGGGCGCCCCCACATCAGCGCCTTTCGCTGCGTCCCCTCCTCGTTTCACCAGTGCCTCAAGTTCAATAATGGAGGGGTGCAGGTCAGGGTAAGAGGGGACCCGAAGGTGGCGAGACAGTGCTACGTAACGGCAGTCAACACCATATCGTGGATGGCAGGGGCAGAGGAGTTGGAGAAAGAGATGGCGGCACATGAAGGGGTTGTCGGAGAAGAGGAGATGACCCTAGAGGAGGTGAGAGAGGTAGCTGAAGAGGAAGTCGGGGGAGAGGAGACTGAGGAAGAGCAGCAGGGAGGATATGTGCAGGAGGTCCAGGGGGACGAGGAGCAGGAGAGCCCGGAAGGGGCGATGGAGGTAGAAGAACAAGAAGCAGGAGGAGCTGAGGGAGAGGCCCAGAGGGGCGTAGAAATCGAGCAGCAGCAGGAGAGCCCGGAGGGGGCGATGGAGGTGGAAGAGCAAGGAGCAGGAGGAGCCCGGGAGCGAGTGCGGTCCTGCATTCAAAGCAACATCGACATCTTCGCTTGGAGCGCGGCAGACATGTCGGGCATCGACGCGGACGTGGCCTGCCATCACCTGAACCTGGACCCCCGCACTCGCCCCATACGCCAAAAGATGAGAGCCATCGCCACCAAACTGGAGGAGCCCATCCGCGAAGAGGTCAGGAAGCTCCTGGAGGCCGGCTTCATCTCAGAGATCCAGTATCCAGGCTGGATCTCGAATGTGGTAATGGTTAAAAAAGGGGGTGATAAATGGAGAATGTGTATTGATTTTTCTTTGTTAAATAAATCATGCCCTAAGGATTGCTACCCCCTGCCTCGGATCGACGCGCTGGTTGATTCAGCAGTCGATTTTTCTATCATGAGCTTTTTGGATGCTTTTTTAGGTTATCACCAGATCCGGATGCACCCTCCCGATGTCAAGGATGTTTCCTTCATCACGAGAGAGGGGTGCTTCAGTTACAAAATGATACCATTTGGGTTGAAGAACGCAGGGGCTACCTACCAACGCATGATGGATCGGGTCTTCCGAGATCAGAGGGGGAGAAACTTGGAGGTCTATGTCGACGACCTAATGATCAAGAGCAAGTGTGTGGATTCGCACCTGAAAGATCTAGAGGAGACGTTTGTCATCCTGAGAAGGTTTAAGATGAGGCTGAACCCCTTGAAGTGTGTCCTCGGGGCCAGCCGCGGGAAGTTCCTTGGGCATCTCTTGACTACGGCAGGGGTGGAGCCTAACCCGGACAAGGTAAAGGCTATCCTGGATTTGGAGTCACCCCGCGACGCCAAGGAGGTCCAGCGCTTGACAGGCAAGCTGGCTGGGCTGAGCAGGTTCCTCTCCAGGTCAGGAGACAAATGTTTTTCGTTCTTCAAGGTGCTGCGAGGGAATCAAAGGTTTGAGTGGACTGCCGAGTGTGAAGAAGCCTTCCAAGGGCTGAAGAGACAGCTCTCTCAGGCTCCTCTGCTTCAGAGCCCAAAAGAAGGGGAGGACCTGACCTTGTACCTTAGAGTAGGAGTGGAGGCGGTAAGCTCCGTCCTAGTAAGGGAAGAAGGAAAGAAGTAACTGCCCATCTACTACGTCAGCCGGATATTGAAGAAAACAGAGCTCCGCTACCCCATCCTCGAAAAGCTAGCTTACGCCTTGGTCATCTCTGCAAGGAAGCTCCGGCCATACTTTCAAGCACATTCGATTAGGGTGGTAACCGACCATCCTCTTCGCAAGATCTTCGAAGGAGTGGAGCACTCGGGGAGACTTGCTAAGTGGTCTATTGAACTAAGCGAGCTCGACATCTCTTTCGTTCCGAGACTCTCCATCAAGGAGCAAGCGGTGGCGGACTTCCTGCCAGATTACGTTGTTGAAGCCGAGGAGGGAGAACAGCAACCACAGGAAGCGTGGAAGATGATGGTCGACGGGGCCTCGGGAAAACATTCCCTCTGGGGAGGAGTGGTGTTGATCAGCCCCCAGGGAGTCGCAATAGAACAGGCAGTGGCTTACCATTTTCCAGTGACTAACAACCAAGCGGAGTATGATATCGTGATCGCCGTCCTTCGCTTGGCAAAGGAGCTTGAGATTCAGGATGTGGAGGCCTTCACTGATTCAAAGGTAGTAGCGTCGCAGATCCGGGGAGAGTTTGAGGCTCGGGAGCCTACCCTCATAAAATACCTCTCCAAGGTAAGGGCGATCATCAGAGGGTTCCGGTCATTCTCCATCCAACATGTTCCAAGGGAAGAAAGTATAGCTGTCGATCGATTGGCTAAGTTTGGACCTCGGGGAGGAGGGACCTTGACGGAGCTATTTCGACCGGCCATCGAGGAAGGAGAGTTGATGGTGGTGGATCGGCGACCCTCGTGGGTGGACTCATTGGTGACCTTCCTAACCACCGGTGAACTTCCTGAGGGGATCAAGGACGGGAAAAGCTTCAGGCGCAAGGCAGCTCACTACCTGATGATAGAAGGGGGCATGCATCGTAAGATGTTGTCAGGGCTCCTAGCTAGATGTATGACCGAAGAAGAGATCCCAAGGTTCTTGAGAGAGGTACACTCGGGCGAGTGCGGCAGTCATTCTGGAGGGAGGATGTTGGAGGCAAGCGTGGTCAGGCAGGGGTACTTCTGGCCCACCCTAAGGAAGGATACCGCGGAGTTTGCAAAGAGATGTCAAAAGTGTCAGCTCTGCGCCCCCCTTCAGCTCTTGGCGGCTCAGAGACTCCGAAGTATCACGGCACCGTGGCCGTTCGCCATCTGTGGGATGGATTTAGTTGGATATTTTCCTTCGGCTAGTGGACAGAGGAGATTCCTCTTGGTCATGGTCGATTATTTCTCAAAGTGGCTGGAGGTTAAGGTCTTAGCCAAGGTCACCTCGCAAGTCATAAGGAACTTCATCTGGGGGGAGATCATATGCAGACACGGGTTGCCTCAAGCAATAGTGACAGATAACGGCCCACAGTTTGCCAGTGAATAATTCATCAGCTTCTGCGCCCAACTGGGAATAGACCTCAGATTTGCCTCTGTCCACCACCCCCAGAGCAACGGCCAGGTGGAAGCGGCAAACAAAATCATTGTAAACCTGCTCAAAAAGAAGGTGGAGAACTTGAAAGGAAATTGGGTGGAGCATCTCCCCTCGGTCCTATGGGCCTTGCGAACGACCCCGAACACGGCCACCGGTGAGACCCCCTTCAGGCTTTCTCACGGGTGTGAGGCGGTCCTACCAGTGGAGTTCGAAGTTCGGTCCCCGCGAGTCACAGCCGCGGGCGAAGGAGATGAGACTTGGAGATTGGAAAATGAAGAAGGGCTGCGCCTCGCGCTAGATATGATGGAAGAACTGCGGGACGTGGCAGCTATCAGGCAAGAAGAGATCAAGCGGCGGATGGCCAAGTATTTTGATAAGCATGTCAGGATCAAGCAGTTTACTGAAGGAGATCTGGTGCTGAGAAAGGTTGACGCGGCAGGAAGGTCGGCTCCCGTGGGCAAGCTCAACCCGAACTGGGAAGGACCATACATAGTGAAGGAAGTTCTTGGAACAGGAGGTTACTATCTCCAGAACGTGGAAGGGAGTGCCTTAAGCCACACATGGAGCGGTGATGACCTGAATCGTTTCTACCCATGAAAGGGGAAGGATGTAATTTGTATCTCGAAATTAAACTTATTATACTGCATCAGTTGACTTGATTTTCTCTGCACTATTGTGAAATTTTTTATAATATGACGTAATTATGTGTTTTGTGATACCCCGAGCTCGGCTCGGCCACAGGTAGACCCGCAGCGCAGGCTCTCATCTAGCTGGCAGGTCCGAAGGCTCGCCTGTGGGGGATAGGTTTGGTTTGAGAACTTCATCGTCACCCCGAGCTTGGCTCGGCCCCAGGTAGACCCGTTGCGCAGGCTCTCATCTAGCTGCCAGGTCTGAAGGCTCGCCTGTGGGGGATAGGTTTGGTTTGAGAACTTCATCGGCACCCCGAGCTCGGCTCGGCTCCAGGTAGACCCGCTGCGCAGGCTCTCATCTAGCTGGCAGGTCCGAAGGCTCGCCTGTGGGGGATAGGTTTGGTTTGAGAGCTTCATTGGCACCCCGAGCTCGGCTCGGCCCCAGGTATACCCGCTGCGCAGGCTCTCATCTAGCTGGCAGGTCCGAAGGCTCGCCTGTGGGGGATAGGTTTGGTTTGAGAACTTCATCGGCACCCCGAGCTCGGCTCGGCCCCAGGTAGACCCACTGCGCAGGCTCTCATCTAGCTGGCAGGTCCGAAGGCTCGCCTGTGGGGGATAGTTTTGGTTTGAGAGCGTCATCGGCACCCCGAGCTCGGCTCGGCCCCAGGTAGACCCGCTGCGCAGGCTCTCATCTAGCTGGCAGGTCCGAAGGCTCGCCTGTGGGGGATAGGTTTGGTTTGAGGACTTCATCGGCACCCCGAGCTCGGCTCGGCCCCAGGTAGACCCGCTGCGCAGGCTCTCATCTTGCTGGCAGGTCCGAAGGCTCGCCTGTGGGGGATAGGTTTGGCTTGAGAGCTTCATCGGCACCCCGAGATCGGCTCGGCCACAGGTAGACCCGCTGCGCAGGCTCTCATCTAGCTGGCAGGACCGAAGGCTCGCCTGTGGGGGATAGGTTTGGTTTGAGAGCTTCATCGGCACCCCGAGCTCGGCTCGGCCCCAGGTAGACCCGCTGCGCAGGCTCTCATCTAGCTGACAGGTCTGAAAGCTCGCCTGTGGGGGATAGGTTTGGTTTGAGAGCTTCATCGACACCCCGAGCTCAGCTCGGCCCCAGGTAGACCCGCTGCGCAGGCTCTCATCTATCTGGCAGGTCCGAAGGCTCGCCCGTGGGGGATAGGTTTGGTATGAGAACTTCATCGGCACCCCGAGCTCGGCTCGGCCCCAGGTAGACCCGTTGCGCAGGCTCTCATCTAGCTTGCAGGTCTGAAGGCTCGCCCGTGGGGGATAGGTTTGGTTTGAGGACTTCATCGGCACCCCGAGCTCGGCTCGGCCCCAGGTAGACCCGCTGCGCAGGCTCTCATCTAGCTAGCAGGTCTGAAGGCTCGTCTGTGGGGGATAGGTTTGGTTTGAGAGCTTCATCGGCACCCCGAGCTCGGCTCGGCCCCAGGTAGACCCGTTGCGCAAGCTCTCATCTAGCTGACAGGTCCGAAGGCTTGCCTGTGGGGGATAAGTTTGGTTTGAGGATTTCATCGGCACCCCGAGCTCGGCTCGGCCCCAGGTAGATCCGCTGCGCAGGCTCTCATCTAGCTGGCAGGTCCGAAGGCTCGCCTGTGGGGGATAGGTTTGGTTTGAGAACTTCATCAGCACCCCGAGCTCGACTCGGCCCCAGGTAGACCCGCTGCGCAGGCTCTCATCTAACTTGCAGGTCCGAAGGCTCGCCTGTGGGGGATAGGTTTGGTTTGAGGACTGTTAGAAACGAACAAAAACAAACCGGAAGTGGAACAAAAACAAACCGGAAGTGGAACAAAAACAAACCGGAAGTGGAACAAAAACAAACCGGAAGTGGTTTAACAGAAACTTTATTATCTGAAAAATGTATCAATTACAATGGTATAGCCTCACTTTTATAGAATGAAGGAGATGAGAGAGATTACAAATAAGCAATGCGGGACTAAAAATTTACAAGTATATGCGGTTTTACAAAAATACAAACCGGACAAGCCGTGCGGTTAGACAAACTGGCTAACCGCCCGACCACAACCAGGATGAGAGAACAAGTCGCCACAGGAGACCGCTAGACCGCCCGGTCTCCAAGTCGTCTGAGACAAGCCGCCTGACCGTTGGGACACCAAACTGCAACAGCCTAGCACACAGACCGGCTAGGAGAAACCGCCAGACCGCCCGGTCTCCGAACAGCAACAGACCGCCCGGTCTCCATCCTGCAACACTCCCCCTCAAGCTGGAGCATAGATATCAATCATGCCCAGCTTGTCGCAGATGTGGAAAAAGGAAGCGGACACCGGCTTGGTGAAGACGTCTGCTAACACGTTGTCGGAACTAACAAACGGAGTGCAAATCTGCTTCTTCAATATCTCTTCCCGAATAAAATGACAGTCGACTTCTATGTGTTTTGTTCTCTCATGGAAGACCGGATTTTTTGAAATGTATATCGCGGTCTTGTTGTCACAGAACATAGGAAGAGGATAGTTGTAAACCTCTCCTAAGTCAAGCATGAGAGCCCGCAACCATTTCAACTCACATGTAGTCGATGTCATACTGCGATATCCCGCCTCTGCACTAGACCTGGAGACCACAGACTGTTTCTTGCTCTTCCAACTCACAAGATTGTCTCCAACAAACGTGCAGAAACCTGATGTCGATTTGTGGTCCCCTTTGTCATCAGCATAACTTGAATCAGAGTACGCTTCAACACTTAGGTGACCATTTTTCTGAAAGAGGAGTCCTTTCCCTGGTGCTGCTTTAATATACTCTAATATCCTCATGGCAGATTGTAGATGACACTCCCTAGGAGCTTGCATGAACTTGCTCACCTTGCCAACAGCATAAGCGATGTCGGGTCTGGTTACCGTGAGATAAATGAGCTTGCCCACCAGACGTCGGTACCTCGTAAGATCGGATAGAAGAGGCGAGTCATCTGTCCAAGTTTTGTCTTCTCCAGCAGCCATAGGACAACAGGCAGGTTTAGCACCAGTCAATCCTGCCTCCTTTAAAAGATCAAGATCATACTTCTGTTGGGAAAGGACCATGGAGTTGGGCTTCCTAGAGATTTCAATCCCCAGAAAGTATTTCGGGAACCTCATATCCTTTGTGACCAGGTGTTGACGAAAGTGTTTCTTTGTCATCAATACCCCATCTTGATCATCGCCAGTAAGAAGAATGTCATCAACATAAACCGCAAGAACAACCAGACCAGAGGCGGTTTTCCGAACAAACAAGGAGTGATCTGCTGAGCTTCTCGTAAAACCAATGGCCGCAACAATGTCACTGAACTTGTCAAACCAGGCACGAGGACTCTGCTTGAGGCCATAGATAGACTTATTTAGCCGGCATACTCGTGTCTCCCCCTGAGCAACATACCCAGGAGGTTGCTCCATGTAAACATCTTCCTGCAGATCACCGTAGAGGAAAGCATTCTTAACATCCAGCTGCGAAATGGGCCAATCACTGTTGACAGCGACAGAGAGAAGAACCTGAATGGTGTTGAGACGAGCCACAGGAGAGAAAGTATCGAAGTAATCAACATCATATGTCTGAGTGAAACCTTTGGCCACCAGGCGGGCCTTATAGCGATCCACGCTACCATCGGGACAGAATTTCACAACAAAGACCCAACGGCAGCCAACAGCATCCGTGCCCAAAGGTGGGGGAACCAGGGTCCAGGTCCCCCGTTCAGTGAGGGTAGCAATTTTCTCATCCATAGCAGTCTTCCAATGAGGAATAGTGAGAGCCTCCTGGTAGGTGCGGGGAGTGGCGGTCTCAGAGATAGCCAATGCAAATGCCCTGCGAGAAGGAGTCAGACGATCATATGAAACAACAGCAACCAGCGGGTGCTGGGTGCACGTCTGCACCCCTTTGCGAAGAGCTATGGGTAGATCCAGGTCGGCATGTTCCTCAGCAACCGGAGCATCCGTGGCGGAGAGAGCTGGCCCGGGAGGAGAGTGCGACAGCGGAGAAGAGGAGAGAGATGGTGGAGAAGAAGGGGTAGAGGGTGGAGAGAGTGGAGATGGTGGAGATGGTGGAGGTGGCGGAACAGTAGGAGGAGCAGAGAGAATGGGGGGGTTGTGGTGAGAGGTAGGATCAGCAGGAGTAGAGGAGGAAGAGGAAGAGAAGTAAGAAGCATTTTCAAAGAAGTTGACATCCGCAGAGACAAATTGCTTGCGGGTAACGGGGTCAAAGCAACAATAGCCTTTCTGAGTGGGAGAGTACCCCAGAAAGACACATTTAGTGGACCGCGGGGAGAGTTTGTCGCGGGTGGCAGAGGGAGCATGCACAAAGGCTGTGCAGTCAAAGATACGTAGAGAAAGAGGAAAGGGTTCTTTGCCCGGATAGAGAATGGAGAAAGGAGTTTGACCACGGAGAACGGTGGAGGGAATGCGATTGATGAGATAGCAAGCGATGAGAACAGCATAGCCCCAGTAGGAGCGAGGGACATGCTCGAGCGACATCAAAGAGGTGACGGTTTTTGCGTTCCGCTACTCCATTTTGTTGGGAGGTGTAAACGCAACTGGTTTGATGAATAATCCCATGTTGCGTGCAGAAAGAGGAAAAAGCTTGACTGAGATATTCTTTTGCATTATCCGAGCGTAAGATTTTAATGGAGACATCAAACTGAGTTTGAATGGAATGATAAAAGGATGTTCATACATCAAAAAGTTCAGATCGGTCGCGTAAGAGATATACCCAAGTACAGCGAGAAAAGTCATTAATGAAAGTAACAAAATAGGAACTACCCCGACCAATGGTAAGGGTAGGAGCAGGACCCCAGATGTCGGAGTGAACAAGATCAAATGGATGGGTAGAACCACGATCTTGCTTTGGAGGAAAGGAGGAGCGGTGATGCTTGCCAAGTTGACAGGCATCACAATTAAGAGGAGGATGATGCGGAGGGAGGTGGGGCAGAAGTTGGCGAAGGAGCCGGGGAGGAGCATGACCAAGGCGAAGATGTCATTGGAGAAGATCTGTAGAGGATGAGGAGAAGGCGGATAGAGCAGAGACGTTGTCGAGGAATTAGAGGCCGCCGCTCTCAGTCCCAGTAGCAATCGTCCGTTGGGAGTCCGGATCCTGAAAAGAACAAGAAGTAGGAGTGAATGTGACGGAGCACTGTAGTTGCTTGCATAAAGAAGTAACCGATAATAAATTGCAAGGAAACTTAGGCACATAGAGGGTATCTGTCAGGCAAAGAGAAGGAGTGACTTGAACCATGCCCGCCCCATTGACCGGGGAGGGAGAGCCATCAGCAACTATGACCGGGGGCAACCGATCATATGTTTCTAGAGAAGAGAAAAACTGAGGATTTTCTGTCATATGATTTGTAGCACTAGAGTCGATCAACCATCGTCCACGAGTAACAGCGTGGGCACTACCAGAAGAGGTGACCACCAAGGCGGACAGCTTGGAGGTGGAATCCATTGAAGAGAGACGACGAGAGAACAGGAAGCGGCGACAACAACAAGTCGCAAGCCGGGCGAACAGAATCAGGCCGCGCGGCTAGGAAGGCCGCAGGCAGGAGAAAACAAGTCGGGCGGCAAAAGGGAGGCCGCAACGACTAGGAAGCAGGAGCGGCTAGAAGGAAACAGGTCGCGGTGACTTAATGACAGGTCGCGGCAACAAAGAGGAGCAGCGAGAGAAGAGAGGCAAGGAAAAACAAGCCGCGCGAACAGGGCAGCGGTCAGAAGAGGAAGGCAAGCCGCGAAGACAGGTCGTGGAAAGCAGAAACAAGCCGCGCGAACAGGGCAACGGTCAGAGTAGGAAAAGCCGCGACCAAGCCGTAGAACCAAGCTGAGGGAAAGAAGTCGAGCGGCTAGAAGGTAGCCCGCGCGAACAGAAGAAGAAGATGAATCAGGAGGAAAAGATCGTTTCCTCTGATACCATGTTAGAAACGAACAAAAACAAACCGGAAGTGGAACAAAAACAAACCGGAATTGGTTTAACAGAAACTTTACTATCTGAAAAAGGTATCAATTACAATGGTATAGCCACCCTTTTATAGAATGGAGGAGATGAGAGAGATTACAAATAAGCAATGTGGGACTAAAAATTTACAAGTATATGCGGCTTTACAAAAAGACAAACCGGACAAGCCGTGCGGTTAGACAAACCGGCTAACCGCCCGACCACAACCAGGGATGAGAGAACAAGTCGCCACAGGAGACCGCTAGACCGCCCGGTCTCCAAGTCGTCTGAGACAAGCCGCCTGACCGCTGGGACACCAAACTGCAACAGCCCAGCACACAGACCGACTAGGAGAAACCGCCAGACCGCTCGGTCTCCATCCTGCAACAAGGACTTCATCGGCACCCCGAGCTCGGCTCGGCCCTAAGTAGACCCGCTGCGCAGGCTCTCACCTAGCTGGCAGGTCCGAGGGCTCGCCTGGGGGAGGGAAGTCTTTGATCCTAGGAGACACTCCGACTCGGATGCTCTGAGCAAAGGCAAGAAGCCCACCACGGAATGAAAAGGAGGAAAAGGCAGGATAGGTCTCGGCCAGAGAAGGTCTCGGTTGGGGAGGTCCCTGTCAAGGAGATATCGCCGAGGAAATTCTCGGCGGAAGGCTCCAGACAAGCTTTTCTTGGTCAGACAGCGAGAGGAGTTGGGCGAAAGCTTCGGACAGTTTGCGCAAGCTAAAGGGGGACGGCCTCGTCTTAAAGGGCCCGCGGGCCATGTTCCCGGCAGACAGTTTTCGGCAGAACGCGGGAACGAAACGACCAAGCCCTGGGCTCTTTCGACAGATTCCCGCCTATCCGTCACTAAGGGAGACTACCCTAGGGAGGCCAAGGGCCTCAGCGAAAGCGTGCTTAAGAAGCACTCGGCCACAACAATTGTATCAAGCGCATTTGCAATAAGAACAGGACAATACATACAAAACATTTACAATGTATTTTATATAATTACAAGTTCAGAGCGTCTCGCTCTTTACATTGAAGCGAAAAGAAAAGAAAGAAAAAGGGGGCCCCTCAGGGAGACAAGCTATACCCCTCAGAGCTCCCGCTTGAACTCCCGCTGGAGCTCTCGCCTGAGCTCTCCCCGGATGTCTCGCCACCCGCGGCAAGGGATTTCGGGACATCCGAGGGCGGGGAATCAGGCGCGCCTGGGGGCTTTGGGACAGGCTCGAAGAGCCAGGGGACGAGCTGTTGAGCGGTAATGGTCTTGCCCCTCCCGTCCAAGCAACCGACATCCCGCAGCGTCTCCAGGGTCAGCTTGACTGTGGCTTGCGCGTTGGCCTGGAGGAGCTTGTCGATGTCGTAAACGGAGTAGTAGCGGCTCTTCAACCTCTCGTCCAGTGGAGGGGGCGCACTCGCCTCCAGGCGCAGGATCTGGTCCTTCAACAGGACGCTCTTGTATCGCGCCTGGGACAGCTCCGCGCGAAGCGCCGCGGCTTGAGCGGAATCCTGTATAGCGAGAGGTTAGCATGAAAGGAAAAGAATGAAGTTGAAATCTGTAGTGGCGAGAGCGAGTGCCGAGAAAGATCTCGCTTACCTCTTCCGGCCGGCGCGAAGACAGCTGTTGCTTGGCGTCTTCTAGCTCCTTCAAGGTAGCCGCCTCAGCCACCGCGCCCTCCCTGGCTTTGAACATATCCTGGAAGTTGCGGTCGATGGTGATGCTCCGGCGAGCACACATATGCGCAAGCTCCAGCCCGCGCATCAGAGCCCGGGTGGAGTCATAAGCCAGGAGCATGGTGGTCATCCTATCATAGACGCTGGCATTCTCCCGGCTGTAGAGGCAGTAGCCCAAGGCGAAGGCCTCGCTGGTGACCTCATCTCGCTCTGCCCAGCTAGGCAGAAGAGACGAGATTGAGACCTTGTTGATGTCAGGGTCCCACTGAAGCAGCGGCTTGTTTTCCGCGTCCAGGCACTTCATGCCGAGACCAAAATTGTGGTGGCCCCGCGGCACCTCTCCAGGCGGAGACTGGCCGGAGGTCTCGGCGGCGGCTCCCTCGCCATCTGCTCTACCAGGGGCCGGGGGGTTCTCGGCAGGGGCCTCAGCGCCACCCCTGGTAGCCGCGATCTCGCCGACGACCTGCAAGATCTCTTTAAAGGAGCGGCCTGCAGCGAGAGGTTGGGAGGGCGGCACCACAACGGCTTTACCCTTCTCGGCGTCAGTTATCTTGGGCCTCTTGATCGGTGGGGGCAGAGGGGCGCCGGGCTTTCGCTTCCCGGCGCCAGTCAAAGGAAGCGAGGCCGGCTCGTCCCGGCAAGCTTGAGTTGCAGCCTTTGCGAGAGCCAGCGGGTCTCTCGCAGATTGGCTCCCGGCAGCGCGAGCCTCGTCAAAGGGTTGGTGCACGGGGATCTCGCGCTCTCCTGCGAAAGCGACAACACTCAGTTCTAACCTTAAAAAGGAAGTGAGTAGCGAGACAAAGGCGAGACCTTACCTTCGCCCGGAGGCACGGGGAGGAGGGAATCAACGTCTCGCCGGAGGAGTTGGACGTCCAAGAACTTGGTTCCGAAGAACTCAAGGAGGGCGCTCTCGCGCGAGCCCAAGGAGGGCGGCTTATAAGCGGCGTCCTCATATTGAATAGGTGCGAGAGGCACGTTCCCGAAATCGCCGGGAACGAAGATGAACCTCTCGCCCCAGTGGTGGTGTTTGTTGGTGAGACCGGTGGTCTTGAGCAGCTGCCCTGAAAAGAAGACCACCCCTCCTTTGGCGCGGAAGGTGAACAGCTTCCGGAAGATTGGAAGGCTGAACTCGATCCTCTCGGATCGCATATAGCAGATGAAGGCCACCAGAATCGCGACCGAGTTTGGATTCAGTTGCGCGGGAACCACTCCGTAATACCGGAGGGCCTGGCGCATCTCGGGCCACAGCGGGAGGCGAAAGCCCACCTCAAAGTGCTCAAGGGGGATGGCGAGCTCCCCCTCTCCCGCGCTGTTTACCTTATCGTGGTTGTCGGGGTTCCGCGCGGTGAAGCCGGCGGGAACATAGCGAGTTTGGGTCAGTTGGAACTCATCCATGGTCAGGGTGCAGGAAGGAAACAGGTGCTTCTGGAAGGCTTCCGCGCAATTCGAACGTCCCTCGCTTCCGCCCGGCATCGTCTTGGAGAAGTTGTAGGCGAGGTTTTTAGGAGGGAGGCGAGAGCGAGAACCGTGCGAGAACGGGAGGAGAAGGCGAAAGCAAGCGAGAGCTTTTGGCAAACTGCGAGAGCGACAAGGGAAAAGAGAGGCTTTGGGTCGGAGAAATGAATATGGTAGGTGAACTTCTCTATTTATAGAAAACCGTGATCATCATGACTGTTTTCAAAAAGGCGGCGAGGGTACAGCCGTCACGCCCTAAGTCGGCGGCGCCTCGTTTTCCCGCCCAAGTTTGATAGTGACTGACAGATGATTAGCGCAAGCATTATGAGTTGACACGCGACAAGTAAAATGTGCGGAAGCAGAATTACTCTCGCTGAGCGAGAGTTTTATAAAGAATAATAATAACAATAACAGTCCGGAGTAACTCTCGCCGAGCGAGAACTGAATAATAGGTGATAGTAGCAAAGTTTAGTTACAGACTGATGAAAATAAATAAGATTACATTGAGGAAGGGGAAGGTCGGGGGCAAGGAAGGGAGAGGTCTCGCAAGTCAGTAGGGTTCCCACCGTCATCGTCCTCGCTCCCGCTGCCTGGTCCTCGGTGGCGCCTGCGGGTTGAAGTAGGACGACAAGACGGTGCATCCTAGGTTGATCCGGCGAGACAGGTCTCGGATCCGCGCGATGCACCTCGCGGGAGAGGACCCGGCGGTAGGCCCACCTGACCGATCCGTCTCGCCGATGAAGTAATCCCGCTCCAGAGCCTCCAGCCTCTTCTCCACCGACTGGCGAAACTCTCTCGCCACGGAGTCGTGGGCCCGCTCCCGCCGGATAAGCTTCGGTAGGACAGCAGCAACCTTCTTCCCCCGTCTTTTAGCACTCTCGGCGCTGGTCAAGATCTCCTCCATCTCGTCAGATGAAGGGAAAGGGGAGCTCTCGCCGTCCTCCCCCTCTCCGTCTTCGTCTTCTTCATCTTCTTCATCCTCTCCGTCAGCTCCCGATCGCGAGCCCGGATCCCCTGACAAAAGATTTACACGGTTATGGTGAGAGCTAAGCGACAACCGTTATGGACATACCGCATACCTGCAGTATGTCGAGAGCCACCGGCCGGCGGCAGGCGAGAAGACCCAGCCCCCCCCCCCCCTGTTCCAAAGAGGAGGTGGATTGGCTTTCCTTTTCCCGGGGGGAAGATTGTGCGAGTGGTAATCCCGGCTTGGCCGGAAGCAGGGGGAGTTATCCACTCCCGCGGGATGGCTGGCATCCAGGGGAGCTGCGGAAGATTCGGCAGCCATTCCTCCCGCCGGTAGGGAGGAATCAACCGCAAGGGCAGGCTAATTTGCGGCCCTTGGTTCGTTCTCCCGGGTAGCGAGACCCGGCTGGGCGGAAGCTGGTGTTGCGGGAAGACAATTCAGCGTTCTGAGATTTGAGTTAAGAGCGAGAATGGAAAAGTTACCTGCAGTTCTCGGGTCAGGCGGAGGAGCCGCCTCCGAGACCCGCGGTTGGTCCTCAAGAGGGCGAGATGATGGGTCCAAGGGTTCCCGCGGGGACCTGACGACGTCGGGAACCGTTTCCTGCGAGAAGTATCGCGTCAGCTACAAACCCTCCCGCAGAAGCAACTAGTGGTTTCAATGATTAGTGAATCAGATATAACTTCTGCGGAGAAGAATCATCCGCGCGGCTTGGGGCCGGGGTAGGCGGGCCCCTGTTCTCATGGGGCAGGTCTCGCTGGACCGCCTTCGCCTTCTTCTTTTTCTTCTTGGGCTGAGAAGGCTCAGCAGCTGACGACTTTCTCACCAACCAGGGGGCAACCAAGGCGCTGTTAGCCTTGGCTCGCGCCTGTGCCACATCAATGCGGTCTTGAAGATCCTGCGGAAGCGGTTTGTCGGCGCGCTTGGAAGGCATCGCGAGAGGAGGCGAGAACTCAGGCGAAGAATGACAATTCGAGATAGAATTATGGTCGTCTATCAGCACATATATTTATAGTCACGGTACGGCCCACCAAAAGATTCCCTGATGTTGACACGTGCTCAGCGAATATTTATGGGTTGGATGTGTCTTTTCGAGCGCAGAGCTAACTCAAAAAGAGCGGGGATTGTGTACAACCTCATATTCGTTGAGTCAGACCAGGAGGCACAAACGGTCACAATTAGGCTACCCAGAGGAGTTCTCGCCCTAAAGAAGATCTCGCCCGAGTAGGCGGGAACGCTTGCGCTGGCGACAAGCTCCCTCGCCTACAAAGCGCCCCGCGCTCGACGATCGTCGAACCAAGATCGTCGAGCACAGCTCAATCGTCGAACGGAAATCAAAAGGCGAAGATCGTCGAGCGCAGCTCAATCGTCGAACGGAAATCAAAAGGCCAAGATCGTCGAGCGCAGTTAAATCGTCGAGCGGAAATCAACAGGCCAAGATCGTCGAGCGCAGCTAAATCGTCGAGCGGAAATCCACAGGCCAGAACGTCGAACGCAGCCAACGCGGGAACGCTTGCGCTAGCGCCAAACTCCTGTCTTAAAGGAGCTCTCGCCTATAAGCAGGCGAGACCGCTTGCGCCGGGCTCTGGACAGAAGGCTCTCGGCTCGGAGCTCTCGCCGAGTGGGACCCAGGGCCTTGGGTAAAATGACCTAACTGCCCTCAGGTAAAATTACCCCTATACCCTCAGAATAAACTGTGGAATTTGGCTATTGGCAGATCAACCAAGGGCATTTCAGTAATCTCAGGTCAGCAAAGGCTATAAATAGACCCATAAGGGCTCTTTGGAAAGCAGGCTTTCATTATCTTCCAACTTCTAATGCTTTCTGAGGAGCTCCTATCCCAGCTTTTGGCTTTGGAGGGGAAGCTCTCAGAGATCTTCCGGGTGTGAGGTGGGACCTCCCTGCTGAGGCTTTCGGTCAAGCAAGGGACCTTTGAATCTAGTCGAGGGTTGAGCCTTGAGAGAAGTAGGTGTTGGCTGCACCCCTGTTTTGAACTCCCGTTGAGGTCATTTTTGGCTTCAACAACTGGAATCTTACTTGAGTCCTAAGAATATAGCAGAGGCCATCTTGTCATCAAAATAAAAGGATGCAAGGTTAGAAGAAATGAAAGCTCTGGCAGGACATGGGGCCTGATTCTTTTACACATGGGTAAATATGTGGTAGGGAGCAGATGGTTGCATGCAAAGAAACTAATCCTAATGGCATTAATACACGTGATAAGGCACGGTTGGGGGTGAAATGCTTCAGTCAAACTTATGGCATAAACGACATTGAAACATTCTCTCTTGTTGCTAAAATGACTTACATTGGACTACATATAGCACGGGTGGAGTCATAAGCCAGGAGCCTGGTGGTCATCCTGTCATAGACGCTGGCGTTCTCCCGGCTGTAGAGGCAGTAGCCCAAGGCGAAGGCCTCGCTGGTGACCTCATCTCGCTCTGCCCAGCTAGGCAGAAGAGACGAGATTGAGACCCTGTTGATGTCAGGGTCCCACAGAAGCAGCGGCTTGTTTTCGGCGTCCAGGCACTTCACGCCGAGACCAAAATTGTGGTGGCCCCGCGGCACCTCTCCAGGCGGAGACTGGCCGGAGGTCTCGGCGGCGGCTCCCTCGCCATCTGCTCTACCAGGGGCCGGGGGGTTCTCGGCAGGGGCCTCAGCGCCACCCCTGGTAGCCGCGATCTCGCCGACGACCTGCAAGATCTCTTTAAAGGAGCGGCCTGCAGCGAGAGGTTGGGAGGGCGGCACCACAACGGCTTTACCCTTCTCGGCGTCAGTTATCTTGGGCCTCTTGATCGGTGGGGGCAGAGGGGCGCCGGGCTTTCGCTTCCCGGCGCCAGTCAAAGGAAGCGAGGCCGGCTCGTCCCGGCAAGCTTGAGCTGCAGCCTTTGCGAGAGCCAGCGGGTCTCTCGCAGATTGGCTCCCGGCAGCGCGAGCCTTGTCAAAGGGTTGGTGCACGGGGATCTCGCGCTCTCCTGCGAAAGCGACAACACTCAGTTCTAACCTTAAAAAGGAAGTGAGTAGCGAGACAAAGGCGAGACCTTACCTTCGCCCGGAGGCACGGGGAGGAGGGAATCAACGTCTCGCCGGAGGAGTTGGACGTCCAAGTCCTTGGTTCCGAAGAACTCAAGGAGGGCGCTCTCGCGCGAGCCCAAGGAGGGCGGCTTATAAGCGGCGTCCTCATATTGAATAGGTGCGAGAGGCACGTTCCCGAAATCGCCGGGAACGAAGATGAACCTCTCGCCCCAGTGGTGGTGTTTGTTGGTGAGACCGGTGGTCTTGAGCAGCTGCCCTGAAAAGAAGACCACCCCTCCTTTGGCGCGGAAGGTGAACAGCTTCCGGAAGATTGGAAGGCTGAACTCGATCCTCTCGGATCGCATATAGCAGATGAAGGCCACCAGAATCGCGACCGAGTTTGGATTCAGTTGCGCGGGAACCACTCCGTAATACCGGAGGGCCTGGCGCATCTCGGGCCACAGCGGGAGGCGGAAGCCCACCTCAAAGTGCTCAAGGGGGATGGCGAGCTCCCCCTCTCCCGCGCTGTTTACCTTATCGTGGTTGTCGGGGTTCCGCGCGGTGAAGCCGGCGGGAACATAGCGAGTTTGGGTCAGTTGGAACTCATCCATGGTCAGGGTGCAGGAAGGAAACAGGTGCTTCTGGAAGGCTTCCGCGCAATTCGAACGTCCCTCGCTTCCGCCCGGCATCGTGTTGGAGAAGTTGTAGGCGAGGTTTTTAGGAGGGAGGCGGGAGCGAGAACCGTGCGAGAACGGGAGGAGAAGGCGAAAGCAAGCGAGAGCTTTTGGCAAACCGCGAGAGCGACAAGGGAAAAGAGAGGCTTTGGGTCGGAGAAATGAATATGGCAGGTGAACTTCTCTATTTATAGAAAACCGTGATCATCATGACTGTTTTCAAAAAGGCGGTGAGGGTACAGCCGTCACGCCCTAAGTCGGCGGCGCCTCGTTTTCCCGCCCAAGTTTGATAGTGACTGACAGATGATTAGCGCAAGCATTATGAGTTGACACGCGACAAGTAAAATGTGCGGAAGCAGAATTACTCTCGCCGAGCGAGAGTTTTATAAAGAATAATAATAACAATAACAGTCCGGAGTAACTCTCGCCGAGCGAGAACTGAATAATAGGTGATAGTAGCAAAGTTTAGTTACAGACTGATGAAAATAAATAAGAGTACATTGAGGAAGGGGAAGGCCGGGGGCAAGGAAGGGAGAGGTCTCGCAAGTCAGTAGGGTTCCCACCGCCATCGTCCTCGCTCCCGCTGCCTGGTCCTCGGTGGCGCCTGCGGGTTGAAGTAGGACGACAAGACGGTGCATCCTAGGTTGATCCGGCGAGACAGGTCTCGGATCCGCACGATGCACCTCTCGGGAGAGGACCCGGCGGTAGGCCCACCTGACTGATCCGTCTCGCCGATGAAGTAATCCCGCTCCAGAGCCTCCAGCCTCTTCTCCACCGACTGGAGAAACTCTCTCGCCACGGAGTCGTGGGCCCGCTCCCGCCGGATAAGCTTCAATAGGACAGCAGCAACCTTCTTCCCCCGTCTTTTAGCACTCTCGGCGCTGGTCAAGATCTCCTCCATCTCGTCAGATGAAGGGAAGGGGGAGCTCTCGCCGTCCTCCCCCTCTCCGTTTTCGTCTTCTTCATCTTCTTCATCCTCTCCGTCAGCTCCCGACCGCGAGTCCGGATCCCCTGACAAAAGATTTACACGGTTATGGTGAGAGCTAAGCGACAACCGTTATGGACATACCGCATACCTGCAGTATGTCGAGAGCCACCGGCCGGCGGCAGGCGAGAAGACCCAGCCCCCCCCCCCCCCCCTCAGTTCCAAAGGACCGGCCGGCGGCAGGCGAGAAGACCCAACCCCCCCCCCCCCAGTTCCAAAGAGGAGGTGGATTGGCTTTCCTTTTCCCGGGGGGAAGATTGTGCGAGTGGTAATCCCGGCTTGGCCGGAAGCAGGGGGAGTTATCCACTCCCGCGGGATGGCTGCCATCCAGGGGAGCTGCGGAAGATTTGGCAGCCATTCCTCCCGCCGGTAGGGAGGAATCAACCGCAAGGGCAGGCTAATTTGCGGCCCTTGGTTCGTTCTCCCGGGTAGCGAGACCCGGCTGGGCGGAAGCTGGTGTTGCGGGAAGACAATTCAGCGTTCTGAGATTTGAGTTAAGAGCGAGAATGGAAAAGTTACCTGCAGTTCTCGGGTCAGGCGGAGGAGCCGCCTCCGAGACCCGCGGTTGGTCCTCAAGAGGGCGAGATGATGGGTCCAAGGGTTCCCGCGGGGACCTGACGACGTCGGGAACCGTTTCCTGCGAGAAGTATCGCGTCAGCTACAAACCCTCCCGCAGAAGCAACTAGTGGTTTCAATGATTAGTGAATCAGATATAACTTCTGCGGAGAAGAATCATCCGCGCGGCTTGGGGCCGGGGTAGGCGGGCCCCTGTTCTCATGGGGCAGGTCTCGCTGGACCGCCTTCGCCTTCTTCTTTTTCTTCTTGGGCTGAGAAGGCTCAGCAGCTGACGACTTTCTCGCCAACCAGGGGGCAACCAAGGCGCTGTTAGCCTTGGCTCGCGCATGTGCCGCATCAATGCGGTCTTGAAGATCCTGCGGAAGCGGTTTGTCGGCGCGCTTGGAAGGCATCGCGAGAGGAGGCGAGAACTCAGGCGAAGAATGACAATTCGAGATAGAATTATGGTCGTCTATCAGCACATATATTTATAGTCACGGTACGGCCCACCAAAAGATTCCCTGATGTTGACACGTGCTCAGCGAATATTTATGGGTTGGATGTGTCTTTTCGAGCGCAGAGCTAGCTCAAAAAGAGCGGGGATTGTGTACAACCTCATATTCGTTGAGTCAGACCAGGAGGCACCAACGGTCACAATTAGGCTACCCAGAGGAGTTCTCGCCCTAAAGAAGATCTCGCCCTAGTAGGCGGGAACGCTTGCGCTGGCGACAAGCTCCCTCGCCTACAAAGCGCCCCGCGCTCGACGATCGTCGAACCAAGATCGTCGAGCACAGCTCAATCGTCGAACGGAAATCAAAAGGCGAAGATTGTCGAGCGCAGCTCAATCGTCGAACGGAAATCAAAAGGCCAAGATCGTCGAGCGCAGTTAAATCGTCGAGCGGAAATCAACAGGCCAAGATCGTCGAGCGCAGCTAAATCGTCGAGCGGAAATCAACAGGCCAGAACGTCGAACGCAGCCAACGCGGGAACGCTTGCGCTAGCGCCAAACTCCTGTCTTAAAGGAGCTCTCGCCTATAAGCAGGCGAGACCGCTTGCGCCGGGCTCTGGACAGAAGGCTCTCGGCTCGGAGCTCTCGCCGAGTGGGACCCAGGGCCTTGGGTAAAATGACCTAACTGCCCTCAGGTAAAATTACCCCTATACCCTCAGAATAAACTGCGGAATTTGGTTATTGGCAGATCAACCAAGGGCATTTCAGTAATCTCAGGTCAGCAAATGCTATAAATAGACCCATAAGGGCTCTTTGGAAAGCAGGCTTTCATTATCTTCCAACTTCTAATGCTTTCTGAGGAGCTCCTATCCCAGCTTTTGGCTTTGGAGGGAAAGCTCTCAGAGATCTTCCGGGTGTGAGGTGGGACCTCCCTGCTGAGGCTTTGGGTCAGGCCAGGGACCTTTGAATCTAGTCGAGGGTTGAGCCTTGAGAGAAGTAGGTGCTGGCTGCACCCCTGTTTTGAACTCCCGTTGAGGTCATTTTTGGCTTCAACAACTGGAATCTTACTTGAGTCCTAAGAATATAGCAGAGGTCATCTTGTCATCCAAATAAAAGGATGCAAGGTTAGAAGAAATGAAAGCTCTGGCAGGACATGGGGCCTGATTCTTTTACACATGGGTAAATATGTGGTAGGGAGCAGATGGTTGCATGCAAAGAAACTAATCCTAATGGCATTAATACACGTGATAAGGCACGGTTGGGGGTGAAATGCTTCAGTCAAACTTATGGCATAAACGACATTGAAACATTCTCTCTTGTTGCTAAAATGACTTACATTGGAATACATATAGCACGGGTGGAGTCATAAGTCAGGAGCCTGGTGGTCATCCTGTCATAGACGCTGGCGTTCTCCCGGCTGTAGAGGCAGTAGCCCAAGGCGAAGGCCTCGCTGGTGACCTCATCTCGCTCTGCCCAGCTAGGCAGAAGAGACGAGATTGAGACCCTGTTGATGTCAGGGTCCCACAGAAGCAGCGGCTTGTTTTCGCGTCCAGGCACTTCACGCCGAGACCAAAATTGTGGTGGCCCCGCGGCACCTCTCCAGGCGGAGACTGGCCGGAGGTCTCGGCGGCGGCTCCCTCGCCATCTGCTCTACCAGGGGCCGGGGGGTTCTCGGCAGGGGCCTCAGCGCCACCCCTGGTAGCCGCGATCTCGCCGACGACCTGCAAGATCTCTTTAAAGGAGCGGCCTGCAGCGAGAGGTTGGGAGGGCGGCACCACAACGGCTTTACCCTTCTCGGCGTCAGTTATCTTGGGCCTCTTGATCGGTGGGGGCAGAGGGGCGCCGGGCTTTCGCTTCCCGGCGCCAGTCAAAGGAAGCGAGGCCGGCTCGTCCCGGCAAGCTTGAGCTGCAGCCTTTGCGAGAGCCAGCGGGTCTCTCGCAGATTGGCTCCCGGCAGCGCGAGCCTTGTCAAAGGGTTGGTGCACGGGGATCTCGCGCTCTCCTGCGAAAGCGACAACACTCAGTTCTAACCTTAAAAAGGAAGTGAGTAGCGAGACAAAGGCGAGACCTTACCTTCGCCCGGAGGCACGGGGAGGAGGGAATCAACGTCTCGCCGGAGGAGTTGGACGTCCAAGTCCTTGGTTCCGAAGAACTCAAGGAGGGCGCTCTCGCGCGAGCCCAAGGAGGGCGGCTTATAAGCGGCGTCCTCATATTGAATAGGTGCGAGAGGCACGTTCCCGAAATCGCCGGGAACGAAGATGAACCTCTCGCCCCAGTGGTGGTGTTTGTTGGTGAGACCGGTGGTCTTGAGCAGCTGCCCTGAAAAGAAGACCACCCCTCCTTTGGCGCGGAAGGTGAACAGCTTCCGGAAGATTGGAAGGCTGAACTCGATCCTCTCGGATCGCATATAGCAGATGAAGGCCACCAGAATCGCGACCGAGTTTGGATTCAGTTGCGCGGGAACCACTCCGTAATACCGGAGGGCCTGGCGCATCTCGGGCCACAGCGGGAGGCGGAAGCCCACCTCAAAGTGCTCAAGGGGGATGGCGAGCTCCCCCTCTCCCGCGCTGTTTACCTTATCGTGGTTGTCGGGGTTCCGCGCGGTGAAGCCGGCGGGAACATAGCGAGTTTGGGTCAGTTGGAACTCATCCATGGTCAGGGTGCAGGAAGGAAACAGGTGCTTCTGGAAGGCTTCCGCGCAATTCGAACGTCCCTCGCTTCCGCCCGGCATCGTGTTGGAGAAGTTGTAGGCGAGGTTTTTAGGAGGGAGGCGGGAGCGAGAACCGTGCGAGAACGGGAGGAGAAGGCGAAAGCAAGCGAGAGCTTTTGGCAAACCGCGAGAGCGACAAGGGAAAAGAGAGGCTTTGGGTCGGAGAAATGAATATGGCAGGTGAACTTCTCTATTTATAGAAAACCGTGATCATCATGACTGTTTTCAAAAAGGCGGCGAGGGTACAGCCGTCACGCCCTAAGTCGGCGGCGCCTCGTTTTCCCGCCCAAGTTTGATAGTGACTGACAGATGATTAGCGCAAGCATTATGAGTTGACACGCGACAAGTAAAATGTGCGGAAGCAGAATTACTCTCGCCGAGCGAGAGTTTTATAAAGAATAATAATAACAATAACAGTCCGGAGTAACTCTCGCCGAGCGAGAACTGAATAATAGGTGATAGTAGCAAAGTTTAGTTACAGACTGATGAAAATAAATAAGAGTACATTGAGGAAGGGGAAGGCCGGGGGCAAGGAAGGGAGAGGTCTCGCAAGTCAGTAGGGTTCCCACCGCCATCGTCCTCGCTCCCGCTGCCTGGTCCTCGGTGGCGCCTGCGGGTTGAAGTAGGACGACAAGACGGTGCATCCTAGGTTGATCCGGCGAGACAGGTCTCGGATCCGCGCGATGCACCTCTCGGGAGAGGACCCGGCGGTAGGCCCACCTGACCGATCCGTCTCGCCGATGAAGTAATCCCGCTCCAGAGCCTCCAGCCTCTTCTCCACCGACTGGAGAAACTCTCTCGCCACGGAGTCGTGGGCCCGCTCCCGCCGGATAAGCTTCAATAGGACAGCAGCAACCTTCTTCCCCCGTCTTTTAGCACTCTCGGCGCTGGTCAAGATCTCCTCCATCTCGTCAGATGAAGGGAAGGGGGAGCTCTCGCCGTCCTCCCCCTCTCCGTCTTCGTCTTCTTCATCTTCTTCATCCTCTCCGTCAGCTCCCGACCGCGAGCCCGGATCCCCTGACAAAAGATTTACACGGTTATGGTGAGAGCTAAGCGACAACCGTTATGGACATACCGCATACCTGCAGTATGTCGAGAGCCACCGGCCGGCGGCAGGCGAGAAGACCCAGCCCCCCCCCCCCCCCCCCCCTCAGCCAAAGGACCGGCCGGCGGCAGGCGAGAAGAGCCCCCCCCCCCCCCCCCCAGCTTTCCTTTTCCCGGGGGGAAGATTGTGCGAGTGGTAATCCCCTTGGCCGGAAGCAGGGGGAGTTATCCACTCCCGCGGGATGGCCCCAGGGGAGCCGGAAGACCCTCATTCCTCCCGTCGGTAGGGAGGAATCAACCGCAAGGGCAATTTGCGGCCCTTGGTTCGTTCTCCCGGGTAGGCGGCTGGGCGGAAGCTGGTGTTGCGGGAAGACCGGCTGAGATTTGAGTTAAGAGCGAGAATGGAAAAGTTATGTTGGAACACCCTATTACGGATCACTATGTCTCTAGGAATCAGGCTTAATAGGTCAATTAGAATTGAGTCTAAGGGAGAAGAGCTGCCCAACCAAGTTTTTCCTGGAGACTAAGTCCCCCCCAGTTCCAACTCCGGTCGAGAGGCTCAACTTCTACAGGTGGATTGGCTTCAACCTCATAATATCTCGAGCTTTCCCGGGCTCAACTTCACAAGGGAACTCCAAGATTGTGCGAGTGACTCTGTATCTTTATCCCGGCTTGGCCGGAAGCAGAATTTTCCAGGGGAGTCGACGATAGCAGATCCACGTTTTCAGTTATCCCGAATTCAAATTCAAATCAGTTAGGTTATTCTGCATTTAATCAGAAGGCTGCGTTTTCATCCAGTTTCAAGGGATTTTTCAAGAATAATTCTGACTTCTTTCGGAAGCAATTAAGGCTGTTTGACCAACGCATCTTTGCAGAGTGATATTCATTCCAGAGAATAAAAGATAGAATGTTTTTGAATCCAGAGATTGACAAGAATAGGACACACAACTCAGTATACGACTCTTTCAAAATTTTCTGTCAAGAAGAAGGAACACTCATCAAAGAGATCAAGCTTTCAAAAATCATCTCTTCACTAAAAGTGTTCGCCAACATCATTTCAAGACTTCAGACACTCAACATTTCAGCATTGCTGAAATCATCTTTTGCTAGTTCTATTTGCCTATCACCCTCGGCTCTTCCCTGAAGATTTGGTTCAGGGGGAGCGTTCAGTTGATTGAGAAAGAGAAGACTGCCATAACTCTCTCACCCCCCCTGTAAAGGGTTTTTCAAACTCCCTTCAAAAGCTGGTTTTTGAGACCCGTCAAAAGCATTGGTGGACACCTGATCAAAAAATCTGATTTGGTTTTTGGCACCTTATCAAAAGCATTGGTGGTGATCAACTCATCCTTGATTCCTACCTAGGGTGGTAGAAGAGTGGGTACCCAAGTTTGGGGAACCACTATATTTCCTTGTGTCATCTGGTTCTGCTTGTTTTCTTTTTATTCATTCTCTTGTGCGTTCTTAGTTTGAGATTTCTGCTTTGCTCACACTCATTACAACAAGTTAAGCTTTGAGTTTTTCGTTTTAAAAAGCACCATATACTCTAACCCCCCCCCCCTCTGTATATCAGAAGTTTCCCTTTCAAGTTACCTGCAGTTCTCGGGTCAGGCGGAGGAGCCGCCTCCGAGACCCGCGGTTGGTCCTCAAGAGGGCGAGATGATGGGTCCAAGGGTTCCCGCGGGGACCTGACGACGTCGGGAACCGTTTCCTGCGAGAAGTATCGCGTCAGCTACAAACCCTCCCGCAGAAGCAACTAGTGGTTTCAATGATTAGTGAATCAGATATAACTTCTGCGGAGAAGAATCATCCGCGCGGCTTGGGGCCGGTGTAGGCGGGCCCCTGTTCTCATGGGGCAGGTCTCGCTGGACCGCCTTCGCCTTCTTCTTTTTCTTCTTGGGCTGAGAAGGCTCAGCAGCTGACGACTTTCTCGCCAACCAGGGGGCAACCAAGGCGTTGTTAGCCTTGGCTCGCGCCTGTGCCGCATCAATGCGGTCTTGAAAATCCTGCGGAAGCGGTTTGTCGGCGCGCTTGGAAGGCATCGCGAGAGGAGGCGAGAACTCAGGCGAAGAATGACAATTCGAGATAGAATTATGGTCGTCTATCAGCACATATATTTATAGTCACGGTACGGCCCACCAAAAGATTCCCTGATGTTGACACGTGCTCAGCGAATATTTATGGGTTGGATGTGTCTTTTCGAGCGCAGAGCTAGCTCAAAAAGAGCGGGGATTGTGTACAACCTCATATTCGTTGAGTCAGACCAGGAGGCACCAACGGTCACAATTAGGCTACCCAGAGGAGTTCTCGCCCTAAAGAAGATCTCGCCCTAGTAGGCGGGAACGCTTGCGCTGGCGACAAGCTCCCTCGCCTACAAAGCGCCCCGCGCTCGACGATCGTCGAACCAAGATCGTCGAGCACAGCTCAATCGTCGAACGGAAATCAAAAGGCGAAGATCGTCGAGCGCAGCTCAATCGTCGAACGGAAATCAAAAGGCCAAGATCGTCGAGCGCAGTTAAATCGTCGAGCGGAAATCAACAGGCCAAGATCGTCGAGCGCAGCTAAATCGTCGAGCGGAAATCAACAGGCCAGAACGTCGAACGCAGCCAACGCGGGAACGCTTGCGCTAGCGCCAAACTCCTGTCTTAAAGGAGCTCTCGCCTATAACCAGGCGAGACCGCTTGCGCCGGGCTCTGGACAGAAGGCTCTCGGCTCGGAGCTCTCGCCGAGTGGGACCCAGGGCCTTGGGTAAAATGACCTAACTGCCCTCAGGTAAAATTACCCCTATACCCTCAGAATAAACTGTGGAATTTGGCTATTGGCAGATCAACCAAGGGCATTTCAGTAATCTCAGGTCAGCAAAGGCTATAAATAGACCCATAAGGGCTCTTTGGAAAGCAGGCTTTCATTATCTTCCAACTTCTAATTGCTTTCTGAGGAGCTCCTATCCCAGCTTTTGGCTTTGGAGGGGAAGCTCTCAGAGATCTTCCGGGTGTGAGGTGGGACCTCCCTGCTGAGGCTTTGGGTCAGGCCAGGGACATTTGAATCTAGTCGAGGGTTGAGCCTTGAGAGAAGTAGGTGCTGGCTGCACCCCTGTTTTGAACTCCCGTTGAGGTCATTTTTGGCTTCAACAACTGGAATCTTACTTGAGTCCTAAGAATATAGCAGAGGTCATCTTGTCATCCAAATAAAAGGATGCAAGGTTAGAAGAAATGAAAGCTCTGGCAGGACATGGGGCCTGATTCTTTTACACATGGGTAAATATGTGGTAGGGAGCAGATGGTTGCATGCAAAGAAACTAATCCTAATGGCATTAATACACGTGATAAGGCACGGTTGGGGGTGAAATGCTTCAGTCAAACTTATGGCATAAACGACATTGAAACATTCTCTCTTGTTGCTAAAATGACTTACATTGGACTACATATAGCACGGGTGGAGTCATAAGCCAGGAGCCTGGTGGTCATCCTGTCATAGACGCTGGCGTTCTCCCGGCTGGAGAGGCAGTAGCCCAAGGCGAAGGCCTCGCTGGTGACCTCATCTCGCTCTGCCCAGCTAGGCAGAAGAGACGAGATTGAGACCCTGTTGATGTCAGGGTCCCACTGAAGCAGCGGCTTGTTTTCCGCGTCCAGGCACTTCACGCCGAGACCAAAATTGTGGTGGCCCCGCGGCACCTCTCCAGGCGGAGACTGGCCGGAGGTCTCGGCGGCGGCTCCCTCGCCATCTGCTCTACCAGGGGCCGGGGGGTTCTCGGCAGGGGCCTCAGCGCCACCCCTGGTAGCCGCGATCTCGCCGACGACCTGCAAGATCTCTTTAAAGGAGCGGCCTGCAGCGAGAGGTTGGGAGGGCGGCACCACAACGGCTTTACCCTTCTCGGCGTCAGTTATCTTGGGCCTCTTGATCGGTGGGGGCAGAGGGGCGCCGGGCTTTCGCTTCCCGGCGCCAGTCAAAGGAAGCGAGGCCGGCTCGTCCCGGCAAGCTTGAGCTGCAGCCTTTGCGAGAGCCAGCGGGTCTCTCGCAGATTGGCTCCCGGCAGCGCGAGCCTCGTCAAAGGGTTGGTGCACGGGGATCTCGCGCTCTCCTGCGAAAGCGACAACACTCAGTTCTAACCTTAAAAAGGAAGTGAGTAGCGCGACAAAGGCGAGACCTTACCTTCGCCCGGAGGCACGGGGAGGAGGGAATCAACGTCTCGACGGAGGAGTTGGACGTCCAAGTCCTTGGTTCCGAAGAACTCAAGGAGGGCGCTCTCGCGCGAGCCCAAGGAGGGCGGCTTATAAGCGGCGTCCTCATATTGAATAGGTGCGAGAGGCACGTTCCCGAAATCGCCGGGACCGAAGATGAACCTCTCGCCCCAGTGGTGGTGTTTGTTGGTGAGACCGGTGGTCTTGAGCAGCTGCCCTGAAAAGAAGACCACCCCTCCTTTGGCGCGGAAGGTGAACAGCTTCCGGAAGATTGGAAGGCTGAACTCGATCCTCTCGGATCGCATATAGCAGATGAAGGCCACCAGAATCGCGACCGAGTTTGGATTCAGTTGCGCGGGAACCACTCCGTAATACCGGAGGGCCTGGCGCATCTCGGGCCACAGCGGGAGGCGAAAGCCCACCTCAAAGTGCTCAAGGGGGATGGCGAGCTCCCCCTCTCCCGCGCTGTTTACCTTATCGTGGTTGTCGGGGTTCCGCGCGGTGAAGCCGGCGGGAACATAGCGAGTTTGGGTCAGTTGGAACTCATCCATGGTCAGGGTGCAGGAAGGAAACAGGTGCTTCTGGAAGGCTTCCGCGCAATTCGAACGTCCCTCGCTTCCGTCCGGCATCGTGTTGGAGAAGTTGTAGGCGAGGTTTTTAGGAGGGAGGCGAGAGCGAGAACCGTGCGAGAACGGGAGGAGAAGGCGAAAGCAAGCGAGAGCTTTTGGCAAACCGCGAGAGCGACAAGGGAAAAAAGAGGCTTTGGGTCGGAGAAATGAATATGGTAGGTGAACTTCTCTATTTATAGAAAACCGTGATCATCATGACTGTTTTCAAAAAGGCGGCGAGGGTACAGCCGTCACGCCCTAAGTCGGCGGCGCCTCGTTTTCCCGCCCAAGTTTGATAGTGACTGACAGATGATTAGCGCAAGCATTATGAGTTGACACGCGACAAGTAAAATGTGCGGAAGCAGAATTACTCTCGCCGAGCGAGAGTTTTATAAAGAATAATAATAACAATAACAGTCCGGAGTAACTCTCGCCGAGCGAGAACTGAATAATAGGTGATAGTAGCAAAGTTTAGTTACAGACTGATGAAAATAAATAAGAGTACATTGAGGAAGGGGAAGGCCGGGGGCAAGGAAGGGAGAGGTCTCGCAAGTCAGTAGGGTTCCCACCGCCATCGTCCTCGCTCCCGCTGCCTGGTCCTCGGTGGCGCCTGCGGGTTGAAGTAGGACGACAAGACGGTGCATCCTAGGTTGATCCGGCGAGACAGGTCTCGGATCCGCGCGATGCACCTCTCGGGAGAGGACCCGACGGTAGGCCCACCTGACTGATCCGTCTCGCCGATGAAGTAATCCCGCTCCAGAGCCTCCAGCCTCTTCTCCACCGACTGGCGAAACTCTCTCGCCACGGAGTCGTGGGCCCGCTCCCGCCGGATAAGCTTCGATAGGACAGCAGCAACCTTCTTCCCCCGTCTTTTAGCACTCTCGGCGCTGGTCAAGATCTCCTCCATCTCGTCAGATGAAGGGAAGGGGGAGCTCTCGCCGTCCTCCCCTCTCCGTCTTCGTCTTCTTCATCTTCTTCATCCTCTCCGTCAGCTCCCGACCGCGAGCCCGGATCCCCTGACAAAAGATTTACACGGTTATGGTGAGAGCTAAGCGACAATCGTTATGGACATACCGCATACCTGCAGTATGTCGAGAGCCACCGGCCGGCGGCAGGCGAGAAGACCCAGCCCCCCCCCCCCCCCCCCCCCTCAGTTCCAAAGGACCGGCCGGCGGCAGGCGAGAAGACCCAGCCCCCCCCCCCCCCCCCCCCCCCGTTCCAAAGAGGAGGTGGATTGGCTTTCCTTTTCCCGGGGGGAAGATTGTGCGAGTGGTAATCCCGGCTTGGCCGGAAGCAGGGGGAGTTATCCACTCCCGCGGGATGGCTGGCATCCAGGGGAGCTGCGGAAGATTCGGCAGCCATTCCTCCCGTCGGTAGGGAGGAATCAACCGCAAGGGCAGGCTAATTTGCGGCCCTTGGTTCGTTCTCCCGGGTAGCGAGACCCGGCTGGGCGGAAGCTGGTGTTGCGGGAAGACAATTCAGCGTTCTGAGATTTGAGTTAAGAGCGAGAATGGAAAAGTTATGTTGGAACACCCTATTACTAATTTGGGTCAGGATCACTATGTCTCTAGGAATCTGTGTTTGACCTTCTGTATAGCTTAATAGGTCAATTAGAATTGAGTCTAAGGGTTAGAAGTCTAGGTTTGGAAGCTGCCCTGAAGACCAAGTTTTTCTGACTGGAGACTAAGTCTAATCGTCGAGCTCAGCACGACGATTCGTCGAACTCCGGTCGACGATCGTCTAGCTCAACTTCTACAGATCGTCGAGCTCCATTCGACGATCGCTGAGCTCAACCTCATAATATCGTCGAGCTCTACTCGACGATCGCTGAGCTCAACTTCACAAGATCGTCGAACTCCATTCGACGATCGGTGAGCTCAGGTCGACGATTTTGACTCTGCACTGGATCTTTATCTCTGAGCTCAGTTCGACGATCTTTGAGCTCAGATCGACGATCATGTTGCTGATTGAATTTTCCAGTTCGCTGAGCTCAGCTCGACGATAGCAGAGCTCAGTTCGACGTTTTCAGTTATCTTCCAGAATTCAAATTCAAATCAGTTAGAAGTTATTCTGCATTTAATTCAGAAGATCTGCTAGCCGTTTTCATTTACTTCTGGACCAAGTTTCAAGGGATTTTTCAAGGAATAATTCAGTGGACTTTCTTTCAGAAGAAATTATGCAATTAAGGCTGTAATCAATGCAGACCAACGACTATCTTTGACAGAGTGATATTCTATTCTGGCACAGAGAATAAAAGATAGAATGTTTTTGAATCAAGACAGAGATTGACAAGAATAGGACACACAACTCAGTATACAGAGACTCTTTCAAAATTTTCTGTCAAGAAGAATTCTGTAGAACACTCATCAAAGAGATCAAGCTTTCAAAAATCTTCAGATCTCTTCAGCTCTAAAAGTGTTCAAGGCCAACATCATTTCAAGACTTCAGACACTCAACATTTCAGTCATTGCTGAAATCATCTTTTGCTGGAGTTCTACCTTTGAAGGCCTATCACCCTCAGCAAAGCTCTTCTTCCTGAAGATTTCAAGGATTCAGGGGGAGCTTTGACATCAATCCACTTAGTCTTCTCAGTTGATTGAGAAAGAGAAGACTGCCATAACTCTCTCACCCCCACTCTGTAAAGGGTTTTTCAAACTCCCTTCAAAAGTTTGAATCTGGTTTTTGAGCACCTTGTCAAAAGCTCATTGGTGGCAAGACACCTGATCAAAAAATCTGATTTGGTTTTTGAGCACCTTATCAAAAGCTCATTGGTGCCCAGGACACCTGATCAACTCATCCTGCAGTAGATTCCTACCTAGGGTGGTAGAAGAGTGGATGTACCCAAGTTTGGGGAACCACTATATTTCCTTGTGTCATCTGGTTCTGCTTGTTTTCTTTTTATTTCTGGCCTAGATTCTCTTGTGCTTAGTCTCTGCATAGCTTAGTTTGGAGATTAGTTTTATTTCTGCTTCCCTGCTCACACTCATTACAACAATTGTTGTAAAGCTTTGCAAAAGTTTTTCTTTGTGTTTTAAAAAGCACCATATACTCTATTCACCCCCCCCCCCCTCTAGAGTATATCAGATCTAGTTTCCCTTTCAAGTTACCTGCAGTTCTCGGGTCAGGCGGAGGAGCCGCCTCCGAGACCCGCGGTTGGTCCTCAAGAGGGCGAGATGATGGGTCCAAGGGTTCCCGCGGAGACCTGACGACGTCGGGAACCGTTTCCTGCGAGAAGTATCGCGTCAGCTACAAACCCTCCCGCAGAAGCAACTAGTGGTTTCAATGATTAGTGAATCAGATATAACTTCTGCGGAGAAGAATCATCCGCGCGGCTTGGGGTCGGGGTAGGCGGGCCCCTGTTCTCATGGGGCAGGTCTCGCTGGACCGCCTTTGCCTTCTTCTTTTTCTTCTTGGGCTGAGAAAGCTCAGCAGCTGACGACTTTCTTGCCAACCAGGGGGCAACCAAGGCGCTGTTAGCCTTGGCTCGCGCCTGTGCCGCATCAATGCGGTCTTGAAGATCCTGCGGAAGCGGTTTGTCGGCGCGCTTGGAAGGCATCGCGAGAGGAGGCGAGAACTCAGGCGAAGAATGACAATTCGAGATAGAATTATGGTCGTCTATCAGCACATATATTTATAGTCACGGTACGGCCCACCAAAAGATTCCCTGATGTTGACACGTGCTCAGCGAATATTTATGGGTTGGATGTGTCTTTTCGAGCGCAGAGCTAGCTCAAAAAGAGCGGGGATTGTGTACAACCTCATATTCGTTGAGTCAGACCAGGAGGCACCAACAGTCACAATTAGGCTACCAGATGAGTTCTCGCCCTAAAGAAGATCTCGCCCTAGTAGGCGGGAACGCTTGCGCTGGCGACAAGCTCCCTCGCCTACAAAGCGCCCCGCGCTCGACGATCGTCGAACCAAGATCGTCGAGCGCAGCTCAATCGTCGAACGGAAATCAAAAGGCGAAGATCGTCGAGCGCAGCTCAATCGTCGAACGGAAATCAAAAGGCCAAGATCGTCGAGCGCAGTTAAATCGTCGAGCGGAAATCAACAGGCAAAGATCGTCGAGCGCAGCTAAATCGTCGAGCGGAAATCAACAGGCCAGAACATCGAACGCAGCCAACGCGGCAACGCTTGCGCCAGCGCCAAACTCCTGTCTTAAAGGAGCTCTCGCCTATAAGCAGGCGAGACCGCTTGCGCCGGGCTCTGGACAGAAGGCTCTCGGCTCGGAGCTCTCGCCGAGTGGGACCCAGGGCCTTGGGTAAAATGACATAACTGCCTTCAGGTAAAATTACCCTTATACCCTCAGAATAAACTGCGGAATTTGGCTATTGGCAGATCAACCAAGGGCATTTCAGTAATCTCAGGTCAGCAAAGGCTATAAATAGACCCATAAGGGCTCTTTGGAAAGCAGGCTTTCATTATCTTCCAACTTCTAATGCTTTCTGAGGAGCTCCTATCCCAGCTTTTGGCTTTGGAGGGGAAGCTCTCAGAGATCTTCCGGGTGTGAGGTGGGACCTCACTGCTGAGGCTTTGGGTCAGGCCAGGGACCTTTGAATCTAGTCGAGGGTTGAGCCTTGAGAGAAGTAGGTGCTGGCTGCACCCCTGTTTTGAACTCCCGTTGAGGTCATTTTTGGCTTCAACAACTGGAATCTTACTTGAGTCCTAAGAATATAGCAGAGGCCATCTTGTCATCCAAATAAAAGGATGCAAGGTTAGAAGAAATGAAAGCTCTGGCAGGACATGGGGCCTGATTCTTTTACACATGGGTAAATATGTGGTAGGGAGCAGATGGTTGCATGCAAAGAAACTAATCCTAATGGCATTAATACACGTGATAAGGCACGGTTGGGGGTGAAATGCTTCAGTCAAACTTATGGCATAAACGACATTGAAACATTCTCTCTTGTTGCTAAAATGACTTACATTGGACTACATATAGCACTTGTTTCCATAAATTATATTAAAACATTCTCTAATGCCTTATTGTATGGTGAACTTATGAAGGATGTTTTTATGGAGCAACCACCTGCGTTCGTTGCTCTGGGGGAGTGAGGTTTGGTATGTTGTTTTAAAAACCTCTATACGGATTAAAGTTGACTACAAGAGAGTAGTTTGGAAGGTTCACCTCAACATTAGATTTGGTATAATCAGATGTACGGTGGAACATTCTGTGTTCTATAGAAATGTGGCATACGGAAGCAACCTCCTTATGGTGCATGTGGACGATATTGTCATTATGAGAAGTGATGATCAAGGTAACAAAGGGTTGAAAGTTTATCTTGGCAACTAGTTCAAGACGAAAGACTTGGGGAAATTGAAAATTGTTTTGGCATTGAAGTGTAAAGGGCATCACAGGAGATATGACTCCTCCGACATAGTACACCAAGGATCTCCGTAAAGAGGCATTTAGTAGGAAAGTTGAATTATGTAGCTATCACTAGACCAAACACCAATTTTCCTACGAGTATTGTGAGTCAGTTCATCACTAGTCCTAGAAGCATACAAAATGGAGGTTGTTATTCTGAGATATCGAAATGGAACTCCAGGAGTTGGGATAATGTACCGAAACAACAGACATTTGAAGGTAGAATGATTTACCAATGCTGACCAGGTAGGATCGCTTTATGATAGAAGGTCCATAATGGAGTATTGGGTGTTTAGTGGTGGTTTGGGAAGGGTGGGATATGGAATCCCAAAAAGTAAGCAACAACATACAATTGCAAGTTCAAGTGTTGAGGTCGAACATAGAGCAATGACTGGTTTCATATATGTGACCTAATGTGGGTCAAACAAGTATTGAATGAACTTGAGCAAAAGGTGGAACATCCTGTAGATCTCATGTATGACAATGTGATTGATATACACATTGCATCTAATACAGTATTCCACGAGCGTACGAAAACTATTGAGATTAATTGTCACTTTATGAGGGAAGATTGTTGATGGTAGTATTATCACTAAATCATTACATAAAGAATCAACTAGCAAACATATTTATCAAACCTATTACTGGGAATAGAATTTGAGTCATACGAGGTAAACTGGGCAGTGTGAATGTCATATCTTTACCCCTGCTTTAGCATGAGGGGAGTGTAAGAGAGGTAAAGATAAGTTTCCTCACAGTGGGTGACCGTGTGATAGTGGTTCATGTAATGTGATGAGACTATTCAATTTGAAAGTCTTGTATGGATTGCAGCTGTGGAATGAAAGGCTCTCGAATCTTGCAGGTGAACGAGGTATTCCTCCTCAAGATTGCTTCGTCGTGCACTGTTGGGCGGCTGTGCTACATGTGTTGGTGGCTATTTTCCATTGGTAGAAGAGTAACCAAATAACAATTTCAAGCTTACGGCTAGCCCCATTAATGAATTAAAAAGTTTGCCTAAAATATATAACTCTAAAATAGATAGAAGACAAAAATTAAAATAAACAGGCCCGAGTGCGCCATGAAGTTTCATTGTTGTGATACTTCCTCTTATAAGCTCTTTGACATTATGCGTCTGGATTAAAAACTCACTTGAGAAGATGAAACAATGAAGCATCTAAAAACACACTTGATAAGCTCGTCTATTCTCTAATCAAATGTGTGAGTGTGGGCGATATGTCCATGGCGACAACCAATGCATTGCGAGTCTATTCACGCCACGAGAAGAATGGGGGAAAGCACTATATGGAGTTCAAGCAAGACGCGGGTAATGCCTAGGCCGATTTGGTGGACCTCTTTATATTATTTCCAAATTTCTTATCTCATGTTATTTTCTATTTGTGTTATTTCCTGTTTGAATATTTCTTAATAATGATCCTATAATTTCCATATATAAGGAGAGTTAGATGAAGGACTAGATCATCAAGAGGGAGAGTTAGATGAAGGACTAGATCATCAAGAGGGAGCTCGGTCTAAGTAGATAGCCAGCCCGTTGGTGTCTTCCTTGGAGAGTCCAACAATCTCGCCACTTTGATTGTACTCGTTCTGAATTCTATTAATAAAAAAATTCTTCCATCCTCCAGCACATTGTAGCTCCATCAATTTGGTATGATCAGCATCACCATGTCATTTGCGCACGTCGACGAATTCTCTGCCTGAGCTTCTGCAACCAAAGCCTATATAGATCGATTGGAGGACACCCTCACAAATCGCAACTTCGTTGTTCAGGATTTCATTGCATCAACCACGCTCGCCATTTCTCTTTGACAGCTTTGTCGTCAACTAATTTGGGAACCGTCATCACCACCACATCATCTGTCGTGCCCCAGATCATGAACCATTCTTCAGATAAACCGTACAACCCTCGGTCGTGCTCTATGAGACCACAACACCATGTCAAAATCCCAGACTTCGAGGGAGGTCATCGCAAACAAAGGTTGGTTGGTTGATCGAAATCGGCAAGCAGCCCGATTGAGTAACTCGGAGTGCGGCTTCCTCTAAATCGCACAAGATCAAAGGTGGGTAGTGACGGCCAAAATGGGTTGTGCGGGTGTAGAAGGTGACCTGTATGGGTGCAACCACCGTAAAAGAAATCTTGGTTATCTCTTCTTTGAGTAACAAGTAGTCATGTCATTATTGTCATGTGTTGTGGAGTTTTCAGTCTAGTCATGACCTGCAATAAACATGTTTATATCCCCTGGTCGAGATCTGAAGATCTCGTGCTTTAATTTAACGCTAAACCCCGCTTAACTACACACTAACTCTAGAAACAACCTAGTCGACGTCGAAATTATTCGGCCTTAGAACGATCAAGTGGACCTATGTGAGAAATGAGAGCATGATTATTATGAGGTCCCTCTGCTAACCAATGAGAATAAACCACACCAACTCCTAGAATAAAATACAGATTTTGCAAGAGGTCATAGAGCTCGAAGAGATCTAATAAAATTGGACCCTTCCCTCTTGCTACTGTGTCGTATTTATAGGCTCGCAACCATTGGGTGATATATCCACTCCATATGAGGGAAGCATGGATCTTCTACAAGGTTGTCTCCTTCATACTTTGGCGTGAGCTATGACTTCTCCTCGACCTTCCATTATGTTGGCCACATGTCGAACCTCTTGCAGTGACACATGATCTTAAGCGTCGACGTCTATGGGTCGCCGACTTATGGGCAGACATTTAACACAAGTTAAAAAAAATGGTTAAACCATATCCCATGAATCAACATCTCATTTGTCCATCATAAAGTCAACAATTATGAATCCATGTCCCAAAGATCACCATATAAGATATCCATCATAGAGTACATGGATTGATGTATTTTTTATGTGTTACCTCGGACTGAGATAAGAAAATTATTATACCTTTTTTCAAACATTTCAAAGAGAAGCATGCAATACTCATCCTTAACTAGTAGATGATCCTTAAAATTATTCAAGAAAAAGTGATTACAGAAAAATGCCTTCCTTAGTTCTTTAAAACAAACCAAAAGATTAAGGATAACTATAGTGTACTTCAGCATGAGAAAATATGCATAAATCAGGTTGAAATTTGCAACACCTGACGTTCAAATACCAGACTTAAAATCATTAGAATCCAAGCAAACAACCAAAAATCAATTGGTTGGAGGTGTAGAAGCACGGGATCTATATTAAACATACAAGGCTATATTAGACTATTCTGAACACATTCCCTCATGTGTAGGATCTTTGGACACTAACATGTGGATTACTTTCATCAATTTGGTGATGTGGAGTGGACCATTAGGCCTTGCTTACTCTGATACTATGATAGAATCCAAGCATCCAGCATAAAACCAATTGGTTGGAGGTGCTCGGGATCTATATTAAGCATACAAAGCTATGTTAGTTTTTCGACATAGGACTTATTCTCAATAGGAAGTTTTGTAACAAATATCCTTATCCTACACAAACAAATAAAAACCTAAACCCCTAGACTAGAAAAATAAACTGCAAGATCTCTTTAAAGGAGCGGCCTGCAGCGAGAGGTTGGGAGGGCGGCACCACAACGGCTTTACCCTTCTCGGCGTCAGTTATCTTGGGCCTCTTGATCGGTGGGGGCAGAGGGGCGCCGGGCTTTCGCTTCCCGGCGCCAGTCAAAGGAAGCGAGGCCGGCTCGTTCCGGCAAGCTTGAGCTGCAGCCTTTGCGAGAGCCAGCGGGTCTCTCGCAGATTGGCTCCCGGCAGCGCGAGCCTCGTCAAAGGGTTGGTGCACGGGGATCTCGCGCTCTCCTGCGAAAGCGACAACACTCAGTTCTAACCTTAAAAAGGAAGTGAGTAGCGAGACAAAGGCGAGACCTTACCTTCGCCCGGAGGCACGGGGAGGAGGGAATCAACGTCTCGACGGAGGAGTTGGACGTCCAAGTCCTTGGTTCCGAAGAACTCAAGGAGGGCGCTCTCGCGCGAGCCCAAGGAGGGCGGCTTATAAGCGGCGTCCTCATATTGAATAGGTGCGAGAGGCACGTTCCCGAAATCGCCGGGAACGAAGATGAACCTCTCGCCCCAGTGGTGGTGTTTGTTGGTGAGACCGGTGGTCTTGAGCAGCTGCCCTGAAAAGAAGACCACCCCTCCTTTGGCGCGGAAGGTGAACAGCTTCCGGAAGATTGGAAGGCTGAACTCGATCCTCTCGGATCGCATATAGCAGATGAAGGCCACCAGAATCGCGACCGAGTTTGGATTCAGTTGCGCGGGAACCACTCCGTAATACCGGAGGGCCTGGCGCATCTCGGGCCACAGCGGGAGGCGAAAGCCCACCTCAAAGTGCTCAAGGGGGATGGCGAGCTCCCCCTCTCCCGCGCTGTTTACCTTATCGTGGTTGTCGGGGTTCCGCGCGGTGAAGCCGGCGGGAACATAGCGAGTTTGGGTCAGTTGGAACTCATCCATGGTCAGGGTGCAGGAAGGAAACAGGTGCTTCTGGAAGGCTTCCGCGCAATTCGAACGTCCCTCGCTTCCGCCCGGCATCGTGTTGGAGAAGTTGTAGGCGAGGTTTTTAGGAGGGAGGCGAGAGCGAGAACCGTGCGAGAACGGGAGGAGAAGGCGAAAGCAAGCGAGAGCTTTTGGCAAACCGCGAGAGCGACAAGGGAAAAAAGAGGCTTTGGGTCGGAGAAATGAATATGGTAGGTGAACTTCTCTATTTATAGAAAACCGTGATCATCATGACTGTTTTCAAAAAGGCGGCGAGGGTACAGCCGTCACGCCCTAAGTCGGCGGCGCCTCGTTTTCCCGCCCAAGTTTGATAGTGACTGACAGATGATTAGCGCAAGCATTATGAGTTGACACGCGACAAGTAAAATGTGCGGAAGCAGAATTACTCTCGCCGAGCGAGAGTTTTATAAAGAATAATAATAACAATAACAGTCCGGAGTAACTCTCGCCGAGCGAGAACTGAATAATAGGTGATAGTAGCAAAGTTTAGTTACAGACTGATGAAAATAAATAAGAGTACATTGAGGAAGGGGAAGGCCGGGGGCAAGGAAGGGAGAGGTCTCGCAAGTCAGTAGGGTTCCCACCGCCATCGTCCTCGCTCCCGCTGCCTGGTCCTCGGTGGCGCCTGCGGGTTGAAGTAGGACGACAAGACGGTGCATCCTAGGTTGATCCGGCGAGACAGGTCTCGGATCCGCGCGATGCACCTCTCGGGAGAGGACCCGACGGTAGGCCCACCTGACCGATCCGTCTCGCCGATGAAGTAATCCCGCTCCAGAGCCTCCAGCCTCTTCTCCACCGACTGGCGAAACTCTCTCGCCACGGAGTCGTGGGCCCGCTCCCGCCGGATAAGCTTCGATAGGACAGCAGCAACCTTCTTCCCCCGTCTTTTAGCACTCTCGGCGCTGGTCAAGATCTCCTCCATCTCGTCAGATGAAGGGAAGGGGGAGCTCTCGCCGTCCTCCCCCTCTCCGTCTTCGTCTTCTTCATCTTCTTCATCCTCTCCGTCAGCTCCCGACCGCGAGCCCGGATCCCCTGACAAAAGATTTACACGGTTATGGTGAGAGCTAAGCGACAACCGTTATGGACATACCGCATACCTGCAGTATGTCGAGAGCCACCGGCCGGCGGCAGGCGAGAAGACCCACCCCCCCCCCCCCCCGTTCCAAAGAGGAGGTGGATTGGCTTTCCTTTTCCCGGGGGGAAGATTGTGCGAGTGGTAATCCCGGCTTGGCCGGAAGCAGGGGGAGTTATCCACTCCCGCGGGATGGCTGGCATCCAGGGGAGCTACGGAAGATTCGGCAGTCATTCCTCCCGTCGGTAGGGAGGAATCAACCGCAAGGGCAGGCTAATTTGCGGCCCTTGGTTCGTTCTCCCGGGTAGCGAGACCCGGCTGGGCGGAAGCTGGTGTTGCGGGAAGACAATTCAGCGTTCTGAGATTTGAGTTAAGAGCGAGAATGGAAAAGTTATGTTGGAACACCCTATTACTAATTTGGGTCAGGATCACTATGTCTCTAGGAATCTGTGTTTGACCTTCTGTATAGCTTAATAGGTCAATTAAAATTGAGTCTAAGGGTTAGAAGTCTAGGTTTGGAAGCTGCCCTGAAGACCAAGTTTTTCTGACTGGAGACTAAGTCTAATCGTCGAGCTCAGCACGACGATTCGTCGAACTCCGGTCGACGATCGTCTAGCTCAACTTCTACAGATCGTCGAGCTTCATTCAACGATCGCTGAGCTCAACCTCATAATATCGTCGAGCTCCACTCGACGATCGCTGAGCTCAACTTCACAAGATCGTCGAACTCCATTCGACGATCGGTGAGCTCAGGTCGACGATTTTGACTCTGCACTGGATCTTTATCTCTGAGCTCAGTTCGACGATCTTTGAGCTCAGATCGACGATCATGTTGCTGATTGAATTTTCCAGTTCGCTGAGCTCAGCTCGACGATAGCAGAGCTCAGTTCGACGTTTTCAGTTATCTTCCAGAATTCAAATTCAAATCAGTTAGAAGTTATTCTGCATTTAATTCAGAAGATCTGCTAGCCGTTTTCATTTACTTCTGGACCAAGTTTCAAGGGATTTTTCAAGGAATAATTCAGTGGACTTTCCTTCAGAAGAAATTATGCAATTAAGGTTGTAATCAATGCAGACCAACGGCTATCTTTGACAGAGTGATATTCTATTCTGGCACAGAGAATAAAAGATAGAATGTTTTTGAATCAAGACAGAGATTGACAAGAATAGGACACACAACTCAGTATACAGAGACTCTTTCAAAATTTTCTGTCAAGAAAAATTCTGTAGAACACTCATCAAAGAGATCAAGCTTTCAAAAATCTTCAGATCTCTTCAGCTCTAAAAGTGTTCAAGGCCAACATCATTTCAAGACTTCAGACACTCAACATTTCAGTCATTGTTGAAATCATCTTTTGCTGGAGTTCTACCTTTGAAGGTCTATCACCCTCAGCAAAGCTCTTCTTCCTGAAGATTTCAAGGATTCAGGGGGAGCTTTGACATCAATCCACTTAGTCTTCTCAGTTGATTGAGAAAGAGAAGACTGTCATAACTCTCTCACCCCCACTCTGTAAAGGGTTTTTCAAACTCCCTTCAAAAGTTTGAATCTGGTTTTTGAGCACCTTATCAAAAGCTCATTGGTGGCAAGACACCTGATCAAAAAATCTGATTTGGTTTTTGAGCACCTTATCAAAAGCTCATTGGTGCCCAGGATACCTGATCAACTCATCCTGCAGTGGATTCCTACCTAGGGTGGTAGAAGAGTGGATGTACCCAAGTTTGGGGAACCACTATATTTCCTTGTGTCATCTGGTTCTGCTTGTTTTCTTTTTGTTTTTGGCCTAGATTCTCTTGTGCTTAGTCTCTGCATAGCTTAGTTTGGAGATTAGTTTTATTTCTGCTTCCCTGCTCACACTCATTACAACAATTGTTGTAAAGCTTTGCAAAAGTTTTTCTTTGTGTTTTAAAAAGCACCATATACTCTATTCACCCCCCCTCTAGAGTATATCAGATCTAGTTTCCCTTTCAATTGGTATCAGAGCGAGCTTGGTTAAACATACCATACCTGATTGGTTGTACAGGCTAACACCTGAACCCAAAGATCTCAAACTAGATCTGTTTTGTTTTGTATTTTATTATTAGATTTTGTTTGCACAAATCATGGCCCAAAACAAAGATTATGCTAGCACCAGACCTCCAGTGTGCAATCTGTCAAAGTTTGCACTCTGGAAAGCAAGGATTAGACTCTACATGAATTCTATTGACGAAGATATTTTTAATTCTGTTTTGACAGTGTGTCCAAGACCCCCAGAAAGTACAAGTACAAATGCTGTTCCACCTCCATCAGGAACAGATGCTGACATCAAAAAGTGGAAAGTAGCTGATGCCAAGGCTATGAACATTCTAGCCCAGACAATGTCAGATGACATTTTTCAAAAGCTAGCTGAATGTAATTCAGCCAAGGAGATTTGGGACAAGCTCTCAGAAATAGTTTCAGGCTCAGCTGATGAGAGAAAGGACAGAAGATCCCATCTCATCTCCCAATATGAGAACTTCAAGAAGGGAGAAACTGAGTCAGTGGGAGACATGTACAACAGACTGAGTCTAATTGTCAGTGAACTGAGGACATTAGACAAAGAGATCTCACTGACAGAACTTAATGACAAGATCCTAATGTGCTTTCCCAGCACTTGGGATTCAAGAATCTGGCCAATTAAAGATGCCAGAAGTCTGAATGAGATCACCACTGAAGCCTTGTTGGGTAAGCTCAAATCTTATGAGCTACTCATCAAGAACAGAGAGGAAGAACAGAAGGCTGCTTCACCAGCCACAAGAAAGGAGAAGACCATAGCATTCAAGGCAACTGAGGATCTGCCTGAAGAAAAAGGAACAGGCAATGATGAACTTCTCAGCTTGTTGGCCAAAAGATTCTATAAGATGGCCAGAAAGGACTTCAGAAGAAGATCATACAAGGAGCAGGATAAGCCAAGGTATGACAAGTCCATTGGCAATAACAAAGACATTATTTGCTTTGATTGCAGGAAAGCAGGGCATATAGTTCCTGACTGTCCAGAGAACAAGAACAAGGACAGAAGGGAAAGAAAAGAGAGAAGAAAGGAGAAAGACTCCAAAAGGAGTGGCAATAGCAAACCTTCTTCCAGCAAAAATAAGCATACAAGGAAAGGATTTGTTGCTGAATCCTGTAGTGAGACTGAAGAGGAGTCAGAAGCCTCTTTCAGCTCCAGTGATGATGAGGATGATGCAGAGGAAAAGGAGTTCTGCATGATGGCAATCAATGTCTCACAACACAACTCAGAGGAAGAGGAGTCAGAGTCAGACTCAGAGATTCAACCTGAAGAAGATCAGGTAATCAGCTCTTTTGATTTTACTTCAGAAGATTTTAAATCTGAATTTAAAGCACTATGTTTAGACCTGCTAAAGTCTGAGAAAGAGATCATCTCTCTCAGAAATCAATTATCTGAACAAAATGTTTTAAAGTCAGAAAAACTCAAACTCTCTCAGGAGTTGGAGAACTATAGGGGACAGATAGCTTCACTGAAAAGTGAGCTCTCTGAGGCCAAGAAGCTTGAAGAATCTCTCAATGGGAGAAGCATCAAGCTGATGGACATCACAAGCACAGTGAACTCAAGATTCAACAGTACACTGTGCTTGGGTGCCTCATCCAGCCAACCTATTGTTCTGAAAACTCCCATCAAGTTCATTTCTGACAAGGGAAAGGGAGTTGTAGAGGTTGCCAGGAAAAATTCTGATCTGCCTCAGAAAACTAAGTCCCAGCACAAATCGTCGAACGGAGATCGACGATCGCCGAATGAAGATCGACGATCGCCGAACGCAGCTCGACGATCTCAGGACAAATCGTCGAACGCAGATCGACGATCTCAGCCAAAGTCGTCGAACGCAGGTCGACGATCTCAAATACCTGACCTCACCCATAGTCGACCGTCGAACGGAGCTCGACGATCTGACCCACGATCGTCGAACGCAGCTCCAAGATCGTCGAACAGAGGTCAGAGCTCTGGAAACTTTTTCAAAGGCAAGTCAAAATTGAATCCTAAGGGTTCTTCATCACAAACCTTCAACCCTTATACTGAATGGATTATACCTCCAAGGAGATATCATCCTGAAGGATATAAGAGTCAGCCAGGGATGTCTTTCATTTCTGAATTTAGAGGTTATCAACCTAGGCCCAAGGTAAACTGTGTCAAAAACAAGTGAATTGTTTTATGTGCAGGTGAAGACCTATCCAACATCTAACCAGCAATGGTATTTGGATAGTGGGTGCTCTAAGCACATGACAGGGAACAAGGACAACCTCAATTCCTTTAGAGCCAAGCTTGGACCCAAAGTTATCTTTGGTGATTCCAACTTTGGACAAACTAAAGGATATGGTGCAGTCCAGATTGGTTCTGTAACCTTCAAGAAGGTAGCATATGTGGAAGGACTGAAGCACAACCTAATCAGCATCAGTCAGCTATGTGATGAAGGGTACCAGGTGACCTTCAGCAAAACCTTATGCAAAATCAAGTCAGAGGACAACACAACTGTGTTGACAGGTAAAAGGAAAGGTAACATCTACCTTGTAGATTTTCTTTCAACCAATGTAGATATCTGTTTATTCAATTCAGTCTGTAGACCAAATGTTTTATGGCATAAGAGACTAGGACACCTAAACCTTAGAACTATTGCTAGGCTCTCCAAGGACAACCTTGTTAGAGGACTACCCTCTGGCCCCTACAAGAAGGAAGGACTCTGCAAGGCTTGTCAATTAGGCAAGCAAACTAAAAACAGTTTTAAGTCACTTAATAAGAGTGATTCACCTAGGATATTGTATCTGTTACACATGGATCTATTTGGACCCATCACAGTACAAAGCCTAGGAGGGAAATCCTACACTTTAGTAATTGTAGATGACTTCTCTAGATTCACTTGGGTGTTCTTTCTAAGGAAGAAGTCTGATAACTTTAAATGTCTGACAGAGTTTCTCAAATGTATACAGATTGAGTTCAATACTCACATTGCCCTGATCAGAAGTGATCATGGGACAGAGTTTGATTCTCTTCTTATGCAAGAGTTCTGTCAGAGTGAAGGGATCAGGCATACTTTCTCAGCTCCTAGAACTACTCAACAAAATGGGGTAGCTGAAAGGAAAAATAGAACCCTTATTGAATCTGTCACTACATTGTTGTCAGATGCTCATCTATCTCTATCCTTTTGGGCAGAGGCAGTGAACACCTCCAACTATGTGCTGAACAGAAGTCTGATACATAAACTGAAGGGAAAGACTCCCTATGAATTACTCAAAGGGAAGAAACCTAAAGTTGACTATTTCAGAATTTTTGGTTGCATTTGCTATATTCACAATAATGATAAGAAATATTTAGCAAAATTTCAAGCCAAAGCTGATGAAGGAGTGTTTCTGGGATACTTCATGATCAGCAAGGCCTATAGGGTCTATAATAAATCATCATTGAAAATTGAGGAATCTGTTCATGTTTCTTTTGATGAAACTAACATGTCTTTCAAGGAGAAGATTTCTTCTACCATAGAACCTTTGCAGGAACACTCTCTAGTTGAAGATATGAACAAGTTACAGGTTGCTCAAGAGGATAAAAGCAGTGAAGATGAAGGGAATGCTCAACACATTGAAGCACAACCTGAAGAGTCAGTTGTTGTACCACAAGAGGAAACAACAACACAGGTTGGTGAACAATCAACACCCCCTGTTGATTTAGTAACATCAAGAGACCATCCAATTTCCCAGATAATTGGAGAACTCTCAGCTGGTGTGCAAACCAGAAATCAGGTCAACCAAAACCTGTTGCACACCTGCTTCCTTTCTCAAATTGAACCTCAGTCCATTCAAGATGCAGAGCAAGATCCACACTGGATCATTGTCATGCAAGAGGAGTTGCATCAATTTGAGAGGAACAAAGTATGGGAACTAGTGCCAAAGCCAAAGGATCATTCCATTGTTGGAACAAAATGGGTGTTCAGAAATAAACTGGATGATCAAGGAGTAATAATAAGGAACAAGGCAAGGCTAGTTGCCCAGGGATATTCTCAAGAAGAAGGAATTGACTACGACCAGACCTTTGCACCTGTTGCAAGATTGGAAGCCATCAGAATATTTCTAGCTTATGCAGCTCACAAAGGCTTCAAGGTTTATCAGATGGATGTCAAGAGTGCTTTCTTAAATGGAGACATCAAAGAGGAAGTCTATGTCAGACAACCTCCAGGTTTTATCTCTCCAACTTATCATGATTATGTTTTTAGACTGAACAAAGCATTATATGGTCCCAAGCAAGCTCCTAGAGCATGGTATGAGACCCTAGCATGCTTTCTCTTGGAAAATGGTTTTATAAGGGGTAGAGTAGACCAAACTCTTTTTATTAGAACCCATAAGTCTCATACCCTACTAGTACAAATTTATGTAGACGATATCATTTTTGGTTCTACTGACTCAAAATTGTGCAGAAGGTTTTCTAACCTAATGCATTCTAAATTTGAGATGAGTAGTATGGGTGAGCTATCCTTCTTCCTAGGATTGCAAGTCAAGCAACATGCTGAAGGCATCTTTATTTCTCAAACCAAATATGCTAATGAGCTGGTTAAGAAATTTGGCATGTCTGAGGCATCTTGTATGAAAACACCCATGCCTACCAATGCTGTATTGGATGCTGATGAACATGGGAAACCTGTTGATCAGACAACATATAGAGCAATGATTGGCTCTTTACTGTATCTTACAGCTAGTAGACCAGATATAATGTTTGCTACATGTATATGTGCTAGGTTCCAAGTTAGCCCTAGAGAGTCACACCTCACATTAGTAAAGAGGATTCTCAGGTATGTTAAAAGTTGTCCAAATCTAGGTCTCTGGTATCCAAAAGATTCAGCATTTGAGTTAACTGGATTCTCTGATGCTGATTATGCTGAATGCAGAATTGACAGGAAAAGCACCAGTGGAACTTGTCAGTTCCTTGGTGATAGACTTGTCTCTTGGTTTTGCAAGAAACAAACATCTGTGTCAACTTCAACTGCTGAAGCTGAATATATGGCTGCAGGCAGTTGTTGTTCACAAATACTGTGGATTCAAAATCAACTCCTAGACTATGGTTACAACTTAGAGAAGTCAAAAATCTTTTGTGACAATACAAGTGCTATTTTCATAGCTCAAAATCCAGTCCTCCATAGTAGGACAAAACACATAGAGATTAGGCATCATTTCTTAAGGGACAATGTTGAAAAGAACAAAATTGAACTGCAATATATCCCAACTGATTTACAAAGGGGAGATATTTTCACCAAGCCTTTGGATGAAAAAAAACACATTTTCTTCCTAAATCAGTTAGGAATGTTAGATGGAGGAAGTCTTAAATAATACCCAAGATTTTGGAAAGCTAAAAATTGACCAAGACTAGGCAAAATTCTGATTTTTCTTAGTGTCTAGAATTTTCTGATCTCTGAACTGCGCTCGACGATTTCCACACAGATCGTCGAACGGAGATCGACGATTTCCAGAATCGTCGAACTGAGTTCAGCGTCTCTCAGATAGTATGAACTATCTCCTTCGGTCAACGATCGTCAAACGGCGCTCGACGATTTTGTTCCCTGAACGATCGTCGAACGGAGCTCGACGCCTTTCCAGATCGTCGAACGGAGATCGACGATGTTGGAGTCTCTTCAGATTCCTTTAGAAGCCTCGATCGTCGAACTGAGTTCAACGATCTTTCCAATTCTGCGTCGAACCCTAATATAAAACTCATTTTTCGTCGTCGTTCTCTCTTGCGCTTTCAATTTCTCTGCAAGAATTTTCTTCCCTCCAAACAGTTCTACGCTTGTTCGGTTTGTTTGTTAAATTTTTGCAGGTACAATGGCCGTATCAGTTGCTGTTCTAGCCGCCATGAAGTTTGATGCAGGATTCGACATTGATCTGGACTCATTCAACACTACTGATCAAATCTTCCAGGACATTTTGAGTTTATTCAAGGATCAGAACTTGTCCACCCTCATGACCACTAGAATCAAGCTTGCTTCAGATGAAATAAAGGAATGGGTCTATACTGCTCACAACCTTGACAACAACACAATAGTTGGATCTATTGCTGGAACCCAGGTACCTCTGACCCCAACAGTCTTAACAGAGATTTTTGGTTTGAAAAATGGAGAAGACACTGCTGAATTATCTGGGGAGGAATTTTCTGATATACTTGCCAGGATGGGTCATCCAGAGGGAAACCCTAGCAAGTTGTTCAAAAGGAACTTGTCTGTTGAGTACAGGTTCCTAGCAGATGTTGTAGGCAAGGTGCTGTTGGCAAAGCATTCTGCACATGATACTATCTCCAGACATCAGCTCTGCCTCATGGGAGCTCTGGTAGATAAGAAAAGTTTGAATTGGGGAGAGGTCTGCTTTGACCTAATAAAGAAAAAGATTAACAAAACTTTTGTAAATTTTGGAAGAATTCTTGGAGTTTTCCTTCAGGCAAGGTGCCCTGCTCTGCTGGCCTCCTCTGGAGTGCACATCAATGTCTCCAAGAGACTTACCTGTGCCCTATTTGGCAAGTGGGACAGGCAAATTAGCAAACCCAGCAGGCCCTCTTCAACTGCTCCTTCAGGCACCAGGACTCAAAGAGTCACTCCCACACAGGTCTCTGCTCCTGCAGAGGACCTGGCTGCTGTTGTTGCTGCTTCCTCTCCTCCTCCAAGTCCAACCCTACCTCCAGCTCCATCCACCACTCCAGTTCCATCCACCATTACCATCTCTAGCCCTTCCCCAACCTCAATTCCATCTCCAGCAACCATTTCCTCACCACCAGTAGACCAATTCCACCCATTGTTCTCATATCCACCTCCAGATGTCACCTCTTCTCCATCCATACCATCATTCACCCTTCTGGATGACTCCTACATGGATGATTCCCCCTCTTCTCCTCCAGGATTACCCTCCTCCTCAACATCTTTCCAAGATCTCCTCCACCACATCCTTGACCAACCCACATTCACTCCATCCATATCCATCCCCTTGTCCTCCATCTCCACAATCCCCACACCTCAGCCATCAATCCCTCCACCATCCAGCCCTCCACTTCCAGCATCCTCAGCCATCCCCATACCCTCTACCTCTGCTCCTGCCATTGAGCATGTAGATCTGTCAGCCTTAGCTGGCAAGTTGTATGAGCTACTGGCCCCCAGGCTCTCTCTTCTCATGGAGGCCTCCTTAGCTCCTCTACAACAGTCAGTGGCAGCCCTGTCTGCCAGGCTTTCCTCCCTCATTCCTCAGGCACCACCTCCAGCAGTGTGCCTTGATACAGATGTATCTGCATCCAGGCAGGGGGAGATGTCATATGAAGCCAGCCTTCATGCTGCTGTTGCTGCTGCTTCTGCTCCTGCTGTTGATACTGCTGCTGCTGCTGCTGTTGTTTTCGTGTCTGCTGTTCCAGTTGCTGTGCCTACTCCAGTTCTGGCAATAGACCTAAGGTCTTTGCTCTCAGCCTTTGATCCTGCCTTTTTCAGTTGTTTACCAGAAGTTATTGTTGTCCAGCCCTCAGAAGACCTATCTAAGGCACTGGTGCCTTTCTCTGGCTGTGACCCCAGTATTATTTCTTCTTTTATACACTCAGTGACTACTGCTGCTGCTGTTGAAGAAAAGACTGAATCTGCTTCTGAAACTGTCTTTGCTGCTGCTGAAGAAAATGTTTCTACTGCTGCTGAAATCTCTTTTGTTTCTGATGAGCCCATTTCCAAGGAATTTCTGATGACAGAGGCCATTGATGTTGAGCCTGCTGCAGATTTTGTTGTTGTTCCTGAAGCTGCTGCTGCCCTCACTCCTGAAGTTACTAGTGTTGTTTCTGCTGTTGCTCCTGTATCTGCTGCTGAATCTGTTGTTATATCTGCCGCTGTATCTGTTTCTGTTGCTCCTTCTGCTTCTGCCTCATCTGCTGCTGTTCAACTGAAAGAAGATTTGATGAAGAGAATTGATGCTTTATATGATGCTCAGAGCTCTGAATCTGATGATTACAACACTGCCTCTGATGATTCTCTGCCACTATTGCAAGGAAAAGGAAGGCAAGAAGTAAGGCAATGAGAAGGGTTCCTCCTGCCCAAGTCAAGGATAACAATGATTTTCCTTATTATATTCTGCACAACTGCCCAATTACTGAACACTGGATGCAGTATTCCAAAAATCAGCTAAAAGCAATGAAAAAGAAAAGAAAGTATGAGAAGGGCTCCTCCCAGTTCAAGCACCCTCATCCTCCTCCACCACCTCCACCTGATGCAGGTGCAGGTGGCAGCTCTGCAAGTTCAGCCCCAGCTAGAAGCCAGGCTCCCTATCAACCCCATGCTAGAACCTATCAAAGGGAAAGCCAGCCTAGGGGTTCTTACTCTAGGAGAGGAGGATACAGGGGAAATCAAAGAGAGACTCAAGTTTATTCCAAAGGGCATTCCAGGCAGCACCCTTATTCCAGGGGAGGACATGGTTCTTCTGATACATCATCAGGTCCTTTCCCCTACAAGCTCAAAGAAACTGTGACTGCCAGGACTCCTCAAGATAATTCTTCCAACAGGTATGAGCCACCTGTACCATTTGAGGACCCTGAGAAGAATCCTGTTGCTTGGACTGCTAGGATGAAGGAGTTGGCTGCATTAGACCAGATAAAGAAAGCCAGAGAGCAAGGGCTAGACACTTCCAATATCTCTACTATGTCTGAGCAAAGACAAAAAGAGCTAGAAAGATATGCCTCCAGCAAGTTCTTTGATGCAGACAGATACATGGAGTTGCATCCTGCTGCTGTGGTTCCCAGGACTTCAAAGCAAACATACTTGGGTGCAGCTGATGACACTAGGTCCAACAAGGAAGCATTGAACCCTAACAGAGAAATCAAGATGGTTAAAAGCAAAGAGAAGAAGTAACTCTGTAAGGTGACAATCTTTGGTTCCCCTGACTGCTATCTGGATGTCATATATATATATATATATCTGTGATGTTTCTGCAATGTGTCTAGCTGTTGTTGTTTTTATGCTTTTCTGATTGTATGATGTTATTTAATTTTTCCAAAGTCTATAAATAGTTTTCCTAACCCAAATAGGGGGAGATTGTTGGAACACCCTATTACTAATTTGGGTCAGGATCACTATGTCTCTAGGAATCTGTGTTTGACCTTCTGTATAGCTTAATAGGTCAATTAGAATTGAGTCTAAGGGTTAGAAGTCTAGGTTTGGAATCTGCCCTGAAGACCAAGTTTTTCTGACTGGAGACTAAGTCTAATCGTCGAGCTCAGCACGACGATTCGTCGAACTCCGGTCGACGATCGTCTAGCTCAACTTCTACAGATCGTCGAGCTCCATTCGACGATCGCTGAGCTCAACCTCATAATATCGTCGAGCTCCACTCGACGATCGCTGAGCTCAACTTCACAAGATCGTCGAACTCCATTCGACGATCGGTGAGCTCAGGTCGACGATTTTGACTCTGCACTGGATCTTTATCTCTGAGCTCAGTTCGACGATCTTTGAGCTCAGATCGACGATCATGTTGCTGATTGAATTTTCCAGTTCGCTGAGCTCAGCTCGACGATAGCAGAGCTCAGTTCGACGTTTTCAGTTATCTTCCAGAATTCAAATTCAAATCAGTTAGAAGTTATTCTGCATTTAATTCAGAAGATCTGCTAGCCGTTTTCATTTACTTCTGGACCAAGTTTCAAGGGATTTTTCAAGGAATAATTCAGTGGACTTTCCTTCAGAAGAAATTATGCAATTAAGGCTGTAATCAATGCAGACCAACGGCTATCTTTGACAGAGTGATATTCTATTCTGGCACAGAGAATAAAAGATAGAATGTTTTTGAATCAAGACAGAGATTGACAAGAATAGGACACACAACTCAGTATACAGAGACTCTTTCAAAATTTTCTGTCAAAAAAATTCTGTAGAACACTCATCAAAGAGATCAAGCTTTCAAAAATCTTCAGATCTCTTCAGCTCTAAAAGTGTTCAAGGCCAACATCATTTCAAGACTTCAGACACTCAACATTTCAGTCATTGCTGAAATCATCTTTTGCTGGAGTTCTACCTTTGAAGGCCTATCACCCTCAGCAAAGCTCTTCTTCCTGAAGATTTCAAGGATTCAGGGGGAGCTTTGACATCAATCCACTTAGTCTTCTCAGTTGATTGAGAAAGAGAAGACTGCCATAACTCTCTCACCCCCACTCTGTAAAGGGTTTTTCAAACTCCCTTCAAAAGTTTGAATCTGGTTTTTGAGCACCTTGTCAAAAGCTCATTGGTGGCAAGACACCTGATCAAAAAATCTGATTTGGTTTTTGAGCACCTTATCAAAAGCTCATTGGTGCCCAGGACACCTGATCAACTCATCCTGCAGTAGATTCCTACCTAGGGTGGTAGAAGAGTGGATGTACCCAAGTTTGGGGAACCACTATATTTCCTTGTGTCATCTGGTTCTGCTTGTTTTCTTTTTATTTCTGACCTAGATTCTCTTGTGCTTAGTCTCTGCATAGCTTAGTTTGGAGATTAGTTTTATTTCTGCTTCCCTGCTCACACTCATTACAACAATTGTTGTAAAGCTTTGCAAAAGTTTTTCTTTGTGTTTTAAAAAGCACCATATACTCTATTCACCCCCCCCCCCTCTAGAGTATATCAGATCTAGTTTCCCTTTCAAGTTACCTGCAGTTCTCGGGTCAGGCGGAGGAGCCGCCTCCGAGACCCGCGGTTGGTCCTCAAGAGGGCGAGATGATGGGTCCAAGGGTTCCCGCGGGGACCTGACGACGTCGGGAACCGTTTCCTGCGAGAAGTATCGCGTCAGCTACAAACCCTCCCGCAGAAGCAACTAGTGGTTTCAATGATTAGTGAATCAGATATAACTTCTGCGGAGAAGAATCATCCGCGCGGCTTGGGGTCGGGGTAGGCGGGCCCCTGTTCTCATGGGGCAGGTCTCGCTGGACCGCCTTCGCCTTCTTCTTTTTCTTCTTGGGCTGAGAAAGCTCAGCAGCTGACGACTTTCTTGCCAACCAGGGGGCAACCAAGGCGCTGTTAGCCTTGGCTCGCGCCTGTGCCGCATCAATGCGGTCTTGAAGATCCTGCGGAAGCGGTTTGTCGGCGCGCTTGGAAGGCATCGCGAGAGGAGGCGAGAACTCAGGCGAAGAATGACAATTCGAGATAGAATTATGGTCGTCTATCAGCACATATATTTATAGTCACGGTACGGCCCACCAAAAGATTCCCTGATGTTGACACGTGCTCAGCGAATATTTATGGGTTGGATGTGTTTTTTCGAGCGCAGAGCTAGCTCAAAAAGAGCGGGGATTGTGTACAACCTCATATTCGTTGAGTCAGACCAGGAGGCACCAACAGTCACAATTAGGCTACCAGAGGAGTTCTCGCCCTAAAGAAGATCTCGCCCTAGTAGGCGGGAACGCTTGCGCTGGCGACAAGCTCCCTCGCCTACAAAGCGCCCCGCGCTCGACGATCGTCGAACCAAGATCGTCGAGCGCAGCTCAATCGTCGAACGGAAATCAAAAGGCGAAGATCGTCGAGCGCAGCTCAATCGTCGAACGGAAATCAAAAGGCCAAGATCGTCGAGCGCAGTTAAATCGTCGAGCGGAAATCAACAGGCAAAGATCGTCGAGCGCAGCTAAATCGTCGAGCGGAAATCAACAGGCCAGAACATCGAACGCAGCCAACGCGGCAACGCTTGCGCCAGCGCCAAACTCCTGTCTTAAAGGAGCTCTCGCCTATAAGCAGGCGAGACCGCTTGCGCCGGGCTCTGGACAGAAGGCTCTCGGCTCGGAGCTCTCGCCGAGTGGGACCCAGGGCCTTGGGTAAAATGACATAACTGCCTTCAGGTAAAATTACCCTTATACCCTCAGAATAAACTGCGGAATTTGGCTATTGGCAGATCAACCAAGGGCATTTCAGTAATCTCAGGTCAGCAAAGGCTATAAATAGACCCATAAGGGCTCTTTGGAAAGCAGGCTTTCATTATCTTCCAACTTCTAATGCTTTCTGAGGAGCTCCTATCCCAGCTTTTGGCTTTGGAGGGGAAGCTCTCAGAGATCTTCCGGGTGTGAGGTGGGACCTCACTGCTGAGGCTTTGGGTCAGGCCAGGGACCTTTGAATCTAGTCGAGGGTTGAGCCTTGAGAGAAATAGGTGCTGGCTGCACCCCTGTTTTGAACTCCCGTTGAGGTCATTTTTGGCTTCAACAACTGGAATCTTACTTGAGTCCTAAGAATATAGCAGAGGCCATCTTGTCATCCAAATAAAAGGATGCAAGGTTAGAAGAAATGAAAGCTCTGGCAGGACATGGGGCCTGATTCTTTTACACATGGGTAAATATGTGGTAGGGAGCAGATGGTTGCATGCAAAGAAACTAATCCTAATGGCATTAATACACGTGATAAGGCACGGTTGGGGGTGAAATGCTTCAGTCAAACTTATGGCATAAACGACATTGAAACATTCTCTCTTGTTGCTAAAATGACTTACATTGGACTACATATAGCACTTGTTTCCATAAATTATATTAAAACATTCTCTAATGCCTTATTGTATGGTGAACTTATGAAGGATGTTTTTATGGAGCAACCACCTGCGTTCGTTGCTCTGGGGGAGTGAGGTTTGGTATGTTGTTTTAAAAACCTCTATACGGATTAAAGTTGACTACAAGAGAGTAGTTTGGAAGGTTCACCTCAACATTAGATTTGGTATAATCAGATGTACGGTGGAACATTCTGTGTTCTATAGAAATGTGGCATACGGAAGCAACCTCCTTATGGTGCATGTGGACGATATTGTCATTATGAGAAGTGATGATCAAGGTAACAAAGGGTTGAAAGTTTATCTTGGCAACTAGTTCAAGACGAAAGACTTGGGGAAATTGAAAATTGTTTTGGCATTGAAGTGTAAAGGGCATCACAGGAGATATGACTCCTCCGACATAGTACACCAAGGATCTTCGTAAAGAGGCATTTAGTAGGAAAGTTGAATTATGTAGCTATCACTAGACCAAACACCAATTTTCCTACGAGTATTGTGAGTCAGTTCATCACTAGTCCTAGAAGCATACAAAATGGAGGTTGTTATTCTGAGATATCGAAATGGAACTCCAGGAGTTGGGATAATGTACCGAAACAACAGACATTTGAAGGTAGAATGATTTACCAATGCTGACCAGGTAGGATCGCTTTATGATAGAAGGTCCATAATGGAGTATTGGGTGTTTAGTGGTGGTTTGGGAAGGGTGGGATATGGAATCCCAAAAAGTAAGCAACAACATACAATTGCAAGTTCAAGTGTTGAGGTCGAACATAGAGCAATGACTGGTTTCATATATGTGACCTAATGTGGGTCAAACAAGTATTGAATGAACTTGAGCAAAAGGTGGAACATCCTGTAGATCTCATGTATGACAATGTGATTGATATACACATTGCATCTAATACAGTATTCCACGAGCGTACGAAAACTATTGAGATTAATTGTCACTTTATGAGGGAAGATTGTTGATGGTAGTATTATCACTAAATCATTACATAAAGAATCAACTAGCAAACATATTTATCAAACCTATTACTGGGAATAGAATTTGAGTCATACGAGGTAAACTGGGCAGTGTGAATGTCATATCTTTACCCCTGCTTTAGCATGAGGGGAGTGTAAGAGAGGTAAAGATAAGTTTCCTCACAGTGGGTGACCGTGTGATAGTGGTTCATGTAATGTGATGAGACTATTCAATTTGAAAGTCTTGTATGGATTGCAGCTGTGGAATGAAAGGCTCTCGAATCTTGCAGGTGAACGAGGTATTCCTCCTCAAGATTGCTTCGTCGTGCACTGTTGGGCGGCTGTGCTACATGTGTTGGTGGCTATTTTCCATTGGTAGAAGAGTAACCAAATAACAATTTCAAGCTTACGGCTAGCCCCATTAATGAATTAAAAAGTTTGCCTAAAATATATAACTCTAAAATAGATAGAAGACAAAAATTAAAATAAACAGGCCCGAGTGCGCCATGAAGTTTCATTGTTGTGATACTTCCTCTTATAAGCTCTTTGACATTATGCGTCTGGATTAAAAACTCACTTGAGAAGATGAAACAATGAAGCATCTAAAAACACACTTGATAAGCTCGTCTATTCTCTAATCAAATGTGTGAGTGTGGGCGATATGTCCATGGCGACAACCAATGCATTGCGAGTCTATTCACGCCACGAGAAGAATGGGGGAAAGCACTATATGGAGTTCAAGCAAGACGCGGGTAATGCCTAGGCCGATTTGGTGGACCTCTTTATATTATTTCCAAATTTCTTATCTCATGTTATTTTCTATTTGTGTTATTTCCTGTTTGAATATTTCTTAATAATGATCCTATAATTTCCATATATAAGGAGAGTTAGATGAAGGACTAGATCATCAAGAGGGAGAGTTAGATGAAGGACTAGATCATCAAGAGGGAGCTCGGTCTAAGTAGATAGCCAGCCCGTTGGTGTCTTCCTTGGAGAGTCCAACAATCTCGCCACTTTGATTGTACTCGTTCTGAATTCTATTAATAAAAAAATTCTTCCATCCTCCAGCACATTGTAGCTCCATCAATTTGGTATGATCAGCATCACCATGTCATTTGCGCACGTCGACGAATTCTCTGCCTGAGCTTCTGCAACCAAAGCCTATATAGATCGATTGGAGGACACCCTCACAAATCGCAACTTCGTTGTTCAGGATTTCATTGCATCAACCACGCTCGCCATTTCTCTTTGACAGCTTTGTCGTCAACTAATTTGGGAACCGTCATCACCACCACATCATCTGTCGTGCCCCAGATCATGAACCATTCTTCAGATAAACCGTACAACCCTCGGTCGTGCTCTATGAGACCACAACACCATGTCAAAATCCCAGACTTCGAGGGAGGTCATCGCAAACAAAGGTTGGTTGGTTGATCGAAATCGGCAAGCAGCCCGATTGAGTAACTCGGAGTGCGGCTTCCTCTAAATCGCACAAGATCAAAGGTGGGTAGTGACGGCCAAAATGGGTTGTGCGGGTGTAGAAGGTGACCTGTATGGGTGCAACCACCGTAAAAGAAATCTTGGTTATCTCTTCTTTGAGTAACAAGTAGTCATGTCATTATTGTCATGTGTTGTGGAGTTTTCAGTCTAGTCATGACCTGCAATAAACATGTTTATATCCCCTGGTCGAGATCTGAAGATCTCGTGCTTTAATTTAACGCTAAACCCCGCTTAACTACACACTAACTCTAGAAACAACCTAGTCGACGTCGAAATTATTCGGCCTTAGAACGATCAAGTGGACCTATGTGAGAAATGAGAGCATGATTATTATGAGGTCCCTCTGCTAACCAATGAGAATAAACCACACCAACTCCTAGAATAAAATACAGATTTTGCAAGAGGTCATAGAGCTCGAAGAGATCTAATAAAATTGGACCCTTCCCTCTTGCTACTGTGTCGTATTTATAGGCTCGCAACCATTGGGTGATATATCCACTCCATATGAGGGAAGCATGGATCTTCTACAAGGTTGTCTCCTTCATACTTTGGCGTGAGCTATGACTTCTCCTCGACCTTCCATTATGTTGGCCACATGTCGAACCTCTTGCAGTGACACATGATCTTAAGCGTCGACGTCTATGGGTCGCCGACTTATGGGCAGACATTTAACACAAGTTAAAAAAAATGGTTAAACCATATCCCATGAATCAACATCTCATTTGTCCATCATAAAGTCAACAATTATGAATCCATGTCCCAAAGATCACCATATAAGATATCCATCATAGAGTACATGGATTGATGTATTTTTTATGTGTTACCTCGGACTGAGATAAGAAAATTATTATACCTTTTTTCAAACATTTCAAAGAGAAGCATGCAATACTCATCCTTAACTAGTAGATGATCCTTAAAATTATTCAAGAAAAAGTGATTACAGAAAAATGCCTTCCTTAGTTCTTTAAAACAAACCAAAAGATTAAGGATAACTATAGTGTACTTCAGCATGAGAAAATATGCATAAATCAGGTTGAAATTTGCAACACCTGACGTTCAAATACCAGACTTAAAATCATTAGAATCCAAGCAAACAACCAAAAATCAATTGGTTGGAGGTGTAGAAGCACGGGATCTATATTAAACATACAAGGCTATATTAGACTATTCTGAACACATTCCCTCATGTGTAGGATCTTTGGACACTAACATGTGGATTACTTTCATCAATTTGGTGATGTGGAGTGGACCATTAGGCCTTGCTTACTCTGATACTATGATAGAATCCAAGCATCCAGCATAAAACCAATTGGTTGGAGGTGCTCGGGATCTATATTAAGCATACAAAGCTATGTTAGTTTTTCGACATAGGACTTATTCTCAATAGGAAGTTTTGTAACAAATATCCTTATCCTACACAAACAAATAAAAACCTAAACCCCTAGACTAGAAAAATAAAGTTCAAATCAATAACTAACAGGATTTGACATTCTTTACATCTACCACCATAAAACAAAATTTAGGTCCACATGGTGTCAACAGCTCTCCAAGACTTTGTTAAAAGACGAGCATAGTCAGTACCATATTCCATAATAACTGCTATTAATTTTCAATTGGAGGACAATTTCTCTTCAATAAAGATTAGTTGAAATTAGCATATAACAAATTGTCTAATCTAAAAAAAATGAAAAAGATTCAGTTACAAATGAACCAAGTATAGATTTAAAAACTGAAGAAATTAAAGCAAACCAAATAGGCAAAAATATTGATGTTACCTTAGCGGTTTTTGTCATTCTTGAGTCACCACTGTCCTGTTCAATGCTATAAATAACCGAAGATTCTGATGGGGATCTAGAATTATCAAAAGAGCCCCAACTCGAAGAAGTCTCAATATCCACAGCTTCCTCTCTAGCAGGGGATTCATATCTCTGTTTTGAATCAGTAGATTGAAAAGCAACGGCCTGAATTCTACCAACCTGAAGAAAATTCATAATCATCACTGCTACCAAGAAGAGAAATCTGAGCCCAAATTTATTTTGAAACAGCTTTATCAATCTCAACCTTCTGGATATCCTCACTGAAGCAGGAAAATATCAGCCCAATGAACCCTCTATCTAGCATCTGATACATTGCCTGAGTACGAACATCTGTGATGGATAAATCTAATTAATACAAATTCCAAAGTCTAGAAAGTTAAAATTGGAGATTCTTCATGAAACATTCACAGCAATACATAAAACAAATGTTAGAGAATACTAAGAAAAATGATGAATTGGCTCATGTAGGATTTAGTGTTTAGTTTCACATTGTTTGTATAGCTGAGTTTTCCTCTCCTCTCTCCTATATATTTGTACTCATACTTGTATTTTGCAATTCAAGAAGTATATACAAGGTTTGAATCACTTTTCTACATGGTATCAGAGGCAGCTCCGGCCTGTTTTTTTTCTAACCGCCCAGTCTTCTGGTTAACAGGGCGGCATGTGGTTCTGCTTAACCGCATAGCTTCTGCGGCTTCGTTCCTTCTAACCGCGCCTTTTCTCTCTCCCGTGGATCCACCTCCTCTCTCTTCTACGCTCCTCTTATAAGTCTTTGTCTCTCTGGTAAGTGGACCCCACTCTTGTGCGGCTAGATTTTTAAACCGCTCCGGGCTGCCTCCTCTCTCTGGCTTTCCTTCTTCCTGCAACTAAATTTATCCGTCTGGAGGCCTGTTTTCTGGCGACCTGCCCCTATCCGCTGCGACCAGGCTTTGTCCACTACGACCAGGCTTGGTCCACTACGACCTGGTCTTCTCGGTCTAGCTTCTTGTCGCGTGGTATCCTTGCCGCAAGGAGTGTTATTCCCCTTGTCGCACGGACTCTTTCCCGTTGTGTCCTCGTGTCTTACCGCGTGGTCTCCTTGTCGTGCAGACTTCTTCTGCGGGGACTTCTCTTGTCGTCTGCCTTGCCGCTTAGTGATTCTCTGCTCGACGTAGTTGTTCGTGCGGACTGCCTGCGACTTCTCGTGGATTCTGCTGATCTTGTTGCGATCTGATTCTAACTGCGCGGCCTAGTGCCTATTCGCTGGCCTCTGCTCCCAGTTGCCGCCCGGCCAGGTTTCTTGTCGTTGTGCCTCTATCCGCTGTCGGCCTCTTCTACCCGCTGCGACCTGATGGAGTACAAAAATTCTAATGCCTCCTCGGTTCTACCTGATCGTGTTGCGGCTCCAGTCTCCGAGCCTCGCGATGAACTCTGAATCACTACTATCTCTCTCAATGGGGAACAAAATTTTGTGGAATGGGTACACTCGATTCGTCGCGTCCTGCAGACAAAAGGTCTTCTTCATCACCTGACTCAGGCCACTCCGACCGCTCTCACCGACGAGTGGCTTCGGGATGATGGTCGGGTCCAATCTTGGCTCCTCAACTCGATGGACACCGAGCCCTGTCGAATGGCTATGTATCATGACACGGCAAAGGCCATGTGGGAAGATCTCAACTCGTTTTACTCTAGGCAAAATAGTTTGCAACACTTATTTGACATTATCTCGGATCTTCAAAACCTTGATCTAAGCGCTCCTAGTGATATGATCTCCTTTGTTGCTAAAGCCAAGACCCTGGTCGAGAACTGGATACAGCATCAGCCTCTCACTACAGATCTGACCACTCAACGGGCCCGGAAAGAAGCGTTCGGGATTGCGAGGATAATGTCTCGGGTTCCCCCTCACCTGCACAGTGCTCGGGCCCAGATTTTTTCATCTACTACCACTGTTAGGAATATTGTCCTCAATGTTCCCTAGAATTGAATAGGCAAGCACAATCAATACTAAGAGCATAGTTGTATTTGATGGTGTTCAAGCTTATTATGTGCAGGATGTTCCTTGGAACAAGTTTAGACAAGTTGTCTAAGTGTTTGTGACAGATGGTCATAAGGTAGAAAGGTGGACACAAAGAAGCTGGCTGAAAAGGCTGAAACTTTTACATGTTATGTTATTTTTTTCAATTGATTGTCGTTGTAGAAAAGTGGTTCAAACCTTGTATATACTTCTTGAATTGCAAAATACAAGTATGAGTACAAATATATAGGAGAAAGGAGAGGAAAACTCAGCTATACAAAAAATGTGGGACTAAACATTAAATCCTACATGAGCCATATTAATGGGTCAATACATCATTTTTCTTAGTATTTTCTAACACACCCCGCAAGCTGGAGCGTACAAGTCGTAGGCACCAAGCTTGGATAAAGAACTGATGGTACATTTGTCGTGGTAGTGCCTTGGTGAGAATGTCAATAACTTGTCCTGACGCAGGAACATGCTCCAGCTCTAACTTCTTTAATTAAACCTTTTCGTGAACGAAATGACAATCAACTTCAATGTGCTTGGTTCGTCCATGAAACACAGGATTCTTCGCAATGTGAATTGCAGTCTAACTACCGCAAAACAAAGTTGTTGGTGAGGATAAAGTGGCCCTCAAATCACTAAGTAGACCCTCAAGCTAGGTGAGTTCAGATATAACAGCTGTCATTGCACGATACTCAGCTTCAGAAGAAGAGCGAGCAACCACAGACTGCTTCTTGCTACGCCAAGTGATAAGATTCCCCCCAAAGTAGGTGCAGAAACTTGTAGTAGAACGTCGATCATCCAGGGAGCCCGCGTAGTCCGCATCTGAGTATGCAACAAGAGATAGAGAGGAGGATACTTGTATACCAATCCTTGTCCAGGAGCTCTTTTCAAATATCTGAGGATGTGTTCTACTACCTGGAGATGAGAAGTTTGAGGAGCATGCATAAATCGGCTGACCACTCCAACAACAAACGAAATATCATGTCTTGTAACTGTTAGGTATATCAATTTCCCCACAAGACGCCGATAATACTCAGGGTTCGTAAGCAGGGAATCGGAGTAAGACCCATTTGCACATAACTTGTGGTTGGGATCCATCGGAGTTTCCACAAGTTTACACCCAGAGTAGCCAACATCGTGGAGGAGATCAAGGCAATACTTCTGTTATGACAGAACAAGACCATCAGACCGTCTTGCAATCTCAAGTCCAAGAAAGTACCTGAGAGCCCCAAGATCTTTTGTTTGAAAACAGAGTTCAAGTGTTGTTTGATTTTCTGTATCTCTGTGGTGTCATCACCAGTAATCAAGATATCATCCACAAACTAGGAGAATGACAATTCCAGTTGATTGATGACGAGTAAAGAGAGAGAAGTCAGCTGAGCTCCGCTTGAATCCAACGTCACGAACAGCCTTACTAAATTCTTCAAACCAAGTCATGTGAGATTGTTTGAGACCATAAATAGATTTCCGTAGATGACATACACGAGACACCCCCGTGATCTCAAACCCGGGAGGTTGATGCATGTAGACTGTTTTTGAAGATCGTCATTCAAAAAGGCATTTTTAATATCCGGTCGATGGAGAGTCCAGTGTCGATGCACAACCAAAGAGATCAGTACCCGAACAATGTTCAACTTGGTTACATGAGAGAAAGTTTCATCATAATCAAGTTCCCGTTGTTAAGTAAATCCTTGAGCCACAAGATGTGCCTTTAGCCGATATACTGTCCCATCTGGAGCATGTTTTATAGCAAACACCCACTTGCAACTGACACACGAATGTCCGGGAGGAAGAGACAACAGATCCCAAGTCTGCTAGACCAAAGAGTAGTGATTCCTCATACATGTCTGCACGCCACCCTGGATGTAGAAGAGTCTCATGCACTGAGTTAGGAATAGAAATGGAGGGAGGGAGAGAGCAAACTTGCGTAGAGGTGGCAAAAGGCGATGCAGAGAAACATAATTGACCATGGGGTGAGCAGTAGATGCTGATGCGGGATCGTCAGTCCGTGGGATAAAACTGGTGAAGGAAGACTGTTGTAGAGCTACAGAGACCGGGGTATGGCGAGTGTAGACATGAAGAAGAGGCGGTTTGGGTGGTAGAGTTGGAATAGGTGACAGAAGAGGAGTGGGGAGAAGAGGTGGTAGAGAAGACGTGACGGGAACAGCCGAACGATGAATGGAAGGGGAGGGGGAGCGGTGGTCGAGGGTGAGTCGTAGAATGGTTAATCATCCCGAAAGGTGACATCTGCAGAGACAACAACCTTGTCAGTAGTCGGAGAATAACACACATAGCCTTTCTGGGTCCGAGAGTACCCAAGAAACATACACTTGCTGGCCCGAGGAGCAAACTTATCCTTGATCGGACCAAGATTGTTAATATAGCAAGTACAACCAAATACACGAGGCATGAGAGTAAACGGGGATTGGGATGGAAAGAGAAGACTAAACATAGTGTCATAGTTGAGCACAGAAGAGGCATGCGATTGATGAGGTGACATGCCGCAGAGAAATCAAAGTTCCAAAAATGAGTAGGAACCTGCATTTGAAGCATGAGAGACCGCGTAACATCAAGAAGATGGTGATTCTTTCGCTCTGTCGCACCATTTTGTTGAGACGTATATGCACACGAGGTTTGATGTATAATACCGAATTCAGTGCATAAGTTCACAAATGTCCAGCTAGTGTATTCTCTGGCATTATCCGTGTGAATAACCTTTAGAGGATAGGGGAATTGTGTATGTATTTCGCTAAGTAAGGTGCGAAATGTAGTTGTTAGTTCAGTACTGTCACGGCCCGTCTCGACAGGAGTCAGAGTGCGCTTTGAGACGAGCCGTGATGCCACAGGCATGGGCGAAAAGAAAGTCATGCCTGCTAAGGCGGATGCAGAGTAGCTGATAATAGTTATTATTGAGTAAAATAGCTTGATTTTTATGCGGAAGCTCTTAAATTCATCAGTGAAAAGAGTTTTGATGCACATGTACTTGGTAAAATTCATGTTTTACAGGCTACTACAATAGTTTTCATGCAGTTATGATTCAACAGATGGTGCACATGCGTTAATTTCAGATTATAGTACATAAATATTTATATAGCCTAGCAGTTGTCCATGATACCAGAGAAAATAGTTGTTTGCAATTATTACATAAAAGAATTAAAGTAAAAGAAATGTAATCATAGAACCTGTAGCTTGATGCTGATCGGGGTCGAGGACCTGGCGGCGCTGACATGAAAGCTAAGGCAATTCCAAAACATAAAGGAAAAGCCTCAGAACATTGAAATAAACGGAATAAGCAAAGTAAAGTACAGAACAGTAATAGGAGCAGAAAAGTATGAGTACCAGAATCTCATGAAGCAAAACTATACGGGACAAACAAACAAAAAGCTAAACAGATCAAGATAGATAATTAGACTACTCCGGAGAATAGCCTAAAATTATTCATGTAATAGATTGTAAGCTGTGATCGATGAAGGGTGTAGGTGCTATAGCGGGCGCACATGGCTCACATTCAGATCTAGGTGCAAGTCTTATTAGAAAAGTAATCATGCTTGCCGTGACCATGCCAGCAGACAGATGCCCTGTTAGACGCTACAATTCAAAGATTCGCTTACAACCAGGGGTTTGTTTTCGTGTTTCATACGAGATTAATTATCATATTATTTTATGACCATATTATGAGAGGAACCTTCAGATCGTGATACAGATTCACGTCAACGAGAAAGATCAGATTGGAAATAAATTTTACTCGGGTCTTACAATCAGACGACATCAGAAACCAGACAGACATCAGAAACCAGACAGACATCAGAAACTAGAAAAATTTTTCGAGTAAAAAGCAAAGGTAAGTTGAAGTGTATTGGATCGGAGATGTCAAAAATTCGCCTAGGTTAACAATTTCTAGGGCACAGTTATCTTCCAAGAAAAACATGCGTTCACTACTGAGCATGATATCGAATCATCAAACATATATTTGTTATCCATAATTCGTTACAATTGTGATTTTTCAATTCAAAAGTGTGTACGGTACGAGCGTGACATAACTCAACCATCTTTAAATCCCTAACCAGGAGCCTTGACAATAATCATTCAAATCTATTAATGCTCGTACTCAAGCTTACTGTCCTCATTTTATTCATCAAATAAAAATACAAATCCTCAAATTGAATATCTAATTAACTATCAGTTACTAACTCGTCTCCCAATTACTCAAATATCATTATTTATATTCACGACTCGTGCTAATTCTATCGCGTGAACCTCAAACTAGGAACAAGTCTAATAAATGGTTAAATATCTAAAATTTAACTGACAACAAGCTATCAAGGGTCGATTCAAAATAAACAAAAGATCAGACAAAACAATTAAGTTGAATGTTTGCAAGAGAGAGGTGATCTCTACTTGCCTGAAAGAGGCTGAATCTGACGGAGACGGCTAACCGACGGTAGCAAAAACAGGAACCCTACTTAAAACCTGTACAAAAACGATGACAGAGACAAAGCAAATCAACATCACACTAACATAGGCATGAATTGATATACAACTAGATCAAGAGAGGGCTAAGAAAATTACCTCCATCATGAGCGAGGGGAGGAGAGATTCCACGTGAAGACGGAGACTTGACGACGAATAGGTTACAGAAACCCTAATTCAGAGAGGGATTTGCTTCACGAACCGTCAAGGGGCGACGAACGATGCTGGAGAACACAAATATCCAAAGGTTAGACGATTACAAAGGGGCAAAAATCATGAATCACAAATTATATGAAATTGGAGCACGCAAGTTTCAAAATAAATTCAAGGAAAGAAGAAAAAGAGGGGAAGGAGGAAACTCTTACCAATAGGAACCAAATCCGAGCCCAATGAGGCAAATCCGGGCAGAAATTTCTGAGTATAGGGGAAAAATACGAGAAAACCCTAGGTGGAACACTTGCAACCACCGACCGAGATGAAGAGGAAGAAGGGAGGGGGGGAACAGGGCTGCCGGCCCTAAGAGAGGAAGGATTGCCAACCAAAGCAAGGGTTGCTGTCGCCGGCCGGAGGGAGAAGCTGGGGTTGAACTCCTGTCGGCCATGACAGGAGGAGGAAGGCTGTCGGCGGCTTGAGAACGAGCCGCAGTAGGTCGCCGACCCTAGCAGAGAAGCAAGCGGCATCGGCCAGAGCGAGAGGAGGTTGCGTCGGGGTGATACGGGGGCAGGAGACGGGGCGGAATCGGGAGCGGGTTGCGGCTGCGCAGAAAGACCTGGGAGCGGGGGTTTGCGGGAGCGGGATTAAGAGGAGGGTTGGCTCGGGTAGGTTTAATAAGAGGAGGGGGGATATTAGGTTTATATTAATATAATTATTATTATATAAGTTAAAATGGGTTGTTACATTCTCCCCCACTTAGAAAGTTTCGTCCCGAAACTTCCCTGAGAAACTCTGAATGGGGGCAAAAACAACGAAGATTCAGACGACATTCATCCAACAAGGTTTGCAGATCAAGGCACTTTATAGTAACGACCTAGGGAGGACCCCTAGCGCCGCTCGGCCCACCAGCAACCCATGGAGGACCCATGGCGCCATGGTGGTACAGCCGGAATCTACAAGGCATAGAAGTTAACTATGAATACAAGGGAACCGAGAGGAGAACAAGATCGGATTCAAGTTCACAGGAGAACTCTTTAGTCATAGCGGGTTCGGACAGACGCGAAAGATTGACTTCAAGGAGCACAAAAATTGCTTCAGTTAGCTCAAAATTGAAAGTTAAGACTCGAGAATCCGAGAGCGAGAAAAGTCCTTGCACGAAGCGAGGATAGAACATCGAAAAGGAGAAGGAACTGAATGACAATTGATTGTCTGCAGAAGCGAGTAATCACAGAGATGGAAGAACACAAATCAATGCTGAAGAAATACAGCGGAGCAATTCACAAAAAAAATAAACTCATTTCTCACTGACACTCAGAAGCTAATTAGGAAGGGGATACAGGATGACCAGATAAAATTTACAGACATGCGAAACAGGAAGAACCAAAATACAAATATCAGAGGCTAGAAATTAGAATTTCTAACGCATTTCCTACTGTCAAGTATATATTTTATGTAATAATTACAGCATTTTCATTGGACAACTCTAGGTAATTTTCATACAAGTGCATCAATGAGAACATGTGTGATGTCAAGCAGATAGTAAATCCATGTGTGTACAATCATTATTGTTGTTCTTGGCTTAACACTTGTGCAATGATTTATGATATGCATGCAAATGAATGGATACACATGACAGGTTAAGGCCCATATCACTTAACATGTCATGCATATTAGGACTCTAATGTCAGCGCACTTGAAAATATTAAACCGCCCATACAATTTAATATTCGCAAGCGGTGTATATCCTAGTGGAAATTCGTATGCACAAAAAATGTTAAGTTTGCCCATAACCCCTTAACATTCGTGTGCATACTACTCATGCTTATGAGTGAGTGTGTGCGTGTTTCAGCCGCGAACAACAAATAATGACAAGCTGAGTGAAGAAATGATGTATGCTTATATATATTTATTTATTTTTTTTTTAATAAAGTTCAAAATATTAAATAATTACAAAATACTTTATCTTTTAAAACAAACCTCCCTCTGATACCAACTGTCACGGCCCGTCTCGACAGGAGTCAGAGTGCGCTTTGAGACGAGCCGTGATGCCACAGGCATGGGCGAAAAGAAAGTCATGCCTGCTAAGACGGATGCAGAGTAGCTGATAATAGTTATTATTGAGTAAAATAGCTTGATTTTTATGCGGAAGCTCTTAAATTCATCAGTGAAAAGAGTTTTGATGCACATGTACTTGGTAAAATTCATGTTTTACAGGCTACTACAATAGTTTTCATGCAGTTATGATTCAACAGATGGTGCACATGCGTTAATTTCAGATTCTAGTACATAAATATTTATATAGCCTAGCAGTTGTCCATGATACCAGAGAAAATAGTTGTTTGCAATTATTACATAAAAGAATTAAAGTAAAAGAAATGTAATCATAGAACCTGTAGCTTGATGCTGATCGGGGTCGAGGACCTGGCGGCGCTGACATGAAAGCTAAGGCAATTCCAAAACATAAAGGAAAAGACTCAGAACATTGAAATAAACGGAATAAGCAAAGTAAAGTACAGAACAGTAATAGGAGCAGAAAAATATGAGTACCAGAATCTCATGAAGCAAAACTATACGGGACAAACAAACAAAAAGCTAAACAGATCAAGATAGATAATTAGACTACTCCGGAGAATAGCCTAAAATTATTCATGTAATAGATTGTAAGCTGTGATCGATGAAGGGTGTAGGTGCTATAGCGGGCGCACATGGCTCACATTCAGATCTAGGTGCAAGTCTTATTAGAAAAGTAATCCTGCTTGCCGTGACCATGCCAGCAGACAGATGCCCTGTTAGACGCTACAATTCAAAGATTCGCTTACAACCAGGGGTTTGTTTTCGTGTTTCATACGAGATTAATTATCATATTATTTTATGACCATATTATGAGAGGAACCTTCAGATCGTGATACAGATTCACGTCAACGAGAAAGATCAGATTGGAAATAAATTTTACTCGGGTCTTACAATCAGACGGACATCAGAAACCAGACAGACATCAGAAACCAGACAGACATCAGAAACTAGAAAAATTTTTCGAGTAAAAAGCAAAGGTAAGTTGAAGTGTATTGGATCGGAGATGTCAAAAATTCGCCTAGGTTAACAATTTCTAGGGCACAGTTATCTTCCAAGAAAAACATGCGTTCACTACTGAGCATGATATCGAATCATCAAACATATATTTGTTATCCATAATTCGTTACAATTGTGATTTTTCAATTCAAAAGTGTGTACGGTACGAGCGTGACATAACTCAACCATCTTTAAATCCCTAACCAGGAGCCTTGACAATAATCATTCAAATCTATTAATGCTCGTACTCAAGCTTACTGTCCTCATTTTATTCATCAAATAAAAATACAAATCCTCAAATTGAATATCTAATTAACTATCAGTTACTAACTCGTCTCCCAATTACTCAAATATCATTATTTATATTCACGACTCGTGCTAATTCTATCGCGTGAACCTCAAACTAGGAACAAGTCTAATAAATGGTTAAATATCTAAAATTTAACTGACAACAAGCTATCAAGGGTCGATTCAAAATAAACAAAAGATCAGACAAAACAATTAAGTTGAATGTTTGCAAGAGAGAGGTGATCTCTACTTGCCTGAAAGAGGCTGAATCTGACGGAGACGGCTAACCGACGGTAGCAAAAACAGGAACCCTACTTAAAACCTGTACAAAAACGATGACAGAGACAAAGCAAATCAACATCACACTAACATAGGCATGAATTGATATACAACTAGATCAAGAGAGGGCTAAGAAAATTACCTCCATCATGAGCGAGGGGAGGAGAGATTCCACGTGAAGACGGAGACTTGACGACGAATAGGTTACAGAAACCCTAATTCAGAGAGGGATTTGCTTCACGAACCGTCAAGGGGCGACGAACGATGCTGGAGAACACAAATATCCAAAGGTTAGACGATTACAAAGGGGCAAAAATCATGAATCACAAATTATATGAAATTGGAGCACGCAAGTTTCAAAATAAATTCAAGGAAAGAAGAAAAAGAGGGGAAGGAGGAAACTCTTACCAATAGGAACCAAATCCGAGCCCAATGAGGCAAATCCGGGCAGAAATTTCTGAGTATAGGGGAAAAATACGAGAAAACCCTAGGTGGAACACTTGCAACCACCGACCGAGATGAAGAGGAAGAAGGGAGGGGGGAACAGGGCTGCCGGCCCTAAGAGAGGAAGGATTGCCAACCAAAGCAAGGGTTGCTGTCGCCGGCCGGAGGGAGAAGCTGGGGTTGAACTCCTGTCGGCCATGACAGGAGGAGGAAGGCTGTCGGCGGCTTGAGAACGAGCCGCAGTAGGTCGCCGACCCTAGCAGAGAAGCAAGCGGCATCGGCCAGAGCGAGAGGAGGTTGCGTCGGGGTGATACGGGGGCAGGAGACGGGGCGGAATCGGGAGCGGGTTGCGGCTGCGCAGAAAGACCTGGGAGCGGGGGTTTGCGGGAGCGGGATTAAGAGGAGGGTTGGCTCGGGTAGGTTTAATAAGAGGAGGGGGGGATATTAGGTTTATATTAATATAATTGTTATTATATAAGTTAAAATGGGTTGTTACAAGTACGATCCCAAAGTAAGTATAACGAGGTTAAGAGTGAATAATCATCAATAAAGATAACAAAATAACGATAGCAAAACATACTAGGGGTGTTATAAGGACCCCAAATATCAGAATGCACTAATGATAATGGAGTATCGCTCCGAGTACAAGTAAGATGAAAAGAAACACGATGTTGTTTGCCAAAGATACACGATTCACATGAAAACTCATGCAAGGAGACATCCGGAAGAGCCTTCTTGAGAATCTGGAGGGGAGCATGTCCAAGACAACAATGTCAATCGATAGTGGAGACAACGAAGAGAGCCGAACGAGGGACATCGAGGAGGTAGAGCCCATTGGACAGTCGTGTTTTACCAATGATATTCCGCGTTTGTCGATCCTGCACAACAAAGGTAGAATGTGAGAAAGTAATAGAACAATTAAGGTCTTGTGTGAGGCGGCTAACAGAGAGTAAGTTAAATGGGGAACCGGGAACATGAAGAGCAGAAGTCAGAGAGAGTGGGTGTGAGGGGTATATCAGCAGCACCAGAAACGGGGTGGTATCACCATTTGCCACAGTGATGAATTGGGGGTGAGCAGTCATCGAATAGTGCGGAGGTTGTTGCGATGTAATATGATGTGTGGCACCCGAGTCCATAATCCAGTGAGAGCTCTGTGAGAGACAAGATATACCTTCATTGGAAATAGATGCGACGGAGCTAGACGAGCGAGAGATCACCCCTTGCAGGTGCTGAAGCTCAGTGCGTAGATCATCAATGTATGCCCGCGCAGAGGCAATAGAGTCCGGGGCAGGAGCGGCGGGAGGATCAGCCATAGCAGGAGCAGCAAGATGGGGAGGCAGGACATATTTACGATAGCAGGTGACCTCAAGATGGTCATCCCGTCCACAATAGGTGCACCTAAACTGAGATTTTCCAGACCAGCCGCGTCCCCGAGACGTGTAGCGACCCCTACGGGCTGAGGACCCCCGAGCAGGCGGAGCAGGTGAAGAGTGCTGGAGGAGAGCTGGGGAGAGAGCAACAAGAGTATCATGTGGCGGTGTGACCTTCAAAAGCATATAGCACACATCAGACAAAGATGAGGTGGTTGAAAGTCATTAGTTTCAAGTATAGTTAAATCACCTAGAGGGGGGTGAATAGGTTTATTGGTCTCTTGTGACTATCTTTTACTTAGTGTGTGTTATGTTAGCTTTGTTAGCTTGCTTTCAAGAACACAACACAAGCACACCAGTGTTTATAATGGTTCCCTAGATTATGGGTATCGTCTACTTTCCCTCCCACCTTTCTAACATCTTGTTAGACAAGGCACTTCTCCAATCTCGACTCGTAAGAGCTTACAACACAGATCCCGCAGGATCTCTCACTCTCCTCCAAGACCTACAGCTCAGGCACAAGACCCTACAACTCAGTAGTCCTAAGATCACCTACCTCAGGCCCAAAGGCCCTACAACTCAGGCTGGGAGGACAGCCCTACCTCAGAGAGAATGACTTTCTTACCTCAGGCTCAAAAGCCCTACCTCAGATTCACAAAGGATCCTACTCTCAGTGATCAACTGATCACCTATCTCAGATTCTCAATAGAATCCTACTCTCAGATCTGCACCCAGATCCTACACTCGGGCATAAAACCCTAACTCAGCCTTTATAAAAATAGGCCTACAGCTCAGATCCAATGGATCCTACAGGATGAAAGTGGGTTTGATGAATTATAACAACAGAGATATTATCTCTATGTCTACCTCCCTGGACTGAGTGAACTCAGCCCAACTTTGACTACAAGGAAATAGTCCCCGAGCCTTCTGATTCCTGAACTGAGAAAGTCTCAGCCCTATCTTCTTCACAGCAATAAGAGTAGATCTTCAATAAGTAGTTGCTAGTGCTGGAAGTGACGTGCAGAACCCTGCTCTACTTTTTCTTTCCTTCCTGGACTGAGTAGATTTAGCCCTACCTTTGACTCCAGATAAATAGTTCTCTGAGCCTGCTTTCAGATCACTGCTTCCTCAAGCTTTCTTCTTCACATCTCCCAGAAAATGTTCTTCAGAATAGTTCAACTGGAACTGTGAAGGACTGCAGCTAGGGTTAGCCCTTGCTGCCTCTGCTGTCTCAGAGAATCACTCTGATCTTGCTGTTGCAGGTGATAATGGCAACAGCTTCCTTGCTTGAAGCTTCTAGATGATGCAGCAAGGGTGAGCCCTTGCTGCTACCTCTTTTTCCTCAGAGAAATACTCTGAACTTGTTGGTGAAGATAAATAAAATAACAGTTCTAAGTATTCTTCACACAGCTAACCTTGATTGTAGAAATCAGTTATCTCTGCTTCTCCTTCTTCCTCAGAATGTAAGTTTTCTGACCTTGCTGGTGTAGGTGAGAATGGCACCAGCTAGCTTGTTTGAGTTTCCAGAAACTACATCTAGGTAAAGACCTTGCTGCTTCTTCTTCTTCAGAGATTTTCTCTAACTTTGCTGGTGTAGATAAAAATGGCACCAGCTAACTTTTAGAACTTTTTGATAAGTTGATTTGAACTTCCTTTTTCAAGCTCTGCAACAATGGCAATTAAGAAGATGTAGTCCAGCTAGCTTTCCCAAAAGTTAATTTCTCCTTCGTCGATCTTGCCTTTTTTATTTCACCGATCAACAGCTCTTTGAACAGTGGGCCCCACCAGGAATTGGTTGGCTGCTACCTTGCTTTTGCATTAATTGCAGTATTGGAGGCAAGCGGCGACATTTGTCGCGTAATGTAGCTTTCCCGCAACTAATTTGAATTTTGTTGATTTGTTGACTTTGCTGACGTTAGCACCTATGGACTTAGCCAAAACCAAACATTTTTGATATAGGTATTGAGTGAACAAGCTTTACTCAACGCCAAAACACTTAGACAGATTTCTGTCTTACTCAGGCGTTGAGAACGTCGAGTGAACAAGCTTCACTCAACGCTTTTGGCCTTAGCCAATCTTTCTGTCACTAAGCGTTGAGTGAGTCTTCATCACTCAATGCCAAAGTACTTAGACAGTTTTTCTGTCACCAAGCGTTCAGTGAATCATTATCACTCTACGCCAAAAAAACTTAGTCGCATTTCTGAATGAAAGCGTTGAGTGTAGCTTCCTCACTCAACGCTTTCAGCTCTAGCCTGTTATATTGATGAGGCATTGAGTGAACAGCCTTCACTCAACGCTTCTATACTTAGACAGATTTTTTGTCAGCTTAGACGTTGAGTGAATAGTCTTTACTCAACGCTTCTAGACTTAACCAGATTTTTTACTATCAAATCAAAAGCTTTGACTATCTGAGCTTTACTCAACGCTTTTTGTAGTATGTCGTTGAGTGAACTTCCTTAACTCAACGTCTGTGTACTTAGCCATTTTTCTGCTTTGCCATTGCTGAAAGGCATTGACTGTCCCCTTCTCCCAGTGCCCTTTGGCAAGCTCACTCAACGCATGTGGAATTCGCCACATTTCTTCCAGTTTCTTCTTAGACTTTGAATGTCTTAGCCTATCTCAAAGATTTTAGCTATATGACGTTGAGTGAGTTAACTTCATTCAACGCCGGTAGACTTAGCTGAATTTCTTGCTTGCCAACATCCTTTCTTGACCTCTGGCATTGAGTGAGCTTGTTCCACTCAACATTTGTGTACTTAGGCAAATTCCTTTTGAGGTGACTGCAGTTCTATATATAAAGTTGTAAAATTGTTGCAGGTTGTCGAAGAACACAACAATTGAGAGAAATAAAATATTTTTATTAATTTATCTAAAATTGCTTCCATATATCCATCAGTATTTGTATACTTATACACTTCTATAGGAATAGAGATAGGAGAACTAGTCCCAAACTAAGATGTGGGACTAAATCCTAAAGAAGAAGTTGGCGCAAGATGGGTCTTTACACATTTTTTCTTCAACACTCCCCCGCAAGCAAGAGAATATAGATCGTAAGCACCCATCTTGAACAAAAATTGGTAGTATTGCGAGTATGGTGAGGTTTTGCTGAGAATATCAGCAACTTGTCCAGTAGTAGGAATATGGTTTAATTCTAGCTTTTTTAATTGCACCTTCTCCCAAATGAAATGACAATCAATTGAAATGTGTTTGGTCCGTTAATGGAAAACAGGTTTCTTGGCAATATGTACAGAAGTTTGACTGTTGCAAAATAGAGTGGTTGGTCGAGAAAGTTTGACTCCTAAATCACCTAGGAGACCTTCAAGCCATATAAGCTCAGACACAACAGCTGTCATTGAACGATACTCGGCTTCAGCGGATGAGCGAGCAACCACATACTTCTTCTTGCTGCGCCAGGTAATGAGATGTCTAATGAACCAGCGTCAGAATATCCAATAAGAGATAAGGAAGACGAAGAAGGTTTGTATACAAGTCTTTGTCCAGGAGCAGTCTTCAATTATCGAAGGATACGCACCACAACTTCCTGGAGATGAGAGATTCATGGTTCATGCATCAATCAACTGACAACTCCAACAACGAATGATATATCAGGTATCGTAACAGTGAGATATATTAACTTTCGCATAAGATGATGATAATACTCTGTGTTTGTAAGGAGAAGATCAGAGTCTGGGGCCTGAGCGCAGAGCTTGTCATTGATATCCACGAAAGTGTCAGCAGACTTGCATCCAAAGTAGCCAGCAAAATAAAGCAAGTAAAGGCAGCACTTTCGTTGAAATAAAACAAGTCCATCAGGAAGCCGAGCAACCTCGAGACCAAGGAAATATCGAAGATTTCTCAGGTCCTTAGTTTGAAGCACAGAAGTCAGATGTTGTTTGATCATGTGTATTCCTGCGAGATCATCTCTCGTAATCAATATATCATCAACATATACCAAGAGAATCACTGTATCTGTTAGATGATGAGGAGTGAATAAAGAGAAGTCGGCTGAACTCTGGGTGAACTCAACGGCACGAACATTCTGACTGAACTTGTCAAACCATGTCAGTGGAGACTGTTTGAGGCTATAAAGAGATTTCTTCAGACGACATATAAGAAAGAGACTCCCCTGTAATACCAAACCCGGGAGGTTGTTGTACATAGACAATCTCATAAAAATCACCATTGAGAAAAGCATTTTTGACATTCATTTGATACGTCTAGCGTCGATGAACAGCGAGGGAGATCAAAACACGAACAGTATTGAATATGGTGACCGGAGAGAAGGTCTAGTCATAATCCAGACTTTGTTGTTGAGTAAAACCACGAGGCACAAGGCGAGCCTTCAGACGTTGAACTGTCGCATTCAAACTATGTTTGATGGCAAACACTCATTTACAATCCACACAGGTCTGCCCAAGAGGAAGAGGGACAAGATCCCAAGTTTGGTATGCCCAAAGGGCAGACATTTCCTCGTTCATGATCGTCTGTCACCCTGGATGTTGGAGAGCCTCCTGCACAGAGGTAGGGGTAGAAATAGAGAATAAATAAAGAGCAAATCTCCTGAGTTCCGGAGAGAGGCGATGTAAAGAGACATATTTGGCCATCAGGTGAGCAGTAGAGACGGTTGTCGGATCTGCAGGCCGCAAAATAACATCAGTAGAGGGCATCTCCCGTAGAGCAGCAGACGAAGGAGTATGGCGAGTATACACATGAAAGTGTTTATGTTGCTCGGCGAGATCAGCAGAAAAAGGGAGATGCTGAAGAAATTCAGTACCAAGAGCTTGCAATTCTTGATAAGCAGTAACAGGAATCATGACAGGTCGGGCAAAAAGATCCGCATACAACTTACATATGCGCTAAGTTTGAGCTCCCTTGGAGTACAAAGCAGCAAGGTGTGTCCAACTAGCCTTAACTGTCTCATCATATTGAATAACAAGAAGGCATTCATCAGAAAGGCTATTTGCAAGTCATGTACAGATTAGAGCATCACTTGCGTCTCAGACATCAAAAACAGCAGATCCACGTGGAGGAGGGTCATCAGTAATATGATGACGTTTACGTTGAGACCGTAACAAAAAAGTGAAGGAAACACTTCAGTCCTGATAATTGGGACCAGTTAGCTTGGACGCAGTTCCAAGATTGCCATAAGAAGTGGAAACAAAAGCAAGGGTAGGAATAGGTTGCGCGGATAGAGTGGAGGAAGAGGCCCGAGTCTCCATAGTCTACCCATGCGAACAGAGCGAAACTGGTCAAAGAAAGCGAGACAGCGCGAACAGAGCAAGATCGCGCAAACAGGGCGAGACCGCGTGAACAGAGCGAACAGAGCAGAAGCTGTGAACAGGGAGAGACCGCGCGAACAGAGCGAAACTGCACGAACAAAGCAGAAGCCGCAAGAAGGATGCAACTGGTAGGAAGAGCGAGGATCAAAGGGGCATGTCAGATGAAGGGTAGGAGGTGCTTAGTCTTTAGGGGCTCAGAGGAAGGGTAGGAGGCGCTTAGTCTTTTTAAACTAAACCCATTTTTCTACCACCACCAGGAGAGGCAGCAGTGCAGCCAGCAACTACAACCTGACGGACCATATGACATGTGACACATGTCAGACGTTAGATTACACCTAAGGATAGCCTTGTAGGAGATGTGAGCTCTTAATGCTTTATAATACTTAGTTTTGTTAATTGTTCCATCCAGTTGTTGTCCTGCTTGTAAGCCTCGAATGAATTATTGGACAGTGTGTGCTGGTACAAGACTTTCATGGTCGTGTACTTCCTTGTTTTGCACTTTACTTATTTAATACTTCGTGACTTGTCGATTGACTTTTGATATATCATATGTATGTTTAGCGACATTTGCTACCTATAATTTTCAATTATCAAAGAAATATGAAATGATGGTAACTACCCTAACAGTGCCTCCAAGTTGGATATGGCTTGGAGTATGATAGTGTGCAAGTTAGAATTGGCGTAACTTTTTCTCTTGCATTACCTACGTCATTGCAGTCAAGTTAGGTGCATTGCATATAAAACTTCTCTTCGGTCTAACACCTTAGAAGAGGGAGTCTTATAATTGATCATCAGAGCACAATTCATTTACTGCAAAAGCAGTAGTCACAAAGTCACGCTAACGATACTGTAGAAAACAATGGGCAAACCTTTTATACTTCATGTGTCAAATACAAGAGAGAGTACAAATATATAGGAGAAGAGAGGAAGAAAGAATCCTACACAGTAGATGTGGGACTAAAGGAGAAAGAAGAAATGGGCCTATAAATGGGCATTTACATCAATTTTTCTTATATCTTCTAACACTCCCCCGCAAGCTGGAGCGTACAAGTCGTAGCCACCAAGTTTGGACAAGAACTGATAATACAATTTGCAAGATAATGTCTTGGTAAGGATGTTAGCAACTTGACCGGAAGCAGGAACATGTTCAAGCTTTAGCACCTTTGATTGAACTTTTTCCCGAACGAAATGACAATCAACCTCAATATGTTTAGTCCGCTCATGGAACACAGGATTCTTTGCAATATGGATTGCAGCTTGACTGTCACAGAACAACGTTGAAGGTGAGGACAATTTAACTCTCAAATCCATTAGAAGACTTTCAAGCCAGGTTAGTTCTGATGCAACAACCTCCATCGCACGGTACTCAGTCTCAGCAGACGAGCGAGCAACCACCAACTGCTTCTTATTCCGCCATGTGATAAGATTTCATCCAAAGCATGTAGAAAAACCAGTAGTAAAAAGTTGATTATCCAACGAGCCCGCATAATCAGCATCAGAGTATGCAACAAGAAAATGGGAAGGAGATGGCTCATACACAAGTCCTTGCCCAGGGGCAGTCTTCAGATACCTGAGAATACGTTCCACTGCCTGAAGGTGAGAAACCCGTGGAGTATGCATAAACCGACTGGTTACACCAACAGCAAATGATATATCTGGTCTTATAACTGTTAGGTAAATCAGTTTTCCCACAAGACAACGATAGTATTCCGGATTGGGAAGTAGAGAATCAGACTCAAATCCCTGAGCGCACAACATGTGGTTGACTTCCGTCGGGGTTTCCGCAGGTTTGCAACCTGAGAGACCAGCATCTTGCAGAAGATCAATGCAATACTTACGCTGGGATAAGACAAGGTCATCAGGTCGCCGTGCTACCTCTAATCCAAGAAAATATCGAAGATTTCCCGGATCTTTAATTTGAAAGATAATATTTAAATGTTGTTTAACATGTTGTATCTCATCGGAGTCATCACCAGTGATCAAAATACAGCTCACATAAACCAGAAGTATTATAATCTCAATTGATTGATGACGAGTGAACAGAGAGGAGTCTGTCGAGCTCTGTTTGAAGTCAACCTCACAAACGGCCTTGCTGAATTTTTCAAACTACGCCGTGGAGACTGTGATCATAAATGGATTTACGAAGTAAACATACACGAGACTCCTCCGTGGCCTCAAACCGGAGCGGTTGACGCAAGTACACCATTTCAAGAAGATCACAATTCAAGAAAGCATTCTTGACATTCAGCTGATGGAGGGGTCACTGTCAATGAATAGCTAAGCAGAGCAAGACCCGAACCGAATTTAATTTTGCGACTGGGGAGAACGTCTCCTCATAATCAAGGTCGTACTGTTGAGTGAAACCCCATGCCACGAGCCGAGCCTTTAAGCGATCAACTGTCTCATTCGCAGCATGTTTGATTGTAAAGATCCACTTGCAGCCAACACAACTGTGGTCAGGAGGAAGAGACACAAGATCTCAAGTGCGATTACCCCACAGAGCAATCATTTCTTCATCCATGACGGCACGCCACCCCGGATGTTGGAGAGCTTCCTGCACAGAGTTAGGTATAGATATGGAGGAGAGAGAGAGAGAGCAAAGGTAAGAAGAGGTGGAGAGAGCCGATGTAGAGAGACATAATTAGTCAAGGGATGAGCCGTCGAGGGGGATGTCGAATCAACAGGCCGCGAGAACACACCGGTAGAGGGAAGCTGTTGCAGGCTCTCTGGACGTGGAGGACGACGAGTGTACACCTGAACGATAAGAGGTTTGGAGAGGAGTAGTGGTAGTGTAGGAATCGAAAGCAGAGGAGTTGGGAGAAGTGGTGGAAGCAAAGATGTTACTGGAACTGTGGGCCGAGGTAGCGGAGGAGGAAGCAGGGGATCAGAAAGACTGGTGTGATATGGTTGGTCTTCATGAAAGGAGACATCAGCAGACACAACCACCTTACCAGTGGTAGGGTAAAAGCAGACATACTCATTCTGAGTGCGGAACTACCCAACAAACATAGCTTGGATAGCACGAGATGTTAACTTGTCATTGGAAGGACCAAGGTGGTGGACATAACAGGTACACCCAAACACACGAGGTGTGAGAGAGAACAGAGTCGTGGATGGGTAAAGGACAGTAATGGGAGGCACAAAGTTGAGGACAGGCGAAGGCATGCGATTGATGAGGTGACAAGCAGTAGAAACTGCAAAGTTCCAATAGAGAGGAGGAACTTGCATTTGGATCATGAGAGATCTAGCCACATCAAGGAGGTGGCGATTTTTTTGTTCCGCTATGTCATTCTATTGAGGGGTATAAGCACACGAAGTCTGATGTATAATACCGAACTTATCGCACAGATTGGAGAAGGTGCGACCAGTATACTCTCGAACATTGTCTGTACATAGTGTTTTTACACAGGTAGAAAACTGAGTGCGAATTTTCGTAAGAAAACGTACGGAATGTAGTCGTAAGTTTGGTACGATCACAAATTAAATACAATCAGGTAACCCGCGAGTAATCATCTATAAAGGTAATAAAGTACCGATACCCAAAAACACTAGGGACCTTATAGGACTCCCCAGATATCAGAATGTACTAAGGATAAAAGAGCGTCGCTCCGAGTACAGGAAGAAGAAAAAGAAACACGGTGTTGTTTGCCGAAAATACAAGATTCCCAAAAAAACTCTTGAAGAGAAAGAGTTGAAAGAGTTTTTTTGAGAATTGGAAGGGGGGCATGCCCAAGACAACGATGTCAATCAATGGTGGAAACAGTGGTGAGAGCAGCGGGAGGAACATCGAGAAGATACAGTCCGTTAGACAGTCATCATCTACCAAGTATATTTTGCGTTAGTCGATCATGCATAACAAATGAAGAGCGTGAGAAAGTAACACAACAATCAAGATCTTATGTAAGACGGCTAACAGAAAGTAGATTAAAAGAAGAAAAATAAATAGGCAAACCTTGTATATACTTCTTCATGTGTCAAATACAAGAGAGAGTACAAATATATAGGAGAAGAGGGGAAGAAAGAATCATATACAGTAGATGTGGGACTAAAGGAGAAAGAAGAAATGGGTCTATAAATGGGCCTTTACATCAATTTTCCTTATATCTTCTAACACATACGAAATATTTGGAGACGGATCTTAGCGAAAGTTTATGGGTTGGAAAGGAAGTAACAGACAAAATATATGTAACACAATTGTCAGGTCTTTTGAACCATGCAAAACATACAACACAGACACGTATGGTAAAAATTGGACACTAACCAACTTAGAAATTTTGGCATGTTATTGAAATTCTCATATATTTTATTTTCTCCAACACAAATACCCATGCATGCACCTGGTGATCATGTACCGCTATCGGATGTATCTCCGCCATTTCCTACCAATCTGACTGACTTCACTCAACTGAGGATGGCCATGTTAGATACTTTGTGGGTGATGGATGCGGCCGAACTGCCTGCTCAGGTCCCCGTTTGGGTGGTTGATCAGTCCTAGTCCCATTTAGAATCAATTTTCTGTGGACTATGGCCAACAACACCCTACAAGGCTACCGTGATTGATTCTAACACTGAGAATGTTAAGGGAAGACTAGGGGAGAAGACAACTAGAGAGATCTAGGAGACTAAGGGAGAAAATTAGGGTTTGAGGAGGAAGGAAGAACTAACCTGATAACACTCTTCATAACCCTCCAAAGGGGGCTGCCCGGATATATATATATCCGGGCATGGAGGGGCCGGCCGGCCCCTCCCAAGGGGGCTGAACCGGGTGGGTTCAGCCCCTGGCCGGCCGGTTCACTGGGTGGGGGCTGAACCGGAAGGTTCAGCCCCGTTGTGTAGCGCGTCCTTGCTCCTCCGAACATAGTGGCGACCCGTAAAGCGTAACGGGGGCGTAACATTCCCCTCCCCATCAAGAGCCAACTTGTCCGCAAGTGGGTAATCCGGGTAGAGCTCCTTGAAATCGAAGAAGTCGACCCAAGAGTTGTGTGCGGACGGCAAATGCTTCCATTGGACCAAGAGCTCGGGCCGGTATTCCGTGCCCCGAATCTTCCACCTGTGCCGTAAGATATCCTCTGGAAGCGGACGCAGCTCGCCCGCAGGCGTCACCTCAGGTAAGAAAGAGCTTGGCTGAACATGCGGACCCAACTTCCGCTTAAGCAAGGACACGTGGAAGGTAGGATGAATGCGGGAACCCGCCGGCAAAGCCAACGTATACGCCACCGGCCCCACCCTGCTGATGATCCGAAAGGGGCCGTAGTAGCGCGGAGAAAGCTTATGATTGCCCCGACGAGCCACAGACAACTGCCGGTAGGGCTGGAGCTTGAGAAAAACTTCATCGCCCGCGGCGAACTCCCGCTCCGTGCGGTGTTTGTCCGCCTGGGACTTCATGCGGTCCTGTGCCACGCGGAGGTTCTCCCGAAGAGTGAGTAACACACGATCCCGATCCAACAGAGCTCGGTCAACCGCCGGAAGGGCAGTGCTGCCGGGTTCATAGCTGGCCAAGGTCGGCGGAGGCCGTCCGTAAACCACCTCAAACGGAGTCATCTTGCTGGCTGAATGATAGGATGTATTGTAACAGTACTCGGCCCAGTGTAACCAGTCCGGCCAACTCCGAGGCTCATCCATCACAAAGCAACGGAGGTATGTCTCGACACCCCGATTGAGGACCTCCGTCTGACCATCTGACTGCGGATGATTGGCCGTGCTGAAGTGTAAGCGGGTACCCTGCAACCGGAACAGCTCCCGCCAGAACCCACTGACGAAGGTGGGGTCACGATCCGAAATAATGGCCCGAGGGAGACCATGTAGTCTAACAATCTCACGAGCAAAGAGGGCGGCCACAGAATCCCCGGAATACGGATGGCTGAGGGCCAGAAAATGACCATACTTGGAGAGCTTATCGACGACCACCAGAATGACGGATTTGCCTTTCGACTTAGGCAGACCATCAATAAAGTCCATGGAAACCGTGTCCCAGACAAGCTGTGGAATATCCAATGGCACGAGGAGACCGGCAGGAGAAGTAGTCTCATATTTCTGCCGCTGGCAGATGTCACAGTGGCGAATAAACTGCTGTATATCCCGTCGCATGCCGGCCCAAAACACGTTTGCGCGCGCCCGTTGGAGGGTCCGGAGCACCCCCGCATGTCCTCCTGTGGGAGACGAATGGAACTCATGCATCAGAACCGTCTTCCAAGCCGAATCCGCGGGGACGACCACCCGTCCCCGATAGTAGAGTCGGCTGTTACACAAGTGATAGCCGGGAGGGCCCGTCTCGCCCCGCTGTAAAGAGTCCACCAACGGCCGAAGCGTGTCCGACCGCAACACCTCTTCCTGAATATCCGCCAAAGAGTCAACCAGGGGCCCGGAAATATTGGAGAGAACAGCCTCGGGGAGACGAGAGAGGGCATCGGCGACCACATTCTCGGTGCCGCGGCGATAGACAATCTCATAGTCGTATCCCAGAAGCTTTGTAACCCATTTTTGCTGGAGAGGCGAAGAGACCCGTTGGTCCAGAAAGTGCTTCAGACTCTGGTGGTCCGTCTTGATCTTAAAGTGCCTGCCCAACAAGTATGGCCGCCAGACCGCCACTGCGTGGATGATAGCCAACAGCTCCTTCTCGTAGGCCGAGAGACCCAATGTACGAGGAGCGAGGGCCTTACTATAAAAGGCTATGGGCCGCCCTGCCTGCATCAAAACCGCCCCGATGCCAACCCCTGATGCATCCGTCTCCAAAACGAACTCCTTCGTGAAATCGGGTAACGCAAGCACTGGTGTGGAAGTCATCGCTCGTTTGAGAGCCTGAAAGGCCTCCTCGGTATCCTCATTCCAAGCAAAAGAATCTTTCTGCAACAGCTGGGTCAAAGGTCGGGCTATCTTCCCATAATCCTGGACAAATCGTCGGTAGTAACCGGTGAGGCCCAAAAAACCCCGCAAAGCCCGGACTGTCACCGGTCGCGGCCAAGACTGCATACTCTGAATCTTCCGTGGATCTGCTCGAACGCCCTGACCGGAAACCAAATGGCCCAAATACTCTACCTCCTCCTGCCCGAAGGAGCACTTGGAACGATTGGCATAAAGATGGTGTTGGCGAAGTCTGGCCAGGACCTGGCCCACGTGGCGCACGTGGTCATCCCAAGTGGCGCTGTAGATAAGGATATCGTCAAAGAACACCTGGACAAACTGGCGCAGGAAATTTCGGAATATCTCATTCATGTTTGCCTGAAACGTCGCAGGACCGCCAGTCAGTCCATTCGCCATAACCAAAAACTCATAGTGGCCATCATGCGTCCTGAACGCCGTCTTATGAACATCCTCCGGAGCCATCAAAATCTGGTAGTAGCCGGAACGAAGATCCAGCTTGGTAAATCGTTGTGCCCCATGCAGTTCATCCAGTAACTCTTCGATGTGGGGAATCGGAAAATTATCTTTGACAGTAGCGCCGTTCAGGGCCCGGTAATCCACGCAAAATCGCCACGAGCCGTCTTTTTTCTTGACCAAAATAATAGGAGCTGAGAAGGAACTAGTACTTGGCCGAATGATGCCGGCCTCCAGCATCGCGCGGACACTCCGCTCAATTTCCGCCTTCTGCACGTGTGGGTAACGGTACGGCCGAACATTCGTCGGCTCAGCATCCGCCTTGAGCGGAATACGGTGGTCACGAAACCTCGGCGGTGGCAAGGTACGCGGCTCCTGAAAAACATCAGCATAATCTGTCAGAAGTAACTGTAACTGAACCGGTACCTCAGAAGGCGTGGAATCGCCAGCCTGGACCTCCCGAAGGACGGCCATCAGTTGTCCCTCCTCGCTTAAGCGCTGCAAACTGCGAACCGAAACCTCTTTCACAGGAGACGACATGATTCCTTGTAAGCAAAACTGCTTTTCCCCGTGCCCAAACTCCATCGTCATATGTTTCCAATCAAACGTCACCCGCTGTAACTGGCGCAGCCACTGAACTCCCAGCACCATGTCCGAGCCCCGGATAGGTAACAAGTAGACGTCAGTCCTGCCCACATACTCACGGATACGCATTTCCACTCCCCGTAGCACCCCCTCGCACTGCAACCTGCTGCCATCCGCCACCATAACGTGAAAGGCAGCTCCTCGGTCAATCACGTGCCCCAGCCGTCGTGCCACATCAGGATGTATGAAGTTGTGAGTGCTTCCACTGTCCACCAGAATGGTAACTCTCTCTTGGGCAATCCGGCCCGCCAGCCGCAAAGTAAGCGGGGGAGCGCAACCCTCAAGAGCATGTATAGACACCCCGAACTCCGTCTCCTCCAAATCCACATCCACCTCCAACTCCTCTACCGACGCCTGCTCGTCGCCGTCCTGCTGCAACATGAACACCTGTAGCTTCTGACACTTATGGCCGGGCACAAACTTCTCATCGCAATTAAAGCAGAGGCCCTTCTCTTTCCGAGCGGCCAACTCGCTCCAAGACAACCGAGTCACCGTCGGTTTGTTACCCGCAGGTTGCTCCCGGCGTGCCGCCGTGGCCGGGACCGCAGATGGCCTACTCACGAGCCGCGCCTGCTGCCTGTTAAACCTCTCCTCCTGGATCCGTGCCAAGGTAATGGCGTGATTCAAGGAACGGGGCATGAGCGCCTGTACCTCGTCTCGAATGTGCTCCTTGAGGCCAGATATGAAGCAACTGTATAGAGTCCTTTCCGGCCATTGAACCCGATTTGCTAATTTCTCAAATTCCGTGCGATACTCCATCACGGACCCCTTTTGGCGCAACTTCTGAAGGAGGGCCTCAAAGTTCTCATACTCCAGTGGACCAAATCGGGCCGTGAATCCATCCACAAACTCCCCCCAAGGCACGTACTCCCGCCCTCGCAGGAACCACTGCGTCCACTGGAAGGCGTCGTCCTTCAAATGGAAGGACGCTAGCTGCACCCACTGACCTTCCGGCACCTCCTGGTATTGGAAAAATAATTCCGCTTTTTGGATCCACTCCAAGGTGTCACCGCCCTCGAACTCCGGGAAGTACATCCGAGTTAACCCGGGAGTTAAACGTTGTCCCCCTTGACCTCCTTCCCGTCGTGCGGGCTCCCCTTGCTCGAAACCGCCGTAGCCTTGATGCGGAACTGCTCCCCAAGGAGGGGGTTGTGGCTGGCCGCCCCATCCTTGGCCAAAACCGGCCACCCCCGGTGCCCCAAATCCACGAGGAGGAGGGAGAAGCCCTCCCCTTGGCTGTCCCGCCACATCAGGTGGCCGGCGGAACCCACCGCGGCCCAGTCCGGCCTCGCCGAACCCGCCTCCTGCGAACCCGGGCGGAATCGGCCCCGCACCGCCTCCCTGGACCGCCGCCGAGCCCCCCGCTGTCCCGTACGCCCCATAGCCCGGGCCGCCGGAACCTGCTGCGCCGTTTCCCGGCGGAAACGAGCCCGCCAGGCCACCGTACGGGGCCGCCGAACCCGCGCCGGGTGCGATTCCGCCCGTGCCACCCAGTTCCGCGCCCGATCCGGCGGAATCCTCACTGGCCGGTCCTTTTCCCTTCAACAGCGCCTTCAACTCCTCCATCCGCCCTTCCATGGCCGCCATCGAATCCGTGAGGCCCACCACACTCTCCTCTAGGGTTTCAATCCGCGAGGACTCCTCTTGATTGCGCGTGTTCACCATCGGAAGGAACGAAATCCTCTGATACCAAATGTTAAGGGAAGACTAGGGGAGAAGACAACTAGAGAGATCTAGGAGACTAAGGGAGAAAATTAGGGTTTGAGGAGGAAGGAAGAACTAACCTGATAACACTCTTCATAACCCTCCAAAGGGGGCTGCCCGGATATATATATATCCGGGCATGGAGGGGCCGGCCGGCCCCTCCCAAGGGGGCTGAACCGGGTGGGTTCAGCCCCTGGCCGGCCGGTTCACTGGGTGGGGGCTGAACCGGAAGGTTCAGCCCCGTTGTGTAGCGCGTCCTTGCTCCTCCGAACATAGTGGCGACCCGTAAAGCGTAACGGGGGCGTAACAGAGAACTAGTTAGATCACATCGAAGAGCTTCTCCTTAGGATATGATATCCACCAAATATGACGGTACACCTTGCCTCCACAGTCATCGAGTGAGAAACAAGGCATTGGTGGTGATCCACTGCACTTACAGTTTTTCTTCGGATGTCATTCAGCTGACATTTGATGGAATGAGTTCGCCGGAACTTTCATGGCGCAAATTGTTTTTGAGATACACTGGGAGAAGCGTCAAGAGTGTTTCATCCATTTTCGACAAAGTGACAACACCATTACTAACTGTGAGTGAGACTTTTGTCCTCTGGACAAATATGCAGGTTCCCTAGCTAGGAATGAGAAGGACAGTATAACGGTTCTTCAAGGGCTTGAGAAATTCCTTAGGTCATAATCTGATCCTCCTCAAGCACACTTCACTCCATGAGATTGTGGCAATGACCAAGTCTCTTGAGGCCGGGCATATGTCTATACATTGGAAGAACCGTGAAGCAACGATGCAGAGTGAAGATTCCACTGGCTCGCTCAATGTCCGCTAGAATAGAGAAATAAGCAAAATATGGAACAATGTTTTTCTATGATGAATTCTTTTGCACATTTACAGATTATATGACTATCATATAAGAAGTGTCTAATGGGTCTTCATGGATTATGCGTGTAAACAACTGGAAGTGGAGTTCGGGAGAATAGGCAGGGTGGCAAGATTTGAAATGGTAACATTTTACATCCAACAGAAACGGGTTGTTCAAACCCAGCTGCAGCTGCACAAACGGACGTGTGGGTATGCATGTAGGTGTCCCAAGATGGACTGTGCAAGGGAGGAGGGGTTAACCAAGCTTTAAAACAACACAAATTCAACAGAATGCATTATTTTTTCAGAAAAGCAGTTCAAAAATAAAATCAGAACAAAACTGCAGAAATTTCAACGTCACTGCCTACCAGGCATACATACCTACATGTGATGGGAGAACAGTAATATGCGGATGTGAATGGTACCACCCAATGACCCTTGTGGTTCTTCCAATTGTCTGTGATAGTTTGTTCAAGGGGGTCAAGTGGAACAAAGAAAACAACATAACAATATCACTCTTTATAAAATAATAAAAGGAATAAATGATGTCATAATTATGTCCCATATTGGTCTCCGTAACTAAAAAGCTATAGATTAAGTTTCCATCTTATTTAGATTTCACCTGGAACCTTAACATCATATTTTGAAGCTCAGATACATCCTTGATGGCTAGTGCTCATAACATTTTATTTTAAAAGATGGCAGGAACGTCTATATATCAAGTTGGAGGAGAGAGCCACCAACATCTCAAAACAAGGGACAAGAATTAGAACTTCATTTCATTGATTGCCTCATACAAGACACTAAAGGTCTATTTATAGAACCTCCGGATGGCAAACTCGTAAATACATGAAGATGCAAACAATAATAAAATACCCTAATATAATAAATTTCACTCCTAATACAAGCTCAATACATTTAATATAATAACTAACGGGGTATTCGAAACAGATCTGTAACAGTAACCAAGAATAAAACGACCTTAGTTTTAGACCTGAAAGGAAGAGTTCAAAAGTGTGAGAATCGGGGAGAGAGGAGTGTAGAAGGATATCAAGAGCGCATACGTGAGGGAGATGGGTTGGTTTGCAACCACCATAAACAGTATTAATCCATCCAACTTCCATTTTCATGACCTCCATTTTGGACGGGAGATTGAGAGAGAATACATAGCATCCAGGTGTTATCATGAGGGCAACATGTGACCATTCCTACATGCACCGTACACAACCCTTGATTAGGCACAACCCATGGTTAGGCACAACCCATGGTTAGGACACAATAAGTTGATGGGGATTTGTTATAAATAACATAGAACATAAGGCATTTTAGTTTTAAGTGGTATTTTAGAGAAAGATAGGAGTCGGGCGAGGGGTTGGGCAAGTGCAAGGAAATGAGGTAGGGTGGGAAGGTGTGGAGAGAGTCAAGGCATGGATTTCATTCCCATCCCAAAAAATTGTATAAAGCATAACCTATTCCTTGGAGGCCAAATGAAAGTAACCCTTTAATTAATAAAAATATAAGTATGGATATCTCAGCCTGCGCTGTTGCAGCAGCCAACTGCTCGGGATTTGTCTCCACTCGATCTTTTCGACGATCAGATCTCATCTGTGGTGATGCACCCCATATCAGAGCTGTCTTGTTCCCATTGCTCAAGTCCTGCACAAAATCTTTAAAAAATGTAATAGTGACTAAGAGAAACAACATATCTGAGGAGACATGGAACAAAACCTCAAATTAGTAACATCCAAGTTGATTATTCAAGTAGAATATATACTATCATAATGCAAGTAATTTATTTAAATAAAAAAGAAACCTCAAGTACTTACTGCTCACAAATTAAATCTTCTCCTCTAAGATATTGGAAAGTTCAAGCAAATCAAGAGTGAAATTTTCATTGGTATACAACTTATTGTATTTATGCATGGTCATACCATCTCTCTCAACATGTTCAAAGAGATGACTAGAGAATTTGATGTCTCATAATCTTGCTAGTCCGGGAGTGATGATATTTGATACAACATTTCTATCTTTACAAAGCCGATAAGAGAATAAGAGACAATTGAGAGATGTTCACATGTGTGAAATGGGAGGCAACAAAGTTGTCTAGTAGTGCAAGGGGCAAGCAAGAAAAATTTGAAGTTAAGATTTTAATATAGTTTATGCACACACACACACATATATATACGAGTGACGGGTACGGGGCACCGACCCGACAGCCAACCGTGACAGTACCTCAATTGCGATAGTGTACGGGGGGGTGGGGGGCTCGTGCCCCGTGCAACATTATCCTGGCCGCAACATTATCCCAGTGCGACGACAGTCCTGCCGCTCGTAAACCCCTTAGTGTTATACTCCGCACGTCGCTTATTTTTTGCGGTGTGCATGGGGGGTTTGTGAGCGGAGGGGAGAAAATATTTTTTATTATAGGTAGAGGACTTTGTCTATATGAGAGCACATTTTTTAAAATTAAAAAAGCACATTTTAAAAACTAATTTTTTTTTAATAGAGAAGGTTAAAATCGGAAAGTAAATATTTAACCAAATGGTGCTTTTCCCTTTTAATATAGTACAGATATATATATATATATATATATATATATATTATTTTATATTTAAAATAATTAAAATGAAGGCTACATGTATTATCATTGAGTGCCACCGTGTGGCATAATGTTGAGCTTATCATCATATTCGCTCCATTGTTACAAGTCTTAAGAAGAGACAATGGACATGTGATCTATGAAGCACCGACACTTCAAAATTCCCAGCGTGTCGGTGTCGGAGAGTCCGACACTCGTCCGACTCTCCAACAATCTCCGACACTTGAGTCGGAAATCCGACACGCTGGCTCACGCGGGACTCGCGTGTCCCGCTCAATCGGACGCGCGTGTCCCGCTCAATCGGACGTGCGTGTCCCGCTCAATCGGACGCGTGTATCCCGCTCAACCGGACAAGCGTCCCTAAGTTAGCTACTCATGGTGAGGCGGGTGGAAATTTATCTTGGAAGTGTCTTTACCTCTTTCTAGCATTTCAAGTAGTGAAAGTGGATCTACTAGTGACGTAGATATTTTCTCTAGAAAAAAGAAGATTGAAAGTAAGAAAAAAAAATGCATGTGAATCCATTATTTTTACTGATGATATATAATGGTAATGTGTTAATGTTCCATCATTTTTTGATCATTTGTTAAGTTTTGCATTTCAATATTTGATGAGTAATATTTAAACATGACTTAATTTATTTAAATATTCGTTAATTGTTAATTTTTTTATTTTTTGCTAAATGTTTTAGGATTTTCATAATTATAAAAAATGAATATTGAATATACGTGTCTCAGCGTGTCGGAATATGGTATTTTTTGAGAATTGACGAATTGCGTGTCGTGTCGTGTAGTATCGTGTGTCGTGTCGTGTAGTATCGCGTGTCCCGTGTCGGTGTCGGTGCAACATAGCATGTGATGCAAGGTAAGCTGTGAGAAGTGTGTCAACACTAATGCAAGCCTATGTGAGTGGATTAGAATGGATTCAGACAAACATAAACTATATGATTCGTGTTTTATTTAATTTGATCCAGAATTAAGTCTAGCAATAAGATTAAATAAGCTTTGCAATACAACACAATGTTCACCACACTTCAAGTAAATGAGCGAGCATGTCTTCCTTCGCACGAAGGACTTAAAACTACACTTGCACAAATGAGAAAATGTTCAATCAGATTTGTCTTTTAAGGTAAAGGATCTCTGACAACAGATTGTCTGAGATTTGACCGTTAGGAATCTCGAGCATATGAAACAAAGAGGACGTGAACAGTAAATCCTAATCAATTGAAACGAGTTAGAGTTTTTTCACCGACATCTTTTTGAACCAACTTACTGCACCCAGAAGCACAAGTTTGGAGAAAACAAAATCAAAAGAGAATCTTTACTTCTCCAGTAATGCAATCGATTCAAGTTGATGAAGTAGATTCAAAGCACAATCATATAACAGCAAGAAGATCTTCTAAAAGCGCAGAGCACACACAACTTTCATTGAAGTAGATCTCTTTCAGGTCCTCTGCTGGAAGATCGGAAAAGAAACAATCATCAACAAACTTCAAGAAGACTCCAGTGCTATCAAGAATCATTAACTGAGGTAGGAGATCTTCTCTTTGGGCTGTAGGATCCTTTGTGGATCTGAGGTAGGATTTCTGTCAAGAAATCTGAGTGTAGAATTCCTGTTGTAGGATCTGAGGTAGGTTCCTAGAGACCTGAGGATGGAGGTCATTCAGTGCTTCTGAGGTATGAGACATGGTCGCTGAGTTGTAGGCTTTGCGGAACTGAGAATTGGTTGGAGTTTACCGAGACCAGCACAATGCTAGATAGGTGGAGGGGGAAAGTGGACGTACCCAATTCGGGGAACCACTATAGTTTTTTGTGTTTGTGTCCTGATCATTCTATGTTTGTGTGCTTGTTGTCCTTACAGTTATTATTCCGCATTAAATTCAAGAAAATGCGACATTACCCATTCACCAACCCCCCCCCCTAGGTAAAGAGACATCTCTTGACTTTCAAGTGATATCAGAGTGAGGTTATTCAAAAAAAAGCCTAACAACTCGAACAGATCTTCCCTGGGGATTGTCATCTACACATTATGGCTCCCAAAGCAAACTACAATATCTTAAGCTCCATGAAGCTGTCGATCTGCACCAAAGAAAATTTTGCAATATGGAAGGAAAGGGTCAAGTAGTTTATGCAAGCCTCAGATCCATGGATCTTTATTGTTATTGAAGAAGGTCTCTTTGTACAAAAGAAAATTTCTACTATCGATCCATCCAGGGAAGTGCTCAAGAAGTACAATGCAATGGACAAGGATGAAATTGCGCTGGTCACCATGAATTAGAGAGCCAAAAATATTTTGGTTAGTGCACTTGATGATTCCACTTTCTTGAATCTGGTTCACTTCAAAACTGCAAAAGAAATGTGAGATTCCCTCATTATTTATATAGAAGGTACAGAAGAAGTAAGGGATGACAGAAAATCATTGTTTAATCAAGACTACAAGGCTTTCAGACAAGACAAGAATGACTCAATAAATAAGTGCTATAACAAGTTCTTCAAAATAGTGAATAGACTGAGCAACTATGGGAGATAGTTCTCAAATTATGACCTAAATGACAAGTTCTTCGGGTCCCTAAATAAAAAATGGGATATCAAGATCTGTGTTATTAGAGAAATGGAGAATCTAGCCAGGATGGAACCATAGAATCTGTTAGAAAGTTGTTGCCCCATGAGCTGCAGCTGAATACCAGGAAGGTTGAAGAGGAGAGCAGCAGATCTTCAAGCAAGGAGAAGCAGGTAACTTTCAAGGCTGAAAGCTATGGAAGAGGAAGAGAGAAATCTGTCATTTCTCATGAGAAATATGCTGACCAAAAAAACTCTGAACCCAGTACTTCTGGGTCAGAGTTATATGATGGAGACCTGGCCCTGTTCTCCAAGCAGTTCAAGAAGCTGCTCAGCAAAAGGAGGCAGTGAAGAACATACTTTCCTCCTCTTCCAACTCAAGCAAGGTTGGCTACCACAATGAGAAGTCAAAGCACAAAAAAGACAGGTATGATTCTAAACACAACAAACATTTTTCTACTGATGTTGTGTGTTATGGCTGCAAGAAGACAGGGCACATCATCGCTGAATGCGCCTCAAGAAGAAAGAAGAACGAGAGGGCAGGGGAGAAGAAGACATACAAGAGGAAGAAGCGGGAGAGAAGCTTCATTGTCAAGAAGTCCAAGACCCTTAGTGATTGCAGCAGCAGCTCCTCTCACTCTGATGAGGAAGCCTATATTGAGCTAATCACTTTGTCTAATAATGATGAGGAGCGGAATGACTATCCTGCTGCCAAGATGGGGATAAGGGCACCCCTAACTCTTTCAGACATTGAGTCTGAAGCTGAAGACTACTATGGGCATGTGGCCCTATCTGATGATGAAGACCAAGATGAACGTCATCCTGCTCAGGTTTGCATCAAAGCCTCCCTATCTCTTTATGATTCTAATCTCGAGGCTGAGAATGCATTAGAAGTAAACTCATCATCTGATGAGGGTGATTTTGATGCAGATTCAAAAGATGGCTCATCGTGTAATAATGAGAATCACTCTGAATTGTTGTAGCAATATAATGCTTTCTTGGCTGCTCTCAAAAAGAGCAAGAAATTGGTCAAGGCTCAAGTTGAGGAAATAGAGATCCTCAAGCTTTTCAAATACCAGATGGATAAGAAGACCAAGCAAATAATACAACTAAACTTTGACTTGCTTGAGCTTCAAAAAAAGCTTGAGGCACAAGTCAAATACTAAATCAAAAAGAAAAGGTTGTAAAAGCCTTGGAGGACAAACTCCTCATTGAGAGGAAGCTAGTGGCTAAGTTCTCTAAGCCACAAACTGTCTTCCCTATTATTGACAGTTTTTCTGACCATATAGAGGAAGTGTAGAATATACTAGGGAAGCAAGTAAGGAAAGTGATAAAGGGAAATCTACAATGCATATAACCATATTTCAAAAGGTCTTATTGTCAAGTAATAGCTATGACCAAGACATCTCCTATGGATATCTGAAAAATAATTGCTCTTCCATTAGGGTTAAGAAATTACAACACTGAAAAGGGAGAAAGGATTTTGGGTTGAGTGCACTTAAAGCACCTCGTGAAGAAGTAATTATGAAAAAATCATGGACCATTCATTGTTGGCTCTACTGCACCAGCCCCTAAGGAAAAGGGAGGAGTCATAGCTCAGAAGCCAGCTGTGAAGAAAGGACCTATGACTGTTGTGCCCCAATTCCAGAAACACAGAACCATCAAAGGGCAGTGATTTTTGAAGGATGATCCTCTGGTCACCAGCACTTTCATGCAATCCATCAAGTGAATCAGAGGAGAAGATATAATAAATATGATTGTTGGTGTTGTGACAAAATTGGCCACTTTGATATAGACTGTTGGTTCAATCCAACAATACCTAGAGCAATTAATGTTAAGCCAATAAATAGCATCTTTAAGAAAAACATTGTAATGAATGCTAACAAGAATCAAGGTCCCAAGACCACTTGGATTCCTAAGGTAAAGTAATTTTGTTTTGCAGGTATGTCCAAATATCATCTAAGAGCAAATATGGTATTTGGACAGTAGGTAGTTCAAGGAGCTGCAAGGATTAAGAATACTGGAAGTCGGATTGAGAGAATTAATTAGTACTTCAGGGACTGAAGATAACAATTCTCTGAGGCACGCAAGATGACCCTGATGTGGAAGACACAATCAGGTTGACCTCTCAAGTGGTGTCAAATGAGGTATTTTGAAAATCATGTTTCAAATGTCATAAAGGAAGTAAAGGATGAACTGTTGGCTGAGATAAAAATCATCAAAGAGGACATCAATGATATCAGTTCTGAGATTACAAGTTGGTTTACAAGGGCTGCTCTGGCAGTAGATGGAAATCAGAGAGCCTTCTATGCTCTTGATAACAATATCAATTAAATGTATCAGTCAAGTAAACTTGATTTGAAAAGTGTCATACAACATGTGACCAACAGAGTTACCACCTGTACAAATGATATACTTCAAGACCACAAAAATATCAATCATAATTTTACTAGCAAAATTGAAAGCAGCAAGGTTGAACTTCAGCAGGAAGTATTTGAAGAAGCCAGAAAGGGGGGAAATGTCGGAGCTGATCAAGCTATATGGATTCTCCAAGGGGTTCATCTTGCTCTCAATCTTCCTCTCATTGATTATTTAGAAGAGTCAACTAGGAAGTTTTAGCTCAGGGGTTGCAAGGAAGAGGCCAGTGTTTACAGAGGAAGTGCAAATTGCTGCAGAGTCAAGTAGTTCAAGGAAAAAGCAAAGAGAGTTATTGACCCTCGAGGAGTTTCTTGCTAAAAAGAAGAGAGAAGAAGAAAGATCCAATGATCCAAATTTTGAGGTATGGAGCCCCACATCAAGGAATATTATCCTAAATACATGGATAAACATTAGGAACATTAGAATGGGTAAAACACCAAGAGGTTGAGACAAAAAGAAGACTTCGCTTCAAGAACAACAAAAATAATCTTAATCCTCCTCAAGCTCCTTCCAGATACTTTCCAAAGCCTTTAAGTTATTTTAAAAGACAGCATAAGAAGGAAGAACTGAAGCAAAGGCAGCCAAGAGAATGATGTACCCTAACATAATAAAAACATCTGATCTATTACAACAACACTCAAGCCTTTATCCCACTATAGTGGGGTCGGCTATATGGATCCTTTGTCGTCATTGTCCCCTATCTTTTGTCATAATCTCACTTATGTCTAAGTACATTATATCTTTCTGTAAAGTTTCATTCAAAGTCTTTATTGGTCTACCTCTCCCTCGTTTAACATCTTGATCTATTAATGTAGAAATTTTTGATATGTTGTCCCTAATCAGTGTTCATTTCATTTATTTTTGTGTATGTGAAATTCATCTATATTTGAGGTTCTGACTTCTTCAAATATAGAGAAATTGTTGGGAACAGTGCCCACAATATTCGTGATTTGAAGAAGCCCTCACAATCAGTGTTGTGGATATCCTCTGACATTGCCGACATGTCGACCGACATAAAGATTTCATGAACAAAACGACATGTTTTCGATATTTTTTTGCAAAATATCCTTTTGGAATATATCCTCGATATGCCTACTATTAATCGTTATATTCGCTGATATATTGACTGATATATCCCGACATTTTATCGATTGATTTTTTTCAATTTATTTTAATTATTTTTTATGGTCTAATGGACAATAGATCAAAATTGTTTCATTGTTTAGATTATTTTTCCCTTCATTTGGCTTTCTTTCTTGCTCAAGTCCATCATCGACTTCAATTATGTATGGTGTTTGAATTATGAACTAAAGATTTCTTATCTTCCATTATCATCGACAACTTCCTGACATTTTGTTTTGTCTTATTTTATTTCACAAGTTATACTGTTATTACTTGTATAACACAAAATGTTTTTATTAGTTTGATAAATTTAGGAGTTCAATAAATATCAATTTATTAATATATTAATATATATATATATTAAAAATGATTAAATTTGTAAATAATTACACATAAATAATTAAATATTAAAATCCAATATACAAAATATCTCTGATATATCCCCCGACATACTAAATCTGACATGAAAAATCTAAACCGACGTGTCTCCGATATCCGACATCTACAACCTTGCTCACAATATAGATGAATGCATTTGTATTTGATGAATATGCCCTTGTTGTGATGGTTTAGGTATATGATAGTACAAGTATATCATAGAACTAGACTTACTGTCATCGGACATAGTCTTGTCAATATAATCTCTCGTTGTGCAAAACACCACGTCGATCTAAGTTCTAGACTATGTTGAACTTGATACTTACTCACAAAAGTTAAATAAACAAAGTCTAAAAGGTTGAGTAATGCAAAAAAATGAATTATAAAAAGATAGGAATTTAACTAAGTCAAAATTCGACTAGACATCTAGTCAAACTGATAGATAATCTAACTGAATGCACAGAACAATCAAGTCGAATCGTGCACATATCAACAGAGCGCAAGAGTTTTATTAAAGCACTGATTCGACTAGATGGTCAAACCGAATGTACAGAAGAATTACGAAGAATCGTGTGAAAGGGTTCAGAAAAATCCCTAAGTGCAGATTCGACTAGTTGAGATAGTCATTCGTATAGAAGAGTCAAAAGCATTCATATAGAAGTATCATGAAGACGAATATCCATTTAAGTGCAGATTTGACAAGAGATCAAGGCGATCGAATTGAACTATCAAGACGGTTCGTACTGATGCACTTAGGATGCAAAGTTTGTGAAGATAAGACTAAACATCATAGTGTTCGTGCAGATGAATCAAGACGATTCGTGTAGATGATAAATATACATAAAACTATAAAGTAAAGACTCGTTTGGATCATCTACACAAGCTCAAGATGATTCGACCAGATGCTTCTTGAAGATCAAAGCTGTGTTGAAGCCTTAAAGAAAGAAACTTACATCTCAAAGCTATAATTCGAGTAAAGATCTGGAAATTCAACTAGATCATTTCGACCTGACGGGGAGATGGAAGGGTTACATGTAAAACTATTCTAAGGCTCCGTTTGGGGAGACTTATTTTCACCGGTCAAGCGGTCACGACCGCATGAATCGGACCTTAATTAAGTCTTGGTTCATGCGGTCGTGACCGCTTGACCGGTGAAAATAAGAACTCCCAAACGGAGCCTAAGTCCAGATTCGACTGAAAGAAGTCCTGAAGAAGAATTCGACTACAAGCTTCTGGGGGAATATGCACACAGAAAAAATTCGACTTGATGCCAAGCCATTTGACCGAATGTAAAATAGATTCGACCAGAGTGCACTATCTAGAAGAATGAACAGTCAAATTTGACTGGAAGTCTATCATTCGAGTAGAAGAAGTGTTAAAGAAGAAATTTGACTGAACAAGAAGAATTTGACTTGATATCTAGTTGAATTGCGTGAAAGTCCTGTATTCAAATTAAAACGTTGTTTTGGCGTTATGTCACTTAATGTCGTCGCGGAAAGTGTCAATCAGATTTGTCTTTTAAGATAAAGGATCTCTGACAACAGATCGCCCAAGATTCGATCGTTAGGAATCTCGAGCAAATAAAATAAAGTGAACGTGAACAGTAAACCCTAATAGACTGAAACGGGTTAGAGCTTTTTCGTCGTGATATTTTTGAACTAACTTACTGCATTCGTAAGCTCTAGTATGGAGAAAATAAAATCAAAAGAGAATCTTTTCTTCTCCATTAGTTCAATCGATTCAAGTTGCTGAAATAGATTCAAAGCACAATCATATACCAGCAAGAAGATCTTTCAAAAGTGCAGGGCACGTACAACTTTCAATGAAGCGGATCTCTTTCAATCCTCTGGTGGTAGATCAAAGAAGAAGAAATCTTCAACAAGATTCGAGAAGACTCCAATGCTATCAAGAATCATCAACTGAGTCTATAGAAAGTTTGCAACAAAACTTTTAAACTGTATGATCTCCCTGAGATCTGAGTTGTAGGGTTGATGCAGCCTTCGTCGCATCGTACTTCTTCCCATATATTTATTCTTATTTTGGTGTTTTATTTCATGTACTCATTTTCATGTCATGTATTCGCTCTCATTTCATGTACTTGATTTTGCTCGTCGGGTTGACCGTCCGAAGAGACCTTGAATAAATATATCCGGTCATTTTGGTAGTTAGGACGTGAAAGGCAAGCCAAAATTAATTAAAAAATACATAAATTAAGTTGGGCAAATTCAAATTAAAAAAGAGTCATTATAATCAAAGGTGCAATATTTGACAAGAGATAAATCAGGCAATTAATTAGAAAGAAAGGATTTGGAATGTGCTACCATATGGAAGATTTAGGAAATTTGTTGCGGTGAAGAAAATTGGAAAAAATAATTTATTTGGAAAGTTGTTGCCCTGCCAAAGATATTTAGCCCTATTAAAGCTGTCGGCCAGGGAAGCTGAATGGGCCGGAATTTGAACAGAGAACGAGTCTACCTCATTGTCTCTGTTTTACCGGCGACATCCTCCATTAATGATAGCCCTCCCGAAGCCTCCGCCTCCCTCTGTCGATCCCACTGGCGAGGTCAAAAGGCTACCAACAACCGCCGAGGCAGGTTCAGCGAACTCCAGTGGGTCTCTGACTTTTGACAGACCCTCTCCCTGCCGCACGTTGCACGCAGCGCCGCCACTGGTCAGCTCTCGTTCCCCTGAGCCACCCGGTAACCTCCTCCGACTGTACGACCGTCGTCGACCTCGCTCTTGAGTCTGGCGACCTGTCTGATTGACGTAGACATCGCGCCACTCCTTCTGTCAATCGGGTGTCTACTCCGTCCTGTCGCCAATCAACTGCCCTTGCCCAACTATGCCAACTGGGTCTGAACTGGGCCGACCGTTCTGTTGTGGGTAAATCACTGCACCAATGCTCTTAACTTAGTTTAATTTTTTTTGTTCTCTTTAATTAACTCAAGCTTGCCTCCAACGTTCTAATCACTGAAAATTTCGTTATTTCAAAAATTATTATCTGTGTTTTGCTTGTGGATGTACAAGCCTCGCAGCGGTTCAATTCTTTGGATCCCGATGAAATTTCTTTTAAATAACGATTAACGGGTTTTAGGAAATTCTCCATTAAAGAGTCATTGTGCGCACGAGAGCTTCGTTTTAACCGCTCGGCCCCCCTTTCAAATATTAAAATCCACGTTATTTTTCAAATATCGTTATTTTATTTTACTATAAATAAATTATTTTGCTAAAATAATTATTTAAATTTGAAGCTCTATCCCTAGTCTACATCAGTTTGGTATCAGAGCGAGTCGACTAACTCCTATCGTGAGTCGGTCGATCCGGTTTTCTCTTTTTATGAAAAAAATAAATAAATAAAATTATGCCCTTTTAAATTAAGAGACTTTATTTTATTTTATTTTTTAAAAAAAATTCTTTATTTTATATTATTTTTTAAAAAATGTCATCCCTTTTTATTTCAAATTTAAGTTAAAAACAAAAAAAGAGGAGTATTTTAAAATCAATTAAAATAATTTTTGAGAAATTAAAACGAGAGCTGCACAGTTATCACAATTTAAAAGAAGTTTCTAGTATGGCCCTTAAGGTGGAGTCTGAGTCTAGGGCTTCGTTTGGCCCGGCGTTTTGGCCAGCCGTTTGAGGAAAACGCCGTCGGACGGCGGCGGATAAACAAACGCCCTCCGGCGGCGTTTGCTCCAGCTGGACCCGCCGCGCCATGAGAAAAGGGGCAAACTGTTTCAAACCCCGTGTCATCCCCTCCGGTTCGAAAGCTCCAGCAGGAGCAGTTGTTTCCGCCTGCCACCGCCGCGCCAAAGGAAGCCTAGGTCTACTGTTAGACCCCTCACTAGTTTCATCATTGCCCCCACTGTTAAGGACAAAGATTCCCCTAGTATCACCACCCCCACGAGCATCTTGGCCCCACTAATCGCACTATAGAAAACCCTCCAGTCGAGGAGACTCTTCCTGAGCCCCAGTGAGCCCAAGAAAGAAGAGATTCTTCCTCATATTTATGACATGCCGGTTGAAGTAGCCACTCCCCTTAGCCCCACTGAGTCACCAACTGTAGTCACTAATTTCCTTCTCGAGCCCCTACCCCGGAAGGAGTTCACCCGCAATGAACCTCTCGTCTTAAGTGACATAGACTCGAGCTATGTATGTCTTGAGTCTCCTAGCTCACTACACTCACCAACACTTGAGTCTATTGACGTTACGTTTGAGAATCACCCGCCCGTAGCACTAATGTCACCGTCCTATATTGATTTCATATTTGGAGAACGCCGCTTTACGTTATTTTGTCATTCTATAAATGTAAATCTTTTTGAAAAAATTACTGTCAAATTATCAATAAATTCCAGAAAAATCATGTTTTAAGGATAACAAGAACTCCTAAATTTTTCACACTTAATAAGGATACATGTTTTAAGGATAATAACAACTCCTAAATTTTTCACACTCAATAAGGATACACGTTTTAAAGGATTTCTATGGAAACTTTTGAAAAATAAAATTGTAACCCATTTTAAAATGTATAATATTAAGTTAGACACAAGCGGATTTATGGAATCACAAAAATGCATTAAATATTTTATAAAAAGATTCTTGAATATATTATGGGGTCGAGACACCACACTCGAGTTTAGTGGTGTTTTTCACTCTCTAACCGATGAACTGTCTGAAATCGTTAATCCGAGTTTGGAGAACCTTCATAGGAGTTTAATCGGGGCGAATCTAAAACAATGGGATTTTGTGCCTCCACAAGTAACATTCACATGTAATAATTCTAAATGTCGCGCTCTTAATATATCTCGTTTTGAGATTTTCTATACGTTCTCGCCCACCTGACCGTCATCACATTTCATTTCATGAAAGTATTTCTTTCGATGTGCAAGCTCACATTAATTATTTAAAGAAATTGCATAAAATTACTGCTAATATTTTGCGGGGAACCTTTGAATATTACAAACTCACGGTCGGTCGTTATCGCCATGAGATGTACTTTTCAAAGGGAGGTCTGGTGATTGCTTATTGTAGGAGGTTTGGTTTAGATCATGATCAGAAGCGCTTTGGGCCACCAGTTGAGCCCCCCGTCGAGGCTCCAGATATCCCACCGATCGAGCATCAGCGATGATGTTAGGTCTCTTCATGACCCGATTTTGCAAATTCTCGTCGGGGTCGAGCTCTTTCAACCCCGGGAGAATTGATGCAGCCTTCGTCGCATCATTGTTTTTCCCATATATTTATTCTTATTTTTGTATTTTATTTCATGTACTCATTTTCATGTCATGCATTCGATCTCATTTAATGTACTTGATTTGGCTTGTCTGGTTGACCGTCCGAAAAGACCTTAAATAAATATGTCCGGTCATTTTGGTAGTTAGGACGTGAAAGGCAAGCCAAAATTAATTAAAATATATATAAATTAAGTCGGGCAAATTCAAATTCAAATTCAAAAAGAGTCATAATCAAAGGTGTAATATTGTTAGGTGTAATATTTGAGAAGAGATAAATCAGGCAATTAATTAGAAAGAAAGGATTTGGAATGTGCTACCAAATGGAAGATTTAGGAAATTTGTTGCTGTGAAGAAAATTGGAAAAAAACAATTCATTTGGAAAGTTGCTGATCTGTCAAAGATATTAATTAGCCCTATTAAAGTTGTCGGCCAGGGAAGTAGAAGGGGCCGGAATTTGAACAGAGAACGAGTCTACCTTGTTGTCTCTGTTTTATCAACGACATCCTCCATTAACGATAGCCCTCCCGAAGCCGCTGCCTCCATCCGTCAATCCCACCGGCGAGGTCAAAAGGCTACCAACAACCGTCGAGGAAGGTTCAGCGCATTCCAGTGGGTCTCGGACTTCTGACGGATCCTCTTCCTGCCGCACGTTGCACACAGCGCCGCCGCTGGTCAGCTCCCGTTCCCCTGAGCCACCCGGCACCCTCCTCCGACTGCACGGCTGTCGTCGACCTCTCATGACTTTGGCGACCTGTCTAACTGACGTCGACGTCGAGCCACTCCTTCCGTCAATCGGGTGTCTACTCCGTCCTGTCGCCAATCAACTACCCTTTCCTTACTGTGCCAACTGGGTCTGAACTGGGTCGACCGTTCTGGTGTGGGTATATCACTGCACCAATGCTATAACTTAGTTTAATTTTATGTGTTCTCTTTAATTAATTCAAGCTTGCCTCGAACGTTCTAATCACTGAAAATTCTGTTATTTCATAAATTATTATCTATGTATTTTGCTTGTGGATGTACGAGCCTCGCAACGGTTCAATTCTTTGGACGCTGACGCAATTTCTTTTAAATAACGATTAACAGATTTTAGGAAATTCTTCGTTAAAGAGTCGTTATGCGCGCGAGAGCTTTGTTTTGACCGCTCGGCCCTTCTTTCAAATATTAAAATCCACATTTTTTTTTCAAAAATCATGATTTTATTTTACTACAAATAAATTATTTTGCTAAAATAATTATTTAAATTTGAATCCCTAACCCTAATCTACATCAAGGGTCCTTGAGATGTGAGGTAGGGGGCCAGTCAGTGCCTGTGAGGTAGGAGATCTTGTCTCTGAGTTTTAGGATCCTTTGCGGATCTGAGATAGGATTTTTGTCGAGAAATCTGAGTGTATGATTCCTGTTGTGGGATCTGAGGTAGGGTCCTAGTGAATTGAGGTAAGAGGTCAGTCAGTGCCTCTGAGGTGGGAGACATGGTCTCTGAGTTGTAGGATTTATGGATTTGAGAATTTGTTGGAGTTTGCTGAGGCTAGTACACTGCTAGATAGGCGGAGGACGAAAGTGGCATACCCAACTCGGGGAACCACTATTGTTTTTGAGTTTGTGCTGTGATTAATTTATATTTGTATGTTTGGCATTCTTACAGTTATTATTCCGCATTAAATTCAAGAAAATGAGATATCATCTATTCATCCCCCCCCCCTCTAGGTGTAAAGACATCTCTTGACTTTCAATGATGGATGAAGGACTCAACAGACTCACTAGGATGTGACGCCAAGGGAATCGAGGTAAGGTCAATAGGCTTCCTACGCTCATATCCTAAACACTATATAAAATGGACTCGTGTCAATAAACCTATTGACGGAACTATTGTGCTTGAACTCAGTTATGGGTAACACAGAATCTCAAACCAACGGTAACTCAAGAACTAGACACCGTAAAAGATTTCTCAAACTCATATTTATTATCTCAATCTGGTCGGCGTTCTTTGGGTGATAAGTTGTGGAAAACTTTAGGGTCGAACATATTGTATGGCAAGATGTCTACTGAAATTAACTCATGAATTGTATGTCCCGGTCGGACACTATGGACTTGGGTAAACCATGTAAACAAAAGTTGTCTCTCATGAAGAGGACCGTTATATGGGCTGCATCTGCAGTCTTGTGACAGATAATAAAATGGGTCATCTTTGAGAAACGGTTTACCACTACGAAAATGGAATCATGCTTTCTCAAAGTGTGCGGAAGACGCAGTACGAAATTTATGTTGATATCAACCCAAGGCTAGTGCAGGACTAGAAGGGGGGTATAAAGTCTAGTGTTCTATTTTGAACCATTTGTTGTCTGACAGATGTCGTACTGATACAAAACTCTTGCAAAATCCTTCTTCAATGGGAAAATAAAAACGATCTTAAATCAATGTAATCGTCTTGTCTCTGCCGAAGGGCACAGCAGCGCCACCCACATGCATTTCTAAATCAGAAAGTCTCATAAGGAGGTTCGGGGAATGCAGAGACGAGACCCACGATATACATATCCCTCGACGATATCGAACCCCTCGGTAGGCTCAGGGAAATCCCTCATTAATCTGAAGTCAAACTAACTGAAGTCAGTGTATGTGGAGTACTCCCTAGGTAATCGATAAAAATAAATCGTACTAACGTCCAGTGTGTGAAGTATGGTGATACGACAATTAAGGGCGTCAGCAGGTTTGTTCTCAACACACGCGCGATGTTCAAGTACGCGGTGAAAATCCTCCAAGTATTAGACCCACTTGGCATGTTTATGCCTCAATTTCCTCTATGAATCCAGATAGCGCAGAGCTTAATGATCGGAGTATAGGACAAACACCCGCGGAAGAAGAAAGTGTCTCTAATAATGAAGTAGTTGTTAAAGGCGCGCCTAAGGCTCAGAGGTTTGCGCCTCTGTGCGCCTTTTTGCGCCTTTATAACGTAAAAGGTGCGGCTGAGTGAGATTTTGGTTGTAATATTTTTCAAAAACAAAGAAAAAATAATGTAAGAACTCAATAAATTTGATTTGATTTAGTGTTTGTAAAAAATATTTGTGCGTTGAGACTTAAATATGATGCAAGAGATATAAACGATAGTAATGAAGTAGAATAGATGAGGAATTTGATCGAAAAGATGAAATGATATTTGATGTTGATTATTTAAAATGGATGTGGTAACATCTTACTTTCGCTATGAGCCTTGCGCCTATGCTCCAAGACCTCTTTGCGCCTTTAATAACTAAGGAATGCACTACTACATAAAACTCTCTATCATAATTTGAGTACTTCTACCGGGTCTCATTCAACTTCTCACTAGTGTAAGAAATGAGATGACTCTCCTAGCTCAGTACTCCTTCAATGTCAACGCTAGATGCATCATAGGTTACCTCAAATACCTTAGAGAAATCGGGTAATCTTAGGACGGGGTTGTTGTTAGTTTCTCATTGATCTCTACGAAAGCACGAGTAGCGACTATCGTCCACTAGAAATCTCTCTTCCACAAGCAGCTCGTGAAGGGGGTTATGATGGTGAGAAAACCACGAACAAGCCTACGGTAGAAGTTGGCCATTCATGAGTGGAACGGACCTTGTCCGGGTCAACAGACACGTCGGATGCCGATATGATAAAACCAAGAAAGTGCACGGAATCAGTCAGGAAGTAACACTTCATCAAGTTCACTTATAACTTCTCCTTGTGGAGGATCTTAAATAAGATCCTAAGATGGCTTACATGGTCATCAGGAGAGTGGTTATAAATCAAAATGTCATGAAAATAGACGATTAGGAATTTACCCATATGGGGCGTATAAACTGGGTCACGATCTTTATGAAAGTGTTGGGGACGTTGAACAGCCCAAAAGACGTGACCAACTAATCATAGAGACCATCTTTGGTCTTAAAGGTCACCTTCCATTTGTCTCCCTCACGAATCATGATCAGATGGTACCCACAGCGAGGATTTATTTTCAGGAATATTTGGGCACAATCCATCGTGTCAAACAAGTCGTTTAATCAGGGAATGGAAAAATGATACTTGAAAGTAATTTTATTGATAGCCATGTCATTGATACACATATAACAGCTTCCGTCCTTCTACAAGGTGAGAAAGAAAGAGACCGTGCAGGGGCTCAAACTATCGTGTATGAGCCGCTTCTAAAGAAGCTCATTCGCTTGTCTCTTATGCTCAACATGATCGCATGAGTTCATCCAAAAATGTGGTGGGTTCGGGAGCAAGGCCCCCGGTGTCAGAGCTATGGCGTGTTGGGTACTACGCAATGGGGGTAAATTGTCGGGTAAATCACCCAGCACAATATCAGTGTACTCATTGAGAATACATTGGACCTCAAGAGGTGGATCAGGGATCTCCGTAGGGCCATCAAAAGCCATGGTGGCAGATAGTACGTTGAATATGTCGGCATCTACGCTCTCTCTCATAAACTCACTACAACACAGAATGTGCAGTGGCTTGGATAAACTCGTGCTAGTGGAGGGTGTGACATTCCCCTTGGATTCCCCCTTGGGTTGGGTCGGTGTCAATATGATTATATGACCCTTGTCATAGAATACGCACGTGTTTGAGCGACCAAAACATGTGATATCGCAGTCGTAGGGCCAAGGTCTCTCTGATAGAACGTTGGTGACATTCATGGGGATGACGTCGTACCAAACACAGCCCTCAAACGAGGCGAGATCGGGCAACGACGTCAAGATCGAGTGACGACGATGAGATCGGGCGACGACAAGATTGAGAGCTTGAAAGACGCGAAAAATATTCAGGGTAGGTCCCGTAAATGGGAAATATCTGTCTTTACCCCCAAAGAATTGGTCATAGTAATAAACCAAATTTCATGGAATTGGACCAATTCCAATTCCGCGGGAATTCATTACATCTGGAAAATGAAATTGGAATTCTAATGCCTCAATTTCAATTCCCATTTCTAATTCCAGAGATCTGAACAGACCCTTACGGTCATATTTGGGTAAGTTAATTAAGCTTAAGGAATGAATTGGAGAAACAGATTATCTAAGTAGAAAATCAATACACCCTTAAGAGTGTGGGATAACTTAAGACTCAGCCACAAGATACTACAATATTTAGGTGTATGCATGAAGAATCAAAAAATTGAGAATTGACCCAAAACTAAACCGAGAACTGACCTTGTTGTCGGTACCCGCGAAATGGCCCTAAAAAGGAAAATGTTAAAATAAACTTTATCGGGTTGATTCAACAACTCACAGATATCTTTATTCTTTACAATGTCACTTCTTAACTTAGGTTTTAATCACTTACAATTAGAGTTAGGAGTTCAGAATATTGACTTCTAATCCGTTTGTTTTTATGCATTGTTACTTTGTATTTTTTGTTGTTTATTTTTAAATTAAAAACCCAAAATTTGAAAAATAAAAACTCAAAAATACGTTTGATTTATGCATTTTTCAATCCTTGTAAGAAATTGTCTGGCGATAATACTTACGTTGGTGATAGTTGTATTTATATGTACTTTTGTTATTTTTTAGCATTGTACACCTACTAAAGTAACATTCTTACAATTTGTTACTTAACTCGCCTCTGTAGTAGTACCTATATTCAAGTTTTTCCCTTGTTATCATCTTTTGCCTTTTCAGTAATAAAACACAAAATATGAGATAACCCAAAATTCAAAAATATGCTTTAATTTCAATTTTGTGTTCTTTTTGTGTTTGTTCATCTTTTTGTTTGCGAATTTAAAATCACCTAAAAACTGCTAAACCATAATTTTTTACAATGTTTATGGATAATATTGTTTTGGTCAATGAGACAAGGGAGGGGGGTAAACGTGAAATTTGAATTTTAGTGATACACTTTAGAAAAAGAAGGGTTTTAGGTTGAGTGGGACAAAGACAGAGTATTTAGAAATTAAATTTAGTAGTGTAAGAAGGACGAATGACTTTGTCATTAAGTTGGGTAACGAGATATTTCTCGCAATGTGTGCTTTAAATATCTAGGATTGATAGTTCAAAAAATGGAGTAGATAAAGATGTAATACATAGAATCTAAGCAGGTTGATTGAAGTGTAGAGGCGTGTCTGGGATCTTATGTGATCATAAAGTACCATTACAACTTAAAGGCAAGTTTTACCGCACTGCAATTAGACCAGTGATGTTCTACGGTTCTAAATATTGGGTAGTGAATTGTGTACATGAGTAAAAAATGAGAATTGTGGGCATGAGAATGCTTAGGTGGATGTGTTGACACACGAGACTGGATAAAATTAGAAATGAACGTATCAGGGATAAGACAGCAGTGACACCAATTGTAGAGAAGATGTGAATAGCTCAATTAAGATGGTTTGGACACATACAAAGGAGACTATTAGAGGCACCTGTTAGGCGTTGGGAGAGTTTAGTTAGCCACTAGGCATGTTAAACGAGGGAGGGGTAGACCAAAAAAAAACTTGCAATGTAATTTAAGGAAAGGCATGATGTACTTCGGCATTAAGGAGATTATGACTAAAGATGGAGCGCAATGGCAACAAAGGATCCATATAGCCGACCTCACTATGGTGGGATAAAAGCTTGAGTGTTGTTGTGGTTTGATTTTAATTGCTTAACCTTGGAATACATTGTAGCTACATTACATGCAAGTCAATATTTCATGCATCTAAATCATATAGTGTAGGAAAATATGCCATGATGTTTATACATGTCTCTATGTATGTGCAATAATTAATTTGAAACAATGCTTTAAAACACACCTCACTTGTCATGTTTGATTGAAATATTGCATTTGCATTAGGATTAGGGGATTAGGAGATATATTCTGAGCTTCTCGTGTTTCTCATGTACTGGATTGTGTGTTGCTGAGTTATTACACCTATGCATTTATGTAGTTGACTCGTAGTCTCCATTTGCATTTTCCGCAACCTTGCTCGCATTCATCTAGGTTAGGGCATCGCATGTCAATGACACAGATTCGTATTGAGTCAAGATCTCTCACATCAGCCCGAATTCACTCTTCCATAATGCCTGCAAAGTATTTCCTGCACTATCGTCTATCGCCTATAAACCTTAAACACAAACCCTATCAACTACAATCGCCGCAAAAAAAAATATGCAGATGAAATCAAAACAAGCAAACATCAACAAAAAAATCCCGAAATTTGGAAATCAAGAACCTCCCGGGCTTAAGAAAAAAAACTCGAACCACAGCTGTTATCAACCCAATTTCCCTCCTAGATGCAGTGTGTGAGCCTGAAAACCCCGGCAAAACAAAGCAATCCAAAACTAAAATGCCGGAGTAAATTGATATTAACCTAAGAAGTAAGATTGGAGGAATAAGTTACCTGAATGTCCCCGAAGAGGAGGCCCATGATCTCCTCCGTCTCCGTTGTCAGTGAATGCGTGAGGCATGTCAGCCACACATCCTCCGACACATGCACGCTCGTGAGGGGCATCCTTCGTTCACCGTTTTCTTGGAGAGATGACGGTTTGATGGTCACTTCTCGATAATTACTTTTGTTATTACAAGCGCAAAATATATAATGTTCTCGATCAAGCTCACCAAGAAAATAGAAAATGGCCTAAAAGCGAATGAAGGTTTTTACTTTTTAGGCTGCCTTTGTGAAAGGGAAATTTTTGGAACGCGTAAGTTGGACGTCATCCAACTTAGGCTCTGTTTGGGGCAGCTCTGACGGATTGAAAAGCTGCTGTCCGGATAGAGCTGTTTTGAAATAGATTTTTGGGGAGCAGTTTTGAAAAGCTGCAGTGTTTGGGTGTTATGTGCAGAAGTGCGCATTAAAGAGCGATTTTTTAGCTGTTTGTAGAAACAGCTTTTGGAAGCTGTTTTTTAAAAAACGAAAATACATAAATATTTAAAAATAACTGAGAACAGGTGTCTTTTACATAGTTGTAGCAAATAGAAAAAAAAGATCTTGCAACATCCGGCGACTCCTTTTTCCAATCCTTTCGATCACCTGTTCGAAAATAAATTGATATGAATCAAACTTTTGATATTTTTAACCCTTTAAATTTTTAGTAAGCGTTGGATCGAATTTTTACCTGCACGCGCTGCATATCTCTTCGGCAATGTTATCTCGTACTGTAGACATATGTTCTTCTCCAGCAGCATCACGCATATCGCTTTCAATTTCATCCTCTACCGCAGGTTCCTCGGCCTCTGAGGGAACGAAAGAAGACTCATCCGCATCACAAGCATTAAACTCAGGGTCCCAGCGAGAAGGATGTCTCTGAATGAAGTTATGTAAGGTCATTGTCGCTAGCACAATGGAACGTTGTTTCTTGAAGTTGTACTGTGACATTTTGCTCAAAATGTGTCACTTCTTTTTCCACACTCCAAACGTTCGCTCGATCACACTGCGAAGAGATGAATGCGGCTTATTGAAATGTTCTTGCCTTCCTTGTACAGGCCGACTCTCACGTGCAAAGTCAGTCAAGTGATATCTTATTTTTGGATACGGCTTCAGATAACCCATCTTTAACGGGTAACCAGCATCCACTAAATAATATTTACCTGTATTTATTTGGTTTGTTAAGCAGATAAACATTATGAAATACAAACAATTTGAATGAATGTAAACATATTGATTAGCATACCTTGTGGGGGATGCGGAAAGTGCAATCTATCGTCGGCCAATGCCCGTGCAAAGATGCGACTATCATGAGCAGATCATTCACATTCAGCGAGGGCAAATGTAAAGCACAGGTTAAAATCACAGACTGCCATTACATTTTGGGTCGTCGTGCCATGACGTCCTATGTATCGTACTTGATCTTCTACGGGTATCCTCGCATCAACATATGTACCGTCAATGGCACCAACGCAATCCTTGAAAAATGGCATGTAACGAGGATCATACCTTATCTCACCCGGAATCTCTCTGAATTGACAGTCAATAGGCTTTATAGCATTAATTGAGAGTAACAAAAGAGATCTAAGCCCTTTCGAAAAATATCTGCTTATTGTTTCGGTCGAGTGCTGGAACCGTTCTTTCGTCAATCTAACGAAACCTCCTTGTGCTAAGATATACAATGTAATCCCTAGGATTTCTCTTGAAGATGTCCGCTGTGATCCTTGAAGTTCAGCATCTGCTTCTACTTTATGGAGTAAATCTACGAAAATGCGTTTAGACATCCTAAATGCGTCATGTATTCTATTTGGATATCATTCTAGTAACTCTTTGATCCATTTCGAACCAGTTTGGGTAGATGTCGTGCATGGACGTGTATCTTGAACATGATAATTCATCCTCTCGATCGATGACATAACTACACTGCAATATTCTATATATTGTCTCCGCTCTGGCGAAAGACTGGTTGAATCCCCAGAATCTTCAGGGGAGGAGTCATGCTCTTTCATTTCTAGTATCTGCATTCAAAGCATAATAGAACACTTATCATATATATGTGAAGATGATAACAAAAAATCTATTACAGTTTTAGATCTAGTAGTACTCAAAAATGAAGGACGACATTAAAAAGTAAACATAAACATTATAGTGTTTTACATGCAAAACATAAAAGGAGATTTCGATCAAGGTAAGCTCGTATCACTGAGCCCTCTTCTCGTACGCCTTCATAATCCACCAAACCCTCATATCTTCTGGGATACTCATGAAGATCTCCCTAGTGGTCTTGTCATTGATGTGCTCGAGAGCAAAGTAATATAGATCCAGGTTTGCCCGTAACTCTGGGCTGCTGGAAATTAACTCCACAACCTCTTTGACCGTGACAACTGGTGGAGGCTTCAATGCTAGAGTGGATTGATGTAAATCTGACATCAAAGAAAATGTCATTACTTTGTTCCTCCCTATCTTCCTTTTTTTACTCGCTGAGGAGGACGCATTCCCAGGAGGTGTTGTAGCTCCCCCGTATTCTTTAGGTCCACCTTGATTGTTTTCCATGTTATCTGCCACATCATCGTCTTCCAACTGGATCCTCCCCACATCAGGTGGCAAACTCCCAATTGAAGGAGCCCAAGAGTCTTCTCCAATTGCGACTACCTGACTGAACATAGTATTCAATTTCTCCTCCAACTCCGGTGCAATACCTCCGCACCGAAATTTTTTCGCTGCTGGAACAACCTGTTGTAATCAATGTATCAATGTTAAAATATGGAAAAATATGAACTAATTTAATGAAATGAAACTTGAATTTGTTCGGACCTTAATCTTCTCTGCCCACCATTCCTCTGAGGCAGCAATAGTTTTCTTCTCTGGATCTCAGCCTAAACCAGTCTCACCATTTTTTAGTTCCTTCCATAACTTCCAATCCTTCTTCAAATAATCCCATTTATTTTTCATTTGCATTCGATCGTAGCTTTTCCTTGTGCGTTCTTTAAACCCCGTAATCAAATTTTTTCACCCTTCTTTGCTGAAGTGGGTGGTTGGCCGATTTCCCAAACCAATCTCTTTTATGCAGAGATCACAAAATAACGTCACTTCACTTGACTCCCAACTCGCTACGATTCCTCCTTCTTTTGGTTTTACCATTATGCTATAAACTAATAAAATTAAAATAAGAATTACTAATAATACACATGTACACAAAACATCGAGCGTAATAATTCACCATGTACAAATAGGTATAAAAAACAAACACACAACACACACACATCCACACTCATACACATTCACAAAAAAAAACAAACACACACATAGACAAACACACACTCACACACACATCCACACATACACACAATCACCAACCAAAAAACAAACACACAACACACACACATCCACACATACACATTCACAAAAAAAACAAACACACACATAGACAAACACACACTCACACACACATCCACACATACGCACAATCACCAACCAAAAAACAAACACACAACACACACACATCCACACTCATACACATTCACAAAAAAAACAAACACACACTCACACACACATCCACACATACGCACAATCACCAACCAAAAAACAAACACACAACACACACAGATCCACACTCATACACATTCACAAAAAAAACAAACACACACATAAACATAAACACACACACACACACCATCCACACATAAAAATAACACAAACACACACTCACACACACATCCACACATACGGACAATCACCAACCAAATAACACACACACAACACAACACATCCACACTCATACACATTCACAAAAAAAAACAAACACACACATAAACATAACGCAAACAAGAAATAAACATCAAAAATTTGTTTGCAATCCAAACACACATTATGATATTGTAAACCAACATTCATTCTCCCTCTCACAAGTGCATAATTACCAAGAGAAACATCATTGTAAACTAACATTAGTAATCCACATCTCAGAAATCAACATGTCAGAAATCAACATTTGAAATCAACATAAAAAAAACAAATATCTTAAAAATCCAATATACACATCTCAAGCTTGCAAAGCACCGCCTGTTATCCTCTTTCTCATCAGTTGACATTGTAGTGAGAGGAAGAACAGAGGAAAAAACCTAAAATTGCAAAGCAAGAGAAGAGGTATACCTCAGCGAGAGGGAGAACGACGGCACACCAGATATGCAGGAAAAAGAAGACGACAACTGAAACCTGCGGCAAGCCAGCAGATGGAGGGGAATCACGCTGATGCGGGAAGAACTACTAGCGGAAGACGCTGATGAACAGAGTCAAAACTAACCAGAGGTGTGCGCCGATACAAGGGATACACGCCGTCGTCGACAGAGAAGGAGAGATCGGGAGGGACGCAGAGGATTCACGCGTCGTCGTCGGGGAAGCAGGATCGGTGTCGACGACGGCGTAAACCAAGGGGTCCCAACCAAAACCCCTTTTTGTGAATGTGTATGAGTGTGGATGTGTGTGCGTCGTCGTCGGGGAAGCAGGATCGGTGTCGACGACGGCGTAAACCAAGAGGTCCCAACCAAAACATACTCGGTGCAGATACACAACTTAGACGTACCAACGCTTCTTAGCATAGAGCCAGCTATTTAAAAGGTGATTGCAAGTGTTAACGTAAACCAAGGGGTTTTGGTTGGGACCCCTTGGTTTACGCCGTCGTCGACACCGATCCTGCTTCCCCGACGACGACGCGTGAATCCTCTGCGTCCCTCCCGATCTCTCCTTCTCTGTCGACGACGGCATGTATCCCTTGTATCGGCGCACACCTCTGGTTAGTTTTAACTTTGTTCATCAGCGTCTTCCGCTAGTAGTTCTTCCTGCATCAGCGTGATTCCCCTCCATCTGCTGGCTTGCCGCAGGTTTCAGGTGTCGTCTTCTTTTTCATGCATATCTGGTGTGTTGGAACACCCTATTACTAATTTGGGTCAGGATCACTATGTCTCTAGGAACCTTTGCTTGACCTCCTGTATAGCTCAATAGGTCAATTAGAATTGAGTCTAAGGGTTAGAAGTCTAGGTTTGGAAGCTGCCCTGAAGACCAAGATTTTGTGTTTGGAGACTAAGTCATATCGTCGAGCTCAGCACGACGATTCGTCGAACTCCGGTCGACGATCGTCTAGCTCAACTTCGACAGATCGTCGAACTCCATTCGACGATCGCTGAGCTCAACTTCATTATATCGTCGAACTCCATTCGACGATCGGTGAGCTCAGGTCGACGATTTTGACTCTGCTTTGGATCTTTATCTCTGAGCTCAGTTCGACGATCTTTGAGCTCAGATCGACGATATTTTTGCTGTATATTTCCAGATCGCTGAGCTCAGCTCGACGATAGCAGAGCTCAGTTCGACGATTTCAGATAACTTCAAGGATGTTTCTAAATTCAAATTCAAATCAGTTAAGGAGTTATTCTGCAATTAATTCAGAGATTTCCTAGCCGTTTTCATTCATTTCTGGACCAAGTTTCAAGGGATTTTTCAAGGAATATTTCTGTGGACTTTCCTCCAGAAGAGATTGTACAATTAAGGATGCAATTAATGCAGGCCAACGGCTATACTTGAAAGAGAATGTTATTCTATTCTGTATCAGAGAATAATAGAGAATAATTTTTGAATCTCACATAGAATACAGATTACAGAGAGATAGACACACAGTTAGACATCATATACTGTCTCAAAGAATTCTCAAGAACACTCATCCAAGGAGATCAATCTTTTCAGAAATCTTCAGATCTCCTTAGTTTCAAAGTGTTCAAGGCCAACATATTTCCAGACTCCAGACATTCAACATTTTAGTCATTGCTGAAATCATCTATTGTTGGAGTTCAATCTTTGAAGGCCTATCACCCTCAGCAAAGCTTTTCTTCCTGAAGATCTCAAGGATTCAGGGGGAGCTTTGACATCAACAATCCACATAGTCCTCTCAGTTGTTTGAGAAAGAGAAGACTTCCATCACTCTCTCACCCCCTCTCTGTAAAGGGTTTCTCAAACTCCCTTCAAAAGTTTGAGCTTGGTTTTTGAGCACCTTGTCAAAAGCTCATTGGTGGCAAGACACCTGATCAAAAAATCTGCTTTGGTTTTTGAGCACCTTATCAAAAGCTCATTGGTGCCCAGGACACCTGATCAACTCATCCTGCAGTGGATTCCTACTTAGGGTGGTAGAAGAGTGGATGTACCCAAGTTTAGGGGAACCACTATATTTCTTTGTGTCTTCTGGTTTTGTTTGTTTTCATTTTTGTTTCTGGCCTTGATTTTTCTGTGCTTAGCTTTTGTTTAACTTAGTGCTGTGATTAGATTTATTATTGCTTCCTTGCTCACTCTTATTACAACAATTATTGTAAAAAGTTTCAAAGCACCATATACTCTATTCACCCCCCTCTAGAGTATATCAGATCTAGCTGCACTTTCAATTGGTATCAGAGCGAGGTTGGTTAAACATAGCATACCTGATTGGTTGTACAGGCTAACACCTGAACCCAAATATCCCTAGTTAGATCTGTTTTTCTTTTGTAGTTTATTATTATATTTTGTTTTCACAAATCATGGCCCAAAATAAAGATTATGCTAGCACCAGACCTCCAGTGTGCAATCTATCCAAGTTTGCACTTTGGAAAGCAAGGATCAGACTTTACATGAATTTTATTGACGAAGATATCTTTAACTCTGTTTTGACAGTACGTCCAAGACCCCCAGAGAACACAAGTACAAATGCTGTTCCACCTCCATCAGGAACAGATACTGATATCAAGAGATGGAAGGTAGTTGATGCCAAGGCTATGAACATCTTGGCCCAGACAATGTCTGATGACATATTTCAAAAGGTGGCTGAATGCAATTCAGCAAAAGAAATTTGGGACAAACTCTCAGAAATAGTCTCAGGCTCAGCTGATGAGAGAAAGGATAGAAGATCTCATCTCATCTCTCAATATGAGAATTTCAAAAAGGGAGAAACTGAGTCAGTGGGAGATATGTACAACAGACTAAGTCTAATTGTCAGTGAACTCAGGACATTGGACAAAGAGATCTCACTAACTGAACTTAATGACAAGATCCTAATGTGCTTCCCTAGCACTTGGGATTCAAGAATCTGGCCAATTAAGGATGCTAGAAGTCTGAATGAGATCACTACTGAAGCTCTATTGGGTAAGCTCAAATCTTATGAGCTACTCATCAAGAATAGAGAGGAAGAACAGAAGGCTGCCTCACCAGCCACAAGAAAAGAGAAGACCATAGCCTTCAAGGAAACTGAAGATCTGTCTGAAGACAAAGCCACAGGCAATGATGAACTACTCAGTCTGTTGGCCAAAAGATTTTATAAAATGGCCAGAAAGGACTTCAGAAGAAGATCATACAAGGAGCAGGATAAGCCAAGGTATGACAAGTCCATTAGCAATAATAAAGACATTATTTGCTTTGGTTGCAGGAAACCAGGGCATATAGTTCCTGACTGTCCAGAGAACAAGAACAAGGACAGAAGAGACAGGAAAGAAAGAAGAAAGGAAAAAGACTCCAAGAGGAATGACAATGGCAAATCCTCTTCAAGCAAAAACAAACATACAAGAAAAGGGTTTGTTGCTGAATCCTGCAGTGAGACTGAAGAAGAGTCAGAAGCCTCATCCAGCTCCAGTGATGATGAGGATGATGCAGAATAAAAGGAGTTCTGCATGATGGCAATCAATGCCTCACATCATAATTCAGAAGAAGAGGAGTCAGAGTCAGATTCAGAGACTCAACCTGAAGAAGATCAGGTAATTGGTTCTTTTGATTTTAGTTCAGAGGATTTTAAATCTGAATTTAAAGCACTGTGTTTAGACCTGCTAAAGTCTGAGAAAGAAATTATCTCTCTCAGAAATCAATTTTCTGAACACAATACTTTAAAGTCAGAAAACCTCAAACTCTCTCAGGAGTTGGAGTGCTGTAGGGAACAGATAGCTTCACTGAAAAGTGAGCTCTCTGAGGCCAAGAAGCTTGAAGAATCCCTCAATGGGAGAAGCATCAAGCTGATGGACATCACAAGCACAGTGAACTCCAGATTCAACAGTACACTGGGCTTGGGTGCTTCATCCAGCCAACCCATAGTTCTAACAACTCCAATCAAATTCATTTCTGACAAAGGAAAGGGAGTTGTAGAGGTTGCTAGGAAAAATTCTGATCTGCCCCAGAAAACCAAGTCCCAGCAGAAATCGTCGAACGGAGATCGACGATCGCCGAATGAAGATCGACGATCGCCGAACGCAGCTCGACGATCCCAGGCAAAATCGTCGAACGCAGATCGACGATCTCAGCCAAAGTCGTCGAACGCAGGTCGACGATCTCAAATACCTGACCTCAGCCATAGTCGACCGTCGAACCGAGCTCGACAATCTGACCCAAGATCGTCGAACAGAGGTCAGAGCTCTGGAAAATTTTTCAAAGGCAAGTCAAAATTGAATCCTAAGGGTCCTTCATCCCAAATATTTAACCCTTATACTGAATGGATTATACCTCCAAGGAGATATCATCCTGAAGGATATAAGAGTCAACCTGGGATGTCTTTCATTTCAGAATTTAAAGGTTATCAACCTAGGCCCAAGGTAAACTGGGTCAAAAACAAATGAATTGTCTTATGTGCAGGTGAAGACCTATCCAACATCTAACCAGCAATGGTATTTGGATAGTGGGTGCTCTAAGCACATGACAGAGAATAAGGACAACCTCACATCCTTCAGAGCCAAGCTTGGACCCAAAGTTATCTTTGGTGATTCAAACTTTGGACAGACTAAAGGATATGATGCAGTCCAGATTGGTTCAGTAACTTTCAAGAAGGTAGCTTATGTGGAAGGACTGAAGCACAACCTAATTAGCATCAGTCAGCTGTGTGATGAAAGCTACCAGGTGACCTTCAGCAAAGCCTTATGCAAAATCAAGTCAGAGGACAACACAACTGTGTTGACAGGTAAAAGGAAAGGTAACATCTATCTAGTAGATTTTCTTTCAACTGATGTAGATATCTGCTTGTTTAATTCTGTCTGTAGACCAAATATTTTATGGCATAAGAGATTAGGACACCTAAACCTTAGAACTATTGCTAGGCTATCCAAGGACAACCTTGTTAGAGGACTACCTTTTAGCCCATACAAGAAGGAAGGACTCTGCAGGGCTTGTCAATTAGGTAAGCAAACTAAAAACAACTTTAAGTCACTTAATAAGAGTGATTCACCTAGGATATTATATCTGTTACACATGGATCTTTTTGGACCCATCACAGTACAAAGCCTAGGAGGGAAATCCTGCACTTTAGAAGTTGTAGATGACTTCTCTAGATTCACTTGGGTGTTCTTTCTAAGGAAGAAGTCTGATAACTTTAAGTGTCTGACAGAGTTTCTCAAATGTATACAGATTGAGTTCAATACTCATATTGCCCTAATCAGAAGTGATCATGGGACAGAGTTTGATTCTCTTCTTATGCAAGAGTTCTGTCAGAGTGAAGGGATCAGACATACTTTCTCAGCTCCTAGAACTCCTCAACAAAACGGGGTAGCTGAAAGGAAAAATAGAACCCTTATTGAATCTGCCACTACATTGTTGTCAGATGCTCATCTACCTCTATCCTTTTGGGCAGAGGCAGTGAACACCTCCAACTATGTGCTGAATAGAAGTCTGATACATAAACTAAAGGAAAAGACTCCCTATAAATTACTCAAAAGGAAGAAACCTAAAGTTGATTATTTTAGAGTCTTTGGTTGTATTTGCTATATTCATAATAATGACAAGAAATATTTAGCAAAATTTCAAGACAAAGCTGATGAAGGAGTGTTTCTGGGATACTCCATAATCAGCAAGGCTTATATGGTGTATAACAAATCATCTTTAAAAATTAAGGAATCTGTTCACATTTCATTTGATGAATCTAACATGTCTTTCAAGGAGAAGATTTCTTCTACCATAGAACCCTTGCAGGAACATTCTCTAGTTGAAGACTTGAACAAGTTACAGGTTACTCAAGAGGATGAAAGCAGTGAAGATGAAGGAAATGCTCAACATATTGAAGAACAACTTGAAGAGCGAGTTGTTGTACCATAAGAGGAAACAACAACACAGGTTGGTGAACAATCAACACCCCCTGTTGATTTAGTAACATCAAGAGACCATCCAATTTCCCAAATAATTGGAGAAATCTCAGCTGGTGTGCAAACCAGAAATCAGGTCAACCAAAACCTGTTGCACACCTGCTTCCTATCTCAAATTGAACCTCAGTCCATTCAAGATGCAGAACAAGATCCACACTGGATCATTGCAATGCAAGAGGAGTTGCATCAATTTGAGAGGAACAAAGTATGGGAACTAGTGCCAAAGCCTAAGGATCACTCAATTGTTGGAACAAAATGAGTATTCAGAAACAAATTGGATGATCAAGGAGTAATTATAAGGAACAAGGCAAGGCTAGTTGCTCAGGGATACTCTCAAGAAGAAGGAATAGACTACGACCAGACCTTTGCACCAGTTGCAAGACTAGAAACCATCAGAATATTTCTAGCTTATGCAGCACACAAAGGCTTCAAGGTATATCAGATGGATGTCAAAAGTGCATTTCTAAATGGAGACATCAAAAAGGAAGTTTATGTCAGACAACCTCCAGGTTTTATCTCTCCAACTTTTCCTGATTATGTTTTTAGACTGAATAAAGCATTATATGGTCTCAAGCAAGCTCCTAGAGCATGGTATGAGACCCTAGCATGCTTTCTCTTGGAAAATGGTTTTATTAGGGGTAGAGTAGACCAAACTCTTTTCATTAGAACCCATAAGTCCCATACCCTACTAGTACAAATTAATGTAGACGATATTATTTTTGGTTCTACTGACTCCAAATTGTGCAGAAGGTTTTCTAACCTGATGCATTCTAAATTTGAGATGAGAAGCATATGTGAGCTATCCTTCTTCCTAGGATTGCAAGTCAAGCAACATGATGAAGACATCTTTATTTCTCAAACCAAATATGCAAATGAACTGGTTAAGAAATTTGGTATGTCTGAGGCATCTTGTATGAAAACACCCATGCCTACTAATGCTGTATTGGATGCTGATGAACATGGGAAACCTGTTGATCAGACAACATATAGAGCAATGATTGGCTCTTTACTGTATCTTACAGCTAGTAGACCAGATATAATGTTTGCTACATGTATATGTGCTAGGTTCCAAGTAAGCCCTAGAGAGTCACACCTAACATTAGTAAAGAGGATTCTCAGGTATGTTAAAAGTTGTCCAAATCTAGGTCTCTGGTATCCAAAAGATTCAGCATTTGATTTAACTGGATTCTCTGATGCAGATTATGCTGGATGCAGAATTGACAGGAAAAGCACCAGTAGAACTTGTCAGTTCCTTGGTGACAGACTTGTCTCTTGGTTTTGTAAGAAACAAACATCTGTGTCAACTTCAACTGCTGAAGCTGAATATATGGCTGCAGGCAGTTGTTGTTCACAAATCTTGTGGATTCAAAACCAACTCCTAGACTATGGATACAACTTAAAGAAGTCTAAAATCTTTTGTGACAATACTAGTGCTATTTCTATAGCTCAAAATCCAGTCCTCCATAGTAGGACAAAACACATAGAGATTAGGCATCATTTTTTAAGAGATAATGTTGAAAAGAATAAAATTGAACTACAATATATCTCAACTGATTTATAAAGGGGAGATATTTTCACCAAACCCTTGGATGAAAAGAAACACACCTTCTTCCTAAATCAGTAAGGAATGTTAGATGGAGGAAGTCTTAAATAATATCCAAGATTTTGAAAGCTTAAAAATTGACCAAGACTAGGCAAACATCCTGATTTTTCTTAGTGTCTAGAATTTTTCTGATCTCTGAACTGCGCTCGACGATTTACCCCAAGATCGTCGAACAGAGATCTACGATTTCCAAAAATCGTCGAACTGAGTTCAGCGCCTCTCAGATAGTATGAACTATCTCTTCCGGTCAACGATCGTCGAACGGCGCTCGACGATTGTGTTCTCTGAAAGATCGTCGAACGGAGCTCGACGCTCTCCAATATCGTCGAACGGAGATCGACGATGTTGAAGACTCTTCATATTCCTTTAGTAGCCTCGATCGTCGAACTGAGTTCAACGATCTTTCCAATTCTGCGTCGAACCCTAATATAAAACTCTTTTTTCGCCGTCGTTCTCCCTTGCGCTTTCGATTTCTCTGCAAGAATTTTCTTTCCCTCCAAACAGTTCTACACTTGGTCGTTTTGTTTGTTGAATTTTTGCAGGTACCCATGGCTGTGTCAGTTGCTGTTCTTGCTGCTATGAAGTTTGATGCTGGTTTTGACATCGACATGGAATCATTCAGCACAACTGACTAGGTTTTTCAAGATATATTGGGATTATTCAAAGACCAGAACTTGACTGCCATAATGACCACCAGGATCAAGCTGACATCTGATGAAATAAAGGAGTGGGTTTATACTGCCCATAATCAAGATAACTCTACCATTGTTGGGTCTATAGCTGAAACTCAGGTACCCTTGACCCCAACAATTCTATCAGAAGTTTTTGAGTTGAGAAATGGAGAAGATACTGCTAATTTATCTGGAAATGAGTATTCTGAACTGCTTGCCAGAATGGGTCATTCAGAGGGAAACCCTAGCAAGCTCTTCAAAAGGAACCTATCTGTGGAGTACAGAATTATGACAGATGTTGTTGGGAAAGTGCTACTGGCAAAGCACTCTGCCCATGATACAATTTCAAGGTATCAGCTCTGCCTCATGGGAGCTCTTGTAGATAAGAAGAATCTGAATTGGGGAGAGCTTTTCTTTGATCTCATCAAAAAGAAAATCAACAAAAGTTTTGTTAACTTTGGGAGAATCATTGGAGTGTTTCTGCAGCACAGGTGCCCTGCCTTGCTGGTCTCCTCTGAAATTCATATAAATGCCTCCAAGAGACTGTCTTGTGCCCTCTTTGGAAAGTGGGACAGACAAATCAGCAAGCCCAGCAGGCCCTCCTCCAGTACTCCTTCAGGCATAAGGACTCTAAGAGTCACTCCTCCATAGGTCTCTGCCCCTGCAGATGACCTGCCTGCTGTTGTTGCCTCTGCTCCTCCTCCTCCAATTCCATCCCTTCCCATACCATCTACCATTCTAGCTCCATCCACCATCATCATATCCAGCCCATCTCCAACATCCACACCATCTCCAGTACCTAATCTACCACCACCAGAAGAACAATTCCACTCATTATTCTCCTACCCTCCACCAGATGTCACTTCATCACCCTCTCATCCATCCTTCACCCTACTTGATGATTCCTTTATGGATGATTCCCCATCATCTCCTCCTGAGCTACCCTCATCCTCCACCTCCTTTCAAGACCTTCTACACCAAATCATTGACCAACCAACATTTACCCCATCTATCTCCATCCCTCTATCCTCCATATCCACCTTTCCAACACCTCAGCCATCCCTTCCACCATTCACCAGCTCTCCTCTACCAGAACCATTAGCTCCTCCTATATCTTCTACCTCTGCTCCAGTAACCCTTGAGCAAGTAGACCTCCCAGCCCTTGCTGACAGGCTGTATGAGTTGCTTGCCCCCAGGCTCTCTCTGCTGTTGGAGACCTCCTTGGCTCCACTACACCTGTCAGTGGCAGCCCTCTCTGCCAGGCTCTCTTCCCTCTTCCCTCAGGCAGCACTTACAGCAGTGTGCCTTGATCCAGACATGTCTGCATCTAGGCAGGGGGAGATGCCATATGAAGTGAGTCTTCATGCTGCTGCTGTTGCTGCTGCTGCTTCTGTGACTGCTTCTGTGAGCCTGTCTGCTGCTGCTGCTGTCTTTGCTGCTTCTTCAGCTCCTCCTCTTACTGCTGTTGCTGGTGGAGATGCGGGGAGATGCCATATGAAGTGAGTCTTCATGCTGCTGTTGTTGCTGCTGCTGCTTCTGTGACTGCTTCTGTGAGCCTGTCTGCTGCTGTTGCTGTCTTTGCTGCTTCTTCAGCTCCTCCTCTTGCTGCTATTGCTGTGCCTCAAGCACAAGTTCCTCCTGCTGTAGTCCTTGCAATAGACCTCAGGTCTTTGCTATCAGTTTTTGATTCTGCATACTTCAGCTGTCTGCCAGAGGTCAATGCTGTCCAGCCTCCAGAAGATTTATCCAAGGCACTTGTGCCATTTTCTTGCTGTGACCCAAGCATTATCACCTCCTTTGTAAATTCAGTATTTGCTGCTGCTGAAAATGTTGATGCTGCTGCTTCTTCTGAAGAATGTGTTATTGTTGCTTCTGATATTATTGCCTTTACTGCTGCTGAAGTCTCTGCTATTTCTGATGAACCAATTTCCAAGGAAATTCTGATGTCAGAGGCTCCTGAAGTTGAGCCTTCTGCAGTTTCTGATGTTATTCCTCCTGTTGATATTGTTGTTAGTGAATCTGTTGTTACTGCTGTTGTCACCTCTCCAGTATCTGTTGTTGCTGTTGTTTCTGCTTCTACTCCTAGTGCAACACCTTCAATATCTGCTGCTGTCTCTGCTGTTACCATTTCAAAACCTGCTGCTACAACCTCTGCCTCATCTGCTTCTGTACAACTCAAGAAGGATCTAATGAAGAAAATAGATGCTCTCTATGATGACCAGAGTTCTGAAAGTGATGAATTTAGAACAGACTCTGATGACTCTTCTGCTACCATTGCCAGGAAAAGAAAGGCAAGGAGCAAAGCCATGAAGAGGGTACCTCCTGCCAAAGTTAAGGATAACAATGATATTCCATATTACATTCTACATGACTGCCCTATTACTGAGCACTGGATGCAGTACTCCAAGAACCAGCTGAAAGCAATGAAGAAGAAGAGAAAATATGAGAAGGGTTCATCCCAATTCCAGCACTCTCATCCTCCTCCACCACCTCCTCCTGATGCAGGTGCAGGTGGAAGCTCTACAGCTCAACCCCCAGCCAGAAGTCAGGCCCCCTATCAGCCTCATGCTAGATCCTACAATAGGGGAAGCCAATCCAGGGGATCTCAATCCAGGAGAGGAGGATATAAAGGAAATCAAAGAGATATTCAAGTCTATTCCAAAGGGTACTCCAGGCAACACCCATATTCCAGGGAAAGACAAATTTCAACTGATACAACATCTGGTCCTTTCCCTTATAAGCTGAAAGAAACTGTGTCTGCTAGGCCTTCTCAAGATAATCCCTCCAACAGATATGAACCACCTGTACCTTTTGAGGATCCTGAAAACAATCCAGCTCCTTGGACTGCCAGATTAAAAGAACTAGCTGCACTGGATCAGATTAAAAAGGCTAGAGAGCAAGGAATAGATTCTTCCAACATTTCAACTATGTCTGAACAGAGACAGAAAGAGCTAGAGAGATATGCATCAAGTAAATTCTTTGATTCTGACAGATATATGGAATTACATCCTGAAGCTGTAGTTCCCAGGCCTAAAAATCAAACATATTTGGGTACAGCAGATGATACCAGATCAAACAAGGAAACCCTCAATCCTAATAGAGAGATTAAACTTGTTAAGGGCAAGGAGAAGAAATGATATTGTAAGGTGACAATTTCTGTGATTTCTGATTACTATCTAGATGCTATATATCTCTGTGATTCTGCAATGTCTAGCTGTTGTTTTTCTGTTTTACTGATTGTATGTTGTTATTTAAATTTTTCCAAAGTCTGTAAATAGTAATCCTAACCCAAATAGGGGGAGATTGTTAGAACACCCTATTACTAATTTGTGTCAGGATCACTATGTCTCTAGGAACCTTTGCTTGACCTCCTGTATAGCTCAATAGGTCAATTAGAATTGAGTCTAAGGGTTAGAAGTCTAGGTTTGGAAGCTGCCCTGAAGACCAAGATTTTGTGTTTGGAGACTAAGACATATCGTCGAGCTCAGCACGACGATTCGTCGAACTCCGGTCGACGATTGTCTAGCTCAACTTCGACAGATCGTTGAACTCCATTCGACGATCGCTGAGCTCAACTTCATTATATTGTCGAACTCCATTCGACGATCGGTGAGCTCAGGTCGACGATTTTGACTCTGCTTTGGATCTTTATCTCTGAGCTCAGTTCGACGATCTTTGAGCTCAGATCGACGATATTTTTGCTGTATATTTCCAGATCGCTGAGCTCAGCTCGACGATAGCAGAGCTCAGTTCGACGATTTCAGATAACTTCAAGGATGTTTCTAAATTCAAATTCAAATCAATTAAGGAGTTATTCTGCAATTAATTCAGAGATTTCCTAGCCGTTTTCATTCATTTCTGGACCAAGTTTCAAGGGATTTTTCAAGGAATATTTCTGTGGACTTTCCTCCAGAAGAGATTGTGCAATTAAGGATGCAATTAATGCAGGCCAACGACTATACTTGAAAGAGAATGTTATTCTATTCTGTATCAGAGAATAATAGAGAAGAATTTTTGAATCTCACATAGAATACAGATTACAGAGAGATAGACACACAGTTAGACATCATATACTGTCTCAAAGAATTCTCAAGAACACTCATCCAAGGAGATCAATCTGTTGGAACACCCTATTACTAATTTGGGTCAGGATCACTATGTATCTAGGAATCTGTGTTTGACCTTCTGTATAGCTTAATAGGTCAATTAGAATTGAGTCTAAGGGTTAGAAGTCTAGGTTTGGAAGCTGCCCTGAAGACCAAGTTTTTCTGGAGACTAAGTCAAATCGTCGAGCTCAGCACGACGTTTCGTCGAACTCCGATCGACGATCGTCTAGCTCAACTTCGACAGATCGTCGAGCTCCATTCGACGATCGCTGAGCTCAAACCTCATAATATCGTCGAGCTCCACTCGACGATCGCTGAGCTCAACTTCGCAATATCGTCAAACTCCATTCGACGATCGGTGAGCTCAGGTCGACGATTTTTGTTTCTGCACTGGATCCTTATCTCTGAGCTCAGTTCGACGATCTTTGAGCTCAGATCGACGATTATGTTGCTGCTTGGATTTTCCAGTTCGCTGAGCTCAGCTCGACGATAGCAGAGCTCAGTTCGACGATTTCAGTTATCTTTCAGAATTCAAATTTAAATCAGATAGAAGTTATTCTGCATTTAATTCAGAAGATCTGCCAGCCGTTTTCATTTACTTCTGGAGCAAGTTTCAAGGGATTTTTCAAGGAACAATTCAGTGGACTTTCCTTCAGAACAAATTATGCAATTAAGGCTGTAATCAATGTAGACCAACGGCTATCTTTGACAGAGTGATATTCTATTCAGACACAGAGAATAAAAGACAGAATGCTTCTGAATCAAGACAGAGAATAGAAAAAAAAAAAGAGAGATTGACAAGAATAGGACACAACTCAGAATACTGAGACTCTTTGAAAATATTCTGTCAACAAGAATTCAGAAGGACACTCATCAGAGAGATCAAGCTTTCAAAAATTCTTCAGATCTCTTCAGCTCTAAAAGTGTTCAAGGCCAACATCATTTCAAGACCCCAGACACTCAACATTTCAGCTTGCTGAAATCATCTTTTGCTGGAGATCTATCTTTGAAGGCCTATCACCCTCAGCAAAGCTCATCTTCCTGAAGATCAAGGACTCAGGGGGAGCTTTGACATCAATCCACTAAGTCTTCTCAGTTGATTGAGAAAAGAGAAGGCTGCCATCACTCTCTCACCCCCACTCTGTAAAGGGTTTTTCAAACTCCCTTCAAAAGTTTGAATCTGGTTTTTGAGCACCTTGTCAAAAGCTCATTGGTGGCAAGACACCTGATCAAAAAATTTGTTTTGGTTTTTGAGCACCTTATCAAAAGCTCATTGGTGCCCAGGACACCTGATCAACTCATCCTGCAGTGGATTCCTACCTAGGGTGGTAGAAGAGTGGATGTACCCAAGTTTGGGGAACCACTATAACTCCTTGTGTCATCTGGTTTTGCATGTTTTCTTTTTGTTTCTGGCCTAGATTTTCTTGTGCTTAGTTTCTGCATAGCTTGGTTTTGTGATTAGTTTTATTTCTGCTTCCCTGCTTACACTCATTACAATAATTGTTGTAAAGCCTTGCAAAAGTTTTTCTTTGTGTTTTAAAAAGCACCATATACTCTATTCACCCCCCTCTAGAGTATATCTGATCTAGTTTCCCCTTTCAATTGGTATCAAAGCGAGGTTGGTTAAACATACCATATCTGTTTGGTTGTACAGGCTAACACCTGAACCCCAAGATCCCAAACTAGATCCTTCTTTTGTATCTTATTATTAGATTTAGTTTGCACAAATCATGGCCCAAAATAAAGATTATGCTAGCACCAGACCTACAGTGTGCAATCTGTCAAAGTTTGCACTTTGGAAAGCAAGGATTAGACTCTACATGAATTCTATTGACGAAGATATTTTTAATTCTGTTTTGACAGTGTGTCCAAGACCTCCAGAGGGCACAAGCACAAATGCTGTTCCACCTCCATCAGGAACAGATGCTGACATCAAAAAGTGGAAAGTAGCTGATGCCAAGGCAATGAACATTCTAGCTCAGACAATGTCAGATGACATTTTTCAAAAGGTAGCTGAATGTAATTCAGCCAAGGAGATCTGGGACAAGCTCTCAGAAATAGTTTCAGGCTCAGCTGATAAGAGAAAGGACAGAAGATCCCATCTCATCTCCCAATATGAGAACTTCAAGAAGGGAGAAACTGAGTCAGTGGGAGACATGTACAATAGACTGAGTCTAATTGTCAGTGAACTGAGGACATTAGACAAAGAGATCTCACTGACAGAACTTAATGACAAGATCCTAATATGCTTCCCCAGCACTTGGGATTCAAGAATCTGGCCAATTAAAGATGCCAGAAGTCTGAATGAGATCACCACTGAAGCCTTGTTGGGTAAGCTCAAATCTTATGAGCTACTCATCAAGAACAGAGAGGAAGAACAGAAGGCTGCTTCACCAGCCACAAGAAAGGAGAAGACCATAGCATTCAAGGCAACTGAGGATCTGCCTGAAGAAAAAGCCACAGGCAATGATGAACTTCTCAGCTTGTTGGCCAAAAGATTCTATAAGATGGCCAGAAAGGACTTCAGAAGAAGATCATACAAGGAGCAGGACAAGCCAAGGTATGACAAGTCCATTGGCAATAACAAAGACATTATTTGCTTTGGTTGCAGGAAACCAGGGCACATAGTTCCTGACTGTCCAGAGAACAAGAACAAGGACAGAAGGGACAGAAAAGAAAGAAGAAAGGAGAAGGACTCCAAAAGGAATGGAAATAGCAAACCTTCCTCCAGCAAAAATAAGCACACAAGGAAAGGATTTGTTGCTGAATCCTGGAGTGAGACTGAAGAGGAGTCAGAAGCCTCTTCCAGCTCCAGTGATGATGAGGATGATGCAGAGGAAAAGGAGTTCTGCATGATGGCAATCAATGCCTCACAACACAACTCAGAGGAAGAGGAGTCAGAGTCAGACTCAGAGACTCAACCTGAAGAAGATCAGGTAATCAGCTCTTTTGATTTTACTTCAGAAGATTTTCAATCTGAATTTAAAGCACTATGTTTAGACCTGCTAAAGTCTGAGAAAGAGATCATCTCTCTCAGAAATCAATTATCTGAACAAAATGTTTTAAAATCAGAAAACCTCAAACTCTCTCAGGAGTTGGAGAACTATAGGGAACAGATAGCTTCACTGAAGAGTGAGCTCTCTGAGGCCAAGAAGCTTGAAGAATCTCTCAATGGGAGAAGCATCAAGCTGATGGACATCATAAGCACAGTGAACTCAAGATTCAACAGTACACTGGGCTTGGGTGCCTCATCCAGCCAACCTATTGTTCTAACAACTCCTATCAAGTTCATTTCTGACAAGGGAAAGGGAGTTGTAGAGGTTGCCAGGAAAAATTCTGATCTGCCTCAGAAAACTAAAGTCCAGCAAAAATCGTCGAACGGAGATCGACGATCGCCGAATGAAGATCGACGATCGCCGAACGCAGCTCGACGATCTCAGGGAAAATCGTCGAACGCTGGTCGACGATCTCAACCAAAGTCGTCGAACGAAGCTCGACGATCTCATGTACCTGACCTCACCTATAGTCGACCGTCGAACGGAGCTCGACGATCTGACCCAAGATCGTCGAACTCAGCTCCAAAATCGTCGAACAGAGGTCAGAGCTCTGGAAAATTTCTCAAAGGCAAATCAAAATTGAATCCTGAGGGTTCTTCATCCCAAGCCTTCAACCCTTATACTGAATGGATTTTACCTCCAAGGAGATATCATCCTGAAGGATATAAGAGTCAGCCAGGGATGTCTCTCATTTCTAAATTTAGAGGTTATCAACCTAGGCCCAAGGTAAACTGGGTCAAAAACAAGTGAATTATTTTATGTGCAGGTGAAGACCTATCCAACATCTAACCAGCAATGGTATTTGGATAGTGGGTGCTCTAAGCACATGACAGGGAACAAGGACAACCTAAATTCCTTTAGAGCCAAGCTTGGACCCAAAGTTATCTTTGGTGACTCCAACTTTGGACAAACTAAAGGATATGGTGCAGTCCAGATTTGTTCTGTAACCTTCAAGAAGGTAGCATATGTGGAAGGACTGAAGCACAACCTAATCAGCATCAGTCAGCTATGTGATGAAGGCTACCAGGTGACCTTCAGCAAAACCTTATGCAAAATCAAGTCAGAGGACAACACAACTGTGTTGACAGGTAAAAGGAAAGGTAACATCTACCTAGTAGATTTTCTGTCAACTACTATAGATATCTGTTTATTCAATTCAGTTTGTAGACCAAATGTTTTATGGCATAAGAGACTAGGACACCTAAACCTTAGAACTATTGCTAGGCTCTCCAAGGACAACCTTGTTAGAGGACTACCTTCTGGCCCCTACAAGAAGGAAGGACTATGCAAGGCTTGTCAATTAGGCAAGCAAACTAAAAACAGTTTTAAGTCACTTAATAAGAGTGATTCACCTAGGATATTGAATCTGTTACACATGGATCTATTTGGACCCATCACAGTACAAAGCCTAGGAGGGAAATCCTACACTTTAGTGATTGTAGATGACTTCTCTAGATTCACTTGGGTGTTCTTTCTAAGGAAGAAGTCTGATAACTTCAAGTGTCTGACAGAGTTTCTCAAATGTATAAAGATTGAGTTCAATACTCACATTGCCCTGATCAGAAGTGATCATGGGACAGAGTTTGATTCTCTTCTTATGCAAGAGTTCTGTCAGAGTGAAGGGATCAGGCATACTTTCTCAGCTCCTAGAACTCCTCAACAAAATGGGGTAGCTGAAAGGAAAAATAGAACCCTTATTGAATCTGCCACTACATTGTTGTCAGATGCTCATCTACCTCTATCCTTCTGGGCAGAGGCAGTGAACACCTCCAACTATGTGCTGAACAGAAGTCTGATACATAAACTGAAGGGAAAGACTCCCTATGAATTACTCAAAGGGAAGAAACCTAAAATTGACTATTTCAGAATTTTTGGTTGCATTTGCTACATTCATAATAATGACAAGAAATATTTAGCAAAATTTCAAGCCAAAGCTGATGAAGGAGTGTTTCTGGGATACTCCATGATCAGCAAGGCCTATAGGGCCTATAATAAATCATCATTGAAAATTGAGGAATCTGTTCATGTTTCTTTTGATGAAACTAACATGTCTTTCAAGGAGAAGATTTCTTCTACCATAGAACCTTTGCAGGAACACTCTCTAGTTGAAGATATGAACAAGCTACAGGTTGCTCAAGAGGATGAAAGCAGTGAAGATGAAAGCAATGCTCAACATATTGAAGCACAACCTGAAGAGCCAGTTGTTGTACCACAAGAGGAAACAACAACACAGGTTGGTGAACAATCAACACCCCCTGTTGATTTAGTAACATCAAGAGACCATCCAATTTCCCAAATAATTGGAGAACTCTCAGCTGGGGTGCAAACCAGAAATCAGGTCAACCAAAACCTGTTGCACACCTGCTTCCTTTCTCAAATTGAACCTCAGTCCATTCAAGATGCAGAGCAAGATCCACACTGGATCATTGCCATGCAAGAGGAGTTGCATCAATTTGAGAGGAACAAAGTATGGGAACTAGTGCCAAAGCCTAAGAATCATTCCATTGTTGGAACAAAATGGGTATTCAGAAATAAACTGGATGATCAAGGAGTAATAATAAGGAACAAGGCAAGGCTAGTTGCCCAAGGATATTCTCAAGAAGAAGGAATTGACTACGACCAGACCTTTGCACCTGTTGCAAGATTAGAAGCCATCAGGATATTTTTAGCTTATGCAGCTCACAAAGGCTTCAAGGTTTATCAGATGGATGTCAAGAGTGCCTTCTTGAATGGAGACATCAAAGAGGAAGTCTATGTCAGACAACCTCCAGGTCTTATCGCTCCAACTCACCCTGATTATGTTTTTAAACTACATAAAGCATTATATGGTCTCAAGCAAGCTCCTAGAGCATGGTATGAGACCCTAGCATGCTTTCTCTTGGAAAATGGTTTTATAAGAGGTAGAGTAGACCAAACTCTTTTTATTAGAACCCATAAGTCCAATACCCTACTAGTACAAATTTATGTGGACGATATCATTTTTGGTTCTACTGACTCAAAATTGTGCAGAAGGTTTTCTAACCTAATGCATTCTAAATTTGAGATGAGTAGCATGGGTGAGCTATCCTTCTTCTTAGGATTGCAAGTCAAACAACATGCCGAAGACATCTTTATTTCTCAAACCAAATATGCTAATGAGCTGGTTAAGAAATTTGGCATGTCTGAGGCATCTTGTATGAAAACACCCATGCCTACCAATACTGTATTGGATGCTGATGAACATGGGAAACCAGTTGATCAGACAACATATAGAGCAATGATTGGCTCTCTGTTGTATCTTACAGCTAGTAGACCAGATATAATGTTTGCTACATGTATATGTGCTAGGTTCCAAGTTAGCCCTAGAGAGTCACACCTAATATTAGTAAAGAGGATTCTCAGGTATGTTAAAAGTTGTCCAAATCTAGGTCTCTGGTATCCAAAAGATTCAGCATTTGAGTTAACTGGATTCTCTGATGCTGATTATGCTGGATGTAGAATTGACAGGAAAAGCACCAGTGGAACTTGTCAGTTCCTTGGTGATAGACTTGTCTCTTGGTTTTGCAAGAAACAAACATCTGTGTCAACTTCAACTGCTGAAGCTGAATATATGGCTGCAGGCAGTTGTTGTTCACAAATACTGTGGATTCAAAATCAACTCCTAGACTATGGTTACAACTTAGAGAAGTCAAAAATATTTTGTGACAATACAAGTGCTATTTCCATAGCTCAAAATCCAGTCCTCCATAGTAGGACAAAACACATAGAGATTAGGCATCACTTCTTAAGGGACAATGTTGAAAAGAATAAAATTGAACTGCAATATATCCCAACTGATTTACAAAGGGGAGATATTTTCACCAAGCCTTTGGATGAAAAGAAACACACTTTCTTCCTAAATCAGTTAGGAATGTTAGATGGAGGAAGTCTTAAATAATATCCAAGATTTTGAAAGCTAAAAATTGACCAAGACTAGGCAAAAATTCTGATTTTCCTTAGTGTCTAGAATTTTCTGATCTCTGAACTGCGCTCGACGATTTTCCCAAAGATCGTCGAACGGAGTTCGACGATTTCCAGAATCGTCGAACTGAGTTCAGCGCCCCTCAGATAGTATGAACTATCTCTTCCGGTCAACGATCGTCGAACGGCGCTCGATGATTTTGTTCACTGAACGATCGTCGAACGGAGCTCGACGCCTTTCCAGATCGTCGAAAGGAGATCGACGATGTTGGAGTCTCTTCAGATTCCTTTAGAAGCCTCGATCGTCGAACTGAGTTCAACGATCTTTCCATTTCTGCGTCGAACCCTAATATAAAACTCATTTTTTGCCGTCGTTCTCTCTTGCGCTTTCAATTTTTCTGCAAAAATTTTCTTCCCTCCAAACAGTTCTGCGCTTGTTCGGTTTGTTTGTTAAGTTTTTGTAGGTACCATGGCCGTCTCAGTCGCTGTCCTCGCCGCAATGAAATTTGATGCAGGGTTTGACATTGATCTGGACTCCTTCAACACCACTGATCAAATCTTCCAGGACATCCTGAGTTTATTCAAAGATCAGCATCTGTCTGCCCTTATGACCACAAGAATCAAACTTGCCTCAGATGAAATCAAAGAATGGGTGTATACTGCACACAATCTTGACAACAACACCATAGTTGGTTCGATTGCTGGAACACAGGTACCTCTGACCCCAACAGTCTTAACAGAAGTTTTTGGTTTAAGAAATGGTGAAGACACTGCTGAACTATCTGGAGAAGAGTTGTCTGATATACTTGCCAGGATGGGTCATCCTGAGGGAAACCCTAGCAAGTTGTTTAAGAGGAACTTGTCAGTTGAATATAGGTTTCTAGCTGATGTTGTAGGCAAGGTGCTGTTGGCAAAACATTCTGCACATGACACCATCTCCAGACATCAGCTCTGCCTCATGGGAGCTCTGGTAGATAGGAAAAGCTTGAACTGGGGAGAGGTCTTCTTTGACCTGATAAAGAAAAAGATTAACAAAACCTTTGTGAATTTTGGAAGAATTCTGGGAGTTTTCCTTCAGGCAAGGTGCCCTGCTCTGTTGGTCTCCTCTGGAGTGCACATCAATGCCTCCAAGAGACTCACCTGTGCCCTATTTGGGAAATGGGACAGGCAAATTAGCAAGCCCAGCAGGCCCTCTTCAACTGCCCCTTCAGGCACCAGGACTCAAAGAGTCACTCCCCCCCAGGTCTCTGCTCCTGCAGAAGACCTGCCTGCTGCTAGTGCTGCTTCTCCTCCTCCTCCAAGTCCAACCCTACCTATTCCATCCACCACTCCAGCTCCATCCACAATTACAATCTCCAGCCCATCTCCAACCTCAATTCCATCTCCAGCAACCATTTCATCTCCACCAGTAGACCACTTCCACCCATTATTCTCATATCCACCACCAGATGTCACCTCATCCCCATCCATACCATCCTTCATACTTCTGGATGAATCCTACATGGATGATTCCCCCTCCTCTCCTCCAGAATTACCATCCTCTTCAACATCTTTCCAAGCACTTCTCCACCACATCATTGACCAACCCACTTTCACTCCATCCATATCCATCCCTTTGTCCTCCATCTCCACAATCCCCTCTCCTGAGCCATTCATTCCACCATTCAGCCCTCCACCTCCAGCTTCTTCAGCCATCCCTGTACCCTCTACCTCTGCTCCTCTTCTTGAGCAAGTAGATCTCTCAGCCCTTGCTGACAAGCTGTATGAGCTCATTGCCCCCAGGCTCTCCCTCCTCTTGGAGACCTCTTTGGCTCCTCTACACTTGTTAGTGGCAGCCCTCTCTGCCAGGCTTTCTTCTCTCCTTCCTCAAGCAGCCCCACCAGCAGTTTGCCTTGATACAGAGGTATCTGCATCCAGGCAGGGGGAGATGCCCTATGAATCCAGCCTTCATGCTGCTGCTGCTGCTGCTGCTCCTGTGTCTGCTGCCTCTTCTGCTCCAGTTGCTGCTGCTACTCCAGTCTTAGCAATAGACCTAAGGTCTTTGCTATCTGCATTTGATACTGCATATTACAGCTACCTTCCAGAAGCTATTGCTGTCCAGCCCTCAGAAGATCTGTCTAAGGCAATGGTGCCCTTCTCTGGCTGTGACCCCAACATTCTTTCATCCTTTGTACTCTCAGTGATGACTGCTGCTGCTGCTGATAAAGAAAAGGCTGAATCTGCTTCTGAAATTGTTCTTGCTGCTGCTGAAGAAAATGTTCCAACTGCTGCTGAAAATCAAATTGTTTCTGATGAGCCCATTTCCCAGGATTCTCTGATGACAGAGGCTGTTGTTTTTGAGCCTGCTGTAGATGTTGTTGTTGTTTCTGAACCTGCTGCTGCCATAATTCCTGAAATAACCAGTGTTGCTTCTACTGCTTCTCCTGTATCTGTTGTTATATCTACTGCTGTATCTGTTTCTGTTGCTCCTGCATCTGCCCCATCTGCTGCTGTTCAACTGAAAGATGATTTGATGAAAAGGATTGATGCTTTATATGATGCTCAAAGCTCTGAATCTGATGACTACAACACTGCTTCTGATGATTCTTCTGCCACCATTGCAAGGAAAAGGAAGGCAAGAAGTAAGACAACGAAGAGGGTTCCACCTGCCAAAGTTAGAGATGATAATGATGTTCCTTACTATATTCTGCACAACTGCCCAATTACTGAGCATTGGATGCAGTTCTCTAAGAATCAGCTAAAGGCTATGAAGAAGAAAAGGAAGTATGAGAAAGGTTCCACCCAGTCCAAGCACCCTCATCCTCCTCCACCACCTCCACCTGATGCAGGTGCAGGTGGCAGCTCTGCAAGTTCAGGCCCAGCTAGAAGCCAGGCTCCCTACCAACCCCATGCTAGAACATATCAAAGGGAAAGCCAGTCTAGGGGCTCTTACTCTAGAAGGGGAGGATATAGGGGAAATCAAAGAGAGACTCAAGTATATTCTAAAGGGCATTCCAGGCAGCACCCTTATTCCAGGGGAGGACATGTTCCTTCTGGTACATCTTCTGGTCCATTCCCCTACAAGCTCAAAGAAATTGTGACTGCCAGGACTCCTCAAGATACTTCTTCCAACAGGTATGAGCCACCTGTTCCATTTGAGGACCCTGAGAAGAATCCTGTTGCTTGGACTGCTAGAATGAAAGAGTTGGCTGCATTAGATCAAATAAAGAAAGCCAGAGAGCAAGGCCTAGACACCTCCAATATTTCTACCATGTCAGAACAAAGACAAAAGGAATTAGATAGATATGCTTCCAGCAAAGTTTTTGATGCAGAAAGATATATGGAATTGCATCCTGCTGCTGTGGTTCCCAGGGCTACTAAGCAAATTTATTTGGGTGCAGCAGATGACACCAGATGAAGCTTTAAATCCTAACAGAGAAATCAAAATGGTAAAAGGCAAAGAGAAAGAGTAACTCTGTAAGGTGACAATTCTTGGTTTTTCTGACTGCTGTCTGGATATCATGTTATGTATATATATCTGTGATGTTTCTGCAATGTCTGTATATTGCTTTCATGTTTTTCTGATTGTATGATGTTATTTGATTTTTCCAAAGTCTGTAAATAGTAATCCTAACCCAAATAGGGGGAGATTGTTGGAACACCCTATTACTAATTTGGGTCAGGATCACTATGTCTCTAGGAATCTGTGTTTGACCTTCTGTATAGCTTAATAGGTCAATTAGAATTGAGTCTAAGGGTTAGAAGTCTAGGTTTGGAAGCTGCCCTGAAGACCAAGTTTTTCTGGAGACTAAGTCAAATCGTCGAGCTCAGCACGACATTTCGTCGAACTCCGGTCGACGATCGTCTAGCTCAACTTCGACAGATCGTCGAGCTCCATTCGACGATCGCTGAGCTCAAACCTCATAATATCGTCGAGCTCCACTCGACGATCGCTGAGCTCAACTTCGCAATATCGTCAAACTCCATTCGACGATCGGTGAGCTCAGGTCGACGATTTTTGTTTCTGCACTGGATCCTTATCTCTGAGCTCAGTTCGACGATCTTTGAGCTCAGATCGACGATTATGTTGCTGCTTGGATTTTCCAGTTCGCTGAGCTCAGCTCGACGATAGCAGAGCTCAGTTCGACGATTTCAGTTATCTTTCAGAATTCAAATTTAAATCAGATAGAAGTTATTCTGCATTTAATTCAGAAGATCTGCCAGCCGTTTTCATTTACTTCTGGAGCAAGTTTCAAGGGATTTTTCAAGGAACAATTCAGTGGACTTTCCTTCAGAACAAATTATGCAATTAAGGCTGTAATCAATGTAGACCAACGACTATCTTTGACAGAGTGATATTCTATTCAGACAGAGAATAAAAGACAGAATGTTTTTTGAATCAAGAAAGAGAATAGAAAAAAAAAAGAGAGATTGACAAGAATAGGACACAACTCAGAATACTGAGACTCTTTGAAAATATTCTGTCAACAAGAATTCAGAAGGACACTCATCAGAGAGATCAAGCTTTCAAAAATTCTTCAGATCTCTTCAGCTCTAAAAGTGTTCAAGGCCAACATCATTTCAAGACCCCAGACACTCAACATTTCAGCTTGCTGAAATCATCTTTTGCTGGAGATCTATCTTTGAAGGCCTATCACCCACAGCAAAGCTCATCTTCCTGAAGATCAAGGACTCAGGGGGAGCTTTGACATCAATCCACTAAGTCTTCTCAGTTGATTGAGAAAAGAGAAGGCTGCCATCACTCTCTCACCCCCACTCTGTAAAGGGTTTTTCAAACTCCCTTCAAAAGTTTGAATCTGGTTTTTGAGCACCTTGTCAAAAGCTCATTGGTGGCAAGACACCTGATCAAAAAATCTGTTTTGGTTTTTGAGCACCTTATCAAAAGCTCATTGGTGCCCAGGACACCTGATCAACTCATCCTGCAGTGGATTCCTACCTAGGGTGGTAGAAGAGTGGATGTACCCAAGTTTGGGGAACCACTATAACTCCTTGTGTCATCTGGTTTTGCATGTTTTCTTTTTGTTTCTGGCCTAGATTTTCTTGTGCTTAGTTTCTGCATAGCTTGGTTTTGTGATTAGTTTTATTTCTGCTTCCCTGCTTACACTCATTACAACAATTGTTGTAAAGCCTTGCAAAAGTTTTTCTTTGTGTTTTAAAAAGCACCATATACTCTATTCACCCCCCTCTAGAGTATATCTGATCTAGTTTCCCCTTTCACAATCTTTTCAGAAATCTTCAGATCTCCTTAGTTTCAAAGTGTTCAAGGCCAACATATTTCCAGACTCCAGACATTCAACATTTTAGTCATTGCTGAAATCATCTATTGCTGGAGTTCAATCTTTGAAGGCCTATCACACTCAGCAAAGCTTTTCTTCCTGAAGATCTCAAGGATTCAGGGGGAGCTTTGACATCAACAATCCACATAGTCCTCTCAGTTGTTTGAGAAAGAGAAGACTTCCATCACTCTCTCACCCCCTCTATGTAAAGGGTTTCTCAAACTCCCTTCAAAAGTTTGAGCTTGGTTTTTGAGCACCTTGTCAAAAGCTCATTGGTGGCAAGACACCTGATCAAAAAATCTGCTTTGGTTTTTGAGCACCTTATCAAAAGCTCATTGGTGCCCAGGACACCTGATCAACTCATCCTGCAGTGGATTCCTACCTAGGGTGGTAGAAGAGTGGATGTACCCAAGTTTAGGGGAACTACTATATTTCCTTGTGTCTTCTGGTTTTGCTTATTTTTATTTTTGTTTCTGGCCTTGATTTTTCTGTGCTTAGCTTTTGTTTAACTTAGTGCTGTGATTAGATTTATTATTGCTTCCCTGCTCACTCTTATTACAACAGTTGTTGTAAAAAGTTTCAAAGCACCATATACTCTATTCACCCCCCTCTAGAGTATATCAGATCTAGCTGTACTTTCATGGTGTGTCGTCGTTCTCCCTCTCGCTGAGGTATACCTCTTCTCTTGCTTTGCAATTTTAGGTTTTTTCCTATGTTCTTCCTCTCACTACAATGTCAACTGATGAGGAAGAGGATAACAGGCGGTGCTTTGCAAGCTTGAGATGTGTATATTGGATTTTTAAGATATTTGTTTTTTTTATGTTGATTTCAAATGTTGATTTCTGACATGTTGATTTCTGAGATGTGGATTACTAATGTTAGTTTACAATGATGTTTCACTTGGTAATTATGCACTTGTGAGAGGGAGAATGAATGTTGGTTTACAATATCATAATGTGTGTTTGGATTGCAAACAAAATTTTGATGTTTATTTCTTGTTTGCGTTATGTTTATGTGTGTGTTTGTTTTTTTTGTGAATGTGTATGAGTGTGGATGTGTGTGTGTTGTGTGTATGTTATTTGGTTGGTGATTGTCCATATGTGTGGATGTGTGTGTGAGTGTGTGTTTGTGTTATTTTTATGTGTGGATGGTGTATGTGTGTGTGTTTATGTTTATGTGTGTGTTTGTTTTTTTTGTGAATGTGTATGAGTGTGGATGTGTGTGTGTTCTGTGTTTGTTTTTTGGTTGGTGATTGTGCGTATGTGTGGATGTGTGTGTGAGTGTGTGTTTGTCTATGTGTGTGTTTTTTTTTTTTTTGTGAATGTGTATGAGTGTGGATGTGTGTGTGTTGTGTGTTTGTTTTTTGGTTGGTGATTGTGCGTATGTGTGGATGTGTGTGTGAGTGTGTGTTTGTCTATGTGTGTGTTTGTTTTTTTGTGAATGTGTATGAGTGTGGATGTGTGTGTGTTGTGTGTTTGTTTTTTGGTTGGTGATTGTGCGTATGTGTGGATGTGTGTGTGAGTGTGTGTTTGTCTATGTGTGTGTTTGTTTTTTTTGTGAATGTGTATGAGTGTGGATGTGTGTGTGTTGTGTGTTTGTTTTTTATACCTATTTGTACATGGTGAATTATTACGCTTGATGTTTTGTGTACGTGTGTATTATTAGTAATTCTCATTTTAATTTTATTAATTTATAGCATAATGGTAAAATCAAAGGAAGGAGAAATCGTAGCGAGTTGGGAGTCAGGTGAAGTGACGTTATTTTGTGATCTCTGCATAAAAGAGATTGGTTTGGGGAATCGTCCAACCACCCACTTCAGCAAAGAAGGGTGGAAAAATCTGATTACGGGGTTTAAAGAACGCACATGACAAAGCTACGATCGAATGCAAATGAAAAATAAATGGGATCATTTGAAGAAGGATTGGAAGTTATGGAAGGAACTGAAACATGGTGAGACTGGTTTAGGCTGGGATTTAGAGAAGAGAACTATTGCTGCCTCAGAGGAATGGTGGGCAGAGAAGATTAAGTTCCGAACAAATTCAAGTTTCATTTCATTAAATTAGTTCATATTTTTCCATATTTTAACATTGATACATTGATTACAACAGGTTGTTCCAGCAGCGAAAAAATTTCGGTGTGGAGGTATTGCACCGGAGTTGGAGGAGAAATTGAATACTATGTTCAGTTAGGTAGTCGCAACTGGAGAAGACTCTTGGGCTCCTTCAATTGGGAGTTTGCCACCTGATATGGGGAGGATCCAGTTGGAAGACGATGATGTGGCATATAACATGGAAAACAATCAAGGTGGACCTAAAGAATACGGGGGAGCTACAACACCTCCTGGGAATGTGTCCTCCTCGGCGAGTAAAAAAAGGAAGATATGGAGAAACAAAGGAATGACATTTTCTTTGATGTCAGATTTACATCAATCCACTCTAGCATTGAAGCCTCCACCAGTTGTCACGGTCAAAGAGGTTGTGGAGTTGATTTCCAGCAGCCCAGAGCTACGGGCAAACCTGGATCTATATTACTTTGCTCTCGAGCACATCAGGGACAAGACCACTATGGAGATCTTCATGAGTATCCTAGAAGATATGAGGGTTTGGTGGATTATGAAGGCGTACGAGAAGAGGGCTAAGTGATACGAGCTTACCTTGATCGAAATCTCCTTTTATGTTTTGCATGTAAAACACTATAATGTTTATGTTTACTTTTTAATGTCATCCTTCATTTTTGAGTACTACTAGATCTAAAACTGTAATAGATTTTTTGTTATCATCTTCACATATATAATAAGTGTTCTATTATGCTTTGAATGCAGATACTAGAAATGGAAGAGCATGACTCCTCCCCTGAAGATTCTGGGGATTCAACCAGTCTTTCGCCAGAGCGGAGACAATATATAGAATATTACAGTGTAGTTATGTCATCGATCGAGAGGATGAATTATCATGTTCGAGATACACGTCCATGCACGACATCTACCCAAACTGGTTCGAAATGGATCAAATAGTTAATAGAAGGACATCCAGATAGAATACATGACGCATTTAGTATGTCTAAACGCATTTTCGTAGATTTACTCCATAAACTAGAAGCAGATGCTGAACTTCAAGGATCACAGCGGACGTCTTCAAGAGAAATCCTAGGGATTACATTGTATATCTTAGCACAAGGAGGTTCCATTAGATTGGCGAAAGAACGATTCCAGCACTCGACCGAAACAATAAGCAGATATTTTTCGAAAGGGCTTAGATCTCTTTTGTTACTCTCAGTTGATGCTATAAAGCCTATTGACTGTCAATTCAGAGAGATTCCGGGTGAGATAAGGTATGATCCTCGTTACATGCCATTTTTCAAGGATTGCGTTGGTGCCATTGACAGTACACATATTGATGCGAGGATACCCGTAGAAGATCAAGTACGATACATAGGACGTCATGGCACGACGAACCAAAATGTAATGGCAGTCTGTGATTTTAACCTGTGCTTTACATTTGCCCTCGTTGGATGGGAAGGATCTGCTCATGATAGTCACATCTTTGCACGGGCATTGACCGACGATAGATTGCACTTTCCGCATCCCCCACAAGGTATACTAATCAATATGTTTACATTCATTCAAATTGTTTGTATTTCATAATGTTTACCTGCTTAACAAACCAAATAAATGCAGGTAAAAATTATTTAGTGGATGCTGGTTACCCGTTAAAGATGGGTTATCTGAAGCCGTATCCAGAAACAAGATATCACTTGGCTGACTTTGCCCGTGGGAGTCGGCCTGTACAAGGAAGGCAAGAACATTTCAATAAGGCGCATTCATCTCTTCGCAGTGTGATCGAGCGAACGTTTGGAGTGTGGAAAAAGAAGTGGCACTTTTTGAGCAAAATGCCACAGTACAACTTCAAGAAACAACGTTCCATTGTGCTAGCGACAATGACCTTACATAACTTCATTCGGAGACATCCTTCTCGCTGGGACCCTGAGTTTAATGCTTGTGATGCTGATGATTCTTCTTTCGTTCCCTCAAAGGCTGAGGAACCTGCGGCAGAGGATGAAATTGAAAGCGATATGTGTGATGCTGCTGGAGAAGAACATATGTCTACAATACGAGATAACATTGCCGAAGAGATATACAGCTCGCGCAGGTAAAAATTCGATCCAACGCTTACTAAAAATTTAAAGGGTTAAAAATATCAAAAGTTTGATTCATATCAATTTATTTTCGAACAGGTGATCGAAAGGATTGGAAAAAGGAGTCGCTGGATGTTGCAAGACCTTTTTTTCTATTTGCTACAACTATGTAAAAGACACCTGTTCTCAGTTATTTTTAAATATTTATGTATTTTCGTTTTTTAAAAAACAGCTTCCAAAAGCTGTTTCTCCAAACAGCTAAAAAAACGAAAATCGCTCTTCAAAGCGCACTTCTGCGCATAACACCCAAACACTCTGCAACTTTTCAAAACTGCTTCCCATAAATCTATTTCAAAACAGCTCTATACAGACAGCAACTTTTCAATCCGCCAGAGCTGCCCCAAACAGAGCCAAAAAAAACTAAACGCGGGGGGGGGGGGGGGGGGGGGGGGAGCGGCTTCCGCAAAATAGCTCTAGGAGCGGGTTTTTGAAAAGCGATTTCTGTGAGGAGCTGTCCCAAACAGCAACAATAACAGCTCTGGCGGCTGGAAAAGAACTTTTCCAACCGCCAGAGCTGTCCCAAACAGACCCTTAAATAAATTTCTCTCCCATTTTATTTTCGTGCTTCTTCGCTTTTAGTATTTTGACGAAATGCTCATGTCTCTTCCGCGAGAAGACCTAGCCGGTTCCTCTCTTGTCGGAAAATCAATCTCTCCTTCTCCCATCTGACATTAATCTTATCTCAGCCTTAATAGTTGCCACCAAGGGTCGGCCCATATATGGACGAGCGTGGGCCATCCACACTGACTTTTAAAACAGTATATTTTGATAAATAAAATGGAGTTTTTGTCAGGGTAAACTTGTTTCTTATCACATATAATTTATTCTTGTTGCGGTCAACTCAACCTTCCTGATAAACCAGACTAAATTGCACTGTCTTAGTCCGGGAGCGTTCGAGCGCACAAATAGTCAGAAAATAGAAAACTGTCAACACAATTTTTTATCGTGAAAAATCCTGGAAAGAGGTGAAAAATCATGTGGACAGATATGTGTCGGTCAAAGCTCCACTATTTGTTGGTTGTTACACAACTTTCTTGAAGAACTCGAGGGTGACAGACCGGCTCTTGTTACAATTGTTGAGAGTGGGAGAGGATAAGTACTAGGCTCGGAGGGTGATAAACCAAATCTCGCGGAGCTAATTCCTTATTTTGCAATAATGGGGAGCTCCACACTCTAAATGCTTTAGAGTCTTTAACGGTTGCTTGGAGGTGGGAGTAGCATGTTGCATTGGTTATGATGTCCGGGGCTTGAAAGCTCAAGTGGCGCACTCTGTGTAACTTATCCTCTGTGGTTCATTTCCTATTGTGTTTGGAGGAGAAGTCTGGTGCAGTTATCTTGTCGGTGGTAGAAGTGCTTGTTCTTGAGCGCGCGGGGTGCATGCTGGGGGAGAGTGCACAGAGCGCTTGCTAGGAGAGCACGTGGGGTGCTTGCTGGGAAGAGAGCACAGAGCGCTTGCTGGAGGAGAGTACGATGGGCGCTTGTTGGATGAGAGCGCGCTTGTTGGAGGAGAGCGCATGGAGCACTTGCTGGCGGAGAGCGCATTGAGTGCCTGCTGGCGGAGAGTGCGTGGAGCACTGGCTGGCAGAGAGCGCGCGGAGCTCCTGCTTGTGGAGAGCGTGCAGAGCGCCTACTAGCGGAGAGCGCGCAGAGCACATGCTGGCGGAGAGCGCGCGGAGCGCCTACTGGCCGAGAGCGCGCGAAGCGCCTGCTGGCGGAGAGCGCGTGGAGCGCCTGCTGGAGGAGAGCGCGCGGAGCGCCTGCTGGCGAAGAGCGTACGGAGCGCCGGCTGGCGGAGAGCGCGCAGAGCGTAGGCTGGTAGAGAGTGCGCGGAGCCCCTGCTGGCGGAGTGCGCGCAGAGCCCCTGCTGGCGGAGAGTGCGCAGAGCCCCTGCTGGCGGAGAGTGCGCGGAGCGCCTGCTGGCGGAGAGCGCGTGGATCGCCTGCTTGCGGAGAGCGTGCGGAGCGCCTGCTGGTGGAGAGCGAGCGGAGCGCCTACTGGCAGAGAGCGCACGGAGCGCTGGCTGGCGGAGACTGCGCGGAGCCCTTGCTGGCTAAGAGCACTATCAAAACTAGCATTTTCTCGACATAAGATATTATATCATAGTAAGAAAAATACCTACTGTGATGTCACGTCGTGCAGGGGATAACTATAGACGCTCAGGCAAGAACCTACTCCTAACATTTATTATGAAAAGTTTATCTTAAAGAAAACATGTTTTAGTTAAGTTTGACGGTCGTATCCCTCGGCTCGGTGGATCAACTAGTCCACGGATGAAAGTATAATTATACGCTGCGGAAAAATACCTCATTTACATCTATTAATACCCTACATGAGCATGAACAACCGCATAGGACAACTCATGATATGCATACCTCTAGATTTAGTATAAGTGGGAAAAGAGCTTTTATGTTCATTAAAATATTGTGTCGTTTGATTTAAAAAGATGTCATGAGCATGAGATAAGTATAATGATCCTTTTATAACTTGAAAATAACTGGCATGCAATCTTATCATAAATCTTTCCCAGAGAGCAAGTAAAACCAACAAATCATCTAGAAAATGGCTTAGCAGCTTGAAAGATATGATATAGTACTGATACCAATAGAAAGATAAGGGGATAGATCTGATTACTCTAGAGTGGGATGGGGTGAATAGAATAATTTAAAACTTTTGGATGTTTTAGAAATTTATTAGAGTAATAAAATAGGTGATAGTTATAGTAATATAAAAGGAAAAGCAACCTAAGTAAAACTATACTATCACAGCACAACAAGAACAAAAAGAAAATAAGCAACCAAACAACACAAAAATTTTATAGTCGTTCCCCAAACTGGGTACATCCACTCTTCTACCACCCTGATAGGAATCCACTATCAAGTTTTTGATCAGGTGACTGCCACCACAAGATCTATTTACATAGAGATCTCGCAATCCTTTAGGCTTTTGATCAGGTGCCCAAAAACCAAGAATAAACTTTTGAAGGGAGTTAATAAACCCTTTTATAGGAGGTTGAGAGAGAGTTGATGTTGTCTTCTCTTTTCTCTATATAACAGAGAAGACTAGTGGATTGCTGTTGTCAAAGCTCCGTCTGAAATAAGAATGATTTAAAAAGCCTAGAGCCTTGCTCATGGTGTAGGTCTTCAGCCTTGTCTTGAAGTGATCCAGGAATTTCTGACTGATTCAGAGTTATTGTTCTTGAGAATTCCTGGAGTAGAAGTTGAAGAAAACTCTTGATGTTTGATTGTTTTTCATCTTCAGTCTTCAAAAAGTATAAGGGGAAAACAAAATGTTTTCTGCACAGGGAGAGAGTTCTGTCTTTTCTCTGTATGCTCTATCTGTTCTCTTCTTTGTGTGTTTTGTCTCTGAAAAGAGAAAATCTCTTTTATATTCTACTGTCTAAATTCTCCTTTGAAATTTTGAATTTCAAGCATTAATTGCTGATTGATCTGGAGAATGAAACGGTTAGAATATTCATTAAAGAGTTTCCCCAACTGTCCCATTAAAATAAGCAAGTAATTAACCCTAATGATGATCATAATTAATGCTGTCAATAACTGCTATATTTAGGAGAATATAAGCATTAATTACTCAGAGAATTACTGCTAAATAATATAAGAAATAAGGACAGAATAAGGAAAACTAGTAAGTCTGGCTTGGGACAGAATTCGTCAAGCTCTAAACAGAATTCGTCGACCGGAGTTCCAAGTTCGTCGAGCTGATAATTCCTGTTCGTAGACCAGATCTCAGCGAACTGCATTCTGGAAATAACTAGCCAATTCTGCGCTCTAAGTTCGTCGAGCTAAGAATCTGTCTTCGTCGAGCAGAGTTCAGATAAACTAAACTAGAAAGAATATGTTGAAGTTAAACTCCAGAATTCATCGAGTAGAGAATCTGTCTGAGTGAAGGGATCGTCGACCTAAGCTCGAATATCGTCGAGCTCAACTCAGAGAATTAACTCTGAGTTCGTCGATCTGCGATCGACGATCATCAAGCTGAGTTCGAAGAATTTCAAACTGATAATTTTGAACTCTGAATTCTTCTAAGTCTGAGTCTACTGAAGTCTTCTGCTGGCTGGTCCATGAAGGTTGAACCTAATGACTTAGCCTAAACTCTAGGACTCACAGACTTGACCCTGGCTATATGTGGGTCAAAACTCATCCTAATTAGTGAACCTAGCCCAAATCCAAACTAGGAATCCAACAATCTCTCCCTATTTGAGTGAGGTCACTAATACAAACAAAAGAAAATAATCACAAAGCAGAATAAAATATATCTGACAGAAAATTAAAATATCAAGCAGATATGTACATAAGTGCTTCATGATTAATAAAAAGAGTTCAGAAAATGAAAACTAAACATAACAGTAATTTGTTCTTCTTTGGCTTCTCCTTATCAGCTTTGTTAGATTTTACAGAATGTTGTCTGAATATAATTTCTCTGTTTGGATTTGCAGCTTCTCTTTTAGACATAGTCATGTCTGATGCTCCAATGACATTGACAGAAGTTGCTCTTGGAACTACAGCCTCTGGATGCAGATTTATATAATCATCTACATTGAAAATTTGTTAGCTTTGTCATATCTTTTTAATTCTTCTCTCCTGTAAGAAGACATTGTAGTATACTGAGATGGATCTTTGCCTTCAACTTTAGCTTTGTTTATCATAGAGAGTACAACCAGTTCTTGAAATCTAGCCATCTTTGAAGTATTTTCTTGTTCAGGATCAACAAAAGGAACTGGCGGAGAGTAAGGTCTTTTAGGAGATGCTTTGTCAGGATGATCATCTTCAGATACTTTCTGTTGCATGTCTTGCTTCTGATATTGCTGTTGATGCCTGCTACTGCTTGAAGAGTGTTTCTGCTGACTGTTTCCTTGGAAATGAGATCTTGAAGATCTGCCTTGTTGCCTTTGGTATGTTTGAATGTGTTAGGTAGATCTCTGAGATACATTCCCTGAAGCACCTGCTGCTGGAGGAGGAGGAGGACCTCTCTAATTCCTTTGAGAAGGAGGAGGAGGAGGAGAGTACCTTCTGCTCTTCTTCCTTGTTTTTTGCTCGTTCTTTGATAGCCACATCCATGAAGGCATCCCTGGATAATGAGTAATGTTTTGCAACACGTAGTAGGGAGTGTCTGCATTGGGATTGGGCTTAAGAACAGTCTGAAGAACAACTTTTCTTTTCTTATCAATCTTCTTCTTAGCTTTTGGATCATCAGATTCATCAGAATCTTCATCATCAAAGTCATCATCAGAGGATCCTGGAGGGTTATAATACAAAGCATCTATTGCCTTCAAGGCTTCCTTGGAGATTTGCTTCTCAGTATGAGGAAGCACTTGAGATTCTGAAACCTCTGGTGGAGCAACACTTTTAGAAATAGTTTTATTCTCTTCTGTTATATCTGCAAGAATAATATCGTCCAGGTCTGATAAAGGACTATCATCCATTTTATAAGTAGGAGGGGAAAAAGCTTTGGGAGGGGAGATAGCCTTGGGGGCTAATACTGTGAGAGGTTACTCAATGTCTGCAAAACTTGCCTTTAGTTGCTTAACAACTTCAGGACTTATTGGAGCAGTATAAGGTACAATAGCTCTGGATTGTTGTACATTAAAACTAGGTAGAATATTGTTGTAAACAAAATGAAAGAATCTAGTAAAGAATCTAGATTAACTGTGGGATTTATAATGTAATCACCAACAGTAGTCATAGTCTCTGGAATTTCTGTATCTGTACAAACCATTTCAGTATCAATTATTGCTGCTGTAACTGATGTAACTGTTGGAACTGCTGCTGCTGGAGCTGCTTCTTCATCGAGCATCTCCCCTTGTTGAAGCCAAAATTGACCTCAACGGGAGTTCAAAAACAGGGGTGCAGCCAACACCTACTTCTCTCGAGCCCCGACCCTCGACTAGTTGCAAAGGACCTAAGACTGACCCAAAGCCTCAGCAGGGTGGTCCCACCTCACACCCGGAAGATCTCTGAGAGCTTCCCCTCCAAAGCCAAAAGCTGGGCTAGGAGCTCCTCAGAAAGTACTAGAGATTTGGAGGATAATGAGAGCTTGCTTTCTAAGGAGCCCTTATGGGTCTATTTATAGTTTTCTGAGTTGGATCTGCAAATAACCATACTGGGTTGACCTAAAAATACCAGAATACCCCTGATTGGGTCTGCCAACAGCCAAACTACGCTGTTTTGAGGAGTTATACGCAGACCACTAAGGGCAAAAGGGTAAAATTACCCGGGGTAGAAGAGTAAAAATACCCTTGGGCATAAAAATGTCAAAAATGGCCTTTCTGTATGGCGAGTGGGGGAGAAACTATCGGCGAGACGAACCTTCCTCCTGTCTCGCCTACTTTAGACATTGTGAGTCCTTCTCGCGGCCAAAGGCCTTCTCGCACCCTTATGAGGGGCGTCTCGCCCACTGTAGGGACCTCTTATCTTGCCAACTACGAGTGGACCACATGGTACCACTCGCCAAACAATTCCACTCGCCCTGCCTCGTCTATCTCGCGCTTTGAGGACCTCTTGCGAGCCCGAGGTTGTACACAATCCTCGCTCTTTTCGAGATTATTCTAAGATCGGAAAGAACATCCAACCGAGGCTCGCTATTAATACATATTTATTGACGTATTTATGAGAGAATCTTCTGGGTCCCCCCATCAAAACCTATAAATATGGGATTCCTATCTCGAATGGAGGTTGCCCCTTTGCATATCTCCTCCCTCCTTGCAGCACTGTTCATCATGTCTCACAGTCAGAGCTTTTGCAAGCGCCTTGCCAAAGTGCGCCGACAGAACAAGGTCGTTGTGGCTGCTTATACCTCAACCCTAGTTCGCCCCCTTCCTTCTATTCCATTCCCTCCCTCTCGCCTGAAGGGGGTAAAAACTGGTGGCCCCTCTTCCTCTATCGAGGGGCCTTCTCGCATGGTGCTGGAGACCTACCCCACTCCTCCTCCTGCATCTCCAAATGAGAAAGGGATGATCTCTCGCTTCTATCCTTATTACTCCTTCAATATTTGTATCTGCTTTCTTAAAGGTTTCTCTACAGGGAGCTCCCGCGGCTATACATCTACCAGAAAGCCTGTGAGATGACTCTGCCAGCCACCGCGAAGATTCTGACTCGCAGTTACCTTCCACTCCTCTATCTACTCCTCCCTGCGAGAGGAGAGACGATCCCTCCCAGGCCGCCGGGACATCCCGTTCCCCTGGTAAGTAATCCATCCTCTCGCTTCTCTGTCCCACTCGCTACTCCCACACACTCCTGCGGGAGCCGCTCTCACCCTGCTCCTTTACCTATTCCGCAGGCGCCCTGACCGACTCGCCTGCTGAGGAGCACCCTGGGCAATCTGTCGTCCCGCCTCTACCTCCTCTTGACGGGATTGAAGATTTTCTTGGCGACCCTGCGAACCCGGTGGAAATGAGGCGCAAGACTGCCGAGCTGTTTAAGAAGCACGAGCGCATTATCCACTCGCTGGCGCTGGATAAGCAGGTGGCGGATTGACGTATCGAATGGATGGAGAACGAATGTGCTCGTCTATCCTCCGAGGCTAATGTTGAGTTAGATGTTGATGGCACCAACCCTGACGCCATCATCAATGAGACTGATATGTAGCTCTGTCTTGCGCGCCGTGAGCTTGAGTCCGTTCGCGCCTTCCACTCGCGCAGTAGACCTCCCTGCGCAGGAGCTCACGGTGGCCGCTGGCAATGGCACCCGTACTGAAGGTCGTCTGTCTCGCCCCTTCTCTTCTATTTTCTCTGAATGATGTAATAATCAAATAATGTTGTGTGTTGCTTGCTGTCTCGCTGGTATTGTCAGAACTTGATATCCGCTGATTGCGGGATGGTATAATATATATTTTTTATTGCTGGTTTAAATACTCTTTAATTTCTTTTAATCACTGTATCATGATTGTGACTGACCACGCTAATCGAGGTTTTTTAGGAGAGAGAGTGTAAAACGCCGGCCGACCCTCCCTCTCCCTCTATACCTTTTCCCGTGTATTAATCATTTCACTATATTTGCTATAAATATCCTGGCCCTGGATAAGATGGATATCCGCGTCTATTACTCTTGCTGTCCAAGTTCTTGCTTCTTTGCTTTAGCCGTCTCGCCGATTCTTCTCGTGTTTCTCTCCCGACCCTTTCGCCAGTCTTCTTTCTTATTACTCCATTCTCTCCCCTTCTCGCCTAAAGCCATCTCGCCAAGGATGGGAAAGAAGAGAGTTGAGGAAGGCGAGGGGCGCAGCCGCTGCGGGAAGCGGTTCACTGACCACGATTTCCCGCTCAACAGGCTTCCTGAAGAAGACTACCGCGGGTTCGTCCGCGAGTACCTGGCGGAAGGGATCGACTCGTGGCCTCCCAAAGTTGGCGAGTCCATCAACACTTACTACCCGGGTGAGCTCGCTTTCCCCGTCTCGCACTTTGAGGCGGGGTTGAGGCCGCCTCTATGGCCTGTGGTAAAACAAGTTTTCAAATACTTCGGTGTCGTCCCGGCGCTGTTCAACCCGAATGCTGTTTCAGTGTTGATCGCCTTTGCCTGCTATATGCGTCGGGAGCGCATCGAGTTCAGCTTGACGGCCTTCCGCAAGCTCTTTATCTACCATGCCAACGCTGATGGCGTCTCATACTTCACCGGCCAAGGGCTCAAGGTGTGCGAGACGCCCAACAAAAATCACCATTGGCTCACGCGGTTCATCTTCATCCGTGGCGACCATGGTTACTTCGGGGGAATCCCGCTCGCGCCATTGTCTCCCCCAGAAAGCTTTTATGCCACCCCGCAGGTCAGCAGCCCAGAGAAGCTGCTGTATGAATATTTCGTCGGCAAGAACTTCGAGGTCAACTACCTGCGGCGAGGCCTCGACTCGCTGCCTCCAGTACTCACTGGTGAAGGTACTCTCTCTTTTATGTCTCGCTGTGTCTGATTGCTTCTCCGTCTCGCCTTATTACCGCCTTTGTTTGTCTTTCAGGGGAGCGAGTAGTGCCAGGCTATCCTACATACAAAAGTAACATCCACCCCTCTAAGGGCCTCGATCTCGCCAACGCGGCAGTTGAGGCGGAGAGAGAGTCCTTGACCCCTGCCCCTCTCAAAAGGCCTTCAGGCGACACAGCCCCCTCTCTCTCCAACCCTCCAAAGAGAATGAAGAAGGCTGTGGTGGTCTCCAAGGGGAAGAAGAAGGTGATCCCAAAGGAGAAGGAGACAGCGGGGTCTCTGAGCCCCATCTCTGTGGATAGGTCTCCGTCTCCCCGCTCGCCTCGCCAACAGGCCGTCTCGCCTACTCGCGAGATGGCACCCCCCTATCAACTTGTGGCCGCCTCCAATCAACCAGCCGCTGCCATCAATGATCCAGCTGCTACTGCCTCTCGCGAAGGCACTTCCTTTAGCCGTCCCGCCCCCTCTTCCCACATGAATTATAACTTGGGCCCCACGATTTCCGATGCAGCTGGGGACCCTGTTCTGTTGTGGGGGAGGGACGTCAACTGCGTCTCCATTTCTACCCTCCTTCCCCCTTGGAAGTAGCAGGATGAGCCCACCAGCCATGCCTTTGCCGAGGGATACGGCCTCTATGGTTGTCTCGACGCAGTCTCCCCTGAGAGCGAGTCTACGCGAGACCTCGTTATGAAGTCATCCCATATCCAGATGCGGGCTTTGGAGTTCTCGCACCACGCCGCGCGTCGTATGATATATATCAACAAAAAATGGTCAGAGAGTGAGATGAGCCTGGCGGCGGAGCGAGAGCGGTCAGAAAATCTCGCCAAGAGGTTGTTTGATGCCGAGAGCCTCCTCGCCAAAGCCCAAGGCGGAGTGGTAAAGCGCTATCCTTACCCTTATTCTTTTTATTTAGGAGCTGCCAACTAAAAACCTGACGTCTCGTAGGATGCCGAGACGGCGGAGTGGCTGCGCTCGCGAGCAGTGGCCCTGGAGGAGGAGGTCAAGGACTTAAAAGCCCAGAATACTCGCCTCCAGGCCGACGTCGCGTCATCGTCTCGCCGCGAGCCCTTTCTGACACCTCCGCCGCACTATTATTTTGACGAGGTAGAGGAGCAGTGTCGAGATGCTGGCATCAGGGCCGCGAAGCTAATCCTGAAGATGATGAAGGACCTAGGGGTTGTGAAGAACGATTCAGAAACGGTGACTGTTCGCGACCTGGTCCCCCAGCTCTTTGGCAAGGAGAGCAAGGATTCTTCATCCGGCGAGGAGGAATGACGTGCCATCTCCACGATCCAGAATCCCTCTCTCCTCTTCCTTCTGTTGCTGCTTGTAAAATTAAGACAAATCTTTTTTGAGCCTTTTTGTGATACATAATGATGATCAAAAGTACATGTTTGTTGTTTTGCTCTATGGGAAATGAATTTCTGGTTTGCCTCGGCCTACGAGACCGTGCTACCCAGCCGTCTCGCAGCCTTGCCCTTATTCTTTATTTTGTTTTACTTTGCTTATTGTGAGACGTTCCTCTGATGTGCTTACGCATGCGAGATGATGCTACTTCTTGTCTCGCGGCATTGCCGGAGAGTTGGCCCAAGTCGCGAGCCGTCACCTCCTTTACCTTTGCGCGTGAGATTTGGCTGGTATAATCTTCTCTCCTTGCCCTTAGGTACTCCCCACGCGAGTGACTCTTAGTAATGCAATCTGCCCTCTGATTATTAGAGCGAGCCTTTCGCCTCGCGCGAGTGCCTGCTCGCCAAGCGAGACCATCCTTGTAACTGCCAGCTGCGAGTGCCCCCACTAGCACTACTTCAAAATTTTGCCTTAGTTTATTTCTTTTCTTCTAAGTTTAAGCTGGTATGTTGTTTTAAGAAACCTTTCCCAACCATGCCGTCATCGAGTGAGTTTACCGCCTTGCTAGATTGGTGAGCCCAGGCAATAAGTCCACCGGGGACCGGGCCGAGCTCGAAGTGGTGCAGAATTTCCCAGGTTTAGACCTGTTCCCAAGAACTTTGGACCCAACCTTCAAGAACCAGACCTCTCCCCCACAGGTGAGCCTTCGGACCTGCCAGCTAATGAGAGCCGGCGCAGCAGGTCTACCTGGGGCCGAGCCTAGATCGGGGTGTCGATGAAGTTTCCACAAATAAGACTTATCCCCCATAGGCGAGCCTTCGGACCTGGCAGCTAGATGAGAGCCTGCGCAGCGGGTCTACCTGGGGCCGAGCCTAGCTCGGGGTGTCGATGAAGTTTCCAAAAACAAGACCTATCTCCCACATGCGAGCCTTCGGACCTGCCAGCTAGATGAGAGCCTGCGCAGCGGGTCTACCTGGGGCCGAGCCTAGCTCGGGGTGTCGATGAATTTTCCACAAACAAGACCTATCCCCCACAGGCGAGCCTTCAGACCTGCAAGCTAGATGAGAGCCTGCGCAGCGGGTCTACCTGGGGCCGAGCCTAGCTCTGGGTGTCGATGAAGTTTCTACAAACAAGACCTATCCCCCACAGGCGAGCCTTCAGACCTGCCAGCTAGATGAGAGCCTGCGCAGCGGGTCTACCTGGGGCCGAGCCTAGCTCGGGGTGTCTATGAAGTTCCACAAACAAGACCTATCCCCCACAGGCGAGCCTTTGGACCTGCCATCTAGATGAGAGCCTACGCAGCGGGTCTACCTGGGGTCGAGCCTAGCTCAGGGTGTCGATGAAGTTTCCACAAACAAGACCTATCCCCCACAGGCGAGCCTTCGGACCTGCCAGCTAGATGAGAGCCTGCACAGCGGGTCTACCTGGGCCTGAGCATAGCTCAGGGTGTCGATGAAGTTTCCACAAACAAGACCTATCCCCCACAGGCGAGCCTTCGGACCTGCCAGCTAGATGAGAGCCTGCGCAGCGGGTCTACCTGGGGCCGAGCCTAGCTCGGGGTGTCAATGAAGTTTCCATAAACAAGACCTATCCCCCACAGGCGAGCCTTCGGACCTGTCAGCTAGATGAGAGCCTGCACAACAGGACTACCTGGGGCCGAGCCTAGCTCGGGATATCGATGAAGTTTCCACAAATAAGACCTATCCCCCACAGGCGAGCCTTCGGACCTGCCAGCTAGATGAGAGCCTGTGCAGCGGGTATACCTGGGGCCGAGCCTAGCTCAGGGTGTCTATGAAGTTTCTACAAACAAGACCTATCCCCCACAGGCGAGCCTTCAGACCTGCCAGCTAGATGAGAACCTGTGCAGCGGGTCTACCTGGGGCCGAACCTAACTCGGGGTGTTGCAAAACACATGATTACATCCTATCATAAGAATTTCACAACAGGAGAGAGGAAAACAAGTTAATTGATGTAATATAACAAGCTTGATTTTGGATACATAATTACACCTTCCCCCTCTCACGGGTAGAAGCGTTTTAGGTCATCGCCGCTCTAGGTGTGGCTCAAGGTCCTCCCCTGCACGTCCTGTAGGTAGTAACTTCCTGTTCCAAGGACCTCCTTCACTATATAAGGCCCTTCCCAGTTCGGGTTGAGCTTGCCCACGGGGGCCGACCATCCTGCCGCGTCAAACTTTTTCAGCACCAGATCTACTTCGGCGAACTGCTTGACCCTGATATGCTTATCGAAATACTTAGCCATCCGCCGCTTGATCTCTTCTTGCCTGATGGCTGCCACGTCCCGCAGCTCTTCCACCATGTCTAACAAGAGGCATAACCCCTCCTTGTTCTCCAACCTCCAAGTCTCATCTCCTTCGCCCGCGGCTGTGACCCGTGGAGACCGAACCTCGAACTCCGCTGGTAAGACCACCTCACACACGTGAGAAAGCTTGAAGGGGGTCTCGCCGGTGGCCATGTTCGAGATCGTTCGTAAGGCCCACAGGACCGAGGGGAGCTGCTCCACCCAATTTCCTCTCAAGTTCTCCACTTTTTTCTTGAGTAGGTTCACAATAATTTTGTTTGCTGCTTCCACCTGGCCGTTGCTCTGGGGTGGTGGATAGAGGCAAATCTGAGATCAATCCCCAGCTGGGCGCAAAAGCTGATGAACTCTTCACTGGCAAACTGGGGACCGTTATCTGTCACTATCGCTTGAGGCAGTCCGTGCCTGCATATAATCTTCCCCCAGACGGAGTTCCTTATGACTTGCGAGGTGACTTTGGCCAAGGCCTTAACCTTCAGCCACTTTGAGAAGTAATCGACCATGACCAGGAGGAACCTCCTCTGCCCACTAGCCGGAGGGAAAGGCCCGACCAAGTCCATCCCCCAGATGGCAAAAGGCCATGATGATGTTATGCTTATAAGTCTTTGAGCAGGCAAGAGTTGGAGGGAGGCATACAACTGGCACTTTTGGAACCTATTTGCGAACTCTGCTGCATACTTCCTCAGGGTCTGCCAGAAATACCCCTGCCTTATTACCCTTGCCTCCAATGTCCTTCCTCCCGAGTGGCTGTCGCACTCGCCCGAGTGTACCTCCCCCAGGATCCTTGAGACCTCTTCTTCGGTTACACATCTTGCCAGGAGCCCTGACAACATCTTACGATGCAACCCCCCTTCCATTATCAAGTAATGAGCTGCCTTGCGCCTGAAGCTCTTTGCATCCTTAACCTTCTCCGTCAGCCTGCCAGTGGTCATGAAGGTTACCAACGGGTCCACCCACGAGGATCGCCGACCTACCTCCATTAACTCCCCTTCCTCAATTGCTGGCTGAAAAAGTTCAGTCAGGGTCCCTCCTCCCCGAGGTCCAAACTTCGCCAACCGATCGACGACCGCACTATCCTCCCTGGGGACATGCTGGATTGAGAATGATCGGAACCCACCAATGATCTCCCTTATCTTGGATAGGTATTTTATGAGGGTAGGCTCCCGAGCTTCAAACTCTCCTCGGATCTGTGACGCTACTAGCATCGAGTCAGTGAAGGCCTCCACATCCTTGATCTCAAGCTCCTTTGCCAAGCGAAGGCCGGCGATCACAGCCTCATATTCTGCTTGGTTGTTGGTCACCAGAAAGTGGTAAGCCGCCTGCTCTATCGCGACTCCCTGGGGGCTTATCAGCACCACTCCTCCCCCAAGGGAATGCTTTCCTGAGGCCCCATCAACCATCATCTTCCACGCTTCCTGTGGCTGCGTCTCCCCCTCCTCGACTTCAACAACATAGTCCGCCAGAAAGTCCGCCAACGCTTACGCCTTAATGGAGAGTCTCGGAACAAAAGAGATGTCGAACTCGCTTAGTTCGATGGACCACTTGGCAAGTCTTCCCGAGTGTTCTACCCCTTAAAAGATCTTACGAAGAGGATGGTCAGTCACCACCCTAATCGAGTGCGCTTGAAAATACGGCTGGAGCTTCCTTGCCGAGACGACCAAAGGGTAAGCCAACTTTTCGAGGATGGGGTAGCGGAGCTCTGCCTTCTTAAAGATCCGGCTGATGTAGTAGATTGGCAGTTGCTTCTTTCCCTCTTCCTTTACTAGAACCAAGCTCACCGCCTCAGCTTCTACTCCAAGGTACAAGGTCAGGTCCTCCCCCTCTTTTGGGATTTGAAGCAGAGGAGCCTGACAGAGCTGTCTCTTCAGCCCTTGGAAGGCTTCTTCGCACTCGGCGGTCCACTCAAACCTTTGGTTCCATCGCAACACCTTGAAGAATGAAGAACACTTGTCCCCTGACCTGGAGAGGAACCTGCTTAGCCCAGCCAATTTTCCTGTCAAGCGCTGGACCTCCTTGGCATCGCGAGGTGATTCCAAATCTAGGATGGCCTTCACCTTGTCCGGGTTAGGCTCCACCCCTGCCGGAGTCAAGAGATGCCTAAGGAACTTCCCGTGGATGCCCCCGAAGACACACTTCAAGGGGTTCAGCCTCATCTTGAACCTTCGTAGGGTGGCGAACTTCTCTTCTAGATCGTGCAGGTGAGAATCCACACACTTGCTCTTAATCATCAGGTCGTCGACATAGACCTCCAAGTTTCTCCCCCTTTGATCTCAGAAGACCCGATCCATCATGCGTTGGTATGTAGCCCCTGCGTTCTTCAACCCAAAGGGCATCATTTTGTAACTGAGGCATCCCTCCCTCGCGATGAAGGAAACATCCTTGACATCGGGAGGGTGCATCCGGATCTGGTGATAACCTGAAAAAGCATCCATAAAGCTCATAATAGAAAAACCGACGGCTGAATCAACCAACGCGTCGATCCGAGGCAGGGGGTAGCAATCCTTAGGGTATGATTTATTTACCAAAGAGAAATCGATACACATTCGCCATTTCCCACCCCCTTTCTTAACCATTACCACATTGGAGATCCAGCCTGGATACTGGATCTCCGAGATGAAGCCGGCCTCCAGGAGCTTTCTGACCTCCTCGCAGATAGGTTCCTCCAGCTTGGTGGCGATGACCCTCATCTTTTGGCGTATGGGACGAGTGTGGTGGTCCAGGTTCAGGCGGTGGCAGGCCACGTCTGCGTCGATGCCTGGCATGTTTGCTCAGCTCCAAGCAAAGATGTCGATGTTGATTTGGATGTAGGCCCGCACTCACTCCTGGTCCTCGGGACTCAAGCCCTCGCTGAACCACACCCTCTGCACCTACCCTGAGATGGTGAAGACCTCCATCTCCACTACTTCCTCGGCCGGCTCCAGCCGCGACTGCTCCCAGTCGACCCTAGCTTCTTCTTCCAGCTCTAACTCCTCCTCCCTTCCTACTTCCTCCTCAATCTCCATTGCCTCCTCCGGCCCCACCTGCAGCTGCTCGACTTCCACGCCCCTCCGGGCCTCTCTCTCCACTCCTCCTGCTACTTGCTATTCTACCTCCATTGCCTCCTCCGGGCTCTCCCACTGCTGCTCGACCTCCTCGTCCCTCCGGGCCTCCTTCTCAGCTTTTCCCTGCTCCTCCGCAGTCTCCTTCCTCGCCTCCCTTAGGCTCATCTCCTCTTCTCCGACATTATCCTCTTGCTCCGCCATCTCCCTCTCCAGCTCTTTCGCCTCGGCCATCCAGGACATAGTGTTGACCACCGTCACATAACATTCTCTCGCCACCTTCAGATCCCCCTTGATGCTGACCTGCACCCCTCCGTTATTGAACTTAAGACATTGGTGGAACGAGGAGGGGAAGCAGCGAAAGACACTGATGAGGGGACGCCCAAAGATGGCGTTGTAATTGCTCGAAGCGTCCACTATCACGAACCTGCAGTTCCGTGACACGCCTCCCAACTTCACATATAGCCCTACCCCTCATTCTACTTCCTTCCTTTCTCCAGAAAATCCGAACAGCGGTCCATCCGAAGCCAAGATCCTTTTCCCCTCAACCCTCATCTCATCAAAGGCCTTCTTGAAGATAACATTTACTGATCTCCCATTGTCCACCAGTATCCTCGAGACCGTGAAATTCTCCACTGCCATCTGGATCACCAGGGCGTCACAAAATGGATCTTCATAGTCCGGCATGTCTGCTGACGAGAAGGTGATCTTTTCTTCCGGCGGGGGAGCCTGGGAGGTAGAGGTGACCCCCCTTTGGTACATGGTTTGAAGGCTCCCCTTGTGGGTTGCCTCGATCCCCACTCCTCCGTAGATCACCCCGATTCCTCCCCGGGTTCCCACGTCTACCCGCTCCTCATATCTATCTTCTCCCTCCCCCTGCTGCACTTCCACGATCCTAACTGACGGATCCTGCCTCCCTGCTCCTCTTGCTTCTCTCATCTCTAAGAACTCAGGGTAGGTGGCCGTCGCGTGACCTTCCTCCTGGTGGAAGTCACAAAAGAGCAATGCCGCCCTACCCCTTCTTCCTTCTCCTCCTCCTCTTCTCCTAGCTCCTCGAACTCCTCTCCTTGCTCCTCTTCCTCTGCCCACATCCATGGCCTCTTGAGGCTGCGGGAGGTGGCCCCTTGTCCCCTGTCTCCACGCCGGTTGGTCAAACCTCCTGGGTTCTCATAAGTTATCTCTTCCCTGGTAGCCTCCTCCTTGGCCCTGGGGGCGACCCTCCTGGGGCCTCCAACCCAACCGGTTGTTCGGCTCCCAGGCCCCCTATCCCTACTGCTGCCCCTGCCCTCGGGGTTCTTCCCTCCTTCTTTCTTCTCTTTGCTCCCTCTGCTCTCTCGGCTCCCTCTGCCTTCCCGCTGCAGGCTCATTCACATCATCTTATGCCAGCCTGGCCAACTTCCTGGCGAACGCTGAATTTGCCCTCTCAAAGTCTATCTCTTTCGCCGCCCTCTCCATGAGCTCCTTAAAGGAGGGGGGGGGGGGCACTCTCTTCAACTCCATACTGAAGAATCCCGGCCTTAGCCCCAGGGTGAAGGCGAGCATCAGTGCGTACCCTGGGACCTCCTGGACCAGGAGGATCTCTTCCTGAAACCGGTCAACGTAGCGACCCAGTGTCTCGTCCTGCTTCTGACTCACTGCAAACAGGCACTCCGCCTCCTTCTTCTGCTTCTTAGACGTTGGGAACCTCAATAGAAACCCTCAGCGCAGATCTTCAAAGTTGTATATCGAGCTCGCTGGCAACTGGTGGAACCAGTCCCGGGTCTTCTCCTTCAATGTGATGACGAACAACCGATACTTTAAGGCATCTGTCATCTGCCTTATCGAAACCACATCTTTGAACCACTACACATGCTGTACAAGGTCAGCTTTCCTTGAGTAATAGGACATGTCCGGCTCCTGGAACCCCTCTGGCACCAGAGCTGAGATGATGAGCACGCTAAAAGGGCTCTCACCTCCTGCCTGGAGAGAAGGTACGTCTCGCGGCCTCGGCTGGCTGGCCCGATCTGCAAGATCGTGCCTAGGGAAGAGTTCTCACACAGCCGCCTCCCTCTCACCCAAATATGCCAAGGTCTCCTTGCATGGGTGCTGGCCTGGGAAGAGCTCTCGCGCAGCCACGTCCCTCTCATCGACTTCCACCGGGACCTACTTCCTGGGGCACTGCCCAGGGGCATTCTCGCCCAAGAGCGGGACCACCTCCACTGGAACCTGAGGAGTCGCCCACTCACTCCTCGCTGAGAAGGCCAAGCTAATGGTCTGCAGGACTTCTCGCCTGAAGTCCTCCAACATCGTCCTCATCGCCTCCTCTCCCCGGGTGGAGGAGCCTCCAGAACCAGACCCTTCACCTTCACCTCCAGCCATGGGACTAAACTCAAGGCTTTCCTGTATAAGCTACCTTCCACGCTCACCGCACCAGAACTGTTGAAGCCAAAATTGACCTCAAGGGGAGTTAAAAAACAGGGGTGCAACCAACACCTACTTCTCTCGAGCCCCGACCCTCGAATAGTTGCAAAGGACCTAAGACTAACCCAAAGCCTCAGCAGGGAGGTCCCACCTCACACTCGGAAGATCTCTGAGAGCTTCCCCTCCAAAGCCAAAAGCTGGGCTAGGAGCTCCTCAGAAAGCACTAGAGATTTGGAGGATAATGAACGCTTGCTTTCTAAGGAGCCCTTATGAGTCTATTTATAGTTTACTGAGTTGGATCTGCAAATAACCATACTGGGTTGACATGAAAATACCAGAATATCCCTGATTGGGTCTGCCAACAGCCAAACTCCGCTGTTCTAAGGAGTTATATGCAGACCACTAAGGGCAAAAGGGTAAAATTACCCGGGGTAGAAGAGTAAAAACACCCTTGGGCATAGAAATGTCAAAAATGACCTTTCTATATGGCGAGTGGGGGAGAAACTATCAGCGAGACGAACCTTCCTCCCGTCTCGCCTACTTTAGACGTCGTGAGTCCTTCTCGCGGCCAAAGGCCTTCTCGCGCCCTTAGGAGGGGCGTCTCACCTACTGTAGGGACCTCTTATCTTGCCAACTGCGAGTGGACCACATGGTCCCACTCGCCCATCAATTCCACTCGCCCTGCCTTGTCTATCTCGCGCTTTGAGGACCTCTCACGAGCCCGAGGTTGTACACACCTTGCCTGGTTTCAGTGGATACTGGAATCAGGCCCCTAGAAGAAGAAGGGACAAAGGAGGCAGCAAATAGGGCAGCAAGAGATAAGATGGAGGCAACAAAAGGTATGATTGCCTCTACAATGAGTTGCCTGAAGTCTGGAGTGATGTGCTCCAGGTGGGTGGCAATGGAAAGAGAATCCACAGCCATAAACTCAGGAGGAGTTTGAGTGGATACAGATGGATGACGTGGAGGAATGACATCAAGTGGACTAACATCTTGCATGATGTCATCCTGTGAAGGTGATGCAGAAGGAGATGGAATAGGAGTGGAGATGTCATGTTGAGGTGAAGTTGGTGTAGATGGTAAGGAGGTTAGCAAATCAAATGTGCGAGATGGCATGAATGTATGAGGATGTATGTCAGTAAGATGAGGTGGTAATGGAGAAGGAGGTGGTGTGATGTGTTCTGGATATTCAGTAGGAATTTGTTGATGCATTGGTGAGACAGGTGAAGGAATGCTTGTAGATGGGGGAATATTTTCTGAAGGAATAATTGTTGGAGGAGGTGGTGACTGAGGAGATGAAAGAGTTGTTGTTGGAAGAAGGGTTGTTGAAGGAGGAGGTGGAATGGAAACTTCTTCAACAGGGTGGGGAGTGGCTGGAACAGCCCTTGTGTTCTCAGAAGGTGTGGAAGTGGAGAAACCCCTAGATGGCTTAGAGATTGTCCTCTCCCACCTTCCAAATAAGGCACATGTTAGCCTTTTGGAAGCATTAATGAATATAGTCTGGGAGACCAGGGATTAGGCTGCCTTTTCATGTAGGAAAAAGCCCAGAATGCTTCCCAAACATACTTTTTTCTTACTATTCTTCTTTTTTATCAAGTCAAATAGAATCTTATCTCAATTTACTGGTTTCTTATTCAGTACTGCACACATAACCAAAAATTATTGCCTGGTAATATAGTCATGAGCAGTATGCTTTCCTAGCAATACCTTACCCACTACATCGGCTAGAAATTTATATTCAGAAGATAAATTTTTCTTAAGCAGTTTATTAGGGTTTTCTCCAACATGACCCATTTTGATTAGCATGCCATCATACTCAGATTTATCAATCTCTATATCATCTTCTCCATTCATCAGACCAAAAATTTCAGTTAAGATTGCTGGAGTTAAAGAGACTTGGTTATCAGATATTGTGCCGGTCATCGTGTCGACATCTGGAGTTGTGGAAGTAAACACCCATTCTCTGATCTCAGTAGCAGCGATCTTTATTCTGGTTGTCATAAAATTCTTCAGCTGTTGTTCTTCAAAGAGTTTCAGGATATCCAGGAAAATTCGATCGAAATGTTGGAATGATTCAAAATCTATGTCGAATCCCATGTCAAACTTCATCGCCTCCAAAGAGCTCGCCGGAATAGCCATAGATCGCCTGCAAAAGAGAAATAAAAATATCAAGTGCAAGGGGAATAAAAAGCGCGGGATGGAGCTCGAAGAAAACCTAGTTTTATGTTTTTCAGAATATGAAGCGACAGATTTTATAGGGAAGTTTAAAGATCAGAGGAAGTCTGAAGGTAGTAAGAACTCTCAGGAATCTGGTTCTACATATAGGAAAAGAAGCAAGGAGGTGTGCAGCTTCTGTGGCTAGCCTAGCTATTCGTTCGATAGATGTTTCAAGATATTGGGAGCTCAAAAGCAGGAGCAAGTGCATGTAATTCAAAGCACTCCCAAAGGAGACTTGGTTTGTGCCGTGTATAAGAAGAAGGGGCTCGATGCTGCCCATTGTTGGTTTAAGGAAATGGTCTGCTTCCAGTGTAGACAGAAGTGACATTTCAAGTCAAGTTGCCCACAGACTCAGCCCGCGCTGCAGCCAGTTCCACTTTAGGCACTGCCGCCGCTGCAACATTTAGACAAAGGGAAGGACAAGCTGAATGCGATGATAATGGAGGAAGCGCAGATGTATAACACCCCAAAATTTGAGAGAGGGTTGGCTAGCATTTTCTGACCAAGTTTGGTTTCTGGCAGGAGGCACACGGCCTGAGACACGGGCGTGTCTCAGGGCGTGTCGAGCCCGTGTCGACGATCGGTCCGGGGAGTCGACGATTTTCGCTCGACGATGTGTCGAGACAAGGCACACAGCCTAGGACACAGGCATGTCCAAGGCCGTGTCAGTCGAGTGTCGAGAGTTCACTCGACGAAGTTCACTCGACGAGTGTCGAGACTGGGGAACACGACCTGTGACACGGGCATGTCACAGGGCGTGTCCCGCTTGATCGATGATCTTCACTCGACGTTTTTCCGTGGTGTCGACACAAAGGCGGTTGACGAGTGTTGAGATTTCTCACATGGCTTGGGACACGGGCGTGTCCTAGGCCGTGTCCTTCTCGGGTTATTTTCGGGGCTGTGTCGACGGAGGCACACGGCCGACCATACGGCCGTATCAGTCGGGACACGGGCGTGTCGGGTCGAACACGGGCGTGTCGAATGCCCGTGTGCTGTTCCAGGCGCGTCGATTTGTGACGGCGAATGGGGGACACGGCCCTGGACACGGGCGTGTGCCAGGCCGTGTTCGGCCCAGGTATTTTATTTTTCAGACGGATCGTGGCCATTCCTTCCCTTATTTTGGGATCTGATGGTTCAGGACTGTTCTTGGGAAGTTAAGTCCGAGAATAGGGTTGGTAAACCCTCATTCTACTCCAAGCTTTCTCTTACTAAAATTTTAGAGAGAAGAGAGAGCAAGGAAGAAGGTGAAGGAGGGTTTGGACTGTAGGAGAGGCGTCGGTGCTCCAAATCGCGAGCCGAGTCCAGATCCGTGGAGGCTAGATCTTTGCGAAGGTTTTCATCCGGCTATTTTGCCATGACAAGGAAGAGGAGTCAGAAGGTAACGACACTTCTCCTCTCGGTCTTAGGATGCATGTCTTTAGCATCATTTCTTTTCTAGTTTTGGGCACCAAACACTCAAATCAGAGGGGTTTTGGGTCGCCAAGGTTCAAGAGGAACCTCCGGGTCGATTGAGTCCATCCCTGACATGATTTGCATTAGAGAACTGCTCCGTTAGTGGATTAGGCATGGTGGGTGAAGCCGTAGTCGCGACCGTTAGTCAGACTCGGTGATGTTGCATACAAACTTTAAGGATTCATAGAGTTTCCGTTGTGGCAAGATGCCGTTTGTGATGTGGTGATGTTTTTCCCCTTTTTCTCGAGTGGGTACGTGTAGTCGGAACCGGACAAGGTTAGCTCCTCGTGGCGGTAGATGGTTTCCTTGGTGGACAAGGTTAGCTCCGCATGAGTTGTAGATGGTTTCCTTAGTGCGCGGGAACGCTGCAGTACAAATGAGGGACTAGGGAGGATTTGTCTTGGTTTGTGATGTGCCAAGGCATGGCTGTGTCTCCGTGGTCGGCTGGCTATCCCGTGACATTCACGTCATGTGTGAAAAGTGTCCTGGCGAGACTAGTCTCCTTCTGTGAGACTGACGAGAATGCCAAGCATGGGGGAAAGCCCGAGCAATGAGGCCATGAGCGGGTGGGGTCCGACAAGGCTTCTTAGAATCGGTCAGTTTGTGTTTGTTGGAATCCTGACATGAGACGTCAGAGCTTGTAGGCAAGCCCGGGTCTAAGACCTTGAGCGGGTGGGGCCTTTGCAAGAGTTCCTTTTGGCGGCCTGTGTGCCGTTGGGGGGGAATTGTGTTACCCCCCCTTTGTTTGTGGCTTTATGCCAATGGGGAAACAATGAGTACCCATGTGATATGATGATGTGCTAGATGCATACGAGATAGGGTGCCTTGGGTGAAGCCCGGGTTGTTGCATACATGTAGCATAAGTAGGCCCTTTTTATTATATGCTCAACCGGTAGAGAACATGTATGATGTGTGTGACATCCAAGCCTGTTTCTGTAGCTGCTTTTTCTTGCTTATGAATATTGCATACGAAGTGCTAACTTGCAAGTTGGAGGAGTACCCCGGGGTCCGTTAGGGGCGGCCGGGAGGAGATGTGTTTGTTACACAGTTTGAGGTCAGCCTTTGCTGACCCTCGTTACTAATAAATTTTACAGGGCAAGGATCGCATGCAGGAGCTAGCTCGCCGGCCAGAAAGGCCTAAGCTTCATGAAGTGCTTCTCTCTTTTGTAGCTCTACTTATATGATGTTGTATGTTTGAGACTCATGTTGTCCGGCTTGCATGCCGAGGTAGACTAGGAGTGATATGCACTTTCTTGACTGATGTATTATTTGAGTTTGGACACTTGTTGTAAGGCCATAAGGCCATTGTTATTACTCTTCTAGTAGTGGATAACTTCTTGTCTTGCTTGTGTTTCCGCTGTGTTGTGTAAAGAGTTTTGAGTGTGGATAGTTATATCATCTTATAATACTAAAGTTGTGGCGTCCGTATGTTGTGGGGCCCCGGCCGGACCCATATTATACGGTCATTACAGGGGAGGTGTTACAAGATGTCTACCCAAGTGATTTTAGGTTAGATTCTAATCTAGTTCTAGATTTTAGCTCGTAGCTGTAGCTTCGATGTTTGTTTGTTTAGTTACGTATGCAATTTTATAGGGAAGTTTAAGGTATAGAACTATTGGGCGCACATTATTTTCGATTCTGGTGCTACCCATTCGTTTGTGGCTACGGCTTTTGTATAATGTCACCGTCTGACTCTTTAACTAATTGGCGACTCGTTTTACATTAAGTTTCCTTCCGGTGATTTGGTGGTGTCGGACCGTGGTATCCGGAGCTGTCTGATCCTTTTAGGAGATTTCCAAGCTTTAGCTTATTTGAAGGTGTTGGACCTGGAGGACTTTGATATGATCTTGGGCATGGACTGGTTGTACAAATATGATGCGGTTATCTAATACAAGGCTAAGCATTTGGACTTCAATATGGACAACGACCACCCCAGTTGTAACACCCCAGTTTTCAGAACGAGTCTCTGGAAGCTATCGCCCGACAGTAGTAGTTATCGCCCGGCGGTAGCTTAACATTGAGTGGTCAGGCGAGGAGAACATTAAGTGGCCAGACGCTGAGAGCGTTGAGAGCGTTGAGTGCTAGTGCGCGACATTAGCTAGGTACCGCTCGGCGATAGCTCTGTTTCATCGAGCATCGATCGAAAGATCTGTTCGTCGAGCGCTGGAGGATTACTGCAAGGTGATAGTAGCAATCGCCCGACGATAGCCCTATTTCGTTGAACGTCGAACGAAGTGCCCATTTCATCAAACACTGAGTATTCGAGAGAACATCGAGTTCTCGAGAAAGACGCTACCACGCGACATTAGTCTTATTGTCGGCATTAGCGCGACATTATTTTCTGGCCGAGCGCTCGATAACCTACCGCTCGGCAGTAGGTAGTTACCGCCCAACGGTAGCAGACGGAAGCAGTTCCATCATTTGGCTTTATAGCCATCCGATTTCATTTAGGATTCGATCCTAAGGCCCAAGACTCTCCTCCAGAGTGCTTATATTGGGCTAAACCATTGTTTCTCCTCATCTTTCTCATTTGTGAAGTGGGAGTTAGGGTTTAAAGAGAAAGGGAGGGAGGAGGAAGAAGTGAGCTTTCTTCCACCATTGACGGAGCTTTAGACCTCTGATCGTCATTCCGAGGCCAGATCCGGGTAGAGGATGCGAAGGTGCTTGTTTTTATCCGTACAAGACATGGGTTTCATGGCTAAGAAGAGGATTCGTAAGGTAACGACACTTCTCCTCTTAGTTTTAGGATGAGTGTGTGGCATCTACTCTATTCTTATTTTTCTTTAAGCATTCTAGGCACAAGATCTCTCAAATGAGAGAGATTTAGGTTGCGATGGTTCAAGAAGATCCACCTGGTCGATTGTGTCCGTCCCTGGTATGTTATTGCACAAAAAATCCACTCCGTTAATGGATTAGGCATTGTGGGTGAATCCGTAGTCGCGACCATTAGTCCGGCTCGGTGATGATGCATAGTTACAAGATGTCGTTGGAGATGTTGTATGTCCCCCCCTAATTTTGCGTGAGTACGCGTATGCGGAACCTGACAAAGTTAGCTCCGTTGTGACGGTAGATGGTTTCCTTGGGGCACAATAACGTTAATCGGAACCGGACAAGGTTAGCTCTGTTGTGATGGTAGATGGTTTCCTTGGGGCACATGAACGTTACGGTATGAACGGTGGATTTGGGAGGGAAAGGCATGTGATTGTGATGTTCTAAGGCGTGGTTTGTCTCTGTGGTTGGCTGGCTAGCCCGTGACGTTGCAAAGTCCTGTGTGGAGAGTGTCCCGGCGAGACAAGTCCCCCTTCTATGGAACTGACGAGAATGCCAAGCTTTGGGCAAGCCCGAACGATTCCAGTTGGGTCCCGCTGGGTCTCCTTCGGTGGACTTGATCCCGATATTGAAGCCGGGCCTAGGTCATCGCGAATGGGTGGGGTCTAGTAAGGTTTCTTATCGGTTTATTTTTGTGGCAGCTTGTATGTCGTTTGGTGGAATTTAGAGTACCCTTGTGTTTGCGGTTTGTATGCCGTTTGAGGGAATTTAGAGTACCCTTGTGTTTGCGGCTTGAATGCCGATGGGGAATTTAAAGTACCCGATGTGATGATGTGTTAGAAGCATACGCTTTAGGGTGCCTTTGGTGAAACCCAGGATTGCATTCATGCTGCATTGTAGGCCCCTTTTATTATATGCTCAACATAGAAACATGTTTGCTGTATGAGACATCCAAACCTATTTTATAGCTTTACATGTTATTGTATTTTTCATACAAAGTGCTGGCTTGTAGGGTGATGGAGTGCCCTGAGGTCCGCTAGGGACGACCGGGAGGAGATGTGTTGGTTACACAGTTGAGGTCAGGCTTTGCTGACCCACGTTACAACCAAATTTTTACAGGGCAAAGATCGCAAGCATGAGCAAGCTCGCCGGCCAAAAAGGCCGAAGCCTCATGAAGTGTTATAGCTCTGTTTTGCAGAATATAATGTTTTATGTACTGTATTTTCCGGCTTGCATGCCGAGGTAACCTAGAAGTGCTTATACACATTGACACTTAATGTTATGGTTGAATTTTGGACTCTAAAATGTTGTAAGTCCATAAGGTCATGTTGATACTCATGTGTTAGTGGATAACTTCTGCTTTTGCTCTTTTGTTTCTGCTGTTATTAGTCTGAGTTTTGAGTTGAGTAGTTTATATCATCTTATATTACTTAAGCTGCGGTGTCTGTATGTTGTGGGCCCCAGCCGTACCCATATTATACGGTCATTACAGGGGAGGTGTTACAATTTGCTATCAGAGGGAGGTTAGTGTCCAAGGTATGTCTTCGTTGACGAATGTCCTAAATACATTACGTTAAGAAGTTATCCACATAGGAGTATCGCAGGACCATGAGTGTCCTAATGTCTAAGTTGAAAGTTTATAGCTGCCTACCTAAATCACCTAAAGGGGGGTGAATAGGTGAGATGTGCATCTTTTTGTGGAATAAAAAATTACAAACCAAAGCACTGATCTATCTACCAATCAAACACAGACGAGGCAAGATTTATAGTGGTTCTCCAACCTTGGGTACATCCACTTTCCCTCACCGATCTAGCAATACACTAGACTCAACTACTCCACTATCTCGGATTGAAAATCAATCCTACCCTCAGAACAACGTTCCTATAATCTCGATCCACAAAATGGATCTACACTCGGAAGATGAAACTTCCTACAATCTCAGAGTTGAAAAACTCCTACACTCGAAGAAAACTTCTCCTACAATACTGAAATAAAATTGTAAAGAAATACAAACAATGAATCTTGTCAGATCTGCAAGTAATCGGCCAGGATTTTCTTCTTCTAGGCGTTAAGGTTTTATCATAGAGGTGAAAAAAATCTCGGCAAAATCAGATCTGAATCTTCTTGACTTTACACTATTGAATAAAGGATGAAGAGTTGAGCGGAAATCTCGATCTGTAAAATCTTCTTAATCTAAATCCTCTGAAAATGAAAATCCTAGCCGGTCGGGAATCTGCGATGGCGACGGCGGCGGTTTTCATTTCTTGAAGAGAGAGAGGAGACATAAATTCTTGAGAGAGTACGGCTGCAAAACTTCTTAGAATAATCTTAGAATAGTTAGGGTTTGTCGGTTTAGACAAGACCTTTTATAGGAGAGAAGTAGATTATCCATAATTGAGTCACTATGAGAGACACGTGGACCAATCACGTCAAAGTTTATGAATAAGACCGTTATTCTGGACTTAACGAATTTTCGGAAAAGTCAAAGTAAAATACTCGAGATATAACAGACTACTCGAGTACATGCAGCACTACTCGAGTAGTTAGAAGATGACTACTCGAGTACATGAGAAAAACTACTCGAGAGGGAATGAGATCATTACTGGAGTACATGGAGTCAACTACTCGAGTAAATAAAAAGAAACGGAATCAGCTACTCGAGTAACAAGAATAATATACTCGAGTACTTGAGTACTTACACAAGAGGGTGAGTAGATTACTCGAGTATAAGAAATACTACTCGAGTATATAAGAAAGAACTACTCGAGTATATAAGAAACTACTCGAGTCATAGACTTAGAAAATTTTTTGAACAGGAAAACTGAACTACTCGAGTATAGAAGTTGAACTACTCGAGACAAATAGAACTACTCGAGTATATGGAGATGACTACTCGAGTAATTCACTTAGAGAAATTTTCTGGAATGGAATTCTTGATTACTCGTGTATAAATACTGGACTACTCGAGTAGTAGATGAACTACTCGAGTACATGACTTAGATTACTCGAGTAAGTGAGAACTACACGAGAGTCAGAATTCAACTACTCGAGACAGAAGATAAAACTACTTGAGTATATAAGATGACTACTCGAGTATTTAACTTAGAAAAATTCGAGAAGATAATTTCTGTAAAACTCGAGAGGAGAAAATAAACTACTCGAGATATATCTTAACTACTCGAGTAAGAGTATTATTACTCGAGTATGAACTCAGTAACTTACTCGAGTAAGTAAAGAACTACTCGAGTACTTTACTTAGGAAAATTTTTCTTGACAGAATTTTTCTTCTTCTAAGGTGAAATCAGCATCAAGTCTTTTCACATACTCCTAGAGCTTGAATATGAAGTGTATCCCAATAGAGAGGCTACACATAAGTCAACACCTTGGAGCACACAATAAGGGATTACATTGTATGGTCCTGTGTTTGGTGACCCATTGTAGACTGACATTGGTCTACACTTCCCAAAAGAATTCTTGCAAACACATAACTCAAATTAAGCATCAAATACAACTTAATTCATCTTAGTTCAAGGATAACTTCATTAAATTTGGGTTAGTGTGGATACAATACCCAACAATCTCCCCCTATTTGTAGAAGTCAGAACCCTTTACACTAAGGTGAATTATGGATATAAAAAGAATGCTAAGTATATAAAGCAGTGTAAGCAAGCAAAAGACTATGAAAAGGATAATAAGATCAAAAACTTAGAATTATATAAGTGTGATTATCCAGAAATGTCATTAACAACAAAAATCATTTCCACAACTCATGAGTCCTTTTGGCTAGTTCTGATGATGTTGTCTGTCCAGTTTCTCTTGTTTTCTCCTTTGGTAGCTGAAAGGCTTTGGATAATACTTGGGGGGTCTTGGAGGAGCAGCAGAATTGTTTCTTCCATATTCTCTGTTATATATCCTTCTCTTGGTCATTGATTTCTCATACAACTCCCATTCCTGGGAACTGTAGTGAATATTTATGCTCTCATAGTAGTCAATAACTAATTTGAGAGTGTCCAAAATGAGGGACTAGGAAGTGGGGGACCAAACCTCAGCATGTTCAGGAGCTGGAGTAGGAATGGACTTGCTTGCAGAAGCACCATCACCATACTTTCTTTTCTTCTTGTAAGTCTGAATTTCAGGAGGAGCCTTGAAGAAAATATCTGCAGGATCTTCATCCCAACCCTGAGTATAGGAATTAGGAGGAGCAACAGAGTCACCAGGCCTAGGAGAGAATATGGGTTGAGGAGCTTAAGTAGGAACATCAGCAGCTAGTGGGTTCAAATGATGAGGGATAATGTTTGGATCAGCAGCAAATTCAGGAAGGATCTAGTTATGCATCCAGACAACAGTGTCATAGGTGTGGAATTTGACACTCTGAATTTGAGCTAGGAAATCATCATGCATATCTTTCACTTTTGCTTTCCAAAGCTCTTGCATGACAGCATCTGATTTTTTTAAGTATTCTTTTACCAACTTCTCCCCCTTTCTGACTTCAACAGATAGCTGAGAGATGGCATCATCTTTGAAAGTGCCAACTTCTTCACAGATTTTCATCTTAGAGGCTTCAGCTCTTTTGTCCAATTCCATGTGATTATTAGCAAGAGTCAGACCTTATTCCATCACTTGACTAACACTAGTGATGGCGTGGTCTAATGCTTTGCCACCAATTTGGAATAGATGTTTGAGCTGATCAGTATTATGCTGGATCTCAGCAAATCCTCTGCTCATCTCAGTTTCTAGAGCAGTTACCTTATCAGTGACAGCCTTGATACAAGTATCAAAGTATGATTTCTATTCTTGGAGGAGAAGTACAATCTGAGTCATCAAATCTGAGGAGGCAGGAGCTGTAGCAGGAGGAGGAGCAGAAGTAGATGGAGTAGAAGGAATAAGAGGAGCTACCCTGGAGCTATTTCTTGAATGATCACAGAACTCTTAGCTCTTGTAGTGGGTAGGAGGCCATCTCCTTCTTCCATTATATGAGGGAGAGAGAAATCTAAATTCCTGAGAGGAGCTTCAGCTGGCTCAAGTGAGATCTCATCAGAAATGAAGATTGTTTCTGGCTGTTCTTGGTGAGATTGAGCTGGTGTTCTTACTGGAGAGATTTCTGGAGACTTTGCTGGAGATTTTTCTGGAGACTGTTCAGGAGTGGGGTCCTTGGGAATTTCAGTGGATGGAGCTTTTGTAGATAGAGGAGGATGAGGAGGGGATACAACTATAGTTAATTCCTCTATCATCTCATTGATGGCAGCATCAGTGGATAGGATAATTTCTTGAAGTTGTTGATCTGTAAGGATATCTTCTGGGGTGACTGGTGGAGGAGTAGGCATCCTGGCTGAAACAGAAGGAGCAGGCTCCCCCTCAATAGGTGCACCAGAGGAGCTGTGGACCTGAGATGGAGAGGGAGATGAAGTCCTGTCCTCTATGTCTATAACTTCAGTACCCTTTGCAGCTTGAGAAGGATTCTGCAACTTTAACTCCCATCTCTGTATGGAGGAAATGGAGACTTTCTTCATGTGGTGAATAATACTCCACTTGGAGAAACTGAATACCTCTGAATTTATCTCATGGAGAAGCAGGGAAATGATTCTAGCATAGTTGGGAGATTTAGTGTTGTCTTTAATCTTGTCCAAGATCATCATACCAAACTGAAATCTCTTTCTGCAGACTATTGCTTGCATAATGTCAAAGAAGTAAAGGGGTATGTGTTGGGTATTTCATCCACATGAACCCAGATTTGATGAAGTCACCCTGGAACTAAGATGAATTAAGTTGTATTTGATGCTTGGTTTGAGCTATATGTTTGCAGGAGTTTCACTGGGAAGTGTAGGCCAATGTCAGCCCACAGTGGGTCACCAAACACAGGAACTGTGCAATGTAATTCCTCATTACATATTCCAAGGTGTTGACTCATGTGTGGTCTCTCTATTGGGATACACTTCATATTCAAGCTATTGGACTATGAGAAAGGCATTGGAAGTTGGCTACTCTAGAAGAATCAGTTTTTCCAATATCAGAAAATCTCTAAGTGTTTTACTCGAGTAGAGCTTTCACCTACTCGAGTAGTCTGGGTATAAGTTACTCGAGTAAAGGAATCTTGTACTCGGGTAGACATAGTCATATACTTGAGTAGCTAAGTCACCTACTCGAGTAGACCAAGTTATATACTCGAGTAGCATGCTTATATACTCGAGTAGATCACTCATTATACCCGAGTGCCATAAGGTTTTTCTCATCTAAATTTCTCTAAGTCATATACTCGAGTAAGTATACTCACATACTCGAGTAGATAGGTACATACTCGAGTAGTTCATTTTACCTACTCGAGTAGTTCATGTGTCACCCATGTACCTTGCAGTTTCCCTACTCCAGAATTTTTTTTCTAAGTCTTTTACTCGAGTAGAAGATTCACCTACTCGAGTAGGTTACTTCCTCTCGAGTAGTTTAGTTCATCTACTCGAGTAGTTGCCAGCAGACCTCTTCAGAATTTTTCTAAGTATTCCACTCGAGTAGTAATTCATGTACTCGAGTAGGTTATGTAATATACTCGAGTAGCTCTTCCAGTACTCGAGTAGATCCTCTATCTACTCGAGTAGGTCTCTTAGTATACTCGAGTAGTTCTGTCTATATACTCGAGTAGTTGATCTCTATATACTCGAGTAGTCTGTTTATACTTACCCGAGTATGTTTCCCATCATATACTCGAGTAGCTATTCAACTACTCGAGTAGTTATTGACTTACTCGTGTAGTTGGCCATATATTTCCGAAAATTTTCTAAGTCATTTTTCTGACGGGATTTTTCAAATCACGCGACATGATTGGTCCACGTGTACATCATTATGACCGATTATGACCGTTAGTCTCTCCTATATAAGGTCTTTTCAGAAAATGACAAACCCTAAGTTTTTCTCAAAGCTTTCTTGTAATCTCTTTTTCGAGAAATATTCTTCAGCCGCCTCTCTCTGACTTTCGCGAAACGGAAGCCGCCGCCGCTGCCTTCTTCTCCGGTAAAAGCTTCTACTTTCAGAGGTTTATTCTGAAGAAAAGTTACAGATCGAGATCGAATTCACTAATCATATTCTCTCTCGATTTCTGTAAAAGCGAGTAGATCCAGATCGTGGCCGAGAACTTCTTCACCGATTTCTGAAGGTGCTACAAAGTTGAAAAGAAGAAGATCCTGGTCATTTCTTTTAGATCTGAGTGATTTACTGTTTGTATTCTTGTAATCTCTTTATTAATCCTGTAGGAGTTTTCACTCTGAGTTTGTAGGAAGTGTTATCTTCCGAGGTGTAGATCCTTTTGTTGGATCGAGTTTGTAGGAACTTTGTTCCGAGGGTAGGATCGATTTGTGATCCGAGATAGTGGAGTAGCCGAGTCTAGTTGATTGCTAGATCGGTGAGGGAAAGTGGATGTACCCAAGGTTGGGGAACCACTATACATCTTGTGTCGTCTGTGATATTGGTAGATATTTCTGTGCAGTGCTCTAATTAATTTTTATTCCGCAAAAGACACACAAACCACCTATTCACCCCCCTCTACGTGATTTAGGTCGACAATAGTTTTCTTTCAATTGGTATCAGAGGGAGGTTAATCGTTAAAAGGTTAACACCTTGATCAGATCAGATCTGTTGTCTGGAAGATTCTACCATAAAATGGACAAGGGCAAAGATTTCGCCAAGCTTCCTCTGTGCAACAAAAACAACTTTCCCATGTGGAAAGAAAGGATAAAATTTTTCATGGAAGCTGTGGATCCAAGGATCTTCATGATCGTTGAAGAAGGTCCTTACGTTCCCATGACAATGTCCACTATCGACCCTACCAAGAGAGTTCCGAAAAAGCTAATGGATCTCGACAAAGACGAGATTGCACTTGTCTCTCTCGACAAGAAAGCTAAGAACATCATAGCAAGTGCTGTCGATGACTCGATGTTGCAGAATTTGATTCACTGTCAATCAGCTAAGGAGATGTGACACTCCTTAGTCACTTTGATGGAAGGGACTGAAGAAGTAAGAGATGATCAGAGATCTCTTCTCAATCAAAAATATGAAGCATTCCGACAAGGGAACCAGGAAACAATTGCCGACACCTTTGAGAACTTCTTCAAGATTGTAAATGGACTAAGGGTGTATGGCCGTGTCTTCACAAACGGAGAACTGAACGACAAATTCTTGAGATCCCTAACCAAGGAATGGGATAACAAGGTATGTGCCATCAGGGAGTTCGGGAAGCTAGCTGAAACGGACCCGCAAAATCTCTTTGGAAAGCTTATGTCCTATGAACTTCAAATCAATACAAGAAAAGCTGAAGAAGAGAAGGGCAGGTCTGCTCTAAAGGAGAAATCTGTCGCTCTAAAGGCAGACACCTCCAGAAAGACTAAGGCTGCCTCCCCCGCTCTAGCTCCAGAAGTTGATGAAGAAGAAGAAACATCAGAGCCCAGCACTTCAGGCTCTGAACTATCTGAAGGAGAGTTCTCCTTGCTCTCAAGGCAATTCAAGAAGTTTCTTAATAAAAATAAACAATGGAAAGACAAGGATGCCTCTCACAGAAGATCGCGACACGATGACAATCGACAAAGAAAAGGCTCAAGCAGCCACGACAGATATAACACTAAACAGAACAAATACATTTCAACTGACATCATTTGCTACTGTTGCAACAAGCCAGGTCACGCCATTGCTGACTGCCCTCACAAGAAGAAGGAGGGTAGCAGAAGGGAAGACAAGAAATCCTCATACAACAGGAAGAAGAAAGAGAAGAGCCTCATAGCCAAAAGGAGCAAGACTCTCAGCGACTCTGACTCCTCAGAGTCAAGCAAAGAAGAAGCTTACTTTGGGCTAATGGCTCAAACAGATGATGAACAAGAGCCCCAGTTCACTTGGAAGGTAAACTCTCACACCCCTCTCTCAGAGTCTGAAGTCTCTGAACATGATTACGAGAGTAGCTCCTCTGACGATGAGTCAGAATTGATGGCCCAGTATAAGGAGTTAATCATGGCTTACGACAAATGTCGTCGAGTCATGAAGACTCAGGCTAAAGAGATCAAATCTCTAAAAGCCGAAGAGAGCAACTTGAGAGAGAAAGTCGCAAAGACTGATTCTCTCGAAGAAAACTTCAATAATGCTATTGAAGAATACAACAAGGCTCTTGAGCACCTTGACCTGAAGGAGAAGATCATCAAAGGATTGGAAGCCGAACTTGCGGCTGAAAGGAAACTTGTTGAGAGTTTCTCTAAGCCCAAAAAAGTTCTTCCATTCATTGCTGAATTCTCAGCAAAGGCCAAGGGAGCTGGACTAGGCCATGAAGAAGCTCCTAGTAAATCCTCTAGGAGAAACAAGAATCAACGAAAAAATAAGGCCGCCAAAAAGGCCTCAGCCGAAGAAAAGGGAAAAGCCCCTCAAAATCAAACCACATTCAGAAAGGTCATCTTTCCAATAAATGAATTTGATTTTGACTCATCATACGGGCACTTTGCTAGGCCTACTCATGTAGAGCCAAAGTCCCGCTATCAAGGATGGGCTCGACCCCAAAACTTTGGCGAAAGTGTCTTTAAGGCACCTTATGAAGAAGTTGTTCTTCAGAGCTATGACCCTTTCAATCATGGGCATAACTTCAAGAATGCACCAAAGACAAAGTCTGCTGTAGAAAAGCCTATAAAGGAGAAGAAGCCTTGTGATTGCCACCACCATGAGACATCTTCCTCCAAGAATGCTACCCCTGCTAGACCAAAGTTCCAAAAGGTCAAGCAGGAGATCTTGAGGCAAAGATACAATAGATTTGACTGTTGGTGCTGTGACAAGGTTGGTCACTTCTCCATAGATTGCTGGTTCAATTCCAGAAACGCTGCAACCCCTCATGTTAGCAATATGAGAAAGACCGCTCATAATGCCAACACTCCTAGGGGGAGCACTCTAACCCGAGACCAAGGACCCAAACGTGTTTGAGTTCCTAAGGCTAATTGATTGTGGTTGCAGGGATGTCCAAAGGCCAACAAAATGCCTATCTGGTACTTGGACAGCGGATGCTCTCGGCATATGACCGGGACGAGGAGCCTCATTCAGAACTTTACTCCAGTCGTGAACGGACCAAAGGTCATCTTTGGAGGTTCAGACCGTGAGATTACTAGAGGCTATGGTATGATTACTAACGGCAATGTATCCTTCTCGGATGTGGCCTATGTTGAAGGATTGGAACACAATCTCATTAGCATAAGCCAACTCTGCGACAAAGGATACATAGTTGAGTTCCATGCTGATAAGTGCTTGATAAAATCCGTTGACAATATGGAAATGATTCTATCCAGCACTCGAAGCAGGAACATTTTCTGTTTAAATTTCATCTGTATAGATTCCTCCACACCAGTGTGTCTTTTGGCAAAAGATAATGCGTCTCTTGGTGACCAATGGCACAAGAGACTAGCACATATTAATTTCAAAACTATTAATAAATTATTTTCAATGAACTTGGTACGTGATGCCCCAAATGTCAAATGCGTCAAAGACAGACCTTGTCATGCATGCGTAAAAGGCAAGCAAACAAGGGCTACCTTTAAAAGCACTGTTGGCAAAGACTCTAACAGATGTATCCATCTATTTCACATGGACTTGTTTGGTCCACTGCAGATTAGAAGTTTGGGAGGCAAGGAATATACATTGGTAATTGTTGATGACTACTCGCGCTTTACGTGGGTGTTCTTTCTTAAACACAAGTCAGATACCTTGGACATCTTTACCAATTTTGTCAGGCAAGTCCAGAATGAATACAACTGCTCCATAGTCAAAATCAGAAGTGACAACGGAACAGAGTTCAAATCTGGGGCCATGACAGAATTCTGTGAAAGCTTAGGTATCTTTCATGAGTTTTCCTCTCCTCGTACTCTACAACAAAATGGAGTGGCTGAGAGAAGGAACAGAACACTCATAGAGGCCTGCAGGACCATGTTGAGTGATGCTTCACTACCGGAGTACTTCTGGGCCGAGATCGTCAACACTGCATGCCACGTGCAAAATCGAGCACTCATAAACAAAGACGACAATAAGACTTCTTACAAACTCCTGAAAGGCAGAAAACCAACAGTCTCCTACTTTAGAATCTTTGGCTGCAAATGCTTCGTACTTAATAATGGTAAGTATCATACCACCAAGTTCAGCGAAAAGAGCTTTGAAGGTACTTTTGTAGGATATAGTAGCCATAGTAAGACATATATGATTTTTAATAGAAAAACCCTGGTGGTGGAAGAATCGATACATGTTGTATTTGATGAGACGAGCTTGCTGCAAAGCAATCCGTCTAGTGTGCTCATTGAAGATGCAGGTGAAAAGCTAAAAGAAACTAGCTTGGATGATCCGTCTGAAGAAGAAGGCGAGAAGTTCATTAAGATCACCACTCCCACTCCTATTGGAGAGGCTGATGATCAAAATGAAGAAGTCTTCCAGGATAAAGAAATCACTCCGGTGCTTGAAGATAATCCAGATGCAAGGACTCTAGAGCTCAGACATCTGAAGGATCACCCCATGAACTAGACCATAGAAGATCCCCAGGATGGCGTCAGAACTCGGAGAGGTACAACTAATGAGAATCTTCATTTGAGTTTTCTTTCACAAGTTGAACCAAAGAAATTTGAGGAAGCAAACTCAGACGTATCATGGATACTGACAATGGAAGAAAAGCTAAATCAGTTCAAGCGGTGCAATATGTGGATGCTGGTTCCAAGACCCAAGGGAAAGAACTTCATTGGAACAAAATGAGTCTTCAGGAACAAGATGGATGAAGACGGGACTATCATAAAGAATAAGGCCAGACTCGTCGCTAAAGGCTATCATCAAGAAGAAGGAATCAACTTCGACCAGACATATGCTCCAGTAGCCAGACTGGAGGCAATAAGGTTGTTCCTAGCATATGCTGCCTTCAAAGGCTTCACCGTCTATCATATGGATGTGAAGTCGGCCTTCCTGAATGGTAACTTAAAGGAGGAAGTGTATGTGGAACAACCTCCAGGTTTCGTTGATCCTAACTTTCCCGATCATGTCTATTTTCTGCACAAGGCCCTATATGGTCTGAAACAAGCTCCTCGAGCTTGGTATGAAATGCTGTCTACCTTTCTACTTGAGAACAAGTTCACAAGGGGAAAGATAGACAAGACATTATTTCTTAGGGAAATAAAAGGCAAGATTTTGCTAGTGCAAATCTATGTCGATGACATTATCTTTGGCTCTACAGATAACAACCTCTGCAAAAAGTTCTCAAAACTTATGCAAGGGAAGTTTGAAATGAGCAGTATGGGCGAGCTGAAGTATTTCTTAGGGCTTCAAGTGAAACAATCTGAAGATGGAATTTTCATCTCACAGACCAAATTCACCAAAGAGCTAATTAAGAAATTCGGAATGGAGAACGCAACCTCTATGAGGACTCCAATGGGCTCAACTATGTCTCTGGACAAGGATGAGAAAGGGAAACCTTTTGATGAAACCAAGTACAGAAGCATAATTGGATCCTTGCTCTACCTTACTGCCAGTAGGCCTGACATAATGTTCTCAACATGTGTCTGTGCTAGATTTCAGGTGAACTCTAAGGAATCTCATTACGCTGCTGCAAAGCGGATCCTGAGATACCTTAAAGGCACACCAAATCTTGGCTTATGGTACCCAAGAAGTAATGACAGCGAACTAATTGGATTTTCAGATGCAGATTTTGCAGGTAGCAAAGACGACCGGAAAAGCACCTTAGGGACTTGCCAATTCTTCGGAAGAAGGCTAATTTCCTGGAGTAGCAAGAAGAAGAACTGTGTCGCAATCTCAACGGCCGAGTCAGAGTATATCTCTGCAGGCAGTTGTTGCGCACAATTGCTATGGATAAAGAATCAGTTCGAGGACTACAACATGCAGTTCAAGGATATTCCCTTGTACTGTGACTCCTCGAGCGCAATTGCAATAGCCAACAATACAGTCTCCCACAGCCGGACAAAGCATATCGAGCTAAGGTACCACTTCATCCGGGAACATGTGGAGCATGGAGACATAGATCTTTAATATGTGCCTACAGATAGGCAAGTTGCAGATATCTTCACCAAGCCGCTGGACGAGACCAAGTTCTCGTTCTTCAAGACAGAGCTTGGGATGCTCAACAAAGAGGACTAAAGAAGGCTGAATGACTAAGAAGCAAGTAATTGCAAAGGGTTAGTCAAAAATCCATTCCTCCTCAACTTTTTCAAAATTCCACTCGAGATGTATGAGACATACTCGAGTATCTACTGATCTACTCGAGTATATGAATGAACCTACACGAGTACCTAAAGATCTACTCGAGCAAGTTTCTGACCTACTCGAGTAAGTCAATACCTACTCGAGTAAGTCTTTCCCCTACTCGAGTAAGTCATTATCTACTCGAGTAGTTTTCTCCGCATACTCGAGTAACTCCAGTCGACCTACTCGAGTAGCTCCTTTACCTACTCGAGTAGCCTCTCTCTCTCTCGTGTCCTGATTCCCCGTTTTTTTTAAAATTATTCTATTCGCCAACCAAGGCTATATGCCGCCTCTTTATTTAAATTAATTAGCGGAAATTGAAGAGTTATATATATATATGAAATTCCGAAACATCAAACCTACTCGACATCTTTCTATCTCTCGAGTACCTTGTCTCTTCGCCTACCCTGCCGACTCGCCTCCGCCGCTATTGCAGAGCTTTCACCCTCAACTCCTCCAGTCAATAGCATTCATGGCGACTTCTCACAAGATCGACGTCGGCTCCGAACTCGTCACCGACGGAATTGCAGAGCTCTCCGACGATTTACGCAACCTCCTCATTCTTCTCGACACCGCCGGCATATCCTTCACACTCCAAGAACCCTGTCGCGTTCTCTTCCCCGCAGTTGCAGAATTCTTCACAAACCTCAAGGTTCGACGCAATGGTAAAGTCCTAAAATCAACAGTTAAGGGTCTGAAACTATAGTTCACCAAGACCTCTGTCTCTCAACTTCTCCATTTACCTATTGTTGATGAAGAAGATGATCTGGATGCTGAAGATTTTGATCGAACCGCACTATTCTCTGGTATTTCTCTTGAAGCTCAGTACATTAAGAGGTCTGACATGAATGCTGAAGGAAAATTTCTGGTAGACATTATTGGCAAAATTTTACTGTGCAAGACACACTCCATCAGAGACATTCCCTCATACTTCTTTGATATAATGCAAGCAATCGTCTGCCGCAAGAAATTTCAATTTGGTATGCTGATTTGGACAAGATAAAGGACGGCATGAAATCCCCCAACTACGCAAGAATTATATCTCTGCTCCTTCATGAAATCAATCCCGAAGTATTCAACTTCTCAAAATGGACTCCACTTCACCACATGAAGAAGGTCTCCATCTCTTCAATTCAGAGATGGGATCTCAAGCTCCAGAATTCTGCCCAAGCTGCAAAGGTCTCAGACATCCCAGTAATGCCATCTGTAGAGGACAAGACCCCATATCCCTCTCCTCATCATGTGGCCAGCTCCTCTGGTGCACCAAGTGAGGGGGAGCCTGCTCCATCTAGCCCAGTCAGGCAACCCTCTCCTCAGCCAGAGATTCCATCCCTACCTTATACTCCAAAGAGTCCAACCACTTCCTCGGAGCAAGTACCCCAAGACACTCTTCTGTCCACAGCTGCTGCCATCGATGCTATGATTGCAGAGCTTACTGAAGATGTGCTTCCTCCTCCTCCTCTCTCTCCTCCAGCTCCAACCACTGAACATCACCAAGACTTGTCTCCAGCACAGTCTCCTGCCCACTCTCCAGCCAGAACTCCAACACCTTATCCTCCTCCTCCAGCAGATAAGCCAAAAACTATTCTTATTTCTGATGAGCCTTCTCCTGAGCCAGCTGAGGCCCCTCTCAGAAACCTTGACTTCTCCATTCCCAATGATACAGAAGAACTGGATGCAGTCATTCATACCACCAGAGCTCCTAGCTCAGTGCTTATTGAAGAAATAGCTCCTTGGGCACCTCCTCCTATCCCTACTGCTGCTCCCTCTGCTGCTGCTACAGTTTCCTCCTCCTCAGATCTACTGCAAAGTATTGCCATTCTTCTTCAAGAACAAAGACATTATTTTGACACCTCTCTAAAGACGGTCACTGACAAGGTCACTGCTCTTGAGACTGAGATGAGCAGAGGTTTTGCTGAAATTCAGCATAACACTGACAAGCTAAAGTACCTGTTCCAACTTGGTGGTAAAGCTCTTGACCATACTATCACTAGTATTGGCAATGTCATGGAACAAGGTGTAACCTTGGCAAACAATCAGATAGAACTAGACAAGAGGACTGAAGCCAACAAGCTGAAGATATGTGAAGAGGTTGGCACCTTCAAAGATGACACCATAGAGAAAGTATCTATTGAAATCAGAAAGGGGGAGGGCTTGATAAAAGAACTTAAAGAACAAGTATAAAAATCTACTGCTCCAAAGACAGTTGAATGGGAAGCTCATGTAAAGACCATTCATGATGATGTGCTTGCCCAGATACAAAGTGTCAAATTTCACACCTATGTCACTGCTGTCTGGATGCACAATCAGATCTTTCCAGATCTTGCAGTTGACCCAAACCTCATTCCCCATCATCTCAACCCTCTAGCCACAGAAGTCCCTGCTCCAGCTGCTCCTCTGCAACCCACCTTCTCTCCCAGGCCTGGAGACTCAGTTTCTCCACCAGATACTTATGTTCCAGGCTGGGAAGACGATCCTGCTGATATATTCCTTCAAGCTCCACCAAAGATCAGAACCAAGAAGAAAAGGAAATATGGTGAAGGCCCCTCTGCCAGCAGATCTGCTCCTTCCAAAGCACCTGAACATGCTGAAGCTTGGTCTCCAACTTCAAAGTATCTCATCTTAGACACACTCAAGTTGGTCATGGATCACAATGAGAACAGGAACATGCACTACAGTTCCCAGGAATGAGAGTTATATGAGAAGTCTATGCTGAAAAGGAAGATCCATGATAGAGAATTTGGGAGAAATAACCCTGCTGCTCCTCCAAGGCCTCCTAAGTATTTCCCAAAGCCTTTCAGCTACCTAAGGAGACAACAAGAGAAGATGGATAAGCAGCAATCCCAAGCCCAAACCTAAAAGATGATGAGAAATTGAAATGACAATTGTAGACTTGATGTTTTTGGAAACTTATATATATATACAATTCTTCATTCTGTCTAATTATCTTTTTCATTATCTTTTGCTTACCTGCTTATATTTTTCTACTTAGTTTCTTTTATGTCCATAATTCACCTTAGTGTAAAGGGTTCTGACTTCAACAAATAAGGGGAGATTGTTGGGTATTTCATCCACATGAACCCAGATTTGATGAAGTCACCCTGGAACTAAGATGAATTAAGTTGTATTTGATGCTTGGTTTGAGCTATATGTTTGCAGGAGTTTCACTGGGAAGTGTAGGCTAATGTCAGCCCACAGTTGGTCACCAAACACAGGAACTGTGCAATGTAATTCCTCATTGCATATTCCAAGGTGTTGACTCATGTGTGGTCTCTCTATTGGGATACACTTCATATTCAAGCTATTGGACTATGGGAAAGGCATTGGAAGTTGGCTACTCTAGAAGAATCAGTTTTTCCAATATCAGAAAATCTCTAAGTGTTTTACTCGAGTAGAGCTTTCACCTACTCGAGTAGTCTGGGTATAAGTTACTCGAGTAAAGGAATCTTGTACTCGGGTAGACATAGTCATATACTCGAGTAGTTAAGTCACCTACTCGAGTAGACCAAGTTATATACTTGAGTAGATCACTCATTATACCCGAGTGCCATAAGGTTTTTCTCATCTAAATTTCTCTAAGTCATATACTCGAGTAAGTATACTCACATACTCGAGTAGATAGGTACATACTCGAGTAGTTCATTTTACCTACTCGAGTAGTTCATGTGTCACCCATGTACCTTGCAGTTTCCCTACTCCAGAATTTTTTTTTAAAGTCTTTTACTCGAGTAGAAGATTCACCTACTCGAGTAGGTTACTTCCTCTCGAGTAGTTTAGTTCATCTACTCGAGTAGTTGCCAGCAGACCTCTTCAGAATTTTTCTAAGTATTCCACTCGAGTAGTAATTCATGTACTCGAGTAGGTTATGTAATATACTCGAGTAGCTCTTTCAGTACTCGAGTAGATCCTCTATCTACTCGAGTAGGTCTCTTAGTATACTCGAGTAATTCTGTCTATGTACTCGAGTAGTTGATCTCTATATACTCGAGTAGTCTGTTTATACTTACCCGAGTATGTTTCCCATCATATACTCGAGTAGCTATTCAACTACTCGAGTAGTTATTGACTTACTCGTGTAGTTGGCCATATATTTCCGAAAATTTTCTAAGTCATTTTTCTGACGGGATTTTTCAAATCACGCGACATGATTGGTCCACGTGTACATCATTATGACCGATTATGACCGTTAGTCTCTCCTATATAAGGTCTTTTCAGAAAATGACAAACCCTAAGTTTTTCTCAAAGCTTTCTTGTAATCTCTTTTTCGAGAAATATTCTTCAGCCGCCTCTCTCTGACTTTCGCGAAACGGAAGCCACCGCTGCTGCCTTCTTCTCCGACAAAAGCTTCTACTTTCAGAGGTTTATTCTGAAGAAAAGTTACAGATCGAGATCGACTTCACTGATCATATTCTCTCTCGATTTCTGTAAAAGCGAGTAGATCCAGATCGAGGCCGAGAACTTCTTCACCGATTTCTGAAGGTGCTACAAAGTTGAAAAGAAGAAGATCCTGGTCATTTCTTTTAGATCTGAGTGATTTACTGTTTGTATTCTTGTAATCTCTTTATTAATCCTGTAGGAGTTTTCACTCCGAGTTTGTAGGAAGTGTTATCTTCCGAGGTGTAGATCCTTTTGTTGGATCGAGTTTGTAGGAACTTTGTTCCGAGGGTAGGATCGATTTGTGATCCGAGATAGTGGAGTAGCCGAGTATAGTTGATTGCTAGATCGGTGAGGGAAAGTGGATGTACCCAAGGTTGGGGAACCACTATACATCTTGTGTCGTCTGTGATATTGGTAGATATTTCTGTGCAGTGCTCTAATTAATTTTTATTCCGCAAAAGATGCACAAACCACCTATTCACCCCCCTCTAGGTGATTTAGGTCGACAACAGTTTTCTTTCAGTATGGCTCTGATGGAGTTTGTTTTGCATAAAAGAATTTTGCCAATGACAACAACCAAGAATTTTCCTTCAGCATTTATATCAGACCTATTGATGTATTTAGCATCAGTAGAAATTACACAAAATAAGAAAGTTCTGGCATACTCTTCATCACCCAAAAAATCATCTGCATCTGGAACTGGCAGTCGAAGTAGTCGAGAAACAGAGGTTGGAGTAAGTTTGATGTTGATATCTTTAAATGTAGACTTCAAAACTATCCCATGGTGCTTCACCTTGACATTCCTGAAAAACTCTGCAACTTCGGGAAAAAGAATTCGACAGGGTTCTTGAAGAACGAAGGTTAATCCGGCGGTGGCGAGCAAAATCATTAGATTATGGAAGTCGTCGGAGAGTTCTGCAATCCCGGCGGCGACTAATTCCGAACCCACACTTATTTTAAAGTAGGCGGCCATGATTCAGAAGTCTTGGAGATGTAGAAACCCTAGATAGGTTCGATGGGGTGAAGGAAATTGCGCGGCTCTGTAACTGATGGAGGAAGGCGAAGAGGCAGTCGGGTACTCGAGAGAGCGGAAATGATTTCGTGTAGGGAAATTTCCGGATTTTCTTATTTATATAACCCTAGTTTTAGGTCTAATTATACGACAATGAAGAATTAAACCATAGAAGAGGTGGCATTAGCCTTGGTTTGCGCCTAAGAAAATTTGAAAAACAAATGACTCGGCATGCACACGAGTGAGGAAATTGACTCGAGTAGCTAACTCTGGAATTACTCGGGTAAGTATACAGAAGTACTCGAGTAGATGAACTGAAGTACTCGAGTAGGTCAATGAGGTACTCGAGTATGGGAAGTTGACTACTCGAGTATGTCAGTCTACTACTCGAGTAGGTCAAGTCGACTACACGAGTATATCATTCCACTACTCGAGTAGGTCAAGTCGACCACTCGAGTAGGTCATTCTACTACTCGAGTAGGTCATATGTTTACTTGAGTAGGTTGTATCTTACTCTAGTCAAAGAGTTAGAATTTGAAAAATTTCAGTATTTGACTAACCTTTGAGCCTTCTTGAAAATCCATCTTCTCTAGTCTTCTTTGTTGAGCATCCCAAGTTCTGTTTTGAAGAACGAGAAGTTGGTCTCGTCCAACGGCTTCGTGAAAATGTCTGTAATTTGCCTATCTGTAGAGACATATTGAAAGTCTATGTCCCCATGCTCCACATGCTCCCGGATGAAGTGATACCTTTGCTCTATATGCTTTGTCCGGCTGTGCGAGACTGGGTTGTTGGCTATTGCTATTGCGCTGGAAGAGTCGCAAAATAATGGAATCTTGTCAAACTTCATGTTGTAGTCCTTAAATTGATTCTTTATCCAGACTAACTGTGCACATCAACTGCCTGCAGAGATGTACTCTGACTCAGCCGTTGAAATTGCCACACAATTTTGCTTCTTGCTACTCCAGGAGATAAGTCTTCTTCCAAAGAATTGACATGTCCCGGAAGTGCTTTTCCTGTCGTCTTTGCTCCATACAAAATCTGCATCTGAAAAACCAATTAGTTCGCTGTCATTACTTCTTAGGTACCATAAACCAAGATTTGGTGTACCTTTAAGGTATCTCAAAATCCGCTTTGCAGCAGCGTAGTGAGATTCCTTAGAGTTCACCTGAAATCTTGCACAGACATATGTTGAGAACATTATGTCAGGTCTACTTGCAGTAAGGTAGAGCAAGGATCCAAAAATGCTTCTGTACTTGGTTTCATCAAAAGGTTTCACTTTTTCATCCTTGTCCATAGACATAGTTGAACCCATTGGAGTTCTCATCGAGGTTGCGTTCTCCATTCTGAATTTCTTAATCAGCTCTTTGGTGAGCTTGGTCTGTGAGATGAAAATTCCATCTTCAGACTGTTTCACTTAAAGCCCTAAGAAATACTTCAGCTCACCCATACTGCTCATTTCAAACTTTCCTTGCATAAGTTTTGAAAACTTCTTGCAGAGGTTGTCATCAGTAGAGCCAAAAATAATGTCGTCGACATAAATTTGCACTAGCAAAATCTTGCATTTAATTTTCCTAAGAAATAATATCTTGTCTATCTTTCCCCTTGTGAACTTGTTCTCAAGTAGAAAGCTAGACAGCGTCTCATACCAAGCTCGAGGAGCTTGTTTCAGACCATATAATGCTTTATGCAGTAAATAAACGTAATCAGGAAAGTTAGAATCAACGAAACCTGGAGGTTGTTCCACATACACCTCTTCCTTTATGTTATCATTAAGGAAGGCAAACTTCATGTCCATCTGATAGACAGTGAAGCCTTTGAGTGCAACATATGCTAGGAATAACCTTATTGCCTCCAGCCTTGCCATTGGAGCGTACGTCTGGTTGAAGTCGATTCCTTCTTCTTGACGATAACCTTTTGCAACAAGTCTGGTCTTGTTCTTTACTATCGTTCCATCCTCGTCCATCTTGTTCCTGTAGACCCATTTTGTCCCAATGACGTTCTTACCTTTGGGTCTTGGAACAAGCTTCCATACTTTGCAGCGCTTGAACTGGTTTAGTTCTTCTTCCATCGCCATTATCCACGATGTGTCTGAGTTTGCTTCCTCAAACTTCTTTGGTTCAACCTGTGATAGAAAACTTAAATATAGATTATCATTAGTTGTACCTCTACGAGTTCTGACACCATCCCAGGGATCTCCTATGATCTGGTCCATGGGGTGATCCTTTACATGTCTGACCTCTAGAATCCTTGTATCTAGATTGTCTTCTATCATCGGAGTGACTTCTTCATCTTGATCATCAGCTTCTCCAATAGGGGTTGGAGTGGTGATCTTGATGAACTTTTCACCTTTTTCTTCGGACGGTTCATCCAAGCTAATTTCTTTCAGCTTTGCACCTGCATCTTCAATAAGCACACTAGAAGAGTTGCTTTGCAGCAAACTCGTCTCATCAAATACAACATGTATCGATTCTTCCACGACCAGGGTTTTTCTATTAAAGATCCTCTATGCCTTACTATGGCTACTATAACCTACAAAAACACCTTCAAAACTCTTTTCGCTAAACTTAGTAGTATGATACTTGCCATTGTTTAGCACAAAGCATTTACAGCCAAAAATTCTAAAATATGAGACTGTTGGTTTCCTGCCCTTCAGAAGTTTGTAAGGTGTCTTATCGTGGTTTTTGTTTATGAGAGCTCGATTTTGCACGTGGCATGCAGTGTTGACGGCTTTAGCCCAAAAGTACTCCGGAAGTGAAGCATCACTCAACATGGTCCTGCAGGCCTCTATGAGCGTTCTATTCCTTCTCTCAGCCACCCCATTTTGTTGAGGAGTGCGAGGAGAGGAAAACTCATGAAAGATACCCATGCTTTCACAAAATTCTATCATGGCCTCAGATTTGAACTCTGTTCCATTGCCACTTCTGATTTTGACTATGGAGCAGTTATATTCATTCTGGACTTGCCTGACAAAATTAGTAAAGATGTCGAAGGTATCTGACTTGTGTTTCAGAAAGAACACCCACGCAAAGCGCGAGTAATCATCAACAATTACCAACGTATAATCCTTTCCTCCCAAACTTCTAATTTGCAGTGGACCAAACAAGTCCATATGCAGTAGATGAAGACATCTATTAGAATCCTTGCCAATAACGCTTTTAAAGGTAGCCCTTGTTTGCTTGCCTTTTACACATGCATGACAAGGTCTATCTTTAATGCACTTGACATTTAGGGCATCACATACTAAGTTCATTGAAAATAACTTATTAATAGTTTTGAAATTAATATGTGTTAATCTCTTGTGTCATTGGTCACCAAGAGGCGCCCTATCTTTTGCTAAAAAGCACACTGGTGTCGAAGAATCTATACAAATAAAATTTAAACAGAAAATGTTTCTGCTTCAAGTGCTGGATAGAATCGTTTCCATATTGTCAACAGATTTTATCAAGCACTTATCAGCGTGACACTCAACTATGTATCCTTTATCATAGAGTTGGCTTATGTTTATAAGGTTATGTTCCAACCCTTCAACATAAGCCACATCTGAGAAGGATACATTACCGTTCGTAATCATACCGTAGCCTTTAGTGATTCCATGATCTGAACCTCCAAAGATGACCTTCGGTCCGTTCACGACTGGAGTAAAGTTCTGAATTAAGCTTCTTATCCCAGTCATATGCCGAGAACATCCACTGTCCAAATACCAGATTGGCATTTTGGTGGCCTTTGGACATACCTGCAATCACAATTAGTTTGCCTTAGGATCCCAAATACGTTTGGGTCCTTGGTCTCGGGTTAGAACACTCCCCCTACAAATATTAGCATTAGGATTGGTCTTCCTCATATTGCCAACAACACCAACAGTCAAATCTGTTGTATCTTTGTCTTATGTTCTCCTGCTTGACCGTTTGGAATTATGGTCTAGCAGGGGCAACATTCTTGGAGGAAGAAGCTTCATGATGATTACAATCACATGTTTTCTTCTCCTTCACTGGCTTTTCTACAACAGACTTTGCCTTTGGTGCCTTCTTGAAGTTATGACCATGATTGAAAGGGCCATAGCTTTGAAGAATCACTTCTTCATAAGGTGCCTTAAAGACACTTTCGCCAAAGTTTCTGGGTCGAGTCCATCCTTGATAACGGGACTTTGGCTCTACATAAGTAGGCCTAGCAAAGTGTCCGTAAGATGAGTCAAGATCAAACTCATTTGAAGGAAATATAACCTTTTTGAACGTGGTCTGATCTTGAGGGGCTTTCCCCTTCTCTTTGACTAAGGTCTTTTTGGCGGCCTTATTATTTCGTTGACCCTTGTTTCTACTAGAAGACTTACTAGGAGCTTCTTCATGGCCTAGTCCAGCACCCTTGGCCTTGGCTGAGAATTCAGCAATGAATGGAAGAACAGTCTTAGGCTTCGAGAAACTTTCAACAAGTTTCTTTTCAGCAGCGAGTTGTTCTTCCAACTGTTTGATGATTTTCTCTTTAAGATCAAGGTTCTCTAAAGCCTTCTTATATTCTTCAATATCATTATTGAAGTTCTCTTCGAGCGAGTCAGTCTTTGAGACTTTCTCTCTCAAGGCGTTCTCTTCAGCTTTGAGAGACTTTATCTCTTTAGCCTGAGTTTTCACGACTCGACGACATTTGTCGTAAGCCATGATTAACTCCTTATATTGGGCCATGAGTTCTGACTCATCGTCAGAAGAGCTATCCTCACAATCATGTTCAGAAACTTCAAAATCAGAAAGAGGAGTGTGAGAGTTTACCTTCCCAGTGAACTGGGGCTCTTGTTCATCATCAGTTTGAGCCATGAGTCCAAAATAGGATTCTTCTTATTCACTCGACTCAGATGAGTCAGAGTCACTAAGAGTCTTGCCATTTTTGGTCATCAAGCTCTTCTCTGTCCTCTTCTTGTTGTATGAGGACTTCTTTTCCTCTCTTCTGCCACCATCCTTCTTGTCAGGGCAGTCAGCGATGACGTGTCCTAAGTTATTACAACAATAACAAATAATGTCAGTAGAAACATGTTTGTTCTATTTAGAATTATATCTATGATGGCTGCTTGAGCCTTTTCGTTGACGATCACCATCGTGTCGTGATCTTCTATAGGAGGCATCCTTGCTTTTCTATTGCTTCTTCTTGTTCAAGAATTTCTTGAACTGTCGAGAGAGTAGTGAGAACTCTCCTTCTTATAGTTCAGAGCCTGAGGTGCTTGGCTCTGAGGTTTCTTCTTCACTAACTTCTGCTGCTGGAGTAGGAGAAATAACCTTTATCTTCTTAGAGGTGTCTGCCTTTAAAGCAACAGACTTCTCTTTGAATGCATACCTGCTCTTCTCTTCTTCAGCCTTTCTGGTGTTGAGTTGAAGCTCATATGACATAAGCTTCCCGAAGAGATTCTGAGGATCTGTCTCAACAAGTTTTCCAAACTCCCTTATGGCACAGACCTTGTTATCTCATTCCTTAGTTAGGGATCTCAAGAACTTATCATTTAATTCTCCATTAATGAAGACTCTGCCATAGACCCTTAGCCCATTCACTATCTTGAAGAAATTCTCAAAGGTGTCAGCAATGGTATCTTTGTTTCCTTGTCGGAAAGCTTCATACTTCTGATTTAGAAGGGATCTTCTATCATCCCTCACTTCTTCTGTACCTTCTATCAAGGTAACTAGTGACTGCTACATCTCCTTCGCAGACTGGCAGTGAATCAGGTTTTGCAGCATTGAATCATCGACTGCACTTGTTATAATATTTTTTGCAATTTTGTCCAACGAGACAAGTGCAATCTCATCCTTATCTAGATCCATAAGTTTCTTTGGGACTTTCTTGGTTGGATCTATAGTGGAGACGGTCATGGGAATGTAATGACCTTCTTCAACTATCATGAAGATCCTTGGATCCACAGCTTCCATAAAGAACTTGATTCTCTCTTTCCACATGGGGAAATTATTTTTGGTGCACAAAGGAAGTTTGGCAAAATCTTTAGCCTTGTCCATTTTTGGTAGATCTCAAAAGACAACTATTGAAGGATCTAATCAAGGTGTTAACCTTTTAATCATCAACCTCCCTCTGATACCAATTGAAAGTTTATAGTTGCCTACCTAAATCACCTAGAGGGGGGTGAATAGGTGAGATGTGCGTCTTTTTGCAGAATAAAAAATTACAAACTAAAACATAGATCTATCTACCAATCAAACACAGACGAGGCAAGATTAATAGTGGTTCCCCAACCTTGGGTACATCCACTTTCCCTCACCGATCTAGCAATACACTAGACTCGGCTACTGCACTATCTCGGATTGAAAATCAATCCTACCCTCGGAACAACGTTCCTACAATCTCGATCCACAAAACGGATCTACACTCGGAAGATGAAACTTCCTACAATCTCAGAGTTGAAAAACTCCTACACTAGGAGTAAACTTCTCCTACAATAATGAAATAAAGTTGTAAAGAAATACAAACAATGAATCTTGTCAGATCTGCAAGTAATTGGCCAGGATCTTCTTCTTCTAGGCGTTGAGGATTTATCAAAGAGGTGAAGAAAATCTCGGTAATATCAGATCTGAATTTTCTTGACTTTACACGATCGAATAGAGGATGAAGAGTTGAGCAGAAATCCCGATCTATAAAATCTTCTTAATCTAAATCCTCTGAAAATGAAAACCATAGCCAGCCGGGAATCTGCGACTGCGACGGCGGCGGTTTTCATTTCTTGAAGAGAGAGAGAGGAGACAGAAATTCTTGAGAGTACGGCTGCAAAACTTCTTAAGAATAATCTTAGAATAATTAGGGTTTGTCGGTTTAAACCAGACCTTTTATAGGAGAGGAGAAGATTAGCCATAATTGAGTCATTATGAGAGACACGTGGACCAATCACGTCAAAGTTTATGAATAAGACTGTTATTCTGGACTTAACGAATTTTCGAAAAAGTCAAGGTAAAATACTCGAGATATAACAGACTACTCGAGTACATGAAGCACTACTCGAGTAGGTAGAAGATTACTACTCGAGTATGTTGGATCCCTAATTGATTTGGGCTAGGTCCAATGACTTAGGAAGTGACCCATCTTGTATAGTCTGATTCAAGTTTTTGTCTTAGAGTCTAGGACAGTCCTCTATCTCAACTTCAGATGGACCAGCCTTCTTCAAGACCATCAGGAACTCCAGATCTATCAGTTTTTCAGACTAAGTGAAATGAGTTCGACGTTCGTCGAACTCAGCTTAACGAAGGGAGTTCTGCGCTCGACGATCGTGAGACAATCCATAGTGCTAAGCTCGACGAACTATGTTCTTTGCTCGACGAACACAGGGATTCTACCTCAAGCTTTTCAGGACTACTTCAGAATTTCTCTAAGTCCAGCTTCATGCTTCGGTCGACGAATTATATTCTGAGCTCGACGAACTTGGACCTCAAGTTCACAGCTTCTCAGGTCGATGAATGCTAATCTCTACTCGACGATTTTTATACTCAGAGAATCTGTGTAGAAACTTAGGGTTTGTGTCGACAGCAGACGATTTGTGTCGACACCAGGATTTCAGTCGACACCAGCTTATGTCGACACCAAGATCAATCTGTCGACAACAATTTGTGTCAACACAGCATTTCAGCAGATACAGAGTATTTTGTCCAAGTCCAGAACTTTTCTCAGCTCGACGAATTTAGTTCTCTGCTCAACGAATAATGTTTGTCTGATATTGAAGATTGTCTGTTCAACGAATGAAGACTGTCAGCTCGACGAACTCAGCTCAGCTCGAAGAACTCATCTTAGCTCGACGAACTCAGGCTCAGCTCGACGAACTCAAAACTCAGCTCGACGAATTATGTTCTTCGGTCGATGATTCCAGACTAGGTCTTCTTTCGTTCCCGTCTCATTCCATGGTACTGATTCCTGAACAGTTAATGGCAGTTCTTCACAGAATACTACCGTTAGAATGCGCAGTTAATCCTGGATTATTACATACCATTTTCCCATGGAAACAGTTGGGGAAATAATTAATTACTACTCGATATTCAAAAATTCGAATGTTTCTTATGAGACACATGTTAAAATTCAACAAACCGCAGACGTCCCCTTGGATACCCTGTTGAAAACTCAACAAACCGAAGGAGAATACGCCCACTTATAATGTTGAAAGTTTTCCCGGATCGTGGAGTTAGCAGGGGTTATCTCAATAAAGCAGTAACAACCAGCAACACATGCAGCACAAGCTTCTTTATTGATCAAGAGCAAACTTCTTTACAAGGCGAGACATACATGGCGAGACATGCTTCACCAAAACCCAACACCGGGAGAGCAGAGACAGTTACAAAGACAAGAACAAAAAACAAGCAGCGCGGACTCAATCAACAAGCCGCCGACCTACTGCTGTGGAGTCCGCTCAGTCCGCCAGGTCGCCAGACCGCAACCCAAGCCGCGCGGACTCACCCTTATTCCAATGCTTAGCTCTTCACCGCCGATCTGCAGGCCGCCAGACCGCACAAGCTGCGTCACCGAATGGAACAGTCCGCCTGAAGCAGGCGACTTCCTGAACCCCGAACCAAGTTGCCAAAGAGAAGACCGCCTGGTCGCTATCTGCGACCTGCTATTTACCGCCTGTTGCTTAACCGCAGAGTCCGCACTGTCCCTGACCGCAATCAGAGCCAAGTCCTGGCTTTCCAGCGCTATCCGCACAACCTGCACAGCACAACCGGGTCAACTCTCTATTCGCGCGGACACTAAAGTCCAGACCGCAGCAACTTACGCGAGCTCAATTACTGTTCACTTACTTCGGTCTAGGTTCGTTCCTCCTGATGTGACATGGGTCCTATTTATAGGCACGATGATGAGTATGGTCACCGCCCTAGCCAATAGGATCACCGCCACATCCCGCAGCTAGAACAAGTGTGTCCGCCAGCCCGCGGACACACATTTCAGTTCGCTGCTCCTGTGCAGATAGCCAGTCCGCCCCAGCTTCTCCAAGGCCGGACTCCAATATCCAGCCCGCCTTGCCGCCAGAGGCCAAGCCAGGACCACCACAGCCAGACTCCACAACAGCCGTGTCCGCCATTCTGCGGACAAGACATCAGCCCGCAAAACCCGAGCCCGCAGCCTTGCCATCAAGGCACCTGCCGGACTCAGCAGACACCCGGCTTCCGTCCGCATATCCCAAGTCCATTGCCTCATTGCCAAGGCACCTCCGGATTTAGCGGACACGCCAATCCAGTCTGCTAACAGCAGACTCCAGTCCGCAACTCCTGAGTCCATAACCTCGTCACAAGGCTAAACCGGACTCAGCGGACTCTGGCTCCAGTCCGCACGCTCCTGCACAAGCAATTCTCCAGTTCGCATTTCCCCAAGCTAGCAAACAAGGCAACATCACTTCTACTACGCTTGGCGGACTGAGAAACCAGCCCGCGCTCCACTGCGCGATCTCCCCGGACTGAGCCATCCTAGACTTGGTTCAGATCACACCAAGTCCAGTCCACTGGCCACAAGGGCCAGTCCGCACTTACTGACGGACACTGGATCTAGCCCGCCATACCGGGCGACCTCCAGTTTCTGTCCGCGCTGACCGACGGTCTCCGCGGCTTCCACTTGCCTCTTCACTAGAGCAAGACCAAGGCAACTGCCAAACCGGTCTGCCGAGCTCCAGTTCTTCAGTCCGCTTCATGCCGGACTCCGCGGATAACATTTCTATCTGCCCGGTTACTTCCTGGGAGTCAACCGCCTGCTGAGCATACACTGGCCTGTCAGACCGCTGCTGCTGTCCGCGTAGTCCGCGCGAACAGACCGCCCAGGCCGCCACAGAGCAAACCGCCTGCAACATCCCTGCCGACCTAGCAGTCCGCCAACCCTGTCCGCGTAGTCCGCGCGGATAGGTTTCCTAAGCCTTCTATTCACCCACTTTCACTTCACAGAATTCAACACTCCTCCTTGAAGTGAGAAGTGGTGAATAACTCCAGCAGCTCCCGTAACCTTGCACCTGGTCCTTCCGATAGCATCTACGAAGAGATGTCAAAGACATAGTCCTCGCCCCGCATATCTTGGACCATGAGGGAGCCCTCCAGCATCTCCAAAAAGGAGTCATGCTTCCCTCTGCCTTCTTCAGCTTCAACCTCCACTCTTGCATCACAGGAGTATCACCAACTTCCTTGGATACTGAAGTCCAAGCCTCGTTGCCTCTGAGAGAAGTCACCTCTTCAGACTTGGTGTCAACCACCTCCTTGATTCTAGTGGGGTCATCACAGCCAGAAGAACCTTGCTCGACCTGAGGGCTAACAAGGAAACACGGGACCAAGTCCGCCGTGTTCCCTTCACAATATCGAGCTGGTGGCTTACTGATCCTCTTCGATCTCCGAAGAACCTGATCATGGCTAACCACCTCCGTTGCTATTGAACCAGCTCCGTTCCCGGGCAAACCCGGAACAATGCTCACTTTGCTCCCTGAACAAGACACCTCCTTACCGGAACCAAAAGCATCTGGAGCAACGCTCCCCCTGCTACCTGAACCAGAAGACTCCCCTCTTGAACAAGAACTGTCTGGAACATCTCTCCCCTTGCTTCCTGAACCAGAAGCCTCCGCCTTCGAGCCAGAAGATCCTGGAGCATCGCTCCCCCTTCTTCCCGACTCTGACGCCTTTGCCCCGGAGCTAGAACAACCTGGAGCACCTGGTGACTCAGGCAACTCCACTTCCTTAGCAGCAGCCTCCTTCAGCCCACCATCTGACCTGCTTAGCTCTAGCTCCACATAAGATCTACCCCAATACGGCGTCAACTCATCAAAAACAATGTCTCTCGACACTATGAGTTTCTTTGTCGCAGGATCCATACACCTCCATCTTCTTCTCTGCTCATCATACCCAACAAAGACTAGCTTTGTCTTGAGAGCACCCGGAGAATGTATATAGCAGGTAGATCCAAACACCCGAAGGTGCTTCACTGAGGGCTTCACTCCGAACATCAGCTCATAAGGAGTCTTCATTATGATCGGACTAAGAGGCATCCGGTTGATGACATGAGCAGCACAGGCAATTCCTTCCGCCCAAAGAGCCTTCGGAACGCCTTTACTCTGAAGCCAACACTTGCAGGTCTCCGTTAACCAGCGGATCATCCGAGCTGCAATACTACCCTGTTGTGAAGTATGTCCACAAGAAAGCTCCATCCGGATCCCTTGCTTCCTGCAAAAGCGTGAGAACCCGGTTGAGCCAAACTCACCACCGATACTTGTCCTCAACACCTTGATCCTCCGGCCAAGCTGGCCTTCCACAAGCTTCTTGAACTCCACAAACAAGCGTACCATGTTGGACTTCTTCTTCATAAAGTATACCCAAGTATACCTAAAATAGTCATCAACCAATATCAGCATGAACCTGTGTTGGAACACCCTATTACTAATTTGGGTCAGGATCACTATGTCTCTAGGAATCTGTGTTTGACCTTCTGTATAGCTTAATAGGTCAATTAGAATTGAGTCTAAGGGTTAGAAGTCTAGGATTGGAAGCTGCCCTGAAGACCAAGTTTTTCTGTAGACCAAGTCTAATCGTCGAGCTCAGCACGACGATTCGTCGAACTCCGGTCGACGATCGTCTAGCTCAACTTCGACAGATCATCGAGCTCCATTCGACGATCGCTGAGCTCAACCTCATAATATCGTCGAGCTCCACTCGACGATCGCTGAGCTCAACTTCGCAATATCGTCGAACTCCATTCGACGATCGCTGAGCTCAGGTCGACGATTTTAACTCTGCATTGGATCCTTATCTCTGAGCTCAGTTCGACGATCTTTGAGCTCAGATCGACGATTATCTTGCTACTTGGATTTTCCAGTTCGCTGAGCTCAGCTCGACGATAGCAGAGCTCAGTTCGACGATTTCAGTTATCTTTCAGAATTCAAATTTAAATCAGATAGAAGTTATTCTGCATTTAATTCAGAAGATCTGCCAGCCGTTTTCATTTACTTCTGGAGCAAGTTTCAAGGGATTTTTCAAGGAACAATTCAGTGGACTTTCCTTCAGAAGAAATTATGCAATTAAGGCTGTAATCAATGCAGACCAACGGCTATCTTTGACAGAGTGATATTCTATTCTGGCACTGAGAATAAAAGACAGAATGTTTTTTTGAATCAAGACAAAGAAGAACAAAAAAAAAAGAGATTGACAAGAAGAGGACACACAACTCAGAATACAGAGACTCTTTCAAAATATTCTGTCAACAAGAATTCTGAAGAACACTCATCAGAGAGATCAAGCTCTCAAAAATCTTCAGATCTCTTCAGCTCTCAAAGTGTTCAAGGCCAATATCACTTCAAGACTCCAGACACTCAACATTTCAGCTTGCTGAAATCATCTTTTGCTGGAGATCTATCTTTGAAGGCCTATCACCCTCAGCAAAGCTCATCTTCCTGAAGATCAAGGACTCAGGGGGAGCTTTGACATCAATCCACTTAGTCTTCTCAGTTGATTGAGAAAGAGAAGACTGCCATCACTCTCTCACCCCCACTCTGTAAAGGGTTTTTCAAACTCCCTTCAAAAGTTTGAATCAGGTTTTTGAGCACCTTGTCAAAAGCTCATTGGTGGCAAGACACCTGATCAAAAAAATCTGATTTGGTTTTTGAGCACCTTATCAAAAGCTCATTGGTGCCCAGGACACCTGACCAACTCATCCTGCAGTGGATTCCTACCTAGGGTGGTAGAAGAGTGGATGTACCCAAGTTTGGGGAACCACTATAATTCCTTGTGTCATCTGGTTCTGCATGTTTTCTTTTTGTTTCTGGCCTAGATTTTCTTGTGCTTAGTCTCTGCATAGCTTAGTTTTGTGATTAGTTTTATTTCTGCTTCCCTGCTCACACTCATTACAACAATTGTTGTAAAGCTTTGCAAAAGTTTTTCTTTGTGTTCAAAAAGCACCATATACTCTATTCACCCCCCTCTAGAGTATATCAGATCTAGTTTCCCCTTTCAATTGGTATCAGAGGGAGGTTGGTTAAACATACCATATCTGTTTGGTTGTACAGGCTAACACCTGAACCCCAAGATCCCAAACTAGATCCTTTTGTTATATTTTATTATTAGATTTAGTTTGCACAAATCATGGCTCAAAACAAAGATTATGCTAGCACCAGACCTCCAGTGTGCAATCTGTCAAAGTTTGCACTTTGGAAAGCAAGGATTAGACTCTACATGAATTCTATTGATGAAGATATTTTTAATTCTGTTTTGACAGTGTGTCCAAGACCCCCAGAAAGCACAAGCACAAATGCTGTTCCACCTCCATCAGGAACAGATGCTGACATCAAAAAGTGGAAAGTAGCTGATGCCAAGGCAATGAACATTCTAGCTTAGACAATGTCAGATGACATTTTTCAAAAGGTAGCTGAATGTAATTCAGCCAAGGAGATTTGGGACAAGCTCTCAGAAATAGTTTCAGGTTCAGCTGATGAGAGAAAGGACAGAAGATCCCATCTCATCTCCCAATATGAGAACTTCAAGAAGGGAGAAACTGAGTCAGTGGGAGACATATACAACAAACTGAGTCTAATTGTCAGTGAACTGAGGACATTAGACAAAGAGATCTCACTGACAGAACTTAATAACAAGATCCTAATGTGCTTCCCCAGCACTTGGGATTCAAGAATCTGGCCAATTAAAGATGCCAGAAGTCTGAATGAGATCACCACTGAAGCCTTGTTGGGTAAGCTCAAATCATATGAGCTACTCATCAAGAACAGAGAGGAAGAACAGAAGGCTGCTTCACCAGCCACAAGAAAGGAGAAGACTATAGCATTCAAGGCAACTGAAGATCTGCCTGAAGAAAAAGGAATAGACAATGATGAACTTCTCAGCTTGCTGGCCAAAAGATTCTATAAGATGGCCAGAAAGGACTTCAGAAGAAGATCATACAAGGAGCAGGACAAGCCAAGGTATGACAAGTCCATTGGCAATAACAAAGACATTATTTGCTTCGGTTGCAGGAAACCAGGGCATATAGTTCCTGACTGTCCAGAATACAAGAACAAGGACAGAAGGGACAGAAAAGAAAGAAGAAAGGAGAAAGACTCCGAAAGGAGTGGCAATAGCAAACCCTCTTCCAGCAAAAATAAGCATACAAGGAAAGGATTTGTTGCTGAATCCTGGAGTGAGACTGAAGAGGAGTCAGAAGCCTCTTCCAGCTCCAGTGATGATGAGGATGATGCAGAGGAAAAGGAGTTCTGCATGATGGCAATCAATGCCTCACAACACAACTCAGAGGAAGAGGAGTCAGAGTCAGACTCAGAGACTCAACCTGAAGAAGATCAGGTAATCAGCTCTTTTGATTTTACTTCAGAAGATTTTAAATCTGAATTTAAAGCACTATGTTTAGACCTGCTAAAGTCTGAGAAAGAGATCATCTCTCTCAGAAATCAATTATCTGAACAAAGTGTTTTAAAATCAGAAAACCTCAAACTCTCTCAGGAGTTGGAGAACTATAGGGAACAGATAGCTACACTGAAAAGTGAGCTCTCTGAGGCCAAGAAGCTTGAAGAATCTCTCAATGGGAGAAGCCTCAAGCTGATGGACATCACAAGCACAGTGAACTCAAGATTCAACAGTACACTGGGCTTGGGTGCCTCATCCAGCCAACCTATTATTCTAACAAATCCTATCAAGTTCATTTCTGACAAGGGAAAGGGAGTTGTAGAGGTTGCCAGGAAAAATTCTGATCTGCCTCAGAAAACTAAAGTCCAGCACAAATCGCCGAATGAAGATCGACGATCGCCGAACGCAGCTCGACGATCTCAGGACAAATCGTCGAACGCTGATCGACGATCTCAGCCAAGATCGTCGAACGCTGGTCGACGATCCCATATACCTGACCTCAGCCATAGTCGACCGTCGAACGGAGCTCGACGATCTGACCCACGATCGTCGAACGCAGCTCCAAGATCGTCGAACAGAGGTCAGAGCTCTGGAAATTTTTTCAAAGGCAAGTCAAAATTGAATCCTGAGGGTTTTTCATCCCAATCCTTTAACCCTTATACTGAATGGATTATACCTCCAAGGAGATATCATCCTGAAGGATATAAGAGTCAGCCAGGGATGTCCTTCATTTCTAAATTTAGAGGTTATCAACCTAGGCCCAAGGTAAACTGGGTCAAAAACAAGTAAATTGCTTTATGTGCAGGTGAAGACCTATCCAACATCTAACCAGCAATGGTGTTTGGATAGTGGGTGCTCTAAGCACATGCCAGGGAACAAGGACAACCTCAATTCCTTTAGAGCCAAGATTGGACCCAAAGTTATCTTTGGTGATTCCAACTTTGGACAAACTAAAGGATATGGTGCAGTCCAGATTGGTTCAGTAACCTTCAAGAAGGTAGCATATGTGGAAGGACTGAAGCACAACCTAATCAGCATCAGTCAGCTATGTGATGAAGGCTACCAGGTGACCTTCAGCAAAACCTTATGCAAAATCAAGTCAGAGGACAACACAACTGTGTTGACAGGTAAAAGGAAAGGTAACATCTACCTAGTAGATTTTCTTTCAACTTCTATAGATATCTGTTTATTTAATTCAGTATGTAGACCAAATGTTTTATGGCATAAGAGATTAGGACACCTAAACCTTAGAACTATTGCTAGGCTCTCCAAGGACAACCTTGTTAGAGGACTACCTTCTGGCCCCTACAAGAAGGAAGGACTATGCAAGGCTTGTCAATTAGGCAAGCAAACTAAAAACAGTTTTAAGTCACTTAATAAGAGTGATTCACCTAGGATATTGTATCTGTTACACATGGATCTATTTGGACCCATCACAGTACAAAGCCTAGGAGGGAAATCCTATACTTTAGTAATTGTAGATGACTTCTCTAGATTCACTTGGGTGTTCTTTCTAAGGAAGAAGTCTGATAACTTTAAGTGTCTGACAGAGTTTCTCAAATGTATACAGATTGAGTTCAATACTCACATTGCCCTGATCAGAAGTGATCATGGGACAGAGTTTGATTCTCTTCTTATGCAAGAGTTCTGTCAGAGTGAAGGGATCAGGCACACTTTCTCAGCTCCTAGAACTCCTCAACAAAATGGGGTAGCTGAAAGGAAAAATAGAACCCTTATTGAATCTGCCACTACATTGTTGTCAGATGCTCATCTACCTCTATCCTTTTGGGCAGAGGCAGTGAACACCTCCAACTATGTGCTGAACAGAAGTCTGATACATAAACTGAAGGGAAAAACTCCCTATGAATTACTCAAAGGGAAGAAACGTAAAGTTGACTATTTCAGAATTTTTGGTTGCATTTGCTATATTCACAATAATGATAAGAAATATTTAGCAAAATTTCAAGCCAAAGCCGATGAAGGAGTGTTTCTGGGATACTCCATGATCAGCAAGGCCTATAGGGTCTATAATAAATCATTGAAAATTGAGGAATCTGTTCATGTTTCTTTTGATGAAACTAACATGCCTTTCAAGGAGAAGATTTCTTCTACCATAGAACCTTTGCAAGAACACTCTCTAGTTGAAGATATGAACAAGTTACAGGTTGCTCAAGAGGATGAAAGCAGTGAAGATGAAGGGAATGCTCAACACATTGAAGCTCAGCTTGAAGAGCCAGTTATTGTACCACAAGAGGAAACAACAACACAGGTTGGTGAACAATCAACACCCCCTGTTGATTTAGTAACATCAAGAGACCATCCAATTTCCCAGATAATTGGAGAACTCTCAGCTGGTGTGCAAACCAGAAATCAGGTCAACCAAAACCTGTTGCACACCTGCTTCCTTTCTCAAATTGAACCTCAGTCTATTCAAGATGCAGAGCAAGATCCACACTGGATCATTGCCATGCAAGAGGAGTTGCATCAATTTGAGAGGAACAAAGTATGGGAACTAGTGCCAAAGCCTAAGGATCATTACATTGTTGGAACAAAATGGGTATTCAGGAACAAACTGGATGATCAAGGAGTAATAATAAGGAACAAGGCAAGGCTAGTTGCCCAAGGATATTCTCAAGAAGAAGGAATTGACTACGACCAGACCTTTGCACCTATTGCAAGATTAGAAGCCATCAGGATATTTTTAGCTTATGCAGCTCACAAAGGCTTCAAGGTTTATCAGATGGATGTCAAGAGTGCCTTCTTAAATGGAGACATCAAAGAGGAAGTCTGTGTCAGACAACCTCCAGGTTTTATCTCTCCAACTTATCCTGATTATGTTTTTAGATTAAACAAAGCATTATATAGTCTCAAGCAAGCTCCTAGAGCATGGTATGAGACCCTAGCATGCTTTCTCTTGGAAAATGGTTTTATCAAGGGTAGAGTAGACCAAACTCTTTTTATTAGAACCCATAAGTCCCATACCCTACTAGTACAGATTTATGTAGACGATATCATCTTTGGTTCTACTGACTCAAAATTGTGCAGAAGGTTTTCTAACCTAATGCATTCTAAATTTGAGATGAGTAGCATGGGTGAGCTATCCTTCTTCCTAGGATTGCAAGTCAAACAACATGCTGAAGGCATCTTTATTTCTCAAACCAAATATGCTAATGAGCTGGTTAAGAAATTTAGCATGTCTGAGGCATCTTGTATGAAAACACCCATGCCTACCAATGCTGTATTGGATGCTGATGAACATGAGAAACCTGTTGATCAGACAACATATAGAGCAATGATTGGCTCTTTACTGTATCTTACAGCTAGTAGACCAGATATAATGTTTGCTACATGTATATGTGCTAGGTTCCAAGTTAGCCCTAGAGAGTCACACCTCACATTAGTAAAGAGGATTCTTAGGTATGTTAAAAGTTGTCCAAATCTAGGTCTCTGGTATCCAAAAGATTCAGCATTTGAGTTAACTGGATTCTCTGATGCTGATTATGCTGGATGCAGAATTGATAGGAAAATCACCAGTGGAACTTGTCAGTTCCTTGGTGATAGACTTGTCTCTTGGTTTTGCAAGAAACAAACATCTGTGTCAACTTCAACTGCTGAAGCTGAATATATGGCTGCAGGTAGTTGTTGTTCACAAATACTGTGGATTCAAAATCAACTCCTAGACTATGGTTACAACTTAGAGAAGTCAAAAATCTTTTGTGACAATACAAGTGCTATTTCCATAGCTCAAAATCCAGTCCTCCATACTAGGACAAAACACATAGAGATTAGGCATCACTTCTTAAGGGACAATATTGAAAAGAATAAAATTGAACTGCAATATATCCCAACTGATTTACAAAGGGGAGATATTTTCACCAAGCCTTTGGATGAAAAGAAACACACTTTCTTCCTAAATCAGTTAGGAATGTTAGATGGAGGAAGTCTTAATTAATACCCAAGATTTTGAAAGCTAAAAATTGACCAAGACTAGGCAAAATTCTGATTTTTCTTAATGTCTAGGATTTTCTGATCTCTGAACTGCGCTCGATGATTTCCCCAAAGATCGTCGAACGGAGTTCGACGATTTCCAGAATCGTCGAACTGAGTTCAGCGCCCCTCAGATAGTATGAACTATCTCTTCCGGTCAACGATCGTCGAACGGCGCTCGACGATTTTGTTCACTGAACGATCGTCGAACGGAGCTCGACGCCTTTCCAGATCGTCGAACGGAGATCGACGATGTTGGAGTCTCTTCAGATTCCTTTCGAAGCCTCGATCGTCGAACTGAGTTCAACGATCTTTCCAATTCTGCGTCGAACCCTAATATAAAACTCATTTTTCGCCGTCGTTCTCTCTTGCGCTTTCAATTTCTCTGCAAGAATTTTCTTCCCTCCAAACAGTTCTACGCTTGTTCGGTTTGTTTGTTAAGTTTTTGCAGGTACCATGACCGTCTCAGTTGCTGTCCTCGCCGCAATGAAGTTTGATGCAGGATTTGACATTGATCTGGACTCCTTCAACACCACTGATCAAATCTTCCAGGACATCCTGAGTTTATTCAAGGATCAGCATTTGTCTGCCCTCATGACCACAAGAATCAAACTTGCCTCAGATGAAATAAAAGAATGGGTCTATATTGCTCACAATCTAGACAACAACACCATAGTTGGATCTATTGCTGGAACCCAGGTACCTCTGACCCCAACAGTTTTAACAGAGGTTTTTGGCTTGAGAAATGGTGAAGACACTGCTGAACTATCTGGAGAGGAATTTTCTGATATACTTGCCAGGATGGGTCATCCAGAGGGAAACCCTAGCAAGTTGTTTAAGAGGAACTTGTCAGTTGAATACAGGTTTCTAGCTGATGTTGTAGGCAAGGTGCTGTTGGCAAAGCATTCTGCACATGATACCATCTCCAGACATCAGCTCTGCCTCATGGGAGCTCTGGTAGATAGGAAAAGCTTAAACTGGGGAGAGGTCTTCTTTGACCTGATAAAGAAGAAGATTAATAAAACCTTTGTAAATTTTGGAAGAATTCTTGGAGTTTTCCTTCAGGCAAGGTGCCCTGCTCTGCTGGTCTCCTCTGGAGTGCACATCAATGCCTCCAAGAGACTCACCTGTGCCCTTTTTGGGAAGTGGGACAGGCAAATTAGCAAACCCAGCAGGCCCTCTTCAACTGCTCCTTCAGGCACCAGGACTCAAAGAGTCACTCCCCCCAGGTCTCTGCTCCTGCAGAAGACCTGCCTGCTGCTAGTGCTGCTTCTCCTCCTCCTCCAAGTCCAACCCTACCTATTCCATCCACCACTCCAGCTCCATCCACCATTACAATCTCCAGCCTATCTCCAACATCTATTCCATCTCCAGCAACAATTTCATCACCTCCAGTAGACCAATTCCACCCATTATTCTCATATCCACCACCAGATGTCACCTCATCTCCATCCCTACCATCATTCACCCTTCTGGATGAATCCTACATGGATGATTCCCCCTCTTCTCCTCCAGAATTACCATCCTCTTCAACATCTTTCCAAGATCTTCTCCACCACATCATTGACCAACCCACATTCACTCCCTCCATATCCATCCCCCTGTCCTCCATCTCCACAATCCCCTCTCCTGAGCCATTCATTCCACCATTCAGCTCTCCACTTCCAGCTTCCTCAGCCATCCCAATACCATCTACCTCTGCTCCTCTTCTTGGGCAAGTAGATCTCTCAGCCCTTGCTGACAAGTTGTATGAGCTCATTGCCCCCAGGCTCTCCCTCCTCTTGGAGGCCTCTTTGGCTCCTCTACACTTGTCAGTGGCAGCCCTCTCTGCCAGGCTTTCCTCTCTCCTTCCTCAAGCAGCACCTCCAGCAGTGTGCCTTGATACAGAGGTATCTGCATCCAGGCAGGGGGAGATGCCCTATGAAGCCAGCCTTCATGCTGCTGTTGCTGCTGCTTCTGCTCCTGCTGTTGTTACTGCTGCTGCTGCTGTGTTTGTATCTGCTGCTCCTGTTGCTGCTGCTCCAGTTCAGGCTCCTACTCCAGTCTTAGCAATAGACCTAAGGTCTTTGCTCTCTGCATTTGATACTGCATATTACAGCTACCTCCCAGAGCCAAATGCTGTCCAGCCCCCAGAAGATCTGTCCAAGGCTCTGGTGCCTCTCTCTGGCTGTGACCCCAACATTCTTTCCTCTTTTGTACTCTCAGTGATGACTGCTGCTGCTGCTGATGAAGAAAAGGTTCCAACTGCTGCTGAAATTCAAATTGTTTCTGATGAGCCCACATCCCAGGATTTTCTGATGACAGAGGCTGCTGTCTTTGAGCCTGCTGAAGATTTTGTTGTTGTTTCTGAAGCTGCTGCTGCCATCATTCCTGAAGTAACCAGTGTTGTTTCTGCTGTTGCTCCTGTATCTATTGTTACATCTGCTGCTGTATCTGTTTCTGTTGCTCCCTCTGCTTCTGCCCCATCTGCTGTTGTTCAACTGAAAGAAGATTTGATGAAGAGGATTGATGCTTTATATGATGCTCAGAGCTCTGAATCTGATGACTACAACACTGCCTCTGATGATTCTTCTGCCACCATTGCAAGGAAAAGGAAGGCAAGAAGTAAGGCATTGAAAAGGGTTCCACCTGCCAAAGTAAAAGATGATAATGATATTCCATACTATATTCTGCACAACTGCCCAATTACTGAACATTGGATGCAGTTCTCTAAAAATCAGCTAAAAGCAATGAAGAAGAAAAAGAAGTATGAGAAGGGCTCCTCCCAGTTCAAGCACCCTCATCCTCCTCCACCACCTCCACCTGATGCAGGTGCAGGTGGCAGCTCTGCAAGCCAAGCCCCATCTAGAAGCCAGGCTCCCTACCAACCCCATGCTAGAACCTATCAAAGGGAAAACCAGTCTAGGGGCTCTTACTCTAGGAGGGGAGGATATAGGGGAAATCAAAGAGAGACTCAAGTTTATTCTAAAGGGCATTCCAGGCAGCATCCTTACTCCAGGGGAGGACATGCTTCATCTGATACTTCTTCTGGTCCATTCCCCTATAAGCTCAAAGAAACTGTGACTGCCAGGACTCCTCAAGATAATTCTTCCAACAGGTATGAGCCACCTGTACCATTTGAGGACCCTGAGAAGAATCCTGTTGCTTGGACTGCTAGGATGAAGGAGTTGGCTGCATTAGACCAGATAAAGAAAGCCAGAGAGCAAGGCCTGGACACATCTAATATTTCTACAATGTCAGAACAAAGACAGAAAGAATTAGAAAGATATGCCTCCAGCAAGTTCTTTGATGCAGACAGATACATAGAGTTGCATCCAGCTGCAGTGGTTCCCAGGACTTCAAAGCAAACATATTTGGGTGCAGCTGATGATACTAGATCCAACAAAGAAGCTTTAAATCCTAACAGAGAAATCAAAATGGTAAAAGGCAAAGAGAAAAAGTAACTCTGTAAGGTGACAATCCTTGGTTTTTCTGACTGCTGTCTGGATATCATGTTATATATATTTCTCTGTGATGTTTCTGCATTGTGTCTAGCTGCTATTGTTTTCATGTTTTTCTGATTGTATGATGTTATTTGATTTTTCCAAAGTCTGTAAATAGTAATCCTAACCCAAATAGGGGGAGATTGTTGGAACACCCTATTACTAATTTGGGTCAGGATCACTATGTCTCTAGGAATCTGTGTTTGACCTTCTGTATAGCTTAATAGGTCAATTAGAATTGAGTCTAAGGGTTAGAAGTCTAGGATTGGAAGCTGCCCTGAAAACCAAGTTTTTTTGTAGACCAAGTCTAATCGTCGAGCTCAGCACGACGATTCGTCGAACTCCGGTCGACGATCGTCTAGCTCAACTTCGACAGATCGTCGAGCTCCATTCGACGATCGCTGAGCTCAACCTCATAATATCGTCGAGCTCCACTCGACGATCGCTGAGCTCAACTTCGCAATATCGTCGAACTCCATTCGACGATCGCTGAGCTCAGGTCGACGATTTTAACTCTGCATTGGATCCTTATCTCTGAGCTCAGTTCGACGATCTTTGAGCTCAGATCGACGATTATCTTGCTACTTGGATTTTCCAGTTCGCTGAGCTCAGCTCGACGATAGCAGAGCTCAGTTCGACGATTTCAGTTATCTTTCAGAATTCAAATTTAAATCAGATAGAAGTTATTCTGCATTTAATTCAGAAGATCTGCCAGCCGTTTTCATTTACTTCTGGAGCAAGTTTCAAGGGATTTTTCAAGGAACAATTCAGTGGACTTTCCTTCAGAAGAAATTATGCAATTAAGGCTGTAATCAATGCAGACCAACGGCTATCTTTGACAGAGTGATATTCTATTCTGGCACAGAGAATAAAAGACAGAATGTTTTTTGAATCAAGACAGAGAAGAACAAAAAAAAAGAGATTGACAAGAAGAGGACACACAACTCAGAATACAGAGACTCTTTCAAAATATTCTGTCAACAAGAATTCTGAAGAACACTCATCAGAGAGATCAAGCTTTCAAAAATCTTCAGATCTCTTCAGCTCTCAAAGTGTTCAAGGCCAATATCACTTCAAGACTCCAGACACTCAACATTTCAGCTTGCTGAAATCATCTTTTGCTGGAGATCTATCTTTGAAGGCCTATCACCCTCAGCAAAGCTCATCTTCCTGAAGATCAAGGACTCAGGGGGAGCTTTGACATCAATCCACTTAGTCTTCTCAGTTGATTGAGAAAGAGAAGACTGCCATCACTCTCTCACCCCCACTCTGTAAAGGGTTTTTCAAACTCCCTTCAAAAGTTTGAATCTGGTTTTTGAGCACCTTGTCAAAAGCTCATTGGTGGCAAGACACATGATCAAAAAATCTGATTTGGTTTTTGAGCACCTTATCAAAAGCTCATTGGTGCCCAGGACACCTGACCAACTCATCCTGCAGTGGATTCCTACATAGGGTGGTAGAAGAGTGGATGTACCCAAGTTTGGGGAACCACTATAATTCCTTGTGTCATCTGGTTCTGCATGTTTTCTTTTTGTTTCTGGCCTAGATTTTCTTGTGCTTAGTCTCTGCATAGCTTAGTTTTGTGATTAGTTTTATTTCTGCTTCCCTGCTCACACTCATTACAACAATTGTTGTAAAGCTTTGCAAAAGTTTTTCTTTGTGTTCAAAAAGCACCATATACTCTATTCACCCCCCTCTAGAGTATATCAGATCTAGTTTCCCCATTCAATTGGTATCAGAGGGAGGTTGGTTAAACATACCATATCTGTTTGGTTGTACAGGCTAACACCTGAACCCCAAGATCCCAAACTAGATCCTTCTGTTATATTTTATTATTAGATTTAGTTTGCACAAATCATGGCTCAAAACAAAGATTATGCTAGCACCAGACCTCCAGTGTGCAATCTGTCAAAGTTTGCACTTTGGAAAGCAAGGATTAGACTCTACATGAATTCTATTGACGAAGATATTTTTAATTCTGTTTTGACAGTGTGTCCAAGACCCCCAGAAAGCACAAGCACAAATGCTGTTCCACCTCCATCAGGAACAGATGCTGACATCAAAAAGTGGAAAGTAGCTGATGCCAAGGCAATGAACATTCTAGCTCAGACAATGTCAGATGCCAAACTCACCACCGATACTTGTCCTCAACACCTTGATCCTCCGGCCAAGCTGGCCTTCCACAAGCTTCTTGAACTCCACAAACAAGCGTACCATGTTGGACTTCTTCTTCATAAAGTATACCCAAGTATACCTAGAATAGTCATCAACCAATATCAGCATGAACCTGCTGCCTCCAAGACTGGCCGTGACCGTCGGTCCCACCAGAGCACAATGGACAACCGCCAATGGTGCATTACATCTGGATTGTGCTTTGTCAACCATGAAGCGATAGGCTCCACTTTCCTGACATCCCGCACACCCCCGACCATCGCCATAGGATGACAATCTAGGCAAGCCTCTTACGAGTCTTCTTTCCGCCATTGCTTTCAGCTTGTCCATCCCTACATGCCCCAGTCTTTCATGCCAGATAGCAGCATTATCACTGGCATTCCTCCGATCAACTCCAGAACTAGTTGAAATCCCAACTACGTTCTTATCCTTCCTCCCTACCTGAGCAACGTTCGCCGAGAGCAAGACAACCTTGCACTCCTTCCGAAGATGACCTTGCTGCTTGCATTTATAGCACCGTGGTCCTTCCTTCCTCTTCCTATCACGCCTAGGAGAAACACTCCTTTCTTCCTGATATGAAGTAGAGGGACCATCTTCCGCAGCAATCTTCACCTTCTTCCTGAACAACCCATCAAGGGAAGTCCAAACCTCCGCAGCTGACCGACATCCACTGATGTGGTCCAAGAGCTCCGATGAGATCACCTGCTTGAGAATAGACTCCGCTTTCGCATTTGCCTCCTTCCAAGCTCTCATCGCCTCAGCATTGCCAGCAGTATCCTCTTGTCTTCCTGCTCCGCATACAACCTCCCAAAGGTCCTTGCCAAGAAGAAAGCTCTTCATACAGGACTTCCACCGTTCACAGTTCGTCTCTGTAAGAAGATCAATACCAAGACAACTTGCATCCTCCACTGCCATGGTTCTACCACTGGTTTCCTCTACAGACGAGCAACTACTTCCATTGAGCACTGCTTGACCACTCCAACAACCTCACTCTGATACCATGTTAAAATTCAACAAACCGCAGACGCCCCCTTGGATACCCTGTTGAAAACTCAACAAACCGAAGGAGAATACGCCCACTTATAATGTTGAAAGTTTTCCCGGATCGTGGAGTTAGCAGGGGTTATCTCAATAAAGCAGTAACAACCAGCAACACATGCAGTACAAGCTTCTTTATTGATCAAGAGCAAACTTCTTTACAAGGCGAGACATACATGGCGAGACATGCTTCACCAAAACCCAACACCGGGAGAGCAGAGACAGTTACAAAGACAAGAACAAAAAACAAGCCGCGCGGACTCAATCAACAAGCCGCCGACCTACTGCTGTGGAGTCCGCTCAGTCCTCCAGGTCGCCAGACCGCAACCCAAGCCGCGCGGACTCACCCTTATTCCAATGCTTAGCTCTTCACCGCCGATCTGCAGGCCGCCAGACCGCACAAGCTGCGTCACCGAATGGAACAGTCCGCCTGAAGCAGGCGACTTCCTGAACCCCGAACCAAGTTGCCAAAGAGAAGACCGCCTGGTCGCTATCCGCGACCTGCTGTTTACCGCCTGTTGCTTAACCGCAGAGTCCGCACTGTCCCTGACCGCAATCAGAGCCAAGTCCTGGCTTTCCAGCGCTATCCGCACAACCTGCACAGCACAACCGGGTCAACTCTCTATTCGCGCGGACACTAAAGTCCAGACCGCAACAACTTACGCGAGCTCAATTACTGTTCACTTACTTCGGTCTAGGTTCGTTCCTCCTGATGTGACATGGGTCCTATTTATAGGCACGATGATGAGTATGGTCACCGCCCTAGCCGATAGGATCACCGCCACATCCCGCAGCTAGAACAAGTGTGTCCGCCAGCCCGCGGACACACATTTCAGTTCGCCGCTCCTGTGCAGATAGCCAGTCCGCCCCAGCTTCTCCAAGGCCGGACTCCAATATCCAGCCCGCCTTGCCGCCAGAGGCCAAGCCAGGACCACCACAGCCGGACTCCACAATAGCCGTGTCCGCCATTCTGCGGACAAGGCATCAGCCCGCAAAACCCAAGCCCGCAGCCTTGCCATCAAGGCACCTGCCGGACTCAGCGGACACCCGGCTTCCGTCCGCATATCCCAAGTCCATTGCCTCATTGCAAAGGCACCTTCGGACTTAGCGGACACGCCAATCCAGTCTGCTAACAGCAGACTCCAGTCCGCAACTCCTGAGTCCATAACCTCGTCACAAGGCTAAACCGGACTCAGCGGACTCTGGCTCCAGTCCGCACGCTCCTGCACAAGCAATTCTCCAGTCCGCATTTCCCCAAGCTAGCAAACAAGGCAACAAGCACTTCTACTACGCTTGGCAGACTGAGAAACCAGCCCGCGCTCCACTACGCGATCTCCCCGGACTGAGCCATCCTAGACTTGGTTCAGATCACACCAAGTCCAGTCCACTGGCCACAAGGGCCAGTCCGCACTTACTGGCGGACACTGGATCTAGCCCGCCATACCGGGCGACCTCCAGTTTCTGTCCGCGCTGACCGGCGGTCTCCGCGGCTTCCACTTGCCGCTTCACTAGAGCAAGACCAAGGCAACTGCCAAACCGGTCTGCCAAGCTCCAGTTCTTCAGTCTGCTTCATGCCGGACTCCGCGGATAACATTTCTATCCGCCTGGTTACTTCCTGGGAGTCAACCGCCTGCTGAGCATACACTGGCCTGTCAGACCGCTACTGCTGTCCACGTAGTCCGCGCGAACAGACCGCCCAGGCCACCACAGAGCAAACCGCCTGCAACATCCCTGCCGACCTAGCAGTCCGCCAACCCTGTCCGCGTAGTCCGCGCGGATAGGTTTCCCAAGCCTTCCATTCACCCACTTTCACTTCACAGAATTCAACAACACAGAGACATACAAAAACAGTGAGTAAGTCAAAAAAAATTCAACACATAATAACAAGAAAAAGACAGACAATGATTCAGACAATACAGAAAAAGGAATTCATTCTTGGCCCAGAGAGAAACTGATCAAGAAGAAGAAGAAGAACACTACATCAATATCAAGAGTCTTCTTCATCTGCTTTTACTCAGGATAACTTCAAAGACAATACATTCATATCAGTCACAAGAAGTTCCTGGAGACTTTCTCTGGACCTGGAATTCTAGGTCTTTGAAGACCTATCACCCTGAAGCAGTGCTCCAGCATTCTTCCTGATTCATTCTAAATCTTAGGGGGAGCAAAACTGCTAAACAATAATCCACAAGTCTTCTCATTTGACTTGAGAAAGAGAAGATCTCATCACCCTCTCACTCCACCTCTGTACAGGGTTTTAATTCCCTTCAAAATTATTCTGGTTGCAAGTCTCCCTCCAAAAGACTTGAGGGTTTGGTTTTTGGGAACCTGATCAAAACCCCATTGGTGCCAGGACACCTGATCAACCCCTTCCTGCAGTGGATTCCTACCAGGGTGGTAGAAGAGTGGACTACCCAGATTTGGGGAACCACTATAAAAATTCTTGTGTCGTCTGGTTGCTTTCTTTTCCTTTTTGTTTTCTGGCCTTGCTCTGTGAATGTGCTGTGATTAGATAGTTGCTGCATCTTGGTTTATTGTATTTGCTTCCCTGCACACTCACCTAAAATACAACAACAGTTGTAAAAGTTTTAAAATCACCAACATACTCTATTCACCCCCCCTCTAGAGTATATCTGATCTAACTAACACCTTCAGGTGGTATCAAGCATACCTCCTGAACTTTCAATTGGTATCAAAGCGAGGTTGGTTAATAATACCACATCTTCCAGGTTGGTTAACATACCATACTTGATTGGTTGTACAGGCTAACACCTGAACCCAAAGATCCTTTAGTTAGATCTGTTTGTTTTTATTCTGTTATTGGACTTATCCTTCTCACAGACATGGCCCAAAACAAGGATTACACAAGCATCAGACCTCCAGTGTGCAATCTTAATAAGTTTGCCATCTGGAAGGCAAGAATTAGATTATATATAAACTCCATTGATGAGGATATTTTTTCTGTCATTTCAACAGGTGTTCCTCCAGCTCCTGCAACTTTTGCCAGCACATCAACTAATCTGAGTGCAGTACCACCTCCAGACAATACTGAAGCCTATAAGAAAGCCAAGATGGCTGATACAAAGGCTATGAATATTCTGGCCCAAACAATGTCAGATGACATATTTCAGAAGGTGGCTGAGTGCACCTCAGCCAAGGCCATTTGGGACTCTCTCAACCAAATGGTAGCAGGCTCAGCTGATGAAAGAAAGGATAGGAGATCCAGTCTCATTTCTCTCTATGAGAATTTCAAAAAGGATGAGACAGAATCTGTGGCTGAGATGTACAATAGATTAAGTTCAATCATCAGTGAACTCAAGACTCTTGACAAGGACATCACCTTAACTGAGGTGAATGACAAAATACTGATGTGTTTCCCCAGTTCATGGGACTCCAGAATCTGGCCAATCAAAGAAGCCAGAAGCCTCAATGAGATTTCAACAGAATCTCTGTTAGGCAAGCTGAAGTCATATGAGCAGCTTGTCAAATCAAGAGAGGCAGCAGAACAGAAGACAACTACCCCAGTTAGGAAGGAGCACAGCTTGGCCTTCAAAGCTTCTGAAGACAATGAAACATCTACATCCAATGAGGAGTTAATGAGTCTTTTTGCCAAAAGATTCTACAAAATGGCAAGAAAGGACTTTAGAAGAAAATCATCCAGGCAGGATGATAAGCCCAAATATGACAAGACACCAACTAAGGAGGTTGTGTGTTTTGGATGCAGAAAGCCTGGGCACTATATTTCAGAATGCCCAGAGAATCAGAAAAAGGACAAGGGCAGGGACAAGGATTCTAGAAGAAAACAAAGCAGCAGACCCTCCTCCAACAAATATAAAAGGAAAGACAAAGGATTTGTTGCTGAGTCCTGGAGTGACACAGAAGAGGAAACATCCTCCTCCAGCTCCAATGAAGAGGAGGAAGAAGCCAGATCCAAGGAGGTGTGCCTAATGGCAATAGATGCCTCCAGAAGCAACTGTGGATCAGAAGAGGATTCTGAAGATAAAGGTGCCTCAGACTCAGAGGCTGATCAGGTGATTTCTAGTTTTGATTTCAATTCTGACTTATTTAAAGTAGAATTTGAAACTATGTGCATGGATCTAATAAACTCAGAGAAAGAAATAAAAACCTTGAGTACTAGACTAGAAAAACTTGAATCTGTCAGCACAGAAAATAGAAAACTAACTGATCAATTAACACTAGCTAATGAACAGATAATCAAGTTAAAATCTGAATTATGTGAGGCAAAATAACTTGAGCAATCTCTCAATGGGAGAAGCCTCAAGCTGATGGATATCACAAGCACAGTAAATGCCAGATTAAATGGCAGGCTGGGCTTGGGTGCTTCATCAGGTTTACCCCCCATAATAAAGAAGAATATACTTTCTACTCCCATAAAGTTTATCACTGCTAAAGGTAAAGAGAAACTAACTGAAAAACCCATGTCAGAAAACAAGTCAAATCCCCTAGACAATAGAAACAGAAAACAGAAGAAAGCTGTTAAAAACCAGGTTCAGCAGAATTCGTCGAACTCAGATCGACGAAATCCTGCAAGTTCGTCGAACCCCGATCGACGAACGCTGAACGCAAACTTCAGAAATAATTATTCGTCCAACTGCGATCGACGAACTGTGTATGGTTCGTCGAGCAGAGGTCGACGAACGTGGGACGTAGAAAATGACCATGGTCATTCTCTGAGTGGAGGTCGACGATCTCATCCCCATTCGTCAAACTCTGGTCGACGAACTTACAATAATTCGTCGATCCCAGAACGACCAAATATAAATCATTTCTCCTATAGAAATTTTAAAACAGCTAACAAGACATTTAATCCAGTAGCTGACTGGATAATCCCACCTAGGAGATATTACCCTCTAGGGTATAAGTCTCAACCTGCCTTATCAGTCATTTCTAGTTTTACTTTTCAGCCAAACCAAGGACCCAAGGTAACCTGGGTCAAGAACAATTGAGCTTTATTTTTTAATGCAGGTACAGGTGAAGAGCTGTCCAAGGTTAAGTCAGACCTGGTACCTGGACAGTGGCTGCTCCAAGCACATGACTGGAAGCAAAGCAAATCTATCCAGCTATAAGTCCAAGCTAGGACCAAAGGTGATATTTGGAGACTCAAACAGTGGTCAGTCAGAAGGATATGGAAGAGTAAGCATTGGAGCAGTGACCTTCAAAAAGGTGACATATGTAAGAGGACTTAAACATAACCTTATATCCATAAGTCAATTATGTGATGAAGGTTATCAGGTACATTTCAACTCTACCTCTTGCTCTATTATAAATGATAAAAACCAAACTGTTTTAATTGGACTTAGACAAGGAAACATATATTTAGTAGATTTCATTTCTGCCACAACTGATATTTGTTTACTCAATATCACTAGTAACCAAAATGAGTTATGACACAAAAGGCTAGGACATGTAAACCTTAAGAACATATCTAGGTTATCTAAAGACAACCTTGTTAGAGGCTTACCTTCTGGTCCCTACAAGAAGGAAAGCCTATGCAGGGCTTGTCAACTAGGCAAGCAAACTAAAACTAGCTTCAAATCCATTAATAAAAGTGATTCACCTAGGATATTGTATCTGCTTCATATGGATCTTTTTGGACCCATTGCAGTACAAAGCCTAGGAGGGAAGTCTTACACCTTAGTCATTGTTGATGATTTCTCCAGATTCAGTTGGGTAGCCTTTCTGAGAGCTAAGTCAGATACATTCAAAGTTCTTACAGATTTTCTCAGGACCATACAGATTGAGTTCTCTACTCATGTTGCATTGATCAGAAGTGATCATGGCACAGAGTTTGAGTCTCTTCTTATGCATGAGTTCTGTGAGAAGGAAGGTATCATGCAGTGCTTCTCAGCTCCTAGAACTCCCCAACAAAATGGGGTTGCTGAAAGGAAAAATAGGACACTCATTGAAGCTGCAGGTACATTGTTAGCAGATGCTTACATGCCTCTATCCTTTTGGGCAGAAGCTGTAAACACAGCTAACTATGTCCTGAACAGATGTCTTATACATAAACTAAAACATAAGACCCCCTATGAATTACTTAAAGAAAAGAAACCTAAAATCACTTACTTTAAAGTTTTTGGTTGCATATGTTACATCCACACTAATAACAAAAGATACATTAGAAAATTTGAGGCTAAGGCTGAAGAAGGGATTTTTCTAGGATATTCCCAAGTAAGCAAGGCCTATAGGGTTTTCAACAAATCATCCCTTAAAATTGAATAATCTGTCCATGTGTCTTTTGATGAAGCTAACATGTCTTATAAGGAGAAAGATATTTCTACCAATAGTCTTTTGCAGGTTTCACCAATGTGTGAGTCTATGGATGGACTAAACCTTACCCAAGAGGTTCCAACTCATCCCACTCCACAAGCTGCTGAAGATAGTGAAGAATAAGTCCAAGAGGAAGCAACTGAACTTCCATCAACAGCCAGTACTATTCCTCAAGAGGAATTATTTACAGAAGCTGTTGCTCAACCAACTCCACCAACTGATCTTGTCACACTTAGAGGTCACCCCAGATCTCAAGTGATTGGAGACATTTCAGTTGGTGTACAGACAAGACATCAGCTCAATCAAGACTTGATGCATGCCTGTTTTCTCTCTCAAATTAAACCTCTCACCATCCATGAAGCTGAGCAAGATCCCCACTGGATTCTTGCAATGCAAGAGGAACTAAATCAATTTGAGAGATGTAGAGTTTGGGATTTGGTTCCAAGACCCCATAACTACCCAGTTATTGGAACCAAATGGGTCTATAGGAACAAATTGGATGCACAAGGGAACATAGTAAGAAACAAGGCTAGACTGGTTGCCCAAGGCTATAGACAAGAGGAAGGAATAGACTATGACCAAACCTTTGCCCCTTTTGCAAGGTTGGAGGCCATTAGAATATTCCTAGCCTATGCAGCCTACAAAAAGTTCAAAGTATTCCAGATGGATGTTAAGAGTGCCTTTCTGAATGGTGTACTTCAAGAAGAGGTTTATGTAGAACAACCTCCAGGTTTTATCTCTCTAAATCAACCCTCTTATGTTTACAAATTGCATAAAGCTCTCTATGGTTTAAAGCAAGCTCTAAGAGCTTGGTATGAGACCCTAGCTAGCTTTCTCTTAGAGCATAAATTTACAAGAGGAACCATAGATAAAACCCTTTTCACTAGACATCATAAGGACCAAATCTTATTGGTACAAATATATGTGGATGACATTATTTTTGGGTCTACTGATCCCAAATTGTGCAAGAGGTTTGTTGACCTCATGCATTCCAAATTTGAGATGAGTAGCATGGGTGAGCTTTCCTACTTCCTTGGTCTCCAAGTGAAGCAGCTCCCTGATGGTATCTTCCTCTCCTAATCTAAGTATGATAAAGAGCTTATTAAAAAGTTTGGGATGGGTGGTGGCTCAGGAATGAAAACACCTATGGCTACCAATGCTGTTGTGGATTGTGATGCAGCAGGGAAACCTGTAGATCAGAAACATTATAGGGTAATTGTTGGATCCCTATTATACTTAACAGCTAGCAGGCCTGATATAATGTTTGCCACATGCCTTTGTGCTAGATTCCAAGTGAATCCTAAAGAATCTCATCTTATTTTTCTAAAAAGAATTTTGAGATATATAAAGAGTTATCCTAGTTTAGGACTCTGGTATCCTGCAGAGTCAGAATTTAAGTTAACTGGATACTCAGATGCTGACTATGCTGGATGTAGAGTGGACAGGAAAAGTACCTCTGGAACTTGCCAGTTCCTGGGTATGAAACTTGTCTCTTGGTTTTGCAAAAAGCAGACATCTGTGTCTACATCAACTGCTGAGGCAGAGTATATGACTGCTGGCAGCTGCTGTTCACAGATGCTATGGATACAAAACCAACTCCTAGATTATGGTATCAACTTAAATAATTCAACCTTATTTTGTGATAATACAAGTGCTATTGCTATAGCTCAGAATCTAGTTCATCATTCTAGGACTAAACATATTGAAATAAGACATCATTTCATTAGAGATAATGTAGACAAAAAGAAGATTAACTTGATTCATATTCCTATTGATTTACAGAGAGCAGATATTTTCACCAAACCTTTAGATGAGAAAACCCATCTATTCCTTATAAATCAACTGGGAATGATTAATGGAGAAGAGTTAAATTAGTTTCTGTCTACATTCGACGAATTTTCCAGAGTTCGTCGAACGGAGTTCGACGAATTAGGGAAAGTTTGAGAGATTCTCGTCGAACGGAGTCCGACGAATTCTCTATGTGGAAACAATCTTCGTCGACCGGAGATCGACGAACCTTGCTTCAGAAACCATTTCGTCGAACGGAGTTCGACAAACTGTTTTCAATTCTTCTAAATGAGTTCGACGAACTACTCACCTCTAACTTATTTCGTCGATCTCAGTTCGAAGAACTGTCTCTTTTCTTGGAACGGAGCTTGTCGATTCATATTCTGAAAATCTTATATCTAGGTTTTCTTTGACCTCCGTCCCACGCTTTCAGTTCCTTTGCTCTTGATCGCCATTTTCTCTGTGATTTTCTTTACAGGTCATCAATGGCGATTCCTCCAGGAGCACTTGCGGTGATGAAGTTTGATGCAGCATTCTCCATGGATTTTGAGTCCTTCCAACATTCCGATCCAATTTTTATTTATATCCTGGAAGTACTTGAAGAATTGCATCTCAAAGATTTCATGACTCGCAGCATCAAGCTACACTCAACCGAGATAAGAGAATGGGTGTACACTGCAACAGTTTCTGAAGACGGAAATCTGACAGGACATATTGGAACCACTGCCGTTTCCCTGTCTCCAGCCGTACTTTCTGAAATTTTTGGACTGCTCAATGGTGAAGACAACTTGGAAATGGATGCTGAAGAATATTCTGATATGTTGAAAGTAATGGGTTTCTCCGGCAGCAACCCTAATAAGCTTCTGAAGAAGCAACTGTCAGCCGCCTATCAATTCTTGGCCGACATTGTAGGAAAAATTCTGATGGGCAAGCACTCAGCACATGACTATATCACATGCCATCAGTTCCTGATTATGTGCGCAGTGCTCAACAAACGTCAGGTCAACTGGGGCATGATCTTCTTTGACCTAATCAAGAAGAAAACAAGCAAGAAGGAAGTCTGCTACGGCAGAATCCTGTGGACTTTCCTCCAGGAAAAGGCCAGTGAATGTTTGGTCTCCCCGACCACATTCATCAATGCCAGCAAGCGCCTCACCTGCGCCTTGTTTTGCAGATGGGAGAGGACCATCACCAAACCGTCCAAGGGTTCCTCCTCCTCCATCAATGCTTCTGAGAGCACAAGGACCGTCAAGGTCACTCCCCACCCTGACACTGGAGAGGCCATTCCACCTCCCAAATCTCTTCCCACTCCTCCTGCACCTAAATTTACTCCACCCCAACATCAATCTCCACTGCTTGATCTTGCACATATCCCTACACCTCCAGTTTCCCCCACTGACATACATATTCCCTCACCTCCTCAATCCCCTCTCCCCCCACACCTATCCACTATTCCATCCTACACAATACCCACTGAACCACAAATTGCTCTCCCTCCATTATCCCCTCCACATATTCTTCATTCCTCCTCTGCTTCTATCCCCTCCACCACTCCTTCTCCACTTCTGGACTCCTCCACCATTCCCTCCATCATCTCTCTTTTGACTCCTCTCATTCAAGCACTCATCACAGAGGCCATTACACCTATGGTAAATTCCATTAATTCTTTATCTGCACAAATCACAACCCTTTCTGCTGCCCCCTCTTCATTCAGGGGCCTGGCTCCTGGTTCTCCTGAACCCAGGCAGGGGGAGATGCTCCATGATGAAGCTGGTGCAGCAGCTGCAGAAGTTGATATAGTTGATACAGATACAGATATTGCAGATACATTTTTTGATACTACAGACACAGTTGATACAGTGCTTGATAATGTAGTTGCAGTTACAGATACAACAATTGATTTTATTCAATTTATGGACACTGACATTAGCCTTGATGAGTCAGTAGATACAATAACAACTCCTGGTGATTTCCTTATAAATCCCACAGTAAATTTATCTGAGATACTTCATATCTTTCATCCTGTATATATGAAGCTTCCTTCAGTAGAGGTTGCTAATCCATACTTGGCTATTGTCCAGTATACCTCTCTAGCTAGTCCAGCAGTTGCCAAGTAACTTTGTGACACCTTTGCTGCTCCTACTGCTGTTCCAATTCCTGTGACTATTCCAGCAATCTGCTCTGTCCCAGATTTTGTCATGGATGATTCTCCCATGCCGGATCTGGATGAGCTCATTCTGGCAGACACTGAAGAAGAGAACAAGGCAGCAGCTGGAAGCTCTGTCTCTACTGCTGTTGAACCCTCACCCTCTGAACCTTCTATCCCCCCTCAAGAAAAACCTCTTATCATTCCTGATGCCACTCTGAGGAAGTTGAATGCTCGGTATGATAATCCTCAGAGTTCAGATTCTGGTGATGATGATGATGATGAATCAGATGAGGAGGCTGCTAAAAAGAAAAAGAAGTTGCTCTCTAAGAAAAGGAAGGCTCCTCCTCCTCCTGCTTCCAAGCCTAATCCCACTGCAGACACTCCATACTATATTCTGCATAATGTTGCTCCTTACAAAGGGATGCCTGCATGGATGTGGCTATCAAAGAACCACCAAAAAGAGAGGAAGAGGAGTAGGAGATACTCTCCTCCCCCAGTTTATAGATACAGAAAGGATCCTCCTCCTCCTCCTCCTCCAGCAGCAGGTGCCTCTGGCTCTGGCTCTCAGAGATCTGCCCATATTCAAACTTATCAGAGACAAACAGGGAGATCTTCTGGTGGTAGTCAGCCAAGGACACCATCTTCAGGCAGTCAACACCCTCAACAACAGTAGCAGCAGCACCAGGGATCTAAGGAACATGAAGCTGAAAGGCCCTATTCTCCTCCTGAAGATCCAGAAATAGCCAACACAGCCAGAATGGCAAGGTTCCAAGAGATCATTGGCTTATCTCTAATCAACAAAGCTAAAGCTGAAGGCAAGGACACAACATGCTTAACTACTATATCTCAGTACAGGAGAGATGAGCCAAAGAGATTTGGGAAAGCAAACAAGCTACTCAATGTTGATGAGTACATGCATCTTCATCCAGAAGCAGTTGTCCCCAGAGCCACTTCACTGAACATCATAGGGGCAGCTGACATGACTATGACCAAGGCTCAAGCTTCAGATCCCAATAGGGAAATCATTTTCAAAAAGCCAGGAGATAAAGCACCAGAAGACAAGCTAAAACAGAAGAAGACAGAGAAGTAATTTTGTGGTTATTTCATTTCTGTTTCTATTTCAGACTATTTCTTGCATTAAAACAAAGCATGTATGTATATATATATATCTGATGCATGTGTTGTAAATTTTATGCCAGATATATCTCTTAATTTTACTTTGTTTTTCTATTTATTCTTTGCTTGGAGTCTCTGTTAGTGACCTCACCCAAATAGGGGGAGATTGTTAGATCCCAAGTTGATTTGGGCTAGGTCCACTGACTTAGGATGTGACCCATCTTGTATATTCTGGGTCAAGTTTTTGTCTTAGAGTCTAGGACAGTCCTCTATCTCAACTTCAGATGGACCAGCCTTCTTCAAGACCATCAGGAACTCCAGATCTATCAGTTTTTCAGACTAAGTGAAATGAGTTCGACGTTCATCGAACTCAGCTTGACGAAGGGAGTTCTGCGCTCGACGATCGTGAGACAATCCGTAGTGCTGAGCTCGACGAACTATGTTCTTTGCTCGACGAACACCGGGATTCTACCTCAAGCTTTTCAGGACTACTTCAGAATTTCTCTAAGTCCAGCTTCATGCTTCGGTCGACGAATTATATTCTGAGCTCAACGAACTTGGACCTCAAGTTCACAGCTTCTCAGGTCGACGAATGCTAATCTCTACTCGACGATTTTTATACTCAGAGAATCTGTGTCGACACTTAGGGTTTGTGTCGACAACAGACGATTTGTGTCGACACCAGGATTTCAGTCGACACCAGCTTATGTCGACACCAAAGGATTTGTGTAGACACCAAGATCAATCTGTCGACAACAATTTGTGTCGACACAGCATTTCAGCAGATGCATAGTATTTTGTCCAAGTCCAGAACTTTTCTCAGCTCGACGAATTTAGTTCTCTGCTCAACGAATAATGTTTGTCTGATATTGAAGATTGTCTGTTCAACGAATGAAGACTGTCAGCTCGACGAACTCAGCTCAGCTCGACGAACTCAGCTTAGCTCGACGAACTCAGGCTCAGCTCGACGAACTCAGGCTCAGCTCGACGAACTCAAAACTCAGCTCGACGAATTATGTTCTTCGGTCGACGATTCCAGACTAAGTCTTCTTCCGTTCCCGTCTCATTCCATGGCGCTGATTCCTGAACAGTTAATGGCAGTTCTTCACAGAATACTACCGTTAGAATGCGCAGTTAATCCTGGATTATTACATACCATTTTCCCATAGAAACAGTTGGGGAAATAATTAATTACTGCTCGATATTCAAAAATTCGAATGTTTCTTATGAGACACAGAGACATACAGAAACAGTGAGTAAGACAAAAAAAAAATTCAACACACAACAACAAGAAAAAGACAGACGGTGATTCAGACAATACAGAAAAAGGAATTCATTCTTGGCCCAGAGAGAAACTGATCAAGAAGAAGAAGAACACTACATCAATATCAAGAGTCTTCTTCATCTGCTTTTACTCAGGATAACTTCAAAGACAATACATTCATATCAGTCACAAGAAGTTCCTGGAGACTTTCTCTGGACCTGGAATTTTAGGTCTTTGAAGACCTATCACCCTGAAGCAGTGCTCCAGCATTCTTCCTGATTCATTCTACATATCAGGGGGAGCAAAACTGCTAAACAACAATCCACAAGTCTTCTCATTTGACTTGAGAAAGAGAAGATCTCATCACCCTCTCACTCCACCTCTGTACAGGGTTTTAATTCCCTTCAAAATTATTTTGGTTGCAAGTCTCCCTCCAAAAGACTTGAGGGTTTGGTTTTTGGGAACCTGATCAAAACCCCATTGGTGCAAGGACACCTGATCAACCCCTTCCTGCAGTGGATTCCTACCAGGGTGGTAGAAGAGTGGACTACCCAGATTTGGGGAACCACTATAAAAATTCTTGTGTCGTCTGGTTGCTTTCTTTTCCTTTTTGTTTTCTGGCCTTGCTATGTGAATGTGCTGTGATTAGATAGTTGCTGCATCTTGGTTTATTGTATTTGCTTCCCTGCACACTCACCTAAAATACAACAACAGTTGTAAAAGTTTTAAAATCACCAACATACTCTATTCACCCCCCCTCTAGAGTATATCTGATCTAACTAACACCTTCAGGTGGTATCAAGCATACCTCCTGAACTTTCAGAGTACATGAGAAAAACTACTCGAGAGGGAATGAGATCATTACTAGAGTACATGGAGTCAACTACTCGAGTAAATAAAAAGAAACAAAATCAGCTACTTGAGTAACAAGAATAATATACTCGAGTACTTGAGTACTTACACGAGAGGTGGAGTAGATTACTCGAGTATAAGAAATACTACTCGAGTATATAAGAAACTACTTGAGTCATAGACTTAGAAAATTTCTGGAACAGGAAAACTAAACTACTCGATTATAGAAGTTGAACTACTCGAGACAAATAGAACTACTCGAGTATATGGAGATGACTACTCGAGTAAGTCACTTAGAGAAATTTTCTGGAATGGAATTCTTGATTACTCGAGTATAAACACTGGACTACTCGAGTAGTAGATGAACTATTCGAGTACATGACTTAGATTACTCGAGTAAGTGAGAACTACAAGTGAGTCAGAATTCAACTACTTGAGACAGAAGATAAAACTATATCTTAACTACTCGAGTAAGAGTATTATTACTCGAGTATGAACTCAATAACTTACTCGAGTAAGTAAAGAACTAATCAAGTACTTTACTTAGGAAAATTTTTCTTGATAGAATTTTTCTTCTTCTAAGGTGAAATCAGCATCAAGTATTTTCACATAGTCCTAGAGCTTGAATATGAAGTGTATCCCAATAGAGAGGCTACACATGAGTCAACACCTTGGAGCACACAATGAGGGATTACATTGTATGGTCCTGTGTTTGGTGACCCATTGTTGACTGACATTGGTCTACACTTCCCATAAGAAATCCTGCAAACACATAACTCAAACCAAGCATCAAATACAACTTAATTCATCTTAGTTCAAGGATGACTTCATCAAATCTGAGTTAGTGTGGATACAATACCCAACATAAGTCTTGTGAATATAGGAAAAGAAATCTGTGTTTGCGACCTTCATGTTGGAAGGAGACGCTAAGTTGTGGTGGGTGAGCCATAGGGGTCGCTAGTTTCTTGGATGCACCCCGTCCATTGAAGAATTCAGGAATGCTTTCTTGAAGAAGTACATTCCAGTGTCGACAAGGCTAGACATTTAAAGGCAATTTCTACACTTGGTGCAATAGGACAAAATGGTGGATGTGTATGTTCAGGAGTTTACTCGGTTAGGTCATTATGCTGGAACGACCATGGTTGATGATGTGGAGAGGCACAACCTCTTCTACTACGGACTGAGGGAGAATCTGAGGCAACCCCTCATATCTATGAAGAAGGCTGGTTTTAATGAGCTGGTTGAGGCTGCCAGAACGTTGTACAATGATTTTGAGTGAACTCAATGTCAAAAGGGTTTTGCGGCCAAGCAGGGAGAAGGAAAGTCTTCTCAATCTTAAGGAAGAACTGATGGAAGTAAGTGGAAGAAGAAGCCCCATCCCTATAAGAATTGGTAAAGGATAGCACAACGTCGGGGGGGGGGGGGGTTCTCGCTTCAAGGGACCACGATTGTGCTACAAGTGTGGCAAACGGGCCACATAGCGCGTTTCTGTACTGAGGGTGGCACGAAGCAGGAGCCGAGACAAGAACAGTCAGTGCACTCCGGGCCCAGCGCAATAGAGAAAGAAAAGATGGAGGAGTCTAGCGCTTCTCGTTTCCAACCCGTACAACCAAGGGCGTATAACCTTGGGCAGCAGGAAGCGATCCGCCAACCCGATGTGGTGACAGGTATGAAAGTTTGAGTTAATCTTTTTTTTTTTAATCTTAGACTTTCAAGATCGTTTATGTATGTTGCCTATGTTTTAGGCTTTGTGTTAGTTTCTGGGTACCCCGCTAGGGTATTATGTGATATAGGAGCATCGCACTCCTTCCTTGCGGAAAGCTTTATCTGGAGGATTGGAGTTGATCCATTCTTGACGGACGCAGAGCTGAAGGTGCGTATGCCCAATGGGTCAACCATGACTACCAGGGAAAAGGGGCGTATTTGTTGGAGTCTGGACGGAGTTGACTTCACGTTGGTAGCGGATCGATTTCTCGATTGAGTTAGTGCTAGAGGCTACGCCGGTGTCACGTCCTCCTTTTAGTATGGTACAAAAAGAGTTGGCCGAACTCAAAGTACAGTTGCAGGAACTGTTAGAGCAGGGGTATTTTAGACCCAGTTCTTCACCTTGGAGCGTGCCAGTGTTGTTTAAGAAGAAGAAAGACAGTAGTATGCGGTTGTGCATAGACTACCGAGAGTTGAATACACTGACTGTCAAGAATAAGTATCTGATTCCTCAGATAGACGACCTGTTCGACCAGTTGGTGGGGTGAGTGGTGTATTATAAGTTGGACTTGAAGTCAGCATACTATCAGTTGCGGATTCAAGATGAGGACATACCCAAGACGACTTTTGGAATACAAAATGGTCATTTCGAGTTCTCGGTGATGTCGTTCGGGCTGACGAACGCACCATCAGTATTCATGGATCTGATGAATCGAGTATTTCATGAATACTTGGACTCTTTTGTTGTCGTCTTTATCAACAATATTTTTGTATACTCCAAATCGGAGGCGGAGTATGAGACTCATTTGAGATTAGTGTTGTAAGTGTTGAGAGAAAACCAGCTTTATGCAAGGTTCTCAAAGTGCGAGTTCTGGTTGGAGAAGGTGGCATTTCTGGGCCATGTGATTAGTGGTGATGGGGTGGTGGTAGATCCTGCAAAAGTGGAGGCCATCAGAGATTGGCCAGTTTTGAGAACCGTGGTGAAAGTCCGAAGTTTCCTTGGACTAGCCGGGTACTATAGAAGGTTTGTGGAGAAAGTTTCGCTGATAGCTCTACCCCTCACTTCTCTAACTTATAAGGATCAGAAGTTTGTGTGGACTCAAGAGTGAAATCAGGCATTTGACACCCTGAAGGAAAGACTGATGACAACTCCAATCCTAAGAATTCCTAAAGGGACTGAAGGATTTCATATTTTCATAGATCAGGATGTGGGCTAGGTTGCGTGTTGGTACAAAATGGCAGTGTCATAGCTTTTGGGTCTAGGCAGTTGAAGCCACACGTGAAGAATTACCCCATCCATTACTTGGAATTGGCGGTGGTAATTTTTGCAATAAAGTTGTGGCGTCATTATATGTATGGTGCGAAGGTGGAGATCTTCACAGACCATAAAAGCCTGAAATATCTTCTAGACCAAAAGGACTTGAATATGCGGTAGCACAGATGGGTCGAATTCCTTGGTGACTACGAGGCGGCATTTCAGTATACGCCAGGCAAAGCCAACGTGGTGGCGGATGCCTTGAGTAGGAAATACTCTGGTCAAAGGGAGTTGGATCGAAGCTCATGATGAGCGGTTGATGCGGGACTGTGAGTCCCTTGGCATTGAATGCGTAGCAAGAGGTGAACCAAGCATGGCTCGATTGAACTGTATCGAGTTACAAAATGACTTATCCATCATATACGGGAAGCGACTAGTTTGGATGAAGAGTTGCAGCCATTCGTGGTGGAAGCACAAACAGGCGAGGGTAGCGCCTGTGAGATGATTAACGGGATCTTGAGGAAGGATGGAAGGATTTGTGTACCGCAGTTTGGCTAGCTCCGTGAGGAGTTGATGTTTGAGGCTCACTTTACGAAGTACTCCATTCCCCTGGGCAGTACGAAAATGTACTTGGATATGAAGAAATCCTTTTGGTGGCCTGGTTTGAAGCGTGATATAGTGTAACAACCCCATTAGTTTACATCGTATATACTAGAAGGTCCGACCGGGGCCCCACAACATATACTACAAAATAGGCGGTGAAGTTACGATATGATACCAGAGTAGCGCAGCGCACCCTAACATATTGCATTCTAGCAGAAGCCTAAACTTAAACTTGAACTCCACACCTGAATGTCCAACATATAAAAGCTCCACATTTATATATTTCATAGGAATGTCTTACAAATACAAATGGTTGGACTTATGGCCTTACAGGGCTTTCATAACAGTGGCCTCAAATATTGGCCCGTAGGCCGGTCACATCAAAAGAAAACACAATAGTTGCATTTCATTTTATTTAGCCTTCGAGGGCTAGCAGCAGCAGCAAATGCAGTATGGACTTCAATACTTATGCATCCCGATCGGCTCTCCAACACCTGCACAAGGACAACCCACCCAACGGTGGAAAACATAGGCAACGGTCAGCATTCAGCTGACCAAATTATAGCGACCCCACCCCTTTCCCGGGGGAGTGGTATTCTTCCCTGCAGGCATAGCATTTCACAAGCATATATATTTCTCATATAATGTGCTTTCACGCACACATTCCATCACAACCGTCAGCCACTCGGCCCGACGATCCGTACACTCAGGGCACATTCTTGGTGTACCGGCGAACCAGTCGTCCACCACCGTATCAGGGTCACCACCCAACGGTCAAACATTGAGCATTTCACTCCATGGCGTGCAGCCGGAGTTCTAGTCGTAATACACCGGGATTGGCCCGTATCCACCCATTGTGTCATGACGTGCAGGCCTACGACTCTTGCTATGCGCTCCAACAAACCGCACTTTCTGGTCTGACGTCGAACGAACATAACGCAGGTCGGATCCTCCACCCCCCGTTGCTCAAATCGCCTTTCCATCATCGAGTACGGCGTACTCGCGGCTACAAAAGGCGTGGGTCGGTCTCACCAATCCTATTATGGCATTCAAGCCTGGGTGCTTTCCTGGGCACACCAGTACTTCCTCTTAGACCCATTTCATCACAACATTAGCGGATCTTTCCTGGGCACACCAGTACTTCCTGCTACTTCCCTTCATAGGTATGACTCTGTACATATCACAAATGTCAAGGGTTTTTCCTGGCTTACCACGCCAGTACTTCCTGTTACTCCCTTTCACAGGTAGAACCCAAAAGCACAAGCATTATACGGGTATTTTCCTGGACTACTTCACAGGTATAACCCAACGACTCCTAAACTACATGTTTATCAAGGAGTCTTCTCTGGTTCGTATGAAACATCACCAATCAAGACCAATCTGTCCAGATGGGCTTCACACAACATGCCTATTCCGTACTCATTTTCCGGATCTATGTGCCAACTAATTGGAGATTCCATGAATCAACTCAAAGACTCCCACAACAAGCCACCCTATGGTGGGGGAATCATATGCATATGACAAAAGGAAGCCTTAACATGGCAAGGAAGAAAGATCGTTACCCTTGAAGACCGCTTCGGTGCCATGAGCTCCTAGCTGGCGAGAAAGAACCGCAACAACTTTTCCTCCGCAACACTGACCTCAGATCTCTAGTCAGAATTCCGTAGCACCACCAGTGACTAGCTCTACTTCCTCCTCCTCCTTCTTCCTCTCCCTTTCTCTCTCTAGGTTTTTAGAAAGATGAAGGCACTTATGCTAATGGGTTCTTTCATCTCATCTACGGCTTTAACGAAGTAGGGAGGCAGCTCAGCCCTTGGATCCCAGCTGAAGGAATGGACGGCCATGATTTTGCCACAAAACCATATTTTTTTTGCCTGACACGGCCTGTGACACGCCCGTGTCCCAGACCGTGTACCTCAAGCGGTGCTCAACTGACTTATCTAGACCAGTACACGCCCATGTGACACTACCGTGTCATGGGCCGTGTCACCTGACACGCCCTTAGACACGCTCGTGTCGGTGGCCGTGTACACCAGGCTACAAAATTCACTTTCAACCCAAGAGGGACACGGGCCTCTGACACGCCCGTGTGCCCCTACACGACACCAAACACGCCCCAGCTCAACTTCGTCAAGCTGAGTTCGTCGATCCCAGAGGACACGCCCTGTGACACGCCCGTGTCACAGGCCGTGTACTCTACACTCGACGATCGTCGACCGAATGTTGTCGACCATGAAAGTCCACCTAGTGTCAGCAATGTGCACCTATGGGGGGGGGGGGGGGGGATAGGCGACGTGTGGTTCTTTTGCGGAATTTACGGATGTACCTGCACAATAAAAACAACAAGCACAACACACAGAATACACAGCAAATTTATAGTGGTTCCCCGACTTGGGTACATCCACTTTCCCCCTTCGACCTATCTCCCCAACAAGGGACGACTCGGTCACTTCTCCAACGGGATTGAAATCCAATCCCTTCACTAACGGAAGGAGCCCTTCCACACGTGAGAGTCAACACTCCCACAAAACGGGTTGCACCCAACCATTACAATACGGAACAAACGCTCCTTTACAACAAAATTAAATATAGAATGTATGCATGATACAAACTTCTTTTGGAGACTATGGTGTTCCTCTTGTTCGACGACGTGTTCTTGAAGTCGATGAAGAGTCTACAACCTTGGTCTCTCTTGGAGAGGATCTCCCGGAACCGGCGGCGGCAATCCGAGCGGCGGCTTGGTTCGGAGTCGGCGGCAACGAAGGTGCGCTGCTGCAGTGCTTTGAGATCCAAACTTCTTTGCGAAGCAAACTAGGTCTACCAACGGTCACTCTAGGATCGGTCGTCTCGATCGATTCGGACGGGGGAGTTTTTCCCGGTCAACAAATCGAGAGACAAGAGATCTCTGGATAGACACGTGAGACGCAAGCTTTGCTAAGCTTCTGTCACCGGAGATCGGGAAGATGAACGATCAGCGGCGGCGACGTACTTGCCCGAGCGCGACGGCGGCGGAGGAGAGAAATCGCGATATTAGGGTTTCCGCTTGCTCGGCTTCTTTCTGTGTCTCTCTTCCGTTCAAAATACCCGAGTATAAATACTGTAGCTACCTCCAATAAGACCGTTTGTGGGACCCACAAAAGGAATCCCCAAATCTCGGTCCAGAAATTTAACAGCGGCAGAATCCGGTTCAGGAATTTCCAGAAAAACGCCAAGTCAAAATCGGTGAGAATCGAAAGTGATTCTCGCCGAGTCGCCGAGAATCAAAGGTGATTCTCGACGATTCGGCGAGAATCAAAGATGATTCTCGTCGAATTTGCCTTGGTTGCACGCACTGCTTTAAGCCAGGTCGAGACGGCGAGAATCAACCAGTGATTCTCGTCGATTCGACGAGAATCACAAGTGATTCTCGCCGAATCGGCGAGAATCACTAAGTGATTCTCGTCGATTCTTACTTAGACTCAGAGGTGCTTGCTTAGAAGTTGCTGGAACGTGTTCGGCGAGAATCAACCGCTGATTCTCGACGAATCGGCGAGAATCCCAAGTGATTCTCGCCGAATCGGCGAGAATCACTTGGTGATTCTCGTCGATTCTAACTTAGACGAATTTTCGTCTTTCCACCTATGAGATGCTCCTTGACCCATCCTTGCTCCTTGTCTGCTCCTGCATATTTACAGCCCTGTGCTTGAAAATAAGTGCACTCCAATAGAGAGAGTACACGTAGGCCAACACACTGATCTGCTCAACGAGGGATTACATCGTGCAGACCCGTGTATATTGACCTACTGCACCCTGACATTGGTGTGCACTTAGCGTGGAAAAACTGCAAGCACAACTAGAAGGATTTTATCAAATACATAGTCTATTGACCTTAGCTTGTCCAGGGGCTTCTTCAAATCAGGTGCATTGTGGATACAATACCCAACAATCTCCCCCTATTTGAAGAAGCCTAAACCCTACAAGCTAAGGTGAATAGAGCAGATGAGAATGAAAACCATAAACTGAAAAGAGAGTTGAGTGAGTAGTTGAGTGAGTTATCCATTACCAATATCAATTTCTTGGGAGCGAGCGTGGAGCCACCTTAGCCTTAGCCGAGAGGGTAATCTCCCCCTTTTCGGCTTCTACAAATCGGGGTCTGTAGCGTTTGACCCTTTGCTCCCCCTCAGTTCTTGCACGGGCCTGGAGCCTCTGTAGTCTTCATTCGTCATAATTGAGCATCCCCAATTCAGTCTTGAAAATATTGAACTTGGCCTCGTCTAGGGGCTTTGTGAATATATCAGCAATCTGCTTGTCCGTGGGGACATAACAGAGAGAGATATCCTTGTTCTCCACGTGCTCCCGAATGAAGTGGTAGCGTACTTCAATATGCTTCGTTCTGCTGTGCGACACCGGATTGTTGGCAATGGCAATTGCACTGGAGGAGTCGCAGTACATGGGTACTTCCTTGAACTGAAGGTCGTAGTCGGCTAACTGGTTTCTGATCCATAGAAGTTGTGCGCAACAGCTTCCTGCAGAGATATACTATGACTCTGCTGTGGAGGTTGCAACACAATTTTGTTTCTTGCTGTTCCATGAGATAAGCCTCCTGCCGAGGAATTGACACGTCCCGGAGGTGCTTTTCCTGTCATCCCTGCTCCCTGCAAAATCAGCATCTGAAAAGCCTATTAGCTCGACGTCATTGTTTCTCGGGTACCACAAGCCAAGATTAGGAGTACCTTTAAGGTATCTCAGAATTCGCTTTGCGGCGACATAGTGAGATTCCTTAGTGTTCACCTGATATCGGGCACAGACACATGTGGAGAACATAATATCCGGTCGACTGGCAGTAAGGTAGAGCAGGGATCCAATGATGCTTCTGTATTTGGTTTCATCGAAAGGTTTACCTTTCTCATCCTTATCCAGAGACATGGTGGATCCCATTGGAGTCCTCATAGAGGTTGCACTCTCCATACCGAATTTCTTAAGGAGTTCATTTGTGAACTTCGTCTGAGAGATGAAGATTCCATCCTCAGACTGTTTCACCTGAAGTCCTAAGAAATACTTGAGCTCTCCCATACTGCTCATTTCAAACTTTCCTTGCATAAGTTTAGAAAACTTTTTGCAAAGATTGTTATCCGTTGAGCCGAATATTATGTCATCGACATAGATTTGCACCAGCAAAATCTTGCCTTTGACTTCCCTGAGAAACAATGTTTTATCTATTTTACCTCTGGAGAACTTGTTCTCAAGAAGAAAACTAGATAAAGTCTCATACCAAGCTCGTGGAGCTTGTTTCAACCCATATAATGCCTTATTAAGAAAATAAACATGATTGGGATAAGTAGGATCGACAAAACCTGGGGGTTGAGCGACGTATACTTCCTCTTTCAGGTCTCCGTTTAGGAATGCCGATTTCACATCCATTTGATAGACTGTGAATCCTTTGTGTGAAGCATACGCCAGGAACAACCTGATTGCCTCGAGCCTTGCTACTGGTGCGAAGGTCTGGTCGAAGTCAATCCCTTCCTCCTGTCTGTAACCTTGAGCCACCAGCCTGGCCTTATTCTTTACGATGACACCATGTTCATCCAGCTTGTTTCTGAAGATCCACTTTGTGCCAATCACATTCTGCTTGTATGGTCTGGGAACCAGAGTCCAAACCTTGCACCGCTCGAATTGATGTAGTTCCTCTTGCATGGCCAGAATCCATGCCGCATCCTTGTTCGCCTCGTCGAACTTCTTTGGCTCAACCTGTGACAGGAAGCTAAGATGCAATACCTCGTTAATTGTACCTCTTCGAGTTCTGACCCCGACACGAGGATCCCCGATGATCTGATCTCTAGGATGATCCCTCACGTGCCGGAGCTCTAGTAGTCGGGCGTCAGGAGCTTCAACTACTTCTTGGGCTTCTCTTTCCTCTAAGAGATTTGTTCTATCTTGATCTTCAACACTTTCAGATGACGTGGAGGTGGAGACTTTGACGTACTTAGGAGCGTCAACTTTAGCGGTCTCATCCAGACTCAGCTGTTCCAGTCGTGCACCTGCATCTTCAAGAATACAACTGGAAGTGTTGCTGTTAAGCAAACTTCCTTCATCAAATACAACATTTATTGATTCTTCTACCACTAGGGTTTTCTTATTGAAGACCCTATATGCCCGACTGTGGGCACTATAGCCCATGAATATGCCTTCGAAGCATTTTTCACCGAACTTAGTACGCGGGTACTTCCCATTATTCAGTACATAGCATCGGCAACCAAAAATCCTTAAGTAGGACATGGTTGGTTTCCTGCCTTTCAGTAGCTCGTAGGGCGTCTTACGATGATGCTTGTTGATCAATGCTCGGTTTTGTACATGACATGCCGTATTGACACCCTCTGCCCAGAAGTATTCTGGGAGAGAAGCATCTTTCAACATAGTCGTGCAGGCTTCAATGAGAGTTCTATTTCTTCTCTCCGCAACTCCATTTTGCTGAGGAGTGCGCGGGGAGGAAAACTCATGAAAGATACCTTGTTCTTCACAAAATTCTGTCATTGCACCAGATTCGAATTCTGTTCCATGGTCACTTCTGATTTTGACCACGGAGCAGTTAAATTCGTTCTGAACCTGCTTGACAAAATTAGTGAAGATGTCAAACGTATCTGACTTTCGTTTCAAAAAGAACACCCATGTAAACCGAGAATGATCATCAACTATCACTAGCGTATATGACTTGCCTCCCAAGCTATGAACTTGCATTGGACCAAACAAATCCATATGCAAAAGGTAAAGACATCGGGAAGAGTCTTTGTCAGCGATGCTCTTAAAGGTAGCCCGAGTCTGTTTGCCCATCTGGCATGCAGGACATGGGCTATCTTTGATGCACTTGATACTGGGAGCATCCCTTACCAAGTCCTTAGAAAATAGCATACTAATTGTCTTGAAATTAATATGTGCCAATCTCTTGTGCCATTGTTCACAAAGAGATGCACTGCCTGTTGCCACAAGGCATACGGGGGTAGATGAATCTAAACTGAGAAAATCTAAACAAAAGATATTTCTGCTCCTAATGCCTGATAATACCGTTTCAGAAGAGGTACGTGAAATTATCAGACATTTATCCTTGCAGAACTTAACGTCATAACCTTTATCACATAACTGACTTACACTGATCAGGTTATGGTTTAACCCTTCAACATAAGCCACGTCGGTGATAAAGATTATACCGTTGGAAATCATACCATAACCTCTGGTGACTCCTCGATCTGACCCTCCAAAGATGATGTTGGGTCCATTATTGACTGGAGTGTAATCACGCAGCAGGCTTCTTGTCCCGGTCATATGCCGGGAGCATCCACTGTCCAAATACCAGATCGGCGTTTTGGTGGCCTTTGGACATTCCTGCAAAACAAAATTAATTTACCTTAGGAACCCAATCGAACTTGGGTCCTAGATTCCTGGTTAGCACACTCCCCCTCGGTTGGTTAACCCTACGAGTGGTCGGTCTCGCATTGCTAACACGGGGAGTCTCGTAGTTCCTTGGATTAAACCAACAATCCATGGCAAAGTGACCGACTTTGCCACAGCACCAACAGTCAAATCTGTTGTACCTCTTCCTAGGCTCCTGCCTTACCCTGGGAACGGTGGGTACTGCTGGGGCCTTGGATCTGGAGGTGGAGGCCTCATGGTGACAACAGTCGCATGACTTTGTCACCTTCTGTATAACAGGCTTGGCTTTTGGTGCCTGCTTTTCATTATGGCCGCTAGAGAACGGACCATAATTTCCTATGTGGATTTCCTCATAAGGTGCCTTGAAGGCACTCTCACCGAAGTTCCGGGGAAAGTTCTAATCGTCATACCGGCTCTTTGGCTTTGCAACCGAGGGCCGGAAATGATGCCCAAAAGTTGACTCAAAGTCGTGTTGGTTGCAAGGAAAGCTAGGCTTTCTGAACGCAACAGGACTAAGAGGAGCCTTACCCTTTTCATCAGCAGAGGCCTTCTTGGCGGCCTTATTTTTCCTCTGGTTCTTGTTTCTCCTAGATGAAGAACCAGGTACCCCTATATGCCCCAAGCCAGCTCCTTTGGCCTGAGCAGAGAAGGTATCAATGACTGGAAGAACTGTTTTTGGCATGGAGAAGCTCTTGACGATCTTCCTTTCTGCCGCAAGTAGTTCTTCCAACTTGTCGACTTCCTCCTGCTTTAGATCAAGGAGCTTCAAAGACTCTGAATGCTTGGAAGTCAGGTCAAGGTGTTCCTGTCGGAGAGAAATCAAGCTAGTGACCTCTTCCCTTAGGGATACACATTCACCCTTAAGGAATTTTACTTCCTTCTTCTCAGCCTTCAGTCTCTTTCGGCACTCATCGAAAGTGTTGAGCAGAAGCTCATACTTCTCGAGGAGCTCAGCTTCACGGGCTGAAGGGCCATCCTCAGGTTCATCATCCTGAGACTCAGGATCAGAGTCGGAGTCGGAGAGAGGGGTGTGAGCTTTTACCTTCCCAGTAAATGGGGGGCATTCTCCTTCTGAGTCCGAGCGACCCACCAGCCCGAAGTAGGCTTCCTCATCATCACTGGAGTCTGAGGAATCAGACTCACTTAGTGTCTTTGGTCTTCTTGCGATGTAGCTCCGCTCCTTCTTCTTATCTCTGGAGGATTTGAGCTCCTCTCCTTTCCCTTTTTCTCTTTTGCTTTGATGGCAGTCGGCCACGACGTGACCTGGCTTATTGCATCCAAAGCAAATAATATCAGAAGAACGATGTTTGTTAGGTTTAGATGCATACCTGTCAGAAGAATAATTTTTCTTCTGATGCCTGGAGGAGGAGCTGTCTTTCTTTCTTTGATTCCTCATCTTGAGGAACTTCTTGAACTCTCGGGTGATGAGGGAGAAATCCTCCTCCGACAGTTCTGAGCCGGAGGAGCATGGTTCAGAGTCCTCCTCCTCTTCCTTACTCCTCGCACGGTATGACATCGCACCCTTGCCCTTTCTGGAGTAACTGGCTTTTAGGGCCACAGTCTTTTCTTTTGCAGCAGCCTTCTCTGCTTCTTCCTCTGCCTTCCTGGTGTTCAGCTGAAGTTCATAGGACATCAGCTTCCCAAACAGGATTTGTGGATCAGTTTCTGCTAGTCTGCCAAATTCTCTGATGGCGCAGATCTTTGTGTCCCATTCCTTAGTAAGGGACCTAAGGAATTTGTCATTGAGTTCACCATTGGTGAACACTCTTCCGTAGCCCTTGAGGGCGTTGACAATCTTCAGGAAGTTCTCGTATGTGACTCCGATCTCTTCCTTAGGCCCTTGCCTGAAGGCCTCATATTTTTGGTTCAGGAGGGATCTCCGATCATCCCTCACTTCATCCGTGCCCTCCATTAGGATGATCAGGCACTGCCAGATCTCCTGAGCTGTCCTGCAGTTGCTGAAGTTTTGCATCATAGAATCATCAACTGCGCTCACCAGAATGTTTTGTGCCTTCTTGTCCAGTCCCACCAGCACCATCTCGTCTTTGTCCATTTCAGAAAGTGTCTTCGGCACCTTCTTGGTGGGATCGATGGTGGAGGCCTTAGTGGGGATATAAGGTCCCTCCTCCACAATCATGAAGAGTCGAGGATCGACTGCTTCCATGTAAAACCTGATTCTTTCCTTCCAGATCGGAAAGTTGAGTCTGTTGCACACTGGGATCTTGCAGGAGTACTTGAGCCCGTCCATAGTAGATATCTGTCTTCTTCTTTTGACACTAGGGGCAGGATTCAACTCAAGGTGTTAACCTTATTGATGAGCAACCTCCCTCTGATACCACTTGAAAGTCCACCTAGTGTCAGCAATGTGCACCTATGGGGGGGGGGGGATAGGTGACGTGTGGTTCTTTTGCGGAATTTACGGATGTACCTGCACAATAAAAACAACAAGCACAGCACACAGAATACACAGCAAATTTATAGTGGTTCCCCGACTTGGGTACATCCACTTTCCCCCTTCGACCTATCTCCCCAACAAGGGACGACTCGGTCACTTCTCCAACGGGATTGAAATCCAATCCCTTCACTAACGGAAGGAGCCCTTCCACACGTGAGAGTCAACACTCCCACAAAACTGGTTGCACCCAACCCTTACAATACGGAACAAACGTTCCTTTACAACAAAATTAAATATAGAATGTATGCGTGATACAAACTTCTTTTGGAGACTATGGTGTTCCTCTTGTTCGACGACGTGTTCTTGAAGTCGATGAAGAGTCTACAACCTTGGTCTCTCTTGGAGAGGATCTCCCGGAACCGGCGGCGGCAATCCGAGCGGCGGCTTGGTTCGGAGTCGGCGGCAACGAAGGTGCGCTGCTGCAGTGCTTTGAGATCCAAACTTCTTTGCGAAGCAAACTAGGTCTACCAACGGTCACTCTAGGATCGGTCGTCTCGATCGATTCGGACGGGGGAGTTTTTCCCGGTCAACAAATCGAGAGACAAGAGATCTCTGGATAGACACGTGAGATGCAAGCTTTGCTAAGCTTCTGTCGCCGGAGATCGGGAAGATGAACGATCAGCGGCAGCGACGTACTTGCCCGAGCGCGACGGCGACGGAGGAGAGAAATCGCGATATTAGGGTTTCCGCTTGCTCGGCTTCTTTCTGTGTCTCTCTTCCGTTCAAAATACCCGAGTATAAATACTGTAGCTACCTCCAATAAGACCGTTTGTGGGACCCACAAAAGGAATCCCCAAATCCCGGTCCAGAAATTTAACAGCGGCAGAATCCGGTTCAGGAATTTCCAGAAAAACGCCAAGTCAAAATCGATGAGAATCGAAAGTGATTCTCGCCGAGTCGCCGAGAATCAAAGGTGATTCTCGACGATTCGGCGAGAATCAAAGATGATTCTCGTCGAATTTGCCTTGGTTGCACGCACTGCTTTAAGCCAGGTCGAGACGGCGAGAATCAACCAGTGATTCTCGTCGATTCGACGAGAATCACTAGTGATTCTCGCCGAATCGGCGAGAATCACTAAGTGATTCTCGTCGATTCTTACTTACACTTAGAGGTGCTTGCTTAGAAGTTGCTGGAACGTGTTCGGCGAGAATCAACCGCTGATTCTCGACGAATCGGCGAGAATCCCAAGTGATTCTCGCCGAATCGGCGAGAATCACTTGGTGATTCTCGTCGATTCTAACTTAGACGAATTTTCGTCTTTCCACCTATGAGATGCTCCTTGACCCATCCTTGCTCCTTGTCTGCTCCTGCATATTTACAGCCCTGTGCTTGAAAATAAGTGCACTCCAATAGAGAGAGTACACGTAGGCCAACACACTGATCTGCTCAACGAGGGATTACGTCGTGCAGACCCGTGTATATTGACCTACTGCACCCTGACATTGGTGTGCACTTAGCGTGGAAAAACTGCAAGCACAACTAGAAGGATTTTATCAAATACATAGTCTATTGACCTTAGCTTGTCCAGGGGCTTCTTCAAATCAGGTGCATTGTGGATACAATACCCAACAGACCACTCGTCGACTACTCACCCAAGAAGGACACGCCATGGGACACGCCCGTGTCCTAGGCCGTGTCACCCAAAGTTTTTCCATTTTGAACTTTGGGCTGTTACAAACCTCCCCTCCTACAAGAAATTTCGTCCTCGAAATTTGTACACAGGAAGGAACCAACAAGAAAGAAGTTATAACATTAAAATGTTTAGGTTACAACAAACTTGTCACTACTCAACCAGTTTACAAAAACAACTCGGGGAAATTAGATCGCATGGTTTGCTCTCACTCCCATGTAAGCTCCTCACGGCCGTAATTGTCCCATCGGACTTTGACCATCCCGACCGTCTTGTTCCGCAGTTGCTTCTCGGCACGATCCTCGATCTGAATGGGCCTAACCTTTGTCGTTAGCCCATACTCTACCGGCACACGATCAGTCTCGATCACTTGAGCTCGAGATGTGAAACACATCATGTAATCAACCTAAGTCTGCCGACAGAGCTAGCCGATATGCAGCTTCCCCTACTCGCTCGACCACTTCAAATGGACGAAGGTATCTTGGACTCGACGTTTTCAGACGTCGAATCCTGGATACGCCTTTGAAGGGCTTGATCTTCAAGTATACCCAGTCGCCTATCGCGAACTCCACGTTCCGGTGCTTGGCATTGTAGTATTTCGCTTGTCGATCCTGGGCTATGAGTAGCCTCTCTTGAATAGTTCGTTTGGTCGAGTTTGCTTCATTGACTTCATTATGGTTATAAACTCTAGCTTCGCCCGCTTCTACCCAAGCCAAAGGAGTACGACACTTCCGTCCATACAGAGCTTCATACGGTGCCATCCCGATGCTCGCTTGGTAGCTGTTATTGTAGGCAAATTCCACCATGTAGAGGTGATCCTCCCATTTCCTTCCAAAGTTGAGGGCACACATCCGGAGCATGTCTTACATCGTTCTGTTGGTCCTTTCAGTTTGGCCATCTGTTTGGGGATGAAAAGTCATACTGAATTGTAACTTCGTGCCCAACAGTTGATGAACTGGCCTCTAATCATTTGATGTGAACCGCCCATCTCTATCACTTACGATGCTCCGAGGAACACCGTGTAGCCGCACAATCTGGTCAACATATAACTTTGCCAAAGTTTCCACCGAATCATCTTGTCTGTTCGGCAGAAAGTGTGCCACTTTCGTTAGCCGATCGACAATTACCCAAATGGAGTCATTTCCACGCTGAGATCTCGGCAACCAGTGCACGAAATCCCTGGAAATATCGTCGAACTTTTATTCTGGAATCGGCAACGACTTCAAGTAATCGCCAGGCTTCTGACATTCCACCTTTACCATAGCACAGGTTTGGCATTTGACCACATAATGAGCAACATCTCTCTTCAGCCCGGGCCACCAGAACAACTTTTTCATATCCCTGAACATCTTCGTGCTCCCAGGGTGAACTGAGTACTTCGTATAATACGCTTCATACATCAATTTTTACCTCAATTTACCAAAATTCGGGACGCACAACTGCCCTCTTTCCGCAAAGGACCGTCATTCCAGGAGAACTTGCCCTTTGTCCCATCTTTAGCATAGCGTAGGAGATCTTCATCCAGCTCCGTTGCTCGTCGAATTCGGTCTGCAAGGTCACACTGCACCTATATCCAGTTCCAACATGCATCGGCGGTGGCATTCTTGTCAACATAAGAAATCTCTAACGCTTCTAACTCCTGGATGAGATGTTCATCATGCCTCTACAACCAACTTGCCCTTGCCGGAGCTCTCCAGCTCAAGGCATCTACGACTACATTCCCCTTTCCGGGAGTATAGTGAATCTCAAAGGTGTAATCCCCAAGGAATTCTAACCACCTTCTTTGTCACATATTCAAGTCTTTCTGCTCTAACAGGTACTTTAGGCTCTTGTGATCTGTATAGATCTCCACCTTCACACCATAAAGATAGTGTCGCCACAGCTTTAGGGCAAAGATCACCGCTGCCAACTCTAAGTCATGGACGGGATAGTTTCGCTCGTGCACCTTCAGCTGGCGTAAGCCATAAGCAATCACCTTTCCATTTTGCAGAAGAACGCAACCTAAGACGCTCCCTGAGGCATCACTATAAATTATAAATCCACCGATACCACATGGCGATGTCAACACAGGCGCCGTGGTCAACCGAACCTTCAGCTCTTCAAAAGCTCGCGCGCACTCCGGCGTCCAAACGAACTTCTGATCTTTCCTCGTCAGTGTAGTTAGAGGCAAAGCGATCCGCGAGAAGTTTTCAACAAATCTTTGATAGTAGCCCGCTAGTCCAAGGAAGCTCCTGACCTTGGCCACTGAAGACAACACCGGCCACTCCTGTATGGCCCTTATCTTCGCTGGATCCACTGCTATGCCCGCTCCACTCACCACATGGCCTAGAAAAGCAACCGACGATAGCCAAAACTCGCACTTCAAGAACTTGGCGTAGAGCTGATTCTGCCTCAAGGTATTCAACTTCAATTGCAAGTGGTTTTTATGCTCGGCTTTCGATCGAGAGTAGACCAGAATATCATCAATAAACACTATTACGAACATGTCTAGATACTCTCGGAATATTCGATGCATCTAGTCCATAAACACCGATGGCACATTGCACAGCCCAAATGACATTACCATGAACTCATAGTGCCCGTAATGTGTTCCAAATGCGATCTTGGGAATATTTCCTTCCCGAATTCTCAACTAGTAATAACCAGACTTCAAGTCCAACTTGGAGTAGAAGGTCGATCCCACTAGCTGATCGAACAACTCATCAATTCGCAGAATCGGATATTTATTCTTCTCGATCAGCTTATTCAGTTCGCGGTAGTCAATACATAATCGCAAACCACCGTCTTTCTTTTTCACAAAAAGCACAGGGGCTCTCCAAGGAGACATGCTTGGCTGTATATAACCCTGCTCCAGTAAGTCTTGTAGTTGGACCTTCAACTTCACCATTTCCTTAGGCGCAACCCGATATGGCGAGTGGGCCACAGGTTTCGCACCTGGCACCAGCTCAATCCTGAAGTCAATCTCTCGCTGGGGTGGTAGCCCAAAAACGTAACTCGTACCTGTGACAATGTCACTCTGCTTAATGGCCTCCTGTAGGCCAATATTGTAGGCCCGGGGCTGCGCTTGAGATGCAGAGGATTCCACCACTGCCTTTCCTTTTTCCGCATATGACGCTCCCGCCTTCTTTCCACTCTTTGGCGGAACCCGAAAATCACGGGCTATATGCCCCACCCGTCCACAATTGAAGCATGTACGAGTATCCGGCCTTGAGGTGGCCCCCGACATTGCTTCTGTTGCAACTGAAGAAGGATCTTGTCCCGTCATCTTGGGCCTTTTGCCCCATTTTTTCTTATAAAATGACTTTGTCGGTCGGGGCACCTTAAACTCCGGTTGTGTCACAGCCAAGACCCGCTTCCCTTGTACCCTCTTCATGTCTTTTTCCAGCACGCAAGCAGTGTCAACTAACGCCTGGAAGCCTTGGTTCACCGAACTAGAAAGCAGGAACATCAACTCGTCCCGCAACCCTTCATAGAACCGATTCATCTTCCTTTGCTCATCAGCAAAAATCAAACCCGTATACCGCCCCAAGCGTGTAAACTCATGCAGGTAAGCTTCCACACTGCCTTCACCTTGCATAAGCCATTGGAATTTATTCTCCATGGCTATACGACGTGCCGCCGGGAGGTGCTTCACTAGGAAGAGCCGAGAGAATTCCTGCATCGACACTTGTGTTAACGGTCTTCCCGCTACATGATGCAACTCCATCTCGTCCCACCACAACCGCGCCTCGCCTTCCAGTAAGAAGGTGGCTAAGGTGACTTTTTAATGTTCCTCCGTTCCAAATGTTGTCATAATCCACTTGACGCACAATAACCAATCCTAAGCTTGTGCAGGAGCTCCCACTCCCGAAAACGTAGGCGGATTGAAGCTCATAAATTGCTTCAACTGCTTCTCAGTTGCTCGAGGATTCACAGCCGCAACATGTTCTGGCGTCGCCGCCACCTGTTCTGGCCTCACGGCCGGCTACGCCTGCCCTTGCGCCTGCCTAACCGGCTGTCCTTGAACCATAACAAACAAAGCATCATCAATTCGTCGCATAGTTTCTGCATGGTGGAGATGTCGGCACCTCAGCTGGTGTCGTACTTTCATCAGACCGCTAGGGCTTCGATTGCCCCGCACCACTCCGAGTCACCTAAAGGTGGACAAGACACACACATTAGCGACCGTACACAAACAATCACAACAAGATAGGAATGCGCAGGTTCCTTAAACACATGTATTTGCATTCCTACCATGGACATTCAGGTGTTCAATCGTGTTTGGTTCGCACGGACACGTGCTCGCCACCCCACAAAAGAAGTCGACCACGACTTCGAAAGGGAAAGACCAAAACGACTGATACCAAAAATGTAACAACCACATCCATTTACATCGTATATACTAGAAGGTTTGGCCGGGGCCCTACAGCATATACCACAAAATAGGCGGTGAAGTTACGGTATAATACCAGAGTAGCGCAGCGCACCCTAACACATTGCATTCTAGCGGTAGCCTAAACTTAAACTTGAACTCCACACCTGAATGTCCAACATATAAAAGCTCCACATTTATATATTTCATAGGAATGTCTTACAAATACAAACGGTTGGCCTTATGGCCTTACATGGTTTTCATAACAGTGCCCTCAAACATTGGCGCGCAGGCCGACCACATCAAAAGAAAACACAACAGTTGCATTTCATTTTATTTAGCCTTCGAGGGATAGCAGTAGCAGCAAATGTAGCAGGGACTTCAGCACTTATGCGTCCCGCTCGGCTCTCCAACACCTGCACAAGGACAGCCCACCCAATGGTGGAAAACAAAGGCAACGATCAGCATTCAGCTGACCAAATTATAGCGACCCCACCCCTTTCCTGGGGCAGTGGTATTCTTCCCTGCAGGCATAACATTTCACAAGCATATATATTTCTCATATAATGTGCTTTCACGCACACATTCCATCACAACCGTCAGCCACTCGGCCCGACGATCCGTACACTCAGGGTACATTCTTGGTGTACCGGCGAACCAGTCGCCCACCACCGTATCAGGGTCACCACTCGACGGTCAAACATTGAGCATTTCACTCCATGGCATGCAGCCAAAGTTCTAGTCGTAATATACCAGGATTGGCCCGTAGCCCCCCATTGTGTTATGGTGCGCAGGCCTACGACTCTTGCTATGCGCTCCAATAGACCGCACTTTCCGGTCTCACGCTGGACGGACATAACGCAGGTCGGATCCTCCACCCCTCGTTGCTCAAATCGCCTTGCCATCACCGAGTACGGCGTACTCGCGGCTACAAAAGGTGCGAGTCGGTCTCACCAATTCTGTTCTGGCATTCAAGCCTGGGTGCTTTCCTGGGCGCACCAGTACTTCCTCTTACACCCATTTCATCACAACATTAGCAGATCTTTCCTGGTCACACCAGTACTTCATGCTACTTCCCTTCATAGGTATGACTCCGCACATATCACAAATGTCATGGGCTTTTCCTGGCTTACCACGCTAGTACTTCCTGTTACTCCCTTTCACAGGTAGAACCCAAAAGCACAAGCATTATACAGGTATTTTCCTGGACTACCACTCCAGTACTTCCTAATACTTCCCTTCACAAGTATAACCCAACGACTCCTAAACTACACGTTTATCACGAAGTCTTCTCCGGTTCGTATGCAACATCACTAATCCAGACAAACCTGTCCAGATGGGCTTCACACAGCATGCCTATTCCGTACTCAATTTTCGGATCTATATGCCAACTAATTGGGGATTCCATGAATCAACCCAAAGACTCCCACAAAAAGCCATCCTCTGGTGGGGGAATCATATACATATGCCAAAAGGAAGCCTTCACATGGCTAGGAAGAAAGGTCGTTACCCTTGAAGACCGCTTCGGTGCCATGAGCTCCTAGCTGGCGAGAAAAAATCGCAACAGCTTTTACTCCGCAACGCTGACCTTGGATCTCTAGTCGGAATTCCGCAGCACCACCGGTGACTAGATCTACTTCCTCCTCCTCCTTCTTCTTCTCCCTTTCTCTCTCTAGGTTTTTAGAAAGATGAAGGCACTTATGCAAATGAGTTCTTTCATCTCATCTACGGCCTTAAGGAAGCAGGGAGGCAGCTCAGCCCTTGGATCCCAGCTGAAGGAACGGACGGCCACGATTTTGCCACAAAACCATATTTTTTTTGCCTGACATGGCTTGTGACATGCTCGTGTCCCAGGCCGTGTACCTCAAGCGGTGCTCAACCGACTTATCTAGACCAGTACATGCCCGTGTCACGGGCCGTTTCACCTGACACGCCCTTAGACACGCCCGTATCGGTGGCCGTGTACACCAGGCTACAAAATTCACTTTCAACCCGAGAGGGACACGGGCCTCTAACACGCCCATGTCACTGGCCGTGTGCCCCTACACGGCACCAAACACGCCCCAGCTCTACTTCGTCGAGCTGAGTTCGTCGATCCCAGAGGACACGTCCTATGACATACCCGTGTCACAGGCCGTGTACTATACACTCAACGATCGTCGACCGAATATTGTCGACCACTCGTCGACTACTCACCCAAAAAGTACACGCTCTGGGACGCGCCCGTGTCCCAGGCCGTGTCACCCAAAATTTTTCCATTTTGAACTTTGGGCTATTACATATAGCTTTGTACGTGTACCGGTATCAAACCTGCGTCTTAGTGAAGGCCGAGTGTTAGAAGCTGGGCGGGTTCCTGAAGCCTCTTCTGATTCCCGAATGGAAGTTTGATGACATCTCCATGGATTTTGTGCATGGCTTACCTCGATCGTAGCAGGAAAACGACGCGATTTGGGTGATTGTGGACCACTTGACCAAAGTGGCCCATTTCATCCCAAACCGGAAAGAGAACAGCGTGGAGAAACTGGTAGAGTTGTATGTTCGCAACATTATGCGACTACATGAGATTTCTAAGAGTATAATTAGTGATCGCGATGGACGATTCACGTCCAAAGACTGCAGGTTGGTTCAGAAAAGTCTGGGCATGAAGTATAAGTTCAGTACGACATTCCATCCACAAACTGATGAACAAACAAAAAGAATAAACCATATAATAGAGAATATGATGAGGATGTGTACTCTTGACTTTTGGAAGAAGTGGGAAGATCACCTTTTCATGGTAGAGTTCGCCTATAACAACAGTTACCCAGCAAGTATAAAGATGACACCATACAAAGCTTTGTATGGAAGGCGGTGTCGAATTCCAATGTCCTGGATAGAGGCGGGAGACACCAAACTTTTGGGAAAAGAAGTGGTGGCCGATGCATGCGAGTTGGTGCGAACCATTTACGAGTGCATGAAGGCTACCCAGGACCGACAAGCAAAGTATTTTAATGCCCGCCATAGGAATATGGAGTTTGTGGTAGGAGACTTGGTCTATCTCAAGATCAAACCGTTCAAAGGCATTTCACGTATTCGTCGACTCAAAAAGTTGAGTCCGAGGTTTTTGGGTCCGTTCGATGTTTTAGAACGCATTGGAGAATCAGCTTACCGGTTGGCGTTTTCCAAACAACTGAGTGGATTACACGACGTTTTCCATGTCTCCGTCTTGAGGAAAGCTGTTGGGTACATTGGAAAATGCGTACCAGATTTGAAGAAGTCTCACCCTACTCAATGATATACATCAAGGTGTATTTGATGTGCTTTGAGTTTATATGTGCAGGTTAAGTAATTGCAGGAAATGCAGAAAAGTTTCTAAGTCCATGTGTCGACACCTAGAGATGCAGTGGCGACACTTATGAATTCTTGTGTCGACACCTAGAGAAGCTGTGTCAACACTTGGAGTATTTGTGTCGACAGTAGAAAAGGCAGAGTCGACACCAGAAGAAAAGTATCGACACATACAGGCAGTGTCGACATACTATGAAGAATACTCAACATATATCGTGTCGACACTTAGAGGCAGTGTCGACATCCAGAGAAGCTTAGTCGACATCCAATGTGTCGACACCAGGAAGCTGTGTCAACACACTGATGGCATTGTCGACATCAAATGTGTCGACAGACAGGACTTGTGTCGACATACAGCAAGTTTCAACACAGTTAAAGTAAAGAAGTACTTATGTCGACACAAAGGAGATGTGTCGACACTTAGCAAGTTTCAACATAAGAAGGCATGTGTCAACACAAAAGAGTTGTGTCGGCACACAACAGAATTCAACTAAGTGTTAAAGAATAAGTACTTGTGTCGACACACAGAATTAGTGTCGACACATTCAACAGAAAGCTTGTGTCGACACACAGAATCAGTGTCGACACATTCTGAAGAAGCAGTGTCGAGAAGCTGTTACAACAACACAAGGAGTTGTGTCGACACCATCAATGCTAGTGTCGACACTTAGTTCATTTGTGTCGACACTTAATCTATTTGTGTCGACACATAATGAAGATCAGTCTCGACACATTCAGACAGAGACATCATTTTCAAGAAGTGACTGGATGACTTGACAGATGCCATTTCAGCCGGTCTACTGCAACTGTCAGAGCTTTCAGAAGTTCGTTAGAAACCGGATCAGTCGGTTACCTTGGAGGAAGACTATATAAAGGCCTTTCTCCTTCAATAGTAAATCAATGAATCAATAAAAAGAATTAATCAGAAGATTAAGAAGATCAATACAGATCCAGAGAAAACTGTAAATTAGTATTTTGAAGAAATTTCAGATTTACTTGGAGAGAGAACTCCAGTATCTAAAAACAAGAAAGAGACTTGTTAATCAAATCTCTTAAGAAGCAGGTTCTGAACCAGACTGCAAAGTAGGATCCAGATTTAATTCTACATCCTAAGAAGGAAGTTGCCAGCCGGTCTACTTCAAGAAGATCATCTTTACTGAGTTCAGACTCAAGAAGCCTTGAAGAAAGCAAAGACAAAGTTGATCTCAGGAATCAGTGCTATCAAGAACTGCTCAAGAAGGTTGCCCTCTTCATTCTCTCAAACTGAGTGGTGATCTAAAAACATTTTATTATCTTTTTGCACGATCCTAAGGGATCTGAGTTGTAAGCCTAAATTTATAAAGGCTGTGGTAGGGCTTTTGAGCCTGAGTGTAGGAGAATCAATTCTCTGAGTGTAGGCCTTGTTGAAGGCTGAGGTAGGGCTGTTTAGCCTGAGTGTAGGTCTTGTTGAAGACTGAGTAGTAGGGCTTTGTGCCTGAGTTGTAGGAGTGAGGACACTCTGAGTTGTAGGAACCTATTTGGGGTTCTGAGCTGTAAGATCTGAGGATCTGAGGAGAAGTGCAGAAGTTAGGCCGAATCTAGTACACTACTAGATAGGCGAAGGGGGAAAGTGGATGTACCCAGACATTGGGGAACCACTATAAACACTGTGTGCACTCCGTGAATGTTTGTTTCTGTGGTTGCTGTGTTGTGATAACTGTAGAATTTGCATTTGCTGCTTAAAGTACAAAACAGTTTGTCTGCCTTATAGTAAAAAGAAAAAGTACACCTATTCACCCTCCCTCTAGGTGGTTAGGCACTATTTCTTTCAAGTGGTATCAGAGGGAGGTTCCTCAAAAAGGGACTTAACAGTCTGAGTATGATCCTATAGGCAGATTCAAAACAAACAAGAATCAAGAAAATGGGTTCTAGTGAGAATCACAAAGAGCTGGGGTCCATGAAATTGCCAATATATAGAAAAGAGATATTTGACATATAGAAAGAGAGGGTTAGACTCTTTATGGAAGCTTCTGACCCAAGGATATGTATTACAGATAAAGAAGGCCCATATGTGCCAATGAAGATATCCATTCTGGATGCAAATCAGAAAACTCCCAAGGACTTCTCTGAAATGACTAAAGATGAAATCATTCTGGCCACTATGGACAAGAGAGCACAGAATATAATTGTTAGTGCCATTGATGATGCAACATTTCAGAACTTAATTCATTGTAAAACCTCTAAAGAAATGTGGGACACATTAATAGTTTATATGGAGGGATCAGAGGAAGTAAGACAAGATAGAAAGTCTTTGTTAAATTAGGAATATGAAAGCTTCAGACAAGGATAGTCTGATAGCATTACAGAATGTTACAAGAAGTTCTATAGGATAGTTAGTGAGTTGATGTACTATGGAAGAGACTTCAGCAACTATGAGCTGAATGACAAGTTCTTAAGATCCCTGACTAAGTACTGGGACACCAAGATTTGTGCCATTAGGGAAGTGGCAAAACTAGTTGATATACCTCCTCCAACTTTATTTGGAAAACTACTATCTTATGAAATACAGTTAATGGCTAGAAAGGAGGAAGAGAAGACTACAAGAGTGGAGCACAAGGAAAGATATGTGGCCTTCAAGACTGAAGCCACTAAGAAGTATAGAAGCAAGTCTCCATCTCCACCTCAAATAATTGCTGAGGCTGTAACAGATAATTCAGATAGCAAGAATTCAGATAGCAGTGAAAGTGATGAAGACTTTGCTGCTTTTGCTAGGCATTTTCAAAAATTTCTGAATAAGAAGTAGTGGAGGTCTAAGTCTTCCACTTCTCAGCCAAAAGATGACTACTATCAGAAGAGAAAGTAATCCAGGAATGACAGAAGAAGGTCCATGCCAAGCAAAGCTACATCCTCAAAGATTGTGTGTTATTGTTGCAATAGACAGGGACATGTAGTGGCTGACTGTCCTGAAAAGAGGAAGGAGTCAGCTGACAAAAAGAAGACACAGTTTAAGAGCAAAAAGGAAAAGTCCTTTATTGCTAAGAATGACAAGAGTCTGACAGACAAGTCATCTTCAGAAACAGAATTAGAAGCTGAAGTCTACATTGGTTTATTTGCTGAAGAGGAAGAAGATGAGTTCATGCAGCTAATGAACTCAATTTATGAGCGTGAGGACCATCAGTGCAAGGGACCGATGGCTTTATCTGAAGGAGATAAGAACAAGGATCAGCCTGGACCAAGTAAGGTACAATGTTGTTCTTCTAGTTCAATTTATAGTATTGAGTCAGAGTCAGATACATCTGCATCAAGTGATGTGGGTGGGTCTGAATCTGAAGGAGATATTCATCAGTTAATTGATGAATATAGAGTCTTGTTGCAGGCCTTGAGAAAAGCAAAACCTTGGCCAAAACTCAGGCAAAGGAGATTGTTAGTCTTAAGTTGGTTGCAGTAGATTCAGAGAAATTGTTAGATCAAAAACTGAAAGAGATTGCCAGATTGAAGAACATAACTGTTATTCAAATGGGCACAATCACATTCAAGAATGATCAGATTAGAAATCTGGAGGTTAGACTTCAGAAAGAGAGAGAGATAGTAACAAGTTTTTCTAAACCTAAATCTGTTTTACCCTTAATAAATGAGTTTGTACCTCAAAAGGGTAAGGCTGGATTAGGATTTAAAAAACCTGCCTGGACTGCTAGGTCCAAATCTAAAGGCAAAACCCCAACACAAAACATAAAGCCTGTTGTAGATACTTCATCCAGGGTTATACCTAAACTTATGCAAGAAAAATTTGAAATGAGCAGTATGGGGGAACTTAAGTTCTTCTTGGGTCTCCAAGTTAGACAGACTGAAGTTGGCTTGTCCATATGCTAGTCTAAGTTCACCCTAGAGTTAATAAAGAAGTATGGTATGGAATCATCCACTACCATGAAAACTCCTATGGGGTCAAGCATGTCTCTAAGCAAAGATGATGAAGGGAAACCTGTAGATGAGACTTTGTATAGAGGGATAGTTGGCTTCCTACTGTATTTGACTGCTAGTAGACCAGATATCATGTATGCTACATGTGTCTGTGCTAGGTACCAAGCATGCCCTAAAGAATCTCATCTGACTGCAGTCAAAAGGATTTTGAGATATCTTAAGGGCACACCTTATCTTGGCCTTTGGTACCCTAGGAATGGAGATTTTGTACTGACAGGTTATTCAGATGCAGATTTTGCAGGCTGCAAGGAAGATAGGAAGAGTACTACAGGAACCTGTCAATTTCTAGGTGGAAGACTGGTGTCTTGGAGCAGTAAGAAGCAGACCAGTGTGGCCATCTCCACAGCTGAGTCAGAATATGTTGCTGCAGGAAGTTGCTGTGCACAACGTTTGTGGATGCAACATCAGCTAGAAGACTATGGTATTCAAGTAAGTAGAACACCTTTATTTTGTGATTCTACAAGTGTCATTTCTATTGCAAATAATCCTGTCTCACATAGTAGGACTAAGCACATAGAAATTAAATACCATTTTCTTAGAGAACATGTAGAAAAAGAGGTCATTTCCCTAGAATATGTTAACACAGATAATCAGATTGCTGATATGTTTACTAAGCCCCTAGATGAAACTAAATTCAATAATTTTAAAGTTGAATTAGGTATGTTGAACTTAGAATAGGTTCATAAAATTGGCTAAGTAAAATAGTGTCGACACAAGGAGTTGTCTGTGTCGACACATAGAAGTGGTGTCGACATTCCAGAGAAATGGTGTCGACACATCTAGGAAGTCTGTGTCGACACTTCAGCAAAATGGTGTCGACACATGCAGAGTAGGTGTCAACACATCCAGGGTGGTGTCGATACTTAGATTTAACACTAATTTCGTCGAGTAGAGTTTCGACTAATCGTTGAGCTGAGATGTATAAGTGTCGACACATATATTCTGTCGACTATATTTGTGTCGACACATAGTTGTCGAGACATTAGAAGTAAGTGTCGACACTTTTCAACAGTGTCAACACATTTCAATTATTTCGACGCGCCTTTTCAACTTCGATTTTAGAAAGGTATAAATAGGTCTTCCACATTGTTTGTCGACACGCTCACCATAGTTTCGAAAACAAACTTGTGTGTCGACATCTCTCTTCTCTAAATTCAAAATTTCTCCAAACCCTAATGGAGCCTAAGATAGAAGAGAACATCAATGAAGGTTATGAACTAGTGCGACATGCCTTTGACGACGCGGAACCAGAAATTCAAGGTGTTGTAACCCTAGTTGCAGAGACTGGGTTGGAGTATCTTGTTTCAGAACCAATCAAGATTTGGAAGGAGGTCCTCGAATTCTTTAATGCAGCTACCCTTGATGAAACTGGTCTTAAGATTAAATCCAAAGTCCATGAAGTTAAGGTGAAAGTCACCCAGAAAAATCTAAGAAAAGTTCTACATCTACCTAGAACTAAAGAATAGGAAGATGTACCTGCATCAAAAATAAGGGAGGCACTGCAATGGTGTGGATTAGATTCAAACATAAAGATTGGATCAATTTTTAACAGGAAAGGGATGAACATGCAAGGAAAGTTTTTATCTGAAATAGTAGGAAAGGTGATTCTGAGCAAGCCAGGTGGGCATGATAGGATATCAGCTCACTTGTTCAGTTTAATGACAAGGATCATTTTCAAACTAAAAACTGATTGGTCAGCTGTGATGTTTGACATTAAGGAAAGTCTAAAGAAGCCCAATCTGGGTAGAATTATGAGTTTGTATTTGGCTGGAACTATTCCAGAAGTGATGAACCAAGCTGCAGGTTCTAAGATAAACCATATGAGGAGAATGGATGTTAGGATTATCTTAAGGTAGGATAGGGTGTTAACCAAGGACATGCCTACACCAGAGAAGGAAACACCTCAGAAGAAGAAGAAGAAAGCCATAGTGGCTCCTGAATCCTCCAGTAGCTCAGAAGAGCAAGTAGTTTTTAGTTCTGATGATGGAGAGGCTGGAAATGCTGGACAGTCACCAGCAAGAAATGAAGATGCACTAAGGCAGGGGGAGCAACCATCTGCTAGCCCTATTCACCTAGATCCACTCCAAGGGGAGCCTCCACATATGGATGAGCCAACTCACTTAGACAGTGAAAGGGCAACCCAAACAATTCTTGAGGTAATCAATGAAGTTAAGCAATCAATTTTCATTATTGAGGATGAAGTATTGACTGAATCATTACTTGATGTTGATCAGCAAACTCAGATACATAGTCAACCACAAGATGTTGTCATGGAAGACACATCAGTTGCAGATCATGCTCCTGAGATAAGAGATTCTCCAGTCCCTACTCAACAGGAGTTTACTCTAGAAGAGCTGTTCCTTGATCTATTACAGACTGATTTTGAGGGAGACAAAGCAGCTTTTGAGGGGGAGTCAGCTAACCTTGAGGGGGAAAATGTCAGGTCACAGGAGGAGACTGCTAGAAATGACACTGAGGAGCAAAGGACACAGGAGGAGCTACCAAGGACTGAGAAGCAATTGCCTCCTAGTCCTAAGGAAAGGGTAGACATTGCCAGTACTTCTGCTTCTGAGGATGAAGAAACTGCTAGAGCCAAGAAAAGAAAGCTACAGGTCTTCAAAAGGAGAAGCCAGGCCTACAAGAAAGCACTGCAAACCATTGTTCCACAACCTGCCCCAACAGCTGATTACAGCTCCTTGTTGGTGGCTTTGCAGATCAAGATGGATGTGCAAAGGAAGGCTCTAGAAAAATATATGGATGAAGGACATAAATCCATATAATTTGATCTGGCTCAATACATCAAATCTATAAGATTTGAAGTTAATCTAACTAAGAAAGAAATGACAGATTGCTTCCACAAAGGAGGCAATGCAGTGGTATATCTGGCTACTCATCAAGAGAAGATAAAGACACAGGTTGATGATATGGCAGTGAAACAAGAATGTGTTCTTGAGAATCAGATTAGAATGAATGACAATTTAACTGAATCACATAATGTGATAGTAACTAAAATACAGAATATTACAGCTGCTTAGACTGCAGCAAGGACTGCTGCCAAGGCTGAGTTTGACAAGCAATTACAAGAAAATCTAACTGCTGTTAAAACTGCAATTAAAGATTCTCAAAAGGCTATTACTGAAAAGCTCCAAAAGTTAAAACCTTTTTATAAATATGGTTTTAACTATCTGAATGCTCAGATCAGATTTCAAAAGGATGATCTTAGGGATCATATAGAAAGAGAAGTCATAAAGAGGGAAAGGGTATTAGTCAAAGCAGGCTCTGACCATACTAAATGGATTTCAAACAGCATCAGAGCTACCCTTGGATATCCACCTTTGTGTGATGATGATAATGTTGCTGAATCTGGTATACATCCTGCTATTTTTGGAGGTGAGCAAGCTGAAGTGGCTCAAGTGATCTACCCTCCAGCATATTTTGAAATGATACATCAAGAGATACAATCTATGTATAGCCATCCAGAAGGTACTCAAAATGTGATCATTGAGAAAGTAGTACAGCCTGTGCTAGAGGCAGTATTAAAAGAGCAAGAAACCCTTTTGTCCAAGAAGAGGTTCAGAGAACAGGCTGAGTTAAGGCCATATTTTGAGCAGTGGAGCCCAACTTCTAGAAATATTATACTGACTGCTTGGAAGGCTGCAAAGGATAATATCCTAGAAAGGGGCAAATGATATTCTGAGCAAGAATGGAGAAAACATGAAGCTCGACAAGAAGCCATAGTACAATACAGAAGGAAGGCTAAACTTGGGGAGCTACCTCCTAATGTATAGGAGCCAAGCAAGTATTTCCCTAAGCCTTATCATTATTTTGAGAGACAAAAGATAAGGGCTGAAGAACAGAAGAAGAAAGATCTTAAGGGCAAGAAGCCTGCTGATGACACTAATGCTCCAGTTCAAGCCAAAATTCAATCTGGAAAGGGCATTGTCATCAAAGAGCCAGAGCAGCCATAGAATAGAATTTTCTTAAGTTTACTACTTTGTAATCATTTGCATTAAAATCTATGTAAACTTTTGATTAATGAAACTATTGGAAGTTATAACAAAACAATGCTTGATGTTCAATCTATTACATTTTTATTCTATGAAGATTGTTTATACATGTTTTGTTTAGTATTTACCCTGTCATATAATACTGTTATACATCATAATTGAGTATTTGTTATGAATGGTGTATATTATTGACTAAGGGTTATGACTTCTCCAAATAGGGGGAGATTGTTGGGTACATAGGAAAATGTGTACCAGATTTGAAGAAGCCTCACCCTACTCAATGATATACATCAAGGTGTATTTGATGTGCTTTGAGTTTATATGTGCAGGTTAAGTAATTGCATGAAATGCAGAAAAGTTTCTAAGTCCATGTGTCGACACCTAGAGATGCAGTGTCGACACTTATGAAGGCTTGTGTCGATACCTAGAGAAGCTGTGTCGACACTTGGAGTATTTGTGTCGACACCAGGAAAGACAGAGTCGACACCAGAAGAAAAGTATCGACACATACAAGCAATGTCGACACACTATGAAGAATACTCAACATATATCATGTCGACACTTAGAGGCAGTGTCGACACCCAGAGAAGCTTAGTCGACATCCAATGTGTCGACACCAGGAAGCTGTGTCAACACAATGATGGCATTGTCGACATCAACTGTGTCGACACACAGGACTTGTGTCGACACACAGCAAGTTTGAACACAGTTAAAGTAAAGAAGTACTTGTGTCGACACAAAGGAGATGTGTCGACACTTAGCAAGTTTCAACACAAGAAGGCATGTGTCGACACAAAGGAGTTGTGTCGACACACAGCAGAATTCAGCTAAGTGTTAAAGAAGAAGTACTTGTGTCGACACACAGAATCAGTGTCGACACATTCTGAATAAGGAGTGTCGAGAAGCTGTTACAACAACACAAGGAGTTGTGTCGACACCATCAAGGCTAGTGTCGACACTTAGTTCACTTGTGTCGACACTTAGTCTATTTGTGTCGACACATAATGATGATCAGTCTCAACACATTCAGACAGAGACAGTATTTTCAAGAAGTGACTGGATGACTTGACAGCTGCCATTTCAGCCGGTCTACTGCAACTGTTAGAGCTGTCAGAAGTTCGTTAGAAACCGGATCAGCTGGTTACCTTGGAGGAAGACTATATAAAGGCCTTTCTCCTTCAACAGTAAAGCAATGAATCAATAAAAAGAATTAATCAGAATATTAGGAAGATAAATACAGATCGAGAGAAAACTGTAAATCAGTATTTTGAAGAAATTTCAGATTTACTTGGAGAGAGAGAACTCCAGCATCTAAAAACAAGAAAGAGACTTGTTAATCAAATCTCTTAAGAAGCAGGTTCTGAACCAGACTGCAGAGTAGGATCCAGATTTAATTCTACATCCTAAGAAGGAAGTTGTCAGCCGGTCTACTTCAAGAAGATCATCTTTACTGAGTTCAGACTTAATAAGCCTTGAAGAAAGCAAAGACAAAGTTGATCTTAGGAATCAGTGCTATCAAGAACTGATCAAGAAGGTTGCCCTCTTCATTCTCTCAAACTGAGTGGTGATCTAAAAACTTTTTATTATCTTTTTGTAGGATCCTAAGGGATCTGAGTTGTAAGCCTAAATTTATAAAGGCTGTGGTAGGGCTTTTGAGCCTGAGTGTAGGAGAATCAATTCTCTGAGTGTAGGCCTTATTGAAGGCTAAGGTAGGGCTGTTTAGCCTTAGTGTAGGTCTTGTTAAAGACTGAGTGGTAGGGATTTGTGCCTGAGTTGTAGGAGTGAGGACACTCTAAGTTGTAGGAACCTGTTTGGGGTTCTGAGCTGTAAGATCTGAGGATCTGAGGAGAAGTGCAGAAGTTAGGCCGAATCTAGTACACTACTAGATAGGAGAAGGGGGAAAGTGGATGTACCCAGACCTTGGGGAACCACTATAAACACTGTGTGCACTCTGTGAATGTTTGTTTCTGTGGTTGCTGTGTTGTGATAACTGTAGAATTTGCATTTGCTGCTTAAAGTACAAAACAGTTTGTCTGCCTTATAGTAAAAAGAAAAAGTACACCTATTCACCCCCCTCTAGGTGGTTAGGCACTATTTCTTTCAAAAGCCTTGGTGGAGGCTAGTGTAATTCCCCGAAACTCAAAAGAGCGACGGGAGGCATTTTGGGCCAAATCTGGTATTTGGCAGGGGACACACGGCCTGGGACACGGGCGTGTCCCAGGGCGTGTCGGGCTTGAGTAGACGATTTGGGCGTGTGGTCGACGATTTTTGGAGTCGACGATCGTCGAGCAGCGAACACGGCCTGAGACACGGGCGTGTCTCAGGGCGTGTCGAGCTCGTGTCGACGATCTGCCAGGGAAGTCGACGATTTTCGCTCGACGTTGTGTTGAGAGATGGAACACGGCCTAGGACACGGGCATGTCCAAGGCCGTGTCGTGTGGTCGACGAACTTCGCTCGACGAAGTGTCGAGACAGTGAATACGGCCTGGAGCCCAGGCGTGTTCGGGTTTGACACGGGCGTGTCAAATTGGACACGGGCGTGTCCAAGACTCGTGTGAGTCTCGAGTTGTTTTTGGTGTTGTGTCGATGGGGGCACACGACCAACCACACAACCGTGTCAGTTGGAACACGGGCGTGTCAAGTCAACACGGGAATGTCGGATGCCCGTGTGTTTTTCGAGATGCGTCGATTTTGACGGCGAATGAGGGACACAACCCTGGACACGGGCATGTCACAGGCCGTGTTCGACCCAAATTCTGCATTCTAGATCTCGATCGTGGCCGTTCGTTTCTTTACTTCGGGATCCGACGGCTGGGGCTGTTAGTGCTTGGTTATACACGGGATTGGACCCTTGAAACCCTCATTTCACTTGAGAGGTTCTCTTTCTAAAGTATAGAGAGATAGGAGAGCAAAGGAGGAAGAATAAGCTTAGATCCGGTCTTTGGAGGAGCGGAGCTCCAAATCGCGAACCGACTTCGGATCTACGGAGGCAAAGAGAGTGCGGTGCTTTTCATCCTCTTACATTTACATGGCACCAAGGAAGAACGCTAGGGTAATGATTCTCTTCTTAAGCATGTGAAGCTCTCCTTCTTTTGCATAGGAAGCCCGCTCTCGCGAGTTTGCGGTGAGTTTGAGGCGTTTCTTCAGGTAGACATGAATAGTCCCCATTGTGTAGAGTCCGTAAACGAGAACGGACATAGACATGATGTGTGAAGCCTATCCGGACATGTTGGTCTGGATCGGTGATGTTGCATTGCATAAATGCCAGAGAAGACTCCGTGCGATTGTTTGTTTTTCGGGTATTCCACGTGGTAGATTGCAACAGGGAGCCTTGGGGATTAACCCTAAGGTGCACCCGAAAAACTAGGGGGATGCGTGATCTTTCCGACTTGGTGGCCTGGGAGCCAACTTGAACATAACCGGGTTATGTGAAGTGTGATGGAAACGGGACTCGGAAGAAGTTTGACCCGCGCATATGGCTTAAATTGTCGTTGCGATGTGAGCACGTGTTAGATGGAACTGTACCCGTTCTATGTCATTCGGTTAAAGATACCTAAGGGTACGTGGTACTTGTCGTTGGCATAGATGAGGGTCTTCGGCGGTCTATGTCTTAAATTGACGTGACCCATGCCAAGAAGACAAAATGCTCATATGTTTGGCCGTCGAAGTGGCGGTGGTGAGTCCGGAATGTCTATGGCTTAAATTAACGTGACATTGGCTGGTTCACCGAGAATATGCCCTGAGTGCACGGGGTGTATGGCCGTGCGAGCCAACGCTTGTGATACAATGTATATTTATATACTGCTTGGTTTTGCTAATAAGTGCAGGGAAGGAGCATCGTCACCACGAATTGGGGGCAGGATCGTTATAATTTGGTCAGCATTGCTGACCGTTGCTTTTGTTTTCCACCGTGCGGTGGTTTGTTGCTTGCAGGTGCTGCTGGACCAAGCGATCAATAGCGGGCTAAAGCACAAATTGCAAAGCCGGCCCTTAAAGGTCTAATTGAAGTGTTTACTTACTTTTGTTCATGTATGACCGGCCTGCGTGCCGTGGTATGGAAAACATGTATTAAGAGTAAACCATTTGTAAGGCCTTAAGGCCAGTACTTGTGTATGTACTACATTCCTATTCAGTGTTTAGTGGACATTCATGCTTGGTGCTGGGTTCTTTTAATAGCAACTTATAAAACTCCTTCTGCTAGAATGCTCTGTGTAGGACGTTATGATTGGTTGAATGGTTTCCATTGAGTAACCGCCCGGTCTATCTGTGGTATATGGCGTCGGGCCCCGGCCGGACCTACTGCTATATGCTATACGACGGATAGGGGGTGCTGCAGCTAGTGTGGTGATCGAACAGGTGATGGTGTCGATAGAAGAGGATTTGAGGATGAAAGTCCGTCCGGTGGGCATAGAGGATTCAGAAGTTCAGCAGTCACAGAACAAAGGAGTGAAGCTCGTAAAGGTGCGCTGGGACAACTACGGGCGAGATGAGTTCTCTTGGGAGCGAGAACAAACCATGCGCGAAGAGTATCTCGAGTTGTTTGTATAATATTGAATGAAAATAAGTGTGTAAAGTTACTGTAATAATGTTTAAATTTGATGCAACAATTTTCTTGTTGTCTTCCTGTAACAAGATTAATTTCGGGGACGAAATTCTTTTAAGGGGGGAGGAGTTGTAACACCCCAGTTTTCAGAACGAGTTTTTGGAAGCTATCGCCCAGCGGTAGTAGTTATCGCCCACCGGTAGCTTAGCATTGAGTGGCTAGGCACTGAGAACGTTGAGTGGCCAGGCGCTGAGAGCGTTGAGTGGCCAGACGCTGAGAGCGTTGAGTGCTAGGGCGCGGCGTTAGCTAGGTACCGCTCGGCGATAGCTCTGTTTTGTCGAGCGTCGATCGAAAGATCTATTCATCGAGCGCTGGAGGATTACCACCTGGCAATAGTAGCTATCGCCTGGCGATAGCCCTATTTTGTCGAACATCGAATGAAGTGCCAAGTTCGTCGAACGCTGAGTTTTCGGGAGAATGCCGAGTTATCGAGAAACACGCTACCGCACGGCGTTAGTCTTATCGTCGGCATTAACACATCATTATTTTCTGGCTGAACGGTCGAGAACCTACCGCTCGACGGTAGGTAGTTACCGCCCGACGGTAGCGGACGGAAGCAGTTCCGTCGTTTGGCTTTATAGCCGTCCGATTTCATTTAGGATTTGATCCTAAGGCCCAAGACACTCCTCCAGAGTGTTTCTATATGGCTGAACTATTGTTTATCCTCATCTTTCTTATTTGGGAAGTGGGAGTTAGGGTTTTGAAGAGAAAGGGAGGGAGGAGGAAGAAGAGAGCTTTCTTCCGCCATTGACAGAGCTTTAGACCTCCAATCGTCATTTCGAGGGCAGATCCGGGCAGAGGATGCAAAGATGCTCGTTTTCATCCGTGTAAGACAAGGGTTTCATGGCTAAGAAGAGGAGTTGTAAGGTAACGACACTTCTCCTCTCGGATTTAGGATGCGTGCGTGGCATCTACTCTATTCTTATTTTCCTTTAAGCATTCTAGGAACCAGATCTCTCAAATGAGAGGGATTCAGGTTGCCATAGTTTAAGAAGAGCCACCGGGTCGATTGTGTCCGTCCCCAACATGTTATTACACTAGAAATCCGCTCCGTTAGTGTATTAGGCATTGTGGGTGAAGCCGCAGTCACGACCGTTCGTCTAACTCGGTGATGATGCATAACGGCAAGACGTCGTTGGAGATGTTGTATGCCCCCCCTCATTTTACATGAGTACGTGTTGGGTACAATGTTTATATGTACCAGATTTGGAGAAGCCTCATCTTAATCAATGATATACATCAATTTGTATTTGATGTATGGTTGAGTTTCATTGTGCAAGTTTAAGCATTGGGATAAAATTTTCTAAGTACAAGTGCCGACACTTGTGAAGAATCATGTCGACACCTAAAGCAGAAGCTGTGTCGACACCTAGTAGCTATGTTGACACTGAAAGCAGAAGCTGTGTGGACACCCAGGAGCTATGTCGACACTGAAAGCAGAAGCTGTGTCGACACCTAGGAGCTATGTCGACACTGAAAGCAGAAGTTGTGTCGACACCCAGGAGCTATGTCTACAATGAAAGCAGAAGCTGTGTCGACACCCAGGAGCTTTGTCAACACTGAAAGCAGAAGCTGTGTCGACACCCAGGAGTCATATCGATAATGGAAGCAGAATTATGTCGACACAAAGGGCTTGTGTCGACACATTTAAACATATGCTGTGTCGAGTACCAGAAGAATGACTATGTCGATACATGGAGTGTTGTGTCGACATCATCAAGATTTGTGTCGACACTTAGTCCATTTGTGTCGACATATGTGAAGCAGTTTGCTGAGTGGTTCATGCTGAGTTGGAAAGTTGTTGAAGAATCAGCTGACATAACCAACCGGTCTGACGTCTTTGTCAAAACTGTCAAAAGACTATTATAAACCGGATCAGCCGGTAATCAGGAGGAAACCTATATAAAGGACTGGTTCGATACAACAAGTGTGGATGAAAAAAAAGATACATAAAAAAAGGAGAACATACAACACTAAGAAGTGAATCCTTCAGAGAGAGTTTTCTACAATAAGAAAATGGGAAACCCTTATGAAGGCAGATTCAGATCAGTTTGTAAGGAAGATTCAGATCACATTATGAATTCAAGGAATAAGCTATCTAAAGATCAACTTCTACATCAAGTGAAGATCAACCTTATTTTGTTCTATAAAGAAGCTTTGAAACGACTAAGTTATGTTGGATCTGAAGATCAGACTATTCAAGAACTGATCAAGAAACACACCGTTGAAGAAATTCATCTGGTGAAATTTCTGTATCTCTTAATCAAACAATTTCTAGTAGGATCTATTGTAAGATCTGAGTTGTAAGCATGTAATTATAAAGGCTGAGGTAGGGATTTTGCCTGAGTTGTAGGAGTGGGGTTTCACTCTGAGTTGTAAGCCTAGTGACATAGGCTGAGGTAGGGCTGAGGCCCGAGGTACGGTTCTTGGGAAGAATCTGAGGTAGGACTTGTATAAGTCTGAGTTGTAGGAACCATTCTTGTTTCTGAGCTGTAAGATCTGCGGATCTGAGAAGAAAGAAGGAAGTTAGGCCGAATCTAGTACACTGCTAGATAGATGAAGGGGGAAAGTGGATGTACCTAGACCTTGGGGAACCACTATAAATCTGGTGTATGATGTGCTGTGTTCATTATTCTGTGGCTTGCATTGTTTCTGTGCTGAATTAAAATTTGTTATTTGCCTAAAATTTTGAAGGAAAAATTAGAACCTATTCACCCCCCTCTAGGTGTCTAGAAATCTAGTCTTTCAAGTGGTATCAGAGGGAGGTTGCTCAAAGATTGACCTAACAGTCTGAGTAGATCTCCAAGGTAAATAACAGATTTTAAGAATGGGTTCAATAGAGAATCAGAAGGAATTTGGATCTATGAATCTTCCTATTTTCAGTAAAGAATGTTTTGGCATATGGAAGGAAAGGGTCAGGTTGTTTATGGAAGCATCTGATCCAAGAATCTACATTACAGTACAAGAGGGTCCCTTCATTCCAATGAAGGTATCAGTTCTGGATGCAAATGTTAAAACCCCTAAAAGCTATTCTGAAATGACTAAGGATGAGATCATCCAAGCAACATTAGACAAAAGAGCACAAAACATTATAGTAAGTGCTATAGATGATGCCACATTTCAGAATCTGGTGCACTGTAAAACCTCCAAGGAAATGTGGGACACCCTGATTGTCTACATGGAGGGATCAGAAGAAGTCAGAGAGGACAGGAAATCTATGCTGAATCAAGAGTATGAGAGCTTTAGACAAGCCAAGACTGACAGCATAGTTGAATGTTACAAGAAGTTCTTCAGGATTGTCAATGAGCTGATGACCTATGGAAGAGTCTTCAGCACATATGAACTGAATGACAAGTTTCTCAGGTCACTAACAAAGTACTGGGACACGAAGATATGTGTCATCAGAGAAGTGACTAAGCTTACTGATACACCTCCATCCACTTTATTTGGAAAGCTGCTATCATATGAAATGAAGCTCACTGCCAGAAAAGAGGAGGAGAAAAATAGTAGGCCTGAATACAAAGAAAGGTCTGTAGCCTTCAAGGCTGAAATCACAAGAAAGGGTTGGAAAAGGTCTTCTTCTCCACCCAAAAGGAGTGCTGAGGCTGAAGAAGAAAATCTTGACAACAAGATATTAGATAGCCACACCTCTGATGAGGACTTTGCTGCCTTTACAAGGCAATTCCAAAGGTTCATGAAAAAGAAGAAATGGAGAACCAAGCCATCAACATCTTTTTCTAAGGATGAGTATTACAAGAAAAAGAAGACTCCCAAGGAGGACAGGTATGCATCAAAACCTAGTAAACAAATTAATACTAAGATTGTGTGTTATTGTTGCAATAGGCCTGGACATGTCATAGCTGACTGTCCAGACAAGAGGACTGAATCTAAAGATAAGAAGAAGCATCAAGTGAAAGGCAAGAAGGAGAAATCCCTTGTTGCTCAGAAGTAGAAGAGTTGGACAGACTCTTCATCTTCAGGATCAGGAGATGAAGGTAATGCAGAAGCATATGTTGGGTTAATCTCAACAGAAGAGGATTCTAGGGAACTAGAATTTCTACAAATGCTGGACTCCATAAATGGAGTAGAAGATTATTGCTATAGAGGGCTGATGGCTCTATCAGAAAATGATCAGTGCCAGGATCAGTCTCGTCCTAGTAAGGTATACAGTTCTCCCCCAGCTTCAGATTACTGCACTGCATCAGATTCATAAACTTCTGCATCAAGAGATGTGGATGGTTCTGAATCAGAGGGGGATGTGCATCAACTCATTAATGAGTATGGTGGGTTGTTGCAAGCTCTGAAGAGGAGCAAGTTTCTTGTCAAGGAGCAGGCCAAGGAGATTGAGTCTCTAAAGCAAGCTGCATCAGATTTAGCCATGTTGATAGATTCAAAACTAAAGGAGATTGCCAAACTGAAAAACATTACTGTTATTCAGATGGGCACAATCTCTTTCAAGGAGAATCACATCAAGAAACTAGAGGCAAAACTTCAGCAAGAAAGAGAGTTAGTGACTAAATTATCTAAACCAAAATCAGTCTTGCCCTTAATAGATAATTTCATTTCTCATAAAGGGAAGACTAGTTTAGATTTCATGGGTAGAACTAGGGCCACCAATTTTCATAGAAAAGGTAAGGCCCCAGCTCAGCCACTAGCTTCTAAGCCCCCTATTTTCTTTAGGAAAGTGATGCAACCAACAAGCATGTATGATCATGATAGTACTCATGGTCACTGTGAGGATGAAGGTCTCATGGGCAAGGGTGCAAATACCCATAGATCACACTATAGGCAAGCCCATCAAGTTCAAGAGGAAGTCTTGGGGTTTACTGCTCCAGCACCTACACTCAACAGAACTGCTGTCAACAAAGTAGTAAAGTCTGTACCTAAGAGAAGGTATAATAGGTTTGAGTGTTGGTGTTGTGGCAAAGTGGGCCATTTTGCCAGGGATTGTTGGTTCAACATAAGTGTTAAAACCAAGAGTAGTTTACCTGGCAGAACAGCTGCAAGATTTCAACCTAACAATGACTAGGACCCAATAATAATTTGGGTCTAAGGGTAAGTGATTCTGTATTTGATGCAGGTGAATCCAAGTGACCATACCCCTATATGGTACTTGGATAGTGGATGTTCCAGAGACGTGACTAGAATAAGGAGAATGTTGAGGGACTATGTACACATAGAGAATGGACCTAAAGTAATCTTTGGTGGATCAGAAAAAGGAAATATCAAAAGATTTGGTAATATTTTTAATGATTCAATTACTATCACTAAAACATAACCTGATCAGCATAAGTCAACTTAGTGATCTAGGTTATGACATATCCTTTCTCAAAGGGGAGTGCCAAATAAGAAGGTCAAGTAATCAAGAGATTATTTTGACTGGCACTAGGAAAGGGAATGTATATTGTCTTAACCTAGATTGTGAGTTTGACAACTCACCCATATGTCTAGTTGCAGGAGAAAAAGATTCACTATGTGTCAAATGGAACAAGAGGCTTGCCCATCTGAACTATAAGTCAATTGGATAGCTGTTTAGCATGGGGTTAGTGAGGAGTGGTCCTCAAGTCAAGTGCATTAAAGAGGGTGTGTATTCTGCTTGCCAAAAGGGCAAACAAACTAAGTCCTCTTTCCATACACTTGATATCAAAGATTCAATGAGATGTTTATATCTCTTGCATATGGATTTATTTGGTCCTATGCCAGTTCACAGTCTTGGTAGGAAAATATACACATTAGTTATTGTGGATGACTATTCTAGATACACATGGGTTTTCTTCTTGAGGCAGAAATCTGAAACCCCAACTGTTTTCTAGACTTTTGTTAGAAAAATTCAGAATGAATATAACAGTTCTGTGGTCAAAATCAGAAGTGATCATGGAACTGAATTTCAGTCTGAATGTATGGCAAAGTTCTATGATGAATTTGGGATTCATAAGGAATTCTCCTCACCTAGAACTCCTTAGCAAAATGGAGTTGCTGAAAGAAAGAATAGGACTCTAATTGAGGCAAGTAGAACACTACTTAGTGACACCACTCTCCCTGAGTACTTCTAGGCAGAGGCAGTAAATACTGCATGTCATGTTCTCAATAGAGCCTCCATCAATAAGAAACATAAGATGACCCCTTATCAGATTTTGAAAGGCAGAAAACCAAACATTTCCTACTTTAGAATCTTTGGTAGTAAGTGTTATGTTTTAGTTAATGGAAAGCACTACCAAACAAAGTTTGCTGTCAAATACCTAGAAGGGATATTTGTTGGGTACAACAATAATAGTAGGGCATATAGAATCTACAACTTAACTACTCAAGTTGTAGAAGAATCTGTACATGTTGTATTTGATGAATCTAAGTTGATTAACAGTGAATTATCTAGTTCTTCAGTCAGTTCTACAGGTTTAACAGACAGGCTGGACAAGCTGACCATCAATGAAGAGGTACCAGCTAGGCTGAATGAAGAAAAAGATGCTTGCTGTCCAGGGGGAGAACAAGACTCACTGAATGAAGAAGACAATGAGGAGCATCAGGTTGAAGAAAATGAAGACGTTCATGAGGTTGACAGATTTCCTCCAGCAAGAAGACATTTGAAGGATCATCCTGCACACCAAATCATTGGTGATGCAAATCAAGGTGTTCTTACAAGAAGCAAAAGTATGAACACAGTTCTATGTTCGAGCTTCTTGTCACAAATAGAACCCAGAAAATTTGAAGAAATAATGCTAGGCACAAACTGGATTGATGCTATGCAAGAAGAGCTGACTCAATTCAAAAGGTGTAATGTATGGGAACTGGTTCCTAAACCAAAGGATCACAACATCATAGGAACCAAGTGGATCTACAGAAATAAACTTAATGAGAATGACACTATAATTAAGAACAAGGCCAGATTGGTAGCAAAAGGTTACAGGCAAGAGGAAGGGATTGACTTTGATCAAACTTTTGCCCCAGTGGCAAGGTTGGAAGCTATAAGATTGTTCTTAGCATATGCTTCCTATCAAGGGTTTAAGGTATATCAAATGGATGTAAAGTTAGTATTCCTGAATGGTGACTTAAAAGAGGAAGTCTATGTTGAACAACCTTCAGGTTTTGTAGACCCTCATTATGCTGATTATGTATATAGGCTTAGGAAAGCTCTATATGGTTTAAAACAAGCCCCAAGGGCATGGTATGAAACCTTATCTGCTTTTCTCATTGAGAATATGTTCTCTAGAGGAAAGATAGACAAAACTCTATTCTTTAGGGAATCTAAAGGTAAGATAATCCTAGTCCAGATATATGTTGATGACATTATATTTGGTTCAACTGAAAACAACCTTTGTAGGAAGTTTGCTAAACTTATGCAAGGGAAGTTTGAGATGAGCAGTATGGGTGAACTGAAGTTCTTTTTGGGACTTCAAGTTAGATAGACTGATGATGGATTGTCCATATCTCAGTCTAAATTCACCAAGGAGTTGATTAAGAAATATGGTATGGACTCAGCCTCCACCATGAAAACTCCTATGGGAACAAGTATGCCTATAGGCAAAGATGAGGCAGGGAAACCTATTGATGAGTCTTTATATAAAGGGATAATTGGCTCCCTACTTTATTTGACTGCTAGTAGACCTGACATCATGTATGCAACATGTGTCTGTGCTAGGTACCAAGCTTGCCCAAAGGAATCTCATTTTACTGCAATTAAAAGAATTTTGTGATATCTTAAGGGCACACTTAATCTATGACTTTGGTACCCAAAGAATAGAGATTTCTTACTAACAGGTTTCTCAGATGCAGACTTTGCAGGATGCAAAGAAGACAAGAAGAGTATAACAGGAACCTGTCAATTTCTTGGAGGAAGGCTGGTGTCATGGTGTAGCAAGAGGCAAACAAGTGTAGCTATATCAACAGCTGAGTCTGAGTATGTAGCTGTAGGTAGTTGCTGTGCACAGTTGTTGTGGATAAAGCACCAACTAGACGATTATGACATCAAGGTAACTAGGATTCCAATGTTTTGTGACTCTACCAGTGCTATTTCAATTGCTAAGAATCTTGTATCTCACAGTAGAACTAAGCATATATAAATTAAGTTTCATTTCATCAGAGAACATGTTGAGAAGGAAGATATTAGTCTAGAGTTTGTGAACACAAATAATCAAATAGCTGATATATTTACAAAACCTCTGGAAGAAATAAAATACAATTATTTTTAAATTGAATTAGGTATGTTGAACCTAGAATAGGTTAGCACAAGCTTCCCTAAGAAGAATATGTAAGTACAGAATTTCACAGGAAATTTGTCTAAGTACAATGTTTATGTCGACACAAGCACAATTGTGTCGACACATTCAGTATGTTGTGTCGACAAAGAATAAGGATATGTCAACACAGAAACAGTATCTGTGTCGACAGAAGAATATGTGTCGGCACAACCTTGTCGAGACCTTATATCTAAAGGATTTTTCATGTCGACACTCACAAAAGTTGGTGTTGACACAACTATGTCAAGACATGACCAACCCATGTCGACTTTGACACATGTATGTCGACATCTAGACATGTCGACTAAACCTAAGTTTTGTCGAGACCTAGATCATTTCAGTTGACACATGTAATATTTGGTCGACTAAGGCTTGTCTTTTGACCTGCCCTTTACGCTAACACTATAAATAGGTCAAGCCAAATTTTGGTTGACTACGCTTTCAGAAATCTAGGATCAGCACCTTGTGTCGACAAAGACCTTCCCTTCTTTTCTCTTCCATCTCTCTCAATAATGGCGCCTCACCAAGAAGATAAGGTGAATGAAGGATATGAGCTGGTTCGTGGAGGATTCACAACAACTTCACAAGAAATCCAGGGTGTCATTACCATAATTTCTGATAATGGATTAGAATTCTTGGTCTCAGAACCAACAAAAATTTGGAAAAAGGAAGCCATGGAATTCTATTCATCTGCTACTATGGACCCAGAAGGGAAGAAGATCAAAGCCACAGTTCAGGATTCACGATTTAGACTAACGCTAAAGACTATCAGGAAATCACTCCAACTTCCCATGATTAAGGATGATGAAGAGATTGTGCCATCCATAACTAAAGAAGAACTAAGTTGGTGCGGGTTAAATCCCAATATCAAGTTTGGATCATCTATTACCCGAAAAGGGATGAATTCCCAAGTAAAGTTTCTGTCTGAAGTAGTTGGGAAGGAAATTCTTTGTAAGACTGGTGGACATGACAGAATTTCTGTCCACATGTTTAATTTGATGACAAGATTATTTTCACCATAAAAATAGACTGGGCATCAATAGTTTTTGATAAGCTTCAAGAAGGAATAAAGAAACCAAATCTGGGAAGAATTTTGAGTCTATATCTATCTGCTACAATACCAGAAGTTTTGCACCGACTTTCAGGAACCAAAATCAACCACATGAGGAGGATGGATGTGAGAATTCTATCTAGATGGGATAGAGTTTTGACAAAGGAAGTATCTACTCCACAGAAAGCTGTTAAGAAAGATAAACAACAAAAAAAGGTTATTCCACAAGCAGAATCCTCCAGTGATTCTAAAGAAGAAGTAATCTTCAGTTCAGATGAAGACAGGCCACAAAAGGTAGCACCGGATCAAGTGGAGAGCAGTATGTTTTTAGAGCAACAGGTAGTCTCCACTCCAGGGGGAGAACATCCAAAACCAGCAGTACAAGACACAGTATAACTTGAGCTACCTGCACAAGGGGGAGGTATTACTGGAGCTGCTCTAGAAAGTGAGCATGCTGCTGATACTATTATGGCAATAGTGTCAGAAGTTAACAATGAAGAACTGCTAAATGCTGAAAAAGACGAACAAGCTGAGCAGCTACAAGATACTGCACAAAATATTCAAATAAATATTTCTTTTATAGAGAATGATCTGGACAAAGATCTGGATTTCCAGGGAGAACCATCTGTTTTCCAAACAAATTTTGTTCCTCCTATTCAGCTGCAGTAAGAGGTAACTATGGAAGAGCTATTCCCTGAACATCCAATAGCAGGGACTGAGGGGGAGCTGCAAATCATGGAAAAAGAACTTCCAGGTACCGAGGGGGGAGATGTCTCAGTAAGCCCCAACTGATAAAGAACCAGTAACTATACAAAGTTCCTCAGAATCTTCTGATGATGAAGAAGTCTTAATGGCTAAGAAAAGGAAGTTAGCTGACTTAAGAAAACTGAGCTTAGGCTATAAAAAGGCCTTACAAACAGTCACACCACCAACTGCTCAAAACATGGATTTTAGTTCTCTACTGGTCCAATTACAAGTGAAATTGGATGAGCAAAGACAGTCTTTGGAAAGATATGTGGATGATACACATAAAGATTTGCAATTCAATCTGGCTCAAGATATCAAATCAATCAGGTTTGAAGTAAATCAAAATAAGAAAGAAATGACATATTGCTTCCACAAGGGAGGAAGTGCTGTGGTATACTTGGCAAAGCAACAACAAGAACTCATTACTAAAGTGGATGACATTGCAGTTAAGCAAGGTTATGTTCTTGAGAATCAAATCAGGATGAATGATAACCTCAAAGAGTCACACTTTGCCATTCTTACCAAGATTGATACTCTAACCACTTCTCTCAAAGCTGAAGTATCCAAGCAGATCAAAGATCTTACTGCTATTCAGGACACTTTTACAAAATCTCATAAGAATATTTCTGATTTCTTGCAGATGTTCAGGAATTATTACAAAGAAGGCACAAATTATCTTGTTAATCAAGTCAGATTTCAGAAGGATGATCTGAGAGATCATATTGACAGAGAAGTCATAAAGGGGGAGAGGGTGTTAGTAAAAGCCAGCTCAGATCATGCTAAATGGATATCAAATAGCATCAGAGCAACTCTTGGATATCCCTCTTTGTGTGATGATGACAATGTTGCTGAGTCTGGAGTGCAACCTGCCTATATTGAGGGAGATCAACCTGAAGTTGCTCAAGTCATTTACCCTCCAGCTAATTTTGACATGGTTCATCAAGAAGTTCAGTCAATATATAGCCCTCCACAGGAGGCTAAAAATATTATTATTGAAAAAGTGGAAATGTTAGTGGCTGCCAAGGAAGCTCAGAAGGAAGCACAACGGTCCAAGAAAAGGTTTAGAGAACAGGCTGAGCTGAAGCCTGATTTTGAGCAATGGAGCCCTACTTCCAGGAACATTATATTGACTGGCTGGAAAGTTGTGAAGGACAAGACCCATGAAAGGGGTAAATGGTATACTGAGCAAGAGTGGAACAAGTATCAAGCCAGACAGGAAGCCATTCTTCAATACAGAAGAAAAGCAAAAGCTAGGAAGTTACCTGCTAATGCTCTGGAGCCTAGCAAGTACTTCCCAAAGCCTTTTCATTATTTTGAAAGGCAAATGATAAGGGCTGAAGAACAGAAAAAGAAGGATCTGAAAGGAAAACAACCTGCTGATGATGTTGAACCTACTGTACAGGCTCAGATCAAATCAGTAAAAGGCATTGTGATTAAGGAGCCTAATCAATTATAGGATAATTAGGCTTATGTACAGAACAATGTAATCTTTTGGATTTTGTTCTAAAGAAAATTGTGTAAACTTACCATTTCTCTCTAAGTAAATGAAATCAGTTTTAGTATCCATTTCAGTTGTTTACAATGTTTATATGTTACCCTGCAGTAAAATGCATGTACATCTATTTCTTTTTATGTGTTTTATTATTATGAGTGATGTATATCTTTGACTAAAGGTTATGACTTCTCCAAATAGGGGGAGATTGTTGGGTACACTGTTTATATGTACCAGATTTGGAGAAGCCTCATCTTAAGCAATGATATACATCAATTTATATTTGATGTATGGTTGAGTTTTATTGTGCAGGTTTAAGTATTGGGAGAAAATTTTCTATGTACAAGTGTCGACACTTGTGAAGAATCATGTCGACACCTAAAGCAGAAGCTGTGTCGCCACCCAGGAGCTATGCCGACACTGAAAACAGAAGTTATGTTGGCACCCAGGAGATATATTGACACTGAAAGCAGAAGCTGTGTCGACACCCAGGAGCTATGTTGACACTGAAAGCAGAAGCCGTGTCGACACCCAGGAGCTATGTCGACACTGAAAGTAGAAGCTGTGTCGACACCCAGGAGCTTTGTCGATACTGAAAGTAGAAGCTGTGTCAACACCCAAGAGTCATGTCGACAATGGAAGCAGAATTATGTCGACGCAGAGGGCTTGTGTCGACACATTTAAACAGATGCTGTGTCGAGTACCAGAAGAATGACTATATCGACATATGGAGTTAGTATCGATATCATCAAGATCTGTGTCAACACTTAGTCCATTTGTGTTGACACATGTGAAGCAGTTTGCTGAGTGGTTCATGCTGAGTTGGAAAGTCTTTGAAGAATCAACTAACATAACCAACTGGTCTGATATCTTTGTCAGAATTGTCAGAAGACTGTTATAAACTGGATTAGCCGGTAATCAGGAGGAAACTCTATATAAAGGACTGGTTCGATACAACAAGTGTGGATGAAAAAAAAGATATATATAAAAAGGAGAACATACAACACTAAGAAGTGAATCCTTCAGAGAGAGTTTTCTACAACAAGAAAAGGGGAAACCCTTATGAAGGTAGATTCAGATCAGTCTGCAAGGAAGATTCATATCACATTCTGAATTCAAGGAAGAAGCTATCTGAAGATAAACTTCTACATCAAGTGAAGATCAACCTTATTTTGTTCTATCAAGAAGCTTTGAAACAGCTAAGTCAGGTTGGATCTGAAGATCAGACTATTCAAGAACTGATCAAGAAGCACACCGGTGAAGAGATTCATCTGGTGAAATTTCTATATCTCTTAATCAAACAATTTCTGGTAGGATCTGTTGTAAGATCTGAGTTGTAAGCCTGTAATTATAAAAGCTGAGGTAGGGCTTTTGCTTGAGTTGTAGGAGTGGGGTTTCACTCTGAGTTGTAAGCCTAGTGACGTAGGCTGAGGTAAGGCTGAGGCCTGAGGTAGGGTTCTTGGGAAGAATCTGAGGTAGGACTTGTATAAGTCTGAGTTGTAGGAACCATTCTTGGTTCTGAGCTGTAAGATCTACGGATCTGAGAAGAAAGAAGGAAGTTAGGCTGAATCTAGTACACTGCTAGATAGGCGAAGGAGGAAAGTGGATGTACCCAGACTTTGGGGAACCACTATAAATCTGGTGTATGCTGTGCTGTGTTCATTATTCTGTGGCTTGCATTGTTTCTGTGCTGAATTAAAATTTGCTTTTTGCCTAAAATTTTGAAGGAAAAATTAGAACCTATTCACCCCCCTCTAGGTGTCTAGAAATCAAGTCTTTCAGTACGAGTATGCAGAACTGGATGAGGTTAGCTCCGTTGTGATGATAGATGGTTTCCTTGGGGCACAGTAATGTTAATCGGAGTCGAACAAGGTTAGCTCCATTGTGACGATAGATGATTTCCTTGGGGCACGGGAACATTACGGTATGAATGGTGGATTTTGGCGGGAAAGGCGTGCGATTGTGATGTGCATAGGCGTGATTTGTCTCTGTGGTCAGCTGGATAGCCCGTGACATTGCAAAGTCATGTGTGGAGAGTGTCCAGGAGAGACAAGTCCCCCTTCTGTGGAATTGATGAGAATGCCGAGCTTTGGGCAAGCCCGGACGATTCCAGTTGGGTCCCGCTGGTCTCCTTCGGTGGACTTCATCCCGATATTGGTGCCGGATCTGGGTCGTCGCAAATGAGTGGGGTCTAACAAGGTTTCTTATCAGTTTATTTGTGTGGCAGCTTGTATGCCGTTTGGGGGAATTTAGAGTACCCTTGTGTTTGCGGTTTGTATGCAGTTTTGGAGAATTTAGAGTACCCTTGAGTTTGCGGCTTGAACGCCGATGGGGAATTTAGAGTACCCAATGTGATGATGTGTTAGAAGCATATGCTTTAGGGTGCCTTGGGTGAAACCAGGGTTTGCATTCATGCTTCATTGTAGGCCCCTTTTATTATATGCTCAACATAGAAACGTGTTTGTTGTATGAGACATCCAAACTTGTTTTATAGCTTTACATGTATTGTATTTTGCATATAAAGTGCTGACCTGCAGGGTGATGGAGTGCCCCAAGGTACACTAGGGACGACCGGGAGGAGATGTGTTTGTTACACAGTTGAAGTCAACCTTTGCTGACCCATATTACAACCAAATTTTTACAGGGCAAGGATCGCAAGCGGGAGCAAGCTCACCGAACAAAAAGACCTAAGCCTCATGAAGTGTTATAGCTCTGTTTTGTGGAATGTAATGTTTTATGTACTGTATTTTCTGGCCTGTATGCCGGGGTAGCTTAGGAGTGCTTATGCACATTGACACTTAATGTTATGGTTGAATTTTGGACTCTAAAATATTGTAAGGCCATAAGGTCGTGTTGATACTCATGTGTTAGTGGATAACTTCTGGTTTTGCTCTTTTGTTTCTGTTGTTGTTAGTCTGAGTTTTGAGTTGTGTAGTTTATATTATCTTATAATGCTTAAGCTGTGGCATCTGTATGTTGTGGGGCCTCAGCCGGACCCATATTATACGGTCATTACAGGGGAGGTGTTACACCAGGAGTGCTTATGGTTTTCTGTGATAGGATTACCCAATTATTTCTATGGTACGTGCTCGGAAACTTTTGAATTCCGGTTGTTTTTCTTGTTTGGTTTCTGTTTTGTATACTGTTGGTAGTTTGTCGCGCATCGAGGATATTCTCGTGGTGTGAGAGTTTCCAGACGTCTTCCTAGATTGCCTTCCTGGTTTTCCGCCTGAGAGAGATGTGGAGTTCGTTATAGATTTGGAGCCGGGTACTCGTATTATAGCAAAGGCACCGTACCGTATGGCCCCGAGTGAGCTGGATGAGTTGCGTACCCAGCTGGATGAGTTGTTGCAGTGTGGATTTATTAGACCAAGTTATTCGCCTTGGGGTGCTCCCGTGTTATTTGTGAAGAAAAAAGGATAGATCTATAAGGCTGTGCATTGATTATAGGGAATTGAACAAGGTAACAATCAAGAATAGATATCCCTTGCCGCGGATAGATGATTTGTTCGATCAGTTGCATGGTAATGCAGTGTTTTCGAAGATTCATCTTCATTCAGGCTACCATCAATTGAGAATTCGTGAGTCAGATGTTCCACAGACCGCCTTTCGTTCCTGGCATGGACATTTTGAGTTCATGGTGATGTCATTTGGATTGACGAATGCACCCTCTGCCTTCATGAATATGATGAACAAAGTATTCAAAGATTTTCTGGACCGTTTTGTGGTTGTGTTTATTAATGATGTTTTGATTTATTCCCGGAGTGTCGAGGAGCATAACCAGCACTTGTGATTGGTTCTATCTGCTTTGAGAGAGCATAAGCTATATGAAAAATTGAGTAACTGTGAGTTTTGGCTACCTCAGGTTTCCTTTTTGTGATGTGGTGAATATGGATGGAATATCCGTTGACCCATAACTATCGTAATGGATTGGAAAAGACCTACCACACCCAAAGAGATAAGAAGCTTCCTAGGGTTGGCAGACTATTATTGAAGGTTTGTGGAAGGATTTTCTACATTGTCTATGCCACTGACTAGGCTTACACAGAAGAATGCAGCGTTCGTGCAGAGCGATGAGTGCAAAGAAGATTTTCAGGAATTGAAAAGAGATTGTGCACTGCTTCAGTATTGACCTTGCCTACTGAAGGATTATAGTATGTCGTGTATGTGGACGCATCGCACGTCGGGCTTGGATGTGTCTTGATGCAAGAAGGTAAGGTAATTGCCTATGGGTCGAGGAAGTTAAAGATACATGAAAAGAACTACAGAACTCATGACTTAGAGTTTGTGACAGAAATTTACGCCTTGAAGTTGTGGAGTCATCTTTTGTATGGCGCACTGTACAAGATTTATACAGACCGTAAGAGTTTGAAGTACGTCTTCACTCAGAAGGAATTAAATTTGCGCCAGCGTAGATGGTTAGAATATGTCACTGATTATGACGTCGAGATCCAATACCATCTGGGAAAAGCTAATGTGGTAGTCGATAACCTGAGTAGTAAGATCGCGTAGATCTTTGGACTTTCGGTGGAATCCTTGGTGGAGGAGTTTCTGTTGATGGGTATCTCGGTCGGAAGTAGCGAATTGCCAAGTAGCTTGGAAGTAGCAGAGCCTTCATGAATTACGCTTACAAGGCTACATCAAAAGGACGACCCTGATTTGCAACACCTTGTTAGCAGAACCTAGAAAGGAGAACTACCAGACTTTTTAATCGATGATATAGGAACCTTGAAGTATCACGGTAGATATTGTATCCCAACAGTTGAGGATATTCGAGTTAAGTTGTGCAGTGAGGCGCATGGTTTTAGTGTTGTCTACCACCCCGGTTCTACTAAGATGTATAGAGATTTGAAACATATTGTTTGGTGGTATGGATTGAAGAATGATATAGCCAAGTTTGTGTCTGAGTGATTCACCTACAAGCTTGTTAAGGCAGATCATGGACGTCCTGGTGGAAAGCTGATGCCTTTGGAGATTACAAGTTGGAAGTGGGAGAGTATTTCAATGGATTTTATTACCGGTTTTGCCGAAATCTCCCCGATGACATGATTCAGTTTGGGTTATAGTGGATAGACTAACGAAGTGTGCTCACTTTATGATATTTAAGATTGATTAGTCCATGAATAAAATAACAGAGTTATATTTGGATGAGGTCATCAGACTACATGGAGTACCAGTTAGTATTGTGTTGGATCGAGATTCCAGGTTTACGCCTCATTTTTGGAAAAGTTTACAGGAAGGGTTGGGTACCGACCTCAAATATTCTACCGCCTATCATCTGCAGACCAATGGTCAAACAGAGAGAGTTAATCAAATTGTGGAAGAAATGATAAGATGTTATATCTTAGACCACAAAGGAGCGTGGGACAAGCATTTGAGATTGATGTTATTCGCTTACAATAATAGTTATTAGGAGAGCTTGCAGATGACCCCGTTTGACGCTTTGTATAGGAGACGTTGTAGAACTCCCTTTTTTTTGGACCGAGGTTGGTGAAGGACTATGGTTGGGTCCAGAAGCTTTGGAAGAGATGAATACTTATATGACATATCCGAGAGAAGCTTCGAATAGCTCAAGAGCGTTATGAGAAGAATGCCAATAGACAAAGGACTGAATTGGAATTTGTTGTTGGAGACATGATTTTTCTTAAAGTTTCCCCAATGTTTGGTCTCAAGCGGTTTGGAAAGAATCACAAGTTCTATCCTAGGTATGTGGGACCTTTCAGGATTATTGAACTTATTGGAATGTCAGCTTATCAGCTGGATTTTCCAGCAAGTTTTCCGGGTGTGCACGATGTATTTAATGAAAGCCAGTTGCAAAAGTGTGTGCTTAGTGACCGGCAGGTTCTTGATTCTATGCCTTAGTTGGAGCCTAATCTTTCTTATGTCAAGATGCCTGTTCGTATTCTGGATACTCAAGATCGAATGTTGTGAAGGAAGACCATACCCATGGTTAAAGTTTTGTGGCGAAACCAAGACATGGATAGCGCGACTTCGGAGTTGGAGTCAGCTATGAGGGAGGCTCATCCTCATCTGTTCGCCTAGTTCTTTTGGTTTGTATTTCTATTCTATAATCCTTGGTTATTTTCCTCTATCGTGGGATCTTTTGTGCTTAAAGTTTCGGGACGGAACTTTCTTTTAGAAGGGGTGGCTGCAACGCCCCTGATTTTCCAAGGTTTATTTAAAATCACTTTCGTGGCATATTTTAACGTCAGGGCATTACGTTGACGCATACTTGGTGGGTACCATTGTCAGAGCATGGCTTTTGCTCGTTGGTATCCGAGGTTTTGGTTTTGGGAGTATTAGCTTGGCTAATTTCTCCTATGTTTTGATATTCTCTTGCAAGCCGGGGTTCGTTTTGGAGCACGGTGGAGCAGTTTTGGGGATATTTGGTGTTTAGACTTTGGGGAGTGTTTACAAGAGTTTGGTTTGTCAGAATTCGATTTCAACTTCGCCGTTGGATTCATATTGTCGATTTTTAGCTGCGGTACGAATTGCGTAGAATTTCGAGTTGGTTCGAGTTTCGGGTCGTTTGGACGTTTATTTAATAATTAATTATAATATAATATTATATATATATATGCCTTTGCGTGAAATCAAACCCTATTCATCTTCTTCCCTGTGCCGTCAGCTATTTCACGAAAGAGAAGTGACGGTGGTGTCGCGTGCTTTCAGTTGTCGATTGTGTGAGTTCCAGTGGTCAGTTTCTTCGGAGGAGGAGAGATTCAGAAAGCTCTCGGCGAGATCTACGCGTACTGGTAAGTATTTCTCGTTTCTTAGATTTTTGGATGTTAGGGTTTGCGGTTTTGACCCTCTTTTGTGCCGAAATGTTTCAAGATTCATTGCTTAGGAATTCTGGAGGCTGATCCTCATCAACGGGGCGCTGAGAGCATCGGATTTTGGGAGTTTCGAGGCAAGTGGTGATTTTTCCCTTGCTATGTTATTTCTTTCATTTCTTTCCCCATCTTTCACTCCTTAGAAGGTAGGAGTAGTGTAAGGATAAGCCTTGAAGAATCCATACGATAATGTAAAGTTCGGCTAAGAATTCGCCAAGTATTAGTATGTTGGTCTAGCAGAAATCAGTCGGGTATGGGATAATACCTAGTGTAATTTCATCGACTACAGGTAGAATAGCCTATGGAAAATTCGTCATGTATGAATTATAAGTTAGGGAAATTCGTCGAATATAGCGGAGTAGACCTGAGTAGAATTCGCCGAGTGAAGCCCTATTCGTCAAGTGAAATTCATCGGGTAATAGTGTTTTCGTCGAGTGAATTCGTCGTGGTTGGCATCTAGTTAGTCGAATATCGATAGATGCAGCGTTGAGTTAAGGTATATTCGGTGAGTATCGTTGGTTATGGCGTTGAGTGAAGGCAAATTCATCGAGTATTCTCGACGAATTCATCGAATATGACCTATGCTTAGAAAGCAATGAGTGATCGTGTGACGCCCGAAACTCAAAAGAGCGACGGGAGGCGTTTTGGGCCAAATTTGGAATTTGGCAGGGGGCACACGGCCTGGGACACATGCGTGTCCCCGGGCGTGTCGTGTTTGGTTTGACGATTTGGCCGAGAGGTCGACGAATTTTGGAGTCGACGATCGTCGAACAACGAACACGGCCTGAGACACGGGCGTGTCCCAGGGCTTGTCGAGCTCGTGTCGACGATCTGGTCGAGAGGTCGACGAATTTTGGGTCAACGATCGTCGCGCAGGGAACATGGCCTAGGACACGGGCGTGTCCAAGGCCGTGTTGGGTGTCGACGAACTGCACTCGACGAAATGCCGAGACAGTCAACACGACCTGGAGCCCAGGCGTGTTTGAGTTTGACACGGGCGTGTCAAATAGGACACGGGCATGTCCAAGACCCGTATGTGTCTCGGGTTGGTGTTGGTCCTGTGTTGATGGGGGAACACGCCGGGGAACACGGGCGTGTACTGGCTGACACGGGCGTGTCAGGTTGAAACGGGCGTGTCAGGTGCCCGTGTGTTTATCGAGATGCGTCGATTTCGACGGTGAATGGGGGACACGAGCCTAGACACGGGCGTGTCGCGGGCCGTGTTCAGCCCAGATTTTACATTTCGGCTTCGGATCGTGGCCGTTCGTTTCCTTATTTTCGGATCCGATGGCTGGGGGTTGTTCCTACTAGGATATACCCGGGATTGGGCCTTTGAAACCCTCATTTCACTTGAATGGTTCTCTTTCTAAGTCTAGAGAGAGGGGAGAGCAAAGGAGGAAGAAGAAGCCTAGATCCGGTCATCGGCGGAGCTTTGGAGCTCCAAATCATGAACCGACTTCGGATCTACGGAGGCAAGGAGAGTGCGGTGTTTTTCATCCGCTTACATTTCCATGGCTCCAAGGAAGAATGCTAGTGTAACGATTCTCTACTTGAGCATGTGAAGCTCTACTTCTTTTGCATAGGGAAGCTCGCTCTCACGAGTTTGCAGTGAGTTTGAGGCGTCCCTTCGGGTAGACATGAATAGTCCCCGTTGTGTATATATAGAGTCCGTAATAGAGAACGGATATATGCATGATGTGTGAAGCCTACCCGGACAAGTTGGTCTGGATCGGTGATATTGCATTGCATAAATGGCCGGAGAAGACTCCGTGCGAATGTATGTTTTTCGGGTTTTCTACGTGGTAGATTGCAACAGGGAGCCTTAGGAATTAACTCCAAGGTGCACCCGAAAAACTAGGCAGATACGTGATTCTGCTAACATGGTGGCCTGGGAGCCAACCTGAACATAACTAGGTTATGTGATATGTGTGGGAGATACGGGACTCAGGGAAGCTTGACCCGCACAGATGACTTAATTGACGTTGTGGTGTGAGCAACGGGTCAGGTGAAACCGTACCCGATCTATGTTGTTCGGTTAAAGAGAGCTAATGTTACTTGGCACTTACCATTGGCATAAATGGAGGGTCTTAGGCAGTGGCCAGAAGACAGATGCTCACAAGATATTGCTGTCCTGGGGGAGGTGGTGAGTCAGCAGACTTTGACCGTGATCACCGAGAATGTGCCCTGAGAGCACGGGGCATGTGGCCGTGCGTGCCTGCACCTGTGATTTAATGTTATTACTCTACTGCTTGATTATGCTAATAAAGTACAGGGAAGGAGCATCACTGCCCCGAGTTTGGGGGCGGGATCGTTATAATTTGGTCATCATAGCTGACCGTTGCTTTTGTTTGCCACCATGCGGTGGATTGTTGCTTGCAGGTGCTGCGGAGCCGAGCGATAAATAGCGGGATAAAGCCCAAGTTGCTAAGCCGAACCTAGAAGGCCTAATTTTGAGTGTTTTCTGTTATTCACGTATGGCCAGCCTGCGTGTCGAGGTTTGGAAAACATGTAATTTGAGAAAAACAATTGTAAGGCTATAAGGGCAGTACTTGTGTATTTGTACTTCATTCCTGTTGGCTTTGTAGTGGATATTCATACTAGTGTTGGGTTCTTTAATAATGCAACAATTTTAATTGCTTCCGCTAGAATGCTCTGTGTAGGACGTTGTTATTGGTTGGATGGTTTCCATTGAGTAACCGCCCAGTCTGTTTGTTGTATATGGCGTCGGGCCCCAGCCGCACCTACTACTATACGCTATGCGACGGATAGGGGGTGTTACAATTTGGTATCAGACTACTGGTTTTGGTCGGCCTTCAAATGAATTCGTGGACGAATTTGTTTTAAGGGGTGGTGAGCACATGTGTGTGCGTCATCATTATAACAGTAAAAGAACACATGAATGTCCACTTAGGAATGAAAATACACGTGTTTGAGGAACCTGAGTGTTCCTATAATTGCTTTTTGCAATTTTGTATGGTCGCTTAATGGTGTTTTGTATAACTATAGGTGACCAGAAGTGGTGCGGGGCCGTCAGAATGCCGAGTTTTTGAGGCTAGTAGTGCACCAAACAATGCTCCTGCAACACCTCCATCGGCTGAGACCATACGATTGGTGGCCGAAGCAGTGTTTGCCATGATCAATACGTAGCCTTCACGGCAAATGCAGCAGCCCGCTCCTGCGATGGAGCAGGTACCTCTTCCAGAGGTTGAGCCGAAAAGAGTGGAGCAGGTAGTAGTAGAACCGTTGGTGCCGAGGAGGGCAACCGAGAGACAGCTCAAACACGTTATGAGCTTTAATCCTCCAGTGTTCTCGGGGTTGGGAACCCCATCTCAAGCTGAAGATTGGCTCTCTCGGATAAAGAGAGTCTTGACAGCAACTGAGACGGAGGAGTGGCAGAGGACCACTATAACTACATTCCTGTTGGATGGAGACGCTAGGCTGTGGTGGGAGGGTTTGGAGCTGCATCTACTGAGAGGAAGGCAACTTACAGACGTCTGGATGGAGGAATTCTCGAGACTATTCTTGGCTAGGTACCTCCCTTCGTCGCAGAGGATAGCTTTGGAGAATGAGTTCCAGAGGTTGTTACAAGGAGAGAGTAGCGTGGATGAGTATTTCCACGAGTTTACTCATTTGGGTTGGTATGCTAGCTCCAACATCGTGGATGAGGAGCGCAAAACAAACCGATTCTATGAAGGTTTGAGAGATGACTTGAGGCTACTACTCTCGGGGCCTATGACGCAGGGCTTCTTGACCCTGGTCAACACGGCCCGGTCCTTGGAGAAGAACATGAAGAATGTTCAAGAGAAGAAAAGCTTCGGTGATAAGAAGTCTGACTTCAAGGTGCCGACTACCTCAAAGTCTGGACACCGTAAGTTCTTTAAGAAGGCTAGGACTTCGGGTCTAGCTCCTTCTTCCGGTGCTTCTAGGGCGACTACGGGTCGGACCCCATGTGCATGTTTTACTTGTGGGAAGCCGGGACACTTTGCCCGTGACTGCTGGAGCGGACATCCCAAGTCCGAGAAGAGGCCGGGAGCAACGTACGAGGAAAAGGGAAAGGCGGTGGAGTCAACCGCGTCCCGTTACGCTCCGGCTCAACCAAGGGTTTATAATCTTGGCCAACAGGAGACCATTAAACAAGCGGATGCGGTGACAGGTATGGTTTAAATTTATAGCAAGTCAAATTGTTTTATACTTGTTATGTGCGTGTTACCTTACCACTGCTTGTTTAGGATTTGTTTTGATTTGTGAGTATCCGGTGAGTGCACTCTTTGATACGGGAGCTTCGCACTCTTTTTTGTCCGAAAGCTTCATATCACGCATCAGAGTACCTTATTCGATGGCGAAGGACAAACTAGATGTGTTGTTACCCAATGGGTGTTCGATGCGTGCAGAGAGAATCTTTGGCATTCAGATTCGGATTGGGAGTCAGGGGTTCCATTTGCTAGCATCGCTACTGCCGCTGGTGGAGTTCGACGTAATATTTGGCATGGACTGACTCTCAGAGCAGTAAGCTTATATCAATTGCGGTCGCAAGGAAGTCAAGTTGGGAACCGGTCGTGAGACGACCTTTACGGGCTTGAAAGGGTCGAGCAAGACGTTGATGTCTGCTCTTCAGGTGGTGAAGGCGGTTCGTGCTGGTGCAGAGCTGTTCTTTACACTAGTGGAGGTTGCAAAGCCGAAGCCTACGTTGGATAGTATTTCAGTGGTAGCTGAGTACCCTGATGTGTTCCCTGCCGATCTTCCTGGAGCCCCGCCTCAACAGGAGATAGACTTTACGATTGAGCTAGTGCTAGGTGCGAAGCCTGTGTCACGATCTCCGTATCGGCTAGCGCCTAAGGAAATAAAGGAGCTAAAGGTGCAACTTCAAGAGTTGTTGGAGCAAGGGTTTGTGTATCCAAGTTCATCGCCTTGGAGCGCACCGGTCCTCTTTGTAAAGAAGAAGGACGGGAGCTTGAGACTTTGTATTGATTATCGGGAGTTGAACAAGCTAACGGAAAGGAACAAGTACCCGATCCCGAGGATTGATGATCTATTTGATCAGTTAGTCGGGTCGATGGTGTACTCAAAGTTGGATCTCAAGTCTGGTTACTATCAGCTGAGGATAAGGGAGAGTGATATCCCTAAGACAGCGTTCAGTACGAGATACGGGCATTACGAATTTACGGTCATGCTGTTTGGGCTGACGAATGCGCCGTCGGTGTTCATGGATTTGATGAACAGGACCTTCAAAGAGTACTTGGACCATTTTGTGATCGTCTTCATCGACGACATTTTGGTGTACTTGCAGAGTGAGGAGATCACTACAAGCATCTTCATTTGGTATTGGAGATGCTAAGGAGGAATCAATTGTATGCCAAGTTCTCCAAATGCGAGTTTTGGTTGTCCTTAGTGGCGTTCCTCGGTCATATAGTGAGTGGGGAAGGTATTGCAGTGGATCCGACGAAGATTGTTGAGATACGAGAGTGGCCTGAGCTTTCTACGGTAGCGGAAGTCCGGAGCTTTCTGGGGCTTGCCGACTATTATAGGCGCTTCGTGGAGAACTTCTCGTGGATAACGTTACCTCTCACTACTTTGAGGAGGAAGGAGCAGAAGTTTGTTTGGACGCCGGATTGCGCGCGAGCTTTTGAGGAGTTGAAGTATCGGTTGACCACGATGCCTGTGCTGAGTTCGCCGAGTGGGATCAAAGGTTTTGAAATCTATAGCGATGCTTCGGGCAGTGGTTTGGGTTGCGTTCTACTGCAGCATGGAATCGTTATAGCGTATGGCTCGAGACAGCTGAAAGTGCACGAGAGGAATTATCCGGTCCATGACTTGGAGTTAGCGGCCTGTGATTTTTGCCTTGAAGCTGTGGAGGCACTACTTGTATGGAGTATGGGTCGATATCTATACCGACCATAAGAGCCTGAAGTATTTGATTGATCAGAAAGATCTGAACATGCGGCAGCATAGGTGGATGGAGTTCCTGGGGGACTATACATTCAAGATCCACTACGTGCTTGACAAAGGCAATGTGGTTGCAGACGCGTTGAGTCGCCGGTCCCCAGCTCAAGCCAATTGGCTGTCGGTCCATGATAAGCAGTTGGTTCGGGAGTTGGAGGCATTGGAGATCTCTTGCGTAGACAAGCAATCAAGTGTTGAAGCATTATTGAATTGGACTGAAGTCCAATATGACCTGACTGATCAGATTCAGCAGGCTTTGGATATGGATGTCCACATAAAGCAACTCATGATAGAGGTTCTGGATAGGTTAAATTCCCAATTCGTTGTGGAGGACGGATTACTTTGGAAAGATGGTCGTCTGTGCGTCCCAAGGGTGGGCAATTTGTGGGTGGATTTGTTGTACGAGGTGCATCATACCAAGTACTCGATTCACCCGGGGAGCACGAAGATGTACCGCGATGTTAAGAAATTGTTCTGGTGCAAGGATTGAAGAAGGATGTGGCACTGTACGTGGTGAAGTGCCAGACGTGCGCCTTGGTGAAGGCGGAGTCCCAAAAGCTTGGAGGATTCTTGAAGTCCTTGCCTATTTCAGAGTGGAAGTTTGACGACATTACTATGGACTTTGTGCACGGGTGCCAAGGTAGAAAAAGGGGAACAACGGCATTTGGGTGGTCGTAGATCATCTAACGAAGGTGTCACACTTCATTCAGCATAGGAAGGATGATCCGGTTGAGAAATTGGCAAAGTTGTACGTGGATAATATTGTGCGACTTCATGGTGTGCCCCGCAGCATCGTGAGTGACCAAGATGGGCGGTTCACATCCAATGATTAGAGGCTGGTGCAGCAGATGTTGGGGACAAAGCTGAGTTTTAGCACAGCCTTTCATCCGCAAATGGATGGGCAGACCGAGAGGGTCAATAGGATAATGGAAGACATGCTTTGCATGTGTGTCCTGGACTTTGGAAAGAAATGGGAAGATCACCTATACTTGGTGGAGTTCGCGTACAACAATAGATACCAGACAAGCATACAAATGGTGCCCTTTAAGGCCCTTTATGGTAGAAGATGTCGCATGCCGTTGTCTTGGTTGGAAACGGGCGAGTCGAAGTTGTACAAGCGACAAGAGGTGGAAGATGCTACTTCATTGGTTCGAACAATCCGAGATAGTTTGCTTATCGCTCAGGACCGACAAGCAAAGTACTATAATGCCAAGCACAGGAACGTGGAGTTCGCTGTTGGTGACTGGGTATACTTGAAGATCAAGCCGTTCAAGGGTGTCTCGCGGGTGCGGCGCTTGAAGAAGCTAAGCCCGAGGTACCTTGGACCGTTTGAGGTTCTGGAGCGGATTGGAGAAGCAGCTTATCGTTTGAAGCTATCAGTGGAGCTTAGTGGTTTACATGATGTATTCCATATATCAGTGATATGAAAAGCGGTGCAAGAGCCTTCGCATGTGATCGCGGTGGATCAAGTGCTGGTGGACAATGGGTTGACGACGAAGGTCAAGCCCATACATATTGAGGACTCGGAGGTCAAGCGGCTACGCAATAAAGAGATCAGGATGGTCAAGGTCTGTTGGGACAATTGCGGTCGCGAGGAGCTCTCTTGGGAGCGAGAGCAGACCATGCTTGAGGAGTTCTCGGAATTGTTTCACTCAGGTACCGTTTAAGTTTTATGTTTCTTTCCTTTATGTAATTTCGAGGACGAAATTCTTTTAAGAGGGAGAGAGTTGTAATGCACCGAAACTCAAAAGTGCGACGAGAGGCATTTTGGGCCAAATTTGGAATTTGGCAGGGGGCACACAGCCTGGGACACGGGCGTGTCCCATGGCGTGTCGTGTTTGGTTCGACGATTTGGCCGAGAGGTCGATGAATTTTGGAGTCGACGATCGTCGAGCAGCGAACACGGCCGGAGACATGGGCGTGTCACAGGGCGTGTCGAGCTCGTGTCGATGATCTGGTCGAGAGGTTGACGAATTTTGGGTCGACGATCGTTGAGCATGGAACATGGCCTAGGACACGGGCGTGTCCAAGGCCGTGTCAGGTGTCGACGAACTGCACTCGACGAAATGTCGAGACAGTGAACATGGCCTGGATCCCAGGCGTGTTCGAGTTTGACACGGGCGTGTCAAATAGGACACGGGCGTGTCCAAGACCCGTGTGAGTCTTGGTTGGTGTTGGTCCTGTGTTGATAGGGGAACACGCCGGGGAAGTTCTCTTTCTAATTCTAGAGAGAGGGGAGAGCAAAGGAGGAAGAAGAAGCCTAGATCCGGTCACCGACGGAGCTTCGGAGCTCCAAATCGCAAACCAATTTTGGATATACGGAGGCAAGGAGAGTGTGGTGCTTTTCATCTGCTTACATTTCCATGGCGCCATGGAAGAACGCTAGTGTAACGATTTTCTACTTGAGCATGTGAAGCTCTACTTCTTTTGCATAAAAAGCCCGCTCTCGCGAGTTTGCGGTGAGTTTGAGGCGTTCTTTCGGGTAGACATGGATAGTCCCCGTTGTGTACATGTAGAGTCCATAATCGAGAACTAATATAGGCATGATGTGTGAAGCCTACCCGGACAAGTTGGTCTGGATCGGCGATGTTGCATTACATAAATGGCCGGAGAAGACTCCGTACGAATGTATGTCTTTCGGGTTTTCTACGTGGTAGATTTCAATAGGGAGCCTTGGGGATTAACTCTAAGGTGCACCCAGAAAACTGGGCAGATGCGTGATTCTGCTAACATGGTGGCCTGGGAGCCAACCTGAACATAACTGGGTCATGTGATATATGTGGGAGATACGGGACTCGGGGAAGCTTGACCCGCGCAGACGACTTAATTGACGTTGCGATGTGAGCAATGGGTCAGTTGGAACCGTACCCGATCTATGTCGTTCGGTTAAAGAGACCTAAAGTTACTTGGCACTTACCGTTGGCATAGATGGAGGGTCTTAGGCAGTGGCCAGAAAGACCAGATGCCCACGAGATATTACCGTCCTGGGGGCGGTGGTGAGTCAGCGGACTTTGACCGTGATCACCGAGAATGTGCCCTGAGAGCACGGGGCGTGTGGTCGTGCGTGCCTATGCCTGTGATGTAATGTTATTACTCTACTGCTTGATTTTGCTAATAAAGTGCAGGTAAGGAGCATTGCCACCCCGAGTTTGGGGGCGGGATCGTTATAATTTGGTCAGCATAGCTGACCATTGCTTTTGTTTGCCACCGTGTGGTGGATTGTTGCTTGCAGGTGCTGCGGAGCCGAGCGGTAAATAGCGGGCTAAAGCCCAAGTTGCTGAGCCGGCCCTCGAAGGCCTAATTTTGAGTGTTTTCTGTTATTCACGTATGGCCGGCCTGCGTGCCGATGTTTGAAAAACATGTAATTTGAGAAAAACAATTGTAAGGCCATAAGGCTAGTACTTGTGTATTTGTACTTCATTCATGTTGGCTTTGTAGTGAACATTCATGCTGGTGTTGGGTTCTTTATTAATGCAACAATTTTAATTGCTTCCGCTAGAATGCTCTGTGTAGGACGTTGTTATTGGTTGGATGGTTTCCATTGAGTAACCGCCCGGTCTGTCTGTGGTATATGACGTCGGGCCCCGGCCGGACCTACTGCTCTATGCTATGCGACAGATAGGGGTGTTACAGATCGGGACGCTAACTCCTTTTCGTCGAGTATACATGCCGAATCGAGTCCTGTTCGTCGGGTATCGCTGGGTGTAGCCATTTACCGTAAAGTCTAATTCGTCGAGTATTCCTTGGTTTTGTCGGGTATATTCGACGAATTTAGCTGGACTTAGAATATTTTCGTCGTTTTGTCGATTCGCCGAGTATGGGTCTTAAGGTTAATACTTGGGTCGTTCTCTCCTCTTATCGTGAGAGTATTTTTGGTGTTAGGTTTGGGGTTTTGTTGGAGTTTTGGAGGTGTTTTTACGGCTAGGTTGGCTGTGGATAAAGGACCACCAACATGACGCCGTTTCGTGAATAATTGCACTTGGTGGGTTTTTTTTTGTCTCTTCTTATGGACTGTTGGGTTGTGTTGAACAATGTACAGCAACGCCTTTTTGGTAAGTTAATTTTTGGGTCTGATAGTTCGTGTTGGACAATGTGGTCACCGACTCAGAACCATGGGTTTTTGCCAATGCTAATGATTCACGTGTTTAGAGCTATTTAGTGTCTTTTATTCCTATTGTTCAGTCATTTGTTGATTGCTTACTCTTGCAAATTTTATCAAAGCATGACTTCATTTCTCACTTGGTGCAATTTCTTTTACTCTACTATTGAAATTCCTGCTTTACTTGTTATAACTTGACTTTTTAGCGGAGGTTTATCAGACGTTCTTATAGTTCGGGTTGGTAACCCCTTTTGCTTTCTCTTGATTACTGTCTACTGATGTTTTGTTTACCACTTGTATTTTCTTGCCGATGTGTTCTTTCTTTGAATGCCTCTGGCTTGGAGCAGTGATCGGTTGAGCGGCTAGGGTTTGGTTGTGGCTTGCATTCTGCAACAGTTGCGGTTGCCTTTACCTCATCGATTGTGAGGTAGTTGTTGTTGTTTTGTTTTAGTTTAGACATACATACTTTTAGTGGGTTTGTGTCAGCTTGTAGATGCCCACTGGTAATTTTCTTGTAGAATGTTAAGTTTTTGCTAGCTGCTAAATCTGTTTCTTCGTGAATTATTGGTTTTACTTGCTCTTTGGGAAAATTTTATGCTTTGATTGCATGTTAGTTATTTTCAAAGTATAAAAGCATCTTTTGACTATCTCGTACATAGCATTACTTTAAATCAAAGTCACTATATTTTAACTAACGTAAAAGCTATTTCTATACTTATATTAAATCTAGAGGTAAGCATAAAATAAGTTGTCCTGTCTAGATGTTTATGCTTATGTAGGATATTAAACCATGCAATCAGAGTATTTTATCACGACAAGAGGAGAGAACGACCCAAAAATTTACCCTAAGACTCATACTCAGTGAATCGACAAAACGACAAAAATATTCTAAGTTCAGCTAAATTTGTCAAATATAGACGACAAAACCAAGGAATACTCGACAAGTTAGACTTGATGGTAAACGGCCACTCCCGGCGATACTCGACGAACAGGAATCGATTTGGCGTGTATACTCGATGAAAAGGAGTTAGCGTCCCGATCACTCAATACTTTCTAATCTTAGGTCATATTCGACGAATTTGTCTAGAATACTCAACGAATTTGCCTTCACTCAATATCATACACAACGATACTCGACGAATCTACCTTAACTCGACGCTGCATCTATCGATATTCGATGAACTCGACGCCAACCACTCGACGAATTCACTCGACAAACACACTATTAGCCGATGAATTTCACTCAACGAACAGGGCTTCACTCGGTGAATTCTACTCAGGTCCACTCCGCTATATTCATCGAATTTCCCTAGGTTATAATTCATACCCGACGGATTTTCCTTAGGCTATTCTACCTATAGCCGACGAAATTACCCTAGGTATTATCCCATACCCGATAGATTTCTGCTAGACCAATATATTGATACTCGGTGAATTCCTAGCCGAACTCTACACTATCATATTGATTCTTTAAGGCTACTCCCTACACTACTCCTACCTTCTAAGGAGGGAAAGAAGGGGAAAGAAATGAAAGAAATAACATAGCAAGGGAAAAATCCCCACTTACCTCGAAACTCCCAAAATCCGTTGCTCTGAGCACTCCGTTGATGAGGATCAGCCTCAAGAACTCCTATGCAACAAATCCTGAAACTTTTCGGTATAAAAGAGGGTCAAAACTGCAAACCCTAACATCCAAAAATCCAAGAAATAGGAAATACTTACCACGTACGCGTAGATCTTGATGAGAGCTTTCCGAATCTCTCCTCCTCCGACTAAACCGACCACCAAAACTCACACTATCGACGGCCGAAAGCACTCGACACCACCATCACTTCTCTTTCATGAAACAACCGACGACACGGGGAAGAAGATGAATAGGGTTCGATTTGACGTAAAGGCACCCATACATATATATATAATATTATAATTAATTATTAAATAAACGTCCAAGCGACACGAAACTCGAACCAACTTGAAATCCTATGAAATTCACGTCATAGCTAAATATCGACGCTATGAATCCAGCAGCAAAGTCGAAATCGAATTTCGACAAACCAAACTCGGGTAATCACACCCCAAATTCTAAACACCAAATATCCCCAAAAATGCTCCACCGTGCTCCAAAATGAACACCGTCTCGCAAGGGAATATCAAAACATAGGATAAATTAGCCAAGCTAATACTCCCAAACACAAAAACTCAGATACCAACGAGCAAAAGCCACTCTCTTACAACGGTACCCTCCAAATATGTGTCAACGTAATGCCCCGACGTCAAAATATGGCACGAAAGGGATTTTAAGTAAACCTTAGAAAATTAGAGGCATTACAACCAGATATAGGTCCGAGCCTGGGGCATTCAAAAGAAAGAACACCTCAGTCAAAAAGAACAAGTGGCAAAAGAAACCAAGGGTAAATAACAAGAGAGGTTAAAAGGTTACCAGCCTGATAAGTGATTTTATAGTTTTAAAATTAATTCCGAACTAAAATCCCTAAATAGGCAAGTGTATCTATCGAAATATAGTATATAAATTATTGTATTTAAACTTGGGGACTGTTGAGTACTCCTACTCACGTAAATTAATATTATTTTATCTAAATATACAACGGGTTAAATTAAACTATAGGAAGAAAATAAACTAAAAAACTAGCACTTGATCTAATCTCACTTTGAATTAAAATAAAATTTTCATAAAAGCAAACTTCTAAATTACCTACTTCGACCGTGGAGGTTCCTAAATTACAAAAACGCCTCTCTTGAGAATACGCTCTCGACTAAACTTAGGTTGATCGATTAAGACCTCTCGGCCAGTCGAAACCCCTAAGCTCGTCTTGTGTGGTGAACCCCGCTATTGGATTTGACTCCAATCCAGAAGATCCATGTCATCCTCTCTCGAGGAGTGTTTGCAGCTCCTTCTACCTTTGAGTGACTTAACCGTATCCATAACCTCTCGGTAAATCTAGGATACGGATCTAGGAGCGAAAACTTATACATGAATACGAATTCGACATAAATAAAATCAAAGGCAAATTGAAGTGGAAATAGATGATTGGCAAGAAAGAAGAAATTTATTCTAATTTAAAGTTCATTATGATCAAGTGCCAATGAAATTCATCTACTTGACATAATAAAGAAGTTATATAAAAAGATAAATAAAGACATGCTTGAAATAAAAGTGCTAGAATTAAAGGTTAAAAACTATAAAATTGAAAAATACATAAAGGAAATGCATGAAAACAGGAAAATAAGCTACTAAAACTACTCCTAGATGACTCCCTAGGTGAATCTCTAGCTTCTGGTTCTATCTGGAGTTTATAGGATGTTTTCTAGAGAGTCACGCCCCTAGGTCACGCCCGTGACGTAGGGCGTGTAAGGCTCGGGACCGTCGTCTGCAAGGCCTGGGAACGTTGGAGAGAAACCACCAGAAGTTGTGAAGTGGCAGGTCACGCCCCTAGGTCACACCCGTGTCCTAGGACGTGTCTTGTAGGTTGCTGAAAATGGCGGGAAGCAGAAATGGCTGGAATAACTCTGGCGCTTGGCTAATTTCTCCTATGTTTTGATATTCCCGTGCGAGCCGGGGTTTGTTTTGGAGCACGGTGGGGCGTTTTTGGGGATATTTGGTGTTTAAACTTCAAGGACTGTTTACCCGAATTTGCTTTGTCGGAATTCGATCTCGACTTCGTCGTTGGATTCATAGCGTCGATATTTAGCTACGGTGTGAATTTCATAGCATTTCGAGTTAGTTCGAGTTTCGGGTCATTTGGACATTTATTTAATAATATTATATATAGTTAGTTCGAGTTTCAGGTCGATATTTAGCAGAAACGGCGGGAATAACTCTGGCGGTTGCAGGACGGGTCATGCCCATATGTCATGACCGTGATATGGGGTGTGTACTGACCGAGTCAGCAAAATGCTGGAAACGGCGCAATCTGGCATCAATTCGGCAGTTTCGGGTCAGGCACGCCCTAGGTCACACCCTTGACATGGGGGCCTGTACATAGAAAAAGTTCCAGAATTATCCCGGGAAGATTTCTAGAGAAAACTGCTTTTTTGACCTAGACATGCCCTGTTCATGCCCGTGACTTGGGAGCGTGTACTTGTGAAACTCTCCAGATTTGTAGAGGACGTCGTCCTCTTTCCATTGACTGGTTACACGTCCCATAACTCTTCCTCATTTGAAAGTTATGACCATTTGAAGTTCAGCTATCCGCGACCAAAAATGTTAATTTTCTCCACAATTTTTCAGATCATGACCGTTGACTTGAAATTTATATTTGGAGCCCAATTATAGCTGAAATTAGAAAATAAAGGAACTAGTAACAAGATTTATAAAAACTAAATAAATATAACTATTTATTAGATAAAAATTATATTTAAATAACTATAATTATTGACTTATCAAATATCCTCATACTTAAGCTTTTGTTATTCCAGAGCAAAATTATGATAAATACTTATAAGAAATTAATATAATTTTTAATTGAACTAAAAATTTATTAAATCAAAAGTGAGTTAAATATAAATTTTAGAAATTTAAATATTAAATCCTAAACTATGAAATTAAAATGTGAAGAGCAAAGATATTTAGCAAAAATTTCTCATATAAATTAATTAGAATTCAAAATTAAGTAATTTAGCAAATAAAATTAGATTCGAATTATTCACACTTTTTTTCTAAAAGAGCCTTTAAAGGAAAAAAAATTAAAATTACTACTTATGCTCTCTTAGTATTTTAATTTACTTCTAAAACATTTTTTTGGGGGGGGGGGATACAGAAAATGAAGAAGTTTTTTGATTAGAGGTGATGAATTTTATCTTCTCACTCCCATCTATTTTTTTCTTTTTGATATTTGCATATGTTTACCAAGAAAATGATGAATTTTATTTTCCCATTTTCCATGATATATGAACAAATATTATTTTTTTCTCTCTTCAAAAATAAAAATAAAATGAGAGTAATGGATTTTATTCACTTACTCCATCTTTTATTTGGGGATTGAATATGTGTACTAAAGAATTTTTAATTCCCATGACATATAATCTAACCAAAAATAAAAAAAATGCATATGTGTACTAGGGGATAATGAATTTTATCCTCTTATCCCAGTGACATATGATCTAGCAAGAAAAATAAAAAACAAAGGAGAGGCTAAACAATATTTAGATTAAACTAAAATAATTAGAGAGCAACTATAATAAATTAAAATTTTTTAAAAATCTTTAAGCATAAGTGATTATAATTGGAATCTAGAAATTGTTAAACTAACACTATAAAATTGAAACTAATTAGAATTAAGAGAAAAAAAGTAAATAAGATACTCTAAACAAATTTAATTCATAAGTTTATTTCTCAAAATTAATTCACTAAAAATTAAATCTAACTAACAATGATGAAATAAAAGATTAGAAAGTAAAAAACTTATAAAAATTCTTATAAATAAACTCAAATTAATTTTCCCAAAATAACAAAAACTAAGCAAGGGGTTTTTTATATTTTTGGTTTTTTAAGGTTTTTTTTAATTTTTTAATTAAAAGCAAGAAAGGGGACTCCACCCCCATACTTAAAAATAAATATTTTCCCAATGTTTATATGTCAAGTAGGAGGGGGTAAACAAAAAAAAAACTAAATTAAAATTATTTTTTTAAAAAATAAAAAGTAAGAAATTAAAGATAAACAAGGTGTGTCCCCTAGGAGTGCTTTTCTTTTTCCCGTCTTTAAGCTAGACGATTATTTTTAAGAAAAAGGAAAATAAAAATTAAAGTGGACAGACAACTCCCTTAATTCACGCTTGGGTGAATACGCCCAAGTTGCTTGCCCGACGACTCCTCCATGTACTTCTTGATTTTCTTTCTCGCATTTGACTTGAAAATTTAGATTCAAATAACCTATCCATACCTGAGGTGATTTAAATATTTGTAGATAAGCGACAAATGGGTCGGGGACAACATTTGATTATAACGACGCATCTTCAGTCTGAAACTCGTTAGTGAAAGAAAAATAAAGAATAAGCACGTCAGAAAAATCTTCGCAAAGAGGAGTCTCTTGCGAAGTTATATGATTAGGTTCCAGTTGTTTATTTTCTAAAATCAAATTATTATCTAAAAATTCATTTAAAGAAAAATTATCAAACAACTCAATTTTATGAATTTGAATTTCTAAATATTTAGAAGGGGTGCTCGAAAGTTCATGAAAATAAGAATCTGGTATACTAAGAGAAGAAACATGTTTTTAATCTAATTCACCGGTATGCCCATAATATTAATAAATTCTTGATATAATAAATTTTCTTCCTCATGTGAATAAGACACTAAGGGGGCACATGAAGATTCATGTTCCGTCCTAGGTGAAATATTCGAAGATGGGGGAGAATTATTAAAACAAGTTATAATTTCTTATAAATTTTGGGGAGGATCAACTATGAATTGTGTAAAGTTTCCAAAATTAGAAGAAGAATTGTCTGATGCAATAGGAGAAGAATAAAAATTTGGATATAAATAATTATTCTCATAACCCAGGAATTTTTCCGGTTAATCTTGCGAACAAGAAAAACTAATATCCGAGGTGGTAGAATAATTATTTACATCAAAAAAATTATTCGCATTAAAATTCGAAATAGTATTTTCATGAAAATTAGTAGAATTTGAAAAATTGTCTTCATGAAAATTCGAATAAGAATAATCATTAAAATGAGAAAAATTATTTTCATAATTATTATAAAAATTATTTTCATAGGAAATCCCTTGATAATAATTATGAATATCACAATCCTCATTTTGATGAGGAGCACCACAATAATAACAAATAATTTTATACTTGCGCACGGCTTCCAAATTATTTAGTTGATTCGCAAGCTTCGCAAGAGTAGCGGCTAATTTAGATAACATTTATTTTATTAAAGAAAAATAAACAACCTTTTCCTAATGAAATTGAATTGAAAAAGAAAATTTAAAATAAAAATGGAGATGAAGAAAGAGAATGATAAAAGTAATAAAATCTATGCTTTCAAAATATCAACAAAAATATTTCTCGACAACGACGCCAAAAACTTGATAAGTGATTTTATAGTTCTAAAATTAATTCCGAACTTAAATCCCGAAATAGGCAGGTGTACCTATCAAAATATAGTATAGAAATTGTCATATTTAGACTCAGGGACTGTAGAGTACTACTACTCACGCAAATTAATATTTTTTATCTAAATATAAAAAAGGATAAATTAAAACATAGGAAGAAAATAAACTAAAAAAATAGCACTTGGTCTAGACTCAATTTGAATTAAAATAAACTTTTCATAAAAGCAAACTTCTAAATTACCTACTTCGATCGTGGAGGTTCCTAAATCACAAAAGCGCCTCTCTTGAGAATACACTCTCGACTAAACTTAGGTTGATCGATTAAGACCTCTGGGCCAATCGAAACCCCTAAGCTTTCCTTATGCGAAGAACCCTATTATTGCATTTGACTCCAATCTGGAAGATCCATGTCATCCTCTCTCGAGGAGTGCATGCGGCTCCTTCTACCTTTGGGTGACCAAACCGTATCCAGAACCTCTCGGTAAATCTTAGATAAGGATTTAGGAGCGAAAATATATACATGAATATGAATTTGGCATAAATAAAATCAAAGGCAAATCGAAGTGGAAATATAAGATTGGCAAGAAAGAAGAAATTTATTCTAATTTAAAGTGCATCATGATCAAGTGCTAATGAATTTTAGCTATTTGACATAATAAAGAAGTTACATAAAAAGATAAATAAAGACATGCTTGAAATAAAAGTACTAGAATTAAAGATTAACAAACTATGAAATTGAAAAGTACATAAAGGAAATGCATGCAAACAGGAAAATAAGTTACTAAAACTACTCATATATGACTCCCTAGATGACTCTCTAGCTTCTGGTTCTGTCTGGAATTTATAAGATTTCTGCTAGAGAGTCACGCCCCAAAGGTCACGCCCGTGACCTAGAAGGCTCAGAACAGTCGTCTTCAAGGCCTGGGAATGTTGGAGAGAAACCGCCAAAAGTTGTTGCGGGTCACGCCCCTAGGTCACACCCATGACCTAGGGCGTGTCTTGGAGGTTGCTTGAAACGGAGGGAAGTAGAAACGACGGGAATAACTCTGGCAGTTGCAGGACGGGTCACACCCATTGGTCATGCCCGTGACATGGGGGCGTGTACTAACCGGGTCAGCAAACAGCTGGAAACGACACAATCTGCCATCAATTTGGTAGTTTCGGGTAGGTCACGCCTTATGTCACGCCCGTGACATGGGGCGTGTACTTATAAAAAGTTCCAGAATTGTCCCGAGAAGATATCTAGAGAAAACTGCTTTTTTGACCTAGACACGCCCGTGTTCATGCCATGTTCACGCCCTGGCCCATTAATAAAAACTCTTCCACCAAAGATTCTATAGAATGGTTAAAGATCTACACGGTCTTTCTACTCAAGGTGTCGAATACCACATTAGCTTTGCCCGGATGATAAAGAATATCAACATCATAATCCGCGACATACTCCAACCATCTACGTTTGCACAAATTAAGCTCTTTCTGAGTGAAGACATACTTCAAGCTCTTATGGTCAGTGTAAATCTTGCACAACGAGGCATACAACAAATGTATCCAGTGCTTCAAGTCATATATCACTGTTGTAAACTCCAAATCATGTGTAGGGTGGTTCCTTTCATGAGTTTTTAACTACCTCGATGCATACACAATCACTTTTCCTTCTTGCATCAATACACAACCGAGGCTGACGTGCGATGCATCCACATAAACAACATACTCCACCCCTTCGGTAGGCAAAGACAACACCGGAGCAGTGCATAATCTCTTTTTCAATTCCTGAAAGTCTTCTTCAAACTTATCTCTCCACACAAAAGCAGTGTTCTTCTGTGTAAGCTTAGTCAGCGGTGCAGACAATATAGAGAATCCTTCCACAAATCTTCTATAATAGCCTGCCAACCATAGGAAACTTCTTATCTCTTTACGTGTGATAGGTCTTTTCCAATCCATAACAACGGCTATCTTCTCGGGGTTAACTAAAATTCCATCCTTATTCACAACATGACCCAAAAGAACACATGAGGTAGCCAAAACTCACACTTACTCAACTTGGCATACAACTTATGTTCTCTTAAAGCAGACAGAACTAAGCGCAAGTGCTGAGCATAGTCCTCAGCACTCCAGAAATAAAGCAGAACATCTTCAATGAAAACAACCACAAACTGGTCTAAGAAATCTTTGAACACTCTATTCATCATATTTATAAAGGCAGAGGGTGCATTCGTCAATTCAAAGGACATTACCTGTAAGACCCCCCTCCCGGAACACAAGACACAACACGAGGGGAGTCTTATGCCCAGAACAGCTTCCTTGCGGTAGCGCTAGCACACGGGCTAACCTATACTACAAGGCGCCTATCCTGCCGGCCAATCATATCATCCATGTCAACCCAACATAAAGAGTATATGAAAATATAAGTCAAAATGCACACAAGTATATTGTCCACGAGTACAACAAAAATCAGAAATAACCAATACTTCTAAAATATCAGAGTACATGCCCAAAGGGGCTACAAAAGAGTCTCACTACAAAACACCCACATCTATCACTGACTACAATGACAGTACTGTCACATCAGGCCCTGTCGCCCTGGCATGGCCGTCCTCCCGCGTAACCTGCTGCTGCTCTATTTGTGGGGTTCCATCTTAAAAAGGAAGACGTAGCAACCGTTAGTCATAAAGACTAAGTGGCTATCACATCCGCTCCCCCGGCGACTCCTCGGCACCAGGTGGAGAAAAGTACAAAGTACTATATATATATATATATATATATATATATATATATATATATATATATATATATATATATATATATATATATATATGAGCAGTAGTACAAATAAGTGTTATAGGAGTGAACAATAGCAGAGCATATTAGTAAATTGACAAGTGAGTAAACAAACTACTCTAGTAGTTCTACCATCTACAACAATACAAAGTATAGAAGTACAATAGAAAGTAACTCAACTTATATGAATGCCCATACAGACATATAAGTTGAGGATTGGCTCAACAATAAAGTAACTCATCGTATAAGAGTGCCCATATAAACTTATATGATAAGGATATTGTGTATACAATGTAATGTAATGATGTGAATGTAATGCAATGACTCACAGATGACCATGCACATGCAACTGCTATGTCGACATAGATTTATAGTTCCAACTTTTTGAGCAGGTAGCTAACCTCTCAGGCGTCAACCGTCGCGGCCAGACGGTGACAGTGGAGCGGGCTTCTCCACTACTAGGCAGGCATCCACACTACCAAGCCTAGGCCTCAGTATGCCTCAACACTAAGAACAAAACAACGGAGCTCATATGCATACTATGGCTTAGAAGGGGTCTTGGGTAGATGTGCACCGAGAGCCCAGCCCAACTGGCCTATCATTGTGGCACGGAAGGTGCCTCTATGAACAAATCACCAAAGGACCAAGGCCAAGCGTCCACTAGCACGGAGGGTTCCTCGGGAAGTAAGCACTGAGGACCAAGGGCCAACCACGCAAGTCTATTTGTCGACTCTCATCGATATGATGAATAGCGAGCCCGTAGACCTGCCACACTATCCTCAACCCAGGATTACGACACCACGCGTAAACTCACACCATATGCAATTTCACATCATCGTGGCACAGATGGTGCCTCTGTGAACAAATCACTAGAGGACCAAGTCCAACCTTCCACTTATGTCTCTTTTTATCATTACCAATCTAGTGTGGTCAAACACCAGCACTTACACCCTTTCACAATCTCGCGCCCTAAGGCACTTAAGGGTTCATCATCAACACAGGTGGCGAACCACCTCATACAACATACAATCCACACTACTTCCCGTAAGGAAACACACCTCACAGCAGTGGACCACCTTAGACTTACTTATTTGTCAAGCCTCATCACATGCATCAACCTCTTTTGATTTATTTCAAGGAATCAAGCATCCACAACCATTATGCTTTCGCCACGGTAATTACATCCACATAAAGAAAGTACTTCTACAAGCATCACTTCTTCTTCCAAACCCATTCCATTACACAAGTTACAGTCACGCCCAATAATGTTTCGCAACCATTTGTTTATCACATTATCATTGGGCCAAATTCGCTCAAACCCCAACAATTAATCTTCCATTTCATTAGTCGAACCAAGCCCAATACTATACTAACCCGAGAGTCACAAATACAAGGACTTGGCTGTATAACCACTTCATTCAGCCATTCTTGAGTCTACGGAACTTGTATAAATGCGTGTAACCATCCGTTGGAAAGGTAGTTTCAAGGACTATAACTTTTGTATTCAGCCTACAACCTAGTTCAGAACCTAACACACTTGAAATCAACCTCGAAGTCTGCTGCGTTCAAAAAATAGTTTTATGTACGTTTACAGACAACAAGTTCGATCAGATTTTCGCGTGGCTAAAACCTAGCATGAAGATGTGTAACCACTCGTTGGAAAGGAATTTCAAATGGCTACGACTTTCATGTTTAGCCGAAAACCCAAATCTGGCCGCACCATGTCCGAAAATAGCCTTGAAGATCACTGCGCGCAAAAAACCGATTTCTATGCGCATATTAAAGCGAAATGAACGTCATCGGTTTGTCTTCTTCCTCCAACCAAAATTCTCAAATCACATCCAGAATTCCTCCTCCCTTATTCACCCTCAAAAGGCCAACTTTATTCACAAAACCAAGTCCCTATCTTCACATGGAAGGAAGGAGTGGTCGAAGACATCTTATCTCTAGGACACAAGCCCTAACATGGCCTTCTCCTAGGAAAAATTCTTATCACGAATCAAGAATCCTTTGAGTCGAAATCTCTCATAGGAATAACTAGAGATCTATCACGAAGGGAGAGGGTAGGAAGCTCACATCATTTCCGGTGGTTCCGAGATTTTCGGCCATGGATCTATTCATCCTCCTTGGCGACATGCTTCTTCTCTTCGTTGGCGGTATTTTCCAAGGGAATGGCGAAACCTTTTCCACCTGAAATCTCCGACTCCTGCGGCCCGCGATGTTCTTCTCTTCTGCTCTCGACGGTTTCACATGGTGAGTGATGGCTCAGTAGAATGAATCAATAGAGACGATTCTGTTTCTTCGTTTTATAACAAGGTATTAGGTTTAACCCCACCTACCACGTGTCGCTGTATTAGTGCACCGCCCATTATTACCCATACAAAGTCTTATTTGAAATGACCGGTCTAAGAAAACCAAGACGTACTAATCCCGAAATCTAGTTCAACCCGCCTACATAGGACTGCAGATTCTGCCTGAACCGAAAATTGCACAAGTCAAATTCGGCGAGTATCGACTTCCATACTCGATGAATCGACGAGTATAGTCGGGCATATTCGATGAATCCTCCTTCAGTCCCGCAGAATCGACTTAGTGATAGTCACCGAATTCGTCGAATATCCCCAGCAGTATTCGACGAATTTCACATTGACAATTTCCTTATTTCTGTTGTTGAGTGTGTCGAGTATCAGACGACGATACTCGACAAATAACAGTCATACTCAATGAATTTGAGTTCGATGAATTTATCATTTGAGGAATTTGGCGTTTAATGAATTTAGCATTCTACGAATCTACATTCAATCACGCCAAACCGACTAAGCGATATTTGCCGAATTCGTCGAATATCCTAGCGATATCCGATGAATTTGCCTTTTTCAAAATATCCATCTTCAATCCCGTCAAATTCTCCACCATACTCGACAAATTCGTCGGATATCCCTGACGATATCCGACGAATTTTCCTTGGTCATTCTCTTTAGACCATTCCCTTTGATTCATTGGGTAACACTCTACCCAACCCTTCATCCAACACACTTGGCACTTTTTCCAGTGCACCCCGAGCCTGAGTCAAGTCTCTTGACTAAGAATGTGCGCGAGGGGCCTAGCGTGAAACGGGATGTTACAAATCCTATAAACAAAATAAAAGATTTCGTCCTCGAAATCAGGCTAGGGATTTGGGGAAGTAAAGCATGAAGATAAATTAAATATGCTTTTAAAGTTACCTTAGGGAAACAACTCCGGGTAGCGCTTTTGCTTCAAGTCCACCAGTTCCCATGTATAATCCTTCTTCCCATGATTGGACCACAAAACTTTTACCAACGGGACACTTTTTCGCTGCAAGCTCCTTGTTTCAGTGACCACAATCCGCATTGGATCTAGTCGAACAGATCTATCATTTGCCACTACTCCATCTGTGGTGAGGACATGTTGCTCGGGTCGCAACAATGCCTTCTGAAGTGACGACACATGGAATACATCATTTTCCACTACTCCATCTGTGGTGTGGTCCCGTATTAACCTAACAACATCATCTGTGTCATCAATATACTCAACTCCCAACACCTTCAGATCCTCATCTTGCACCCATGATAAAGGGGTTCTACACCTTCTTCCATAAAGGGCTTCATGGGGTGCCATCCTGATACTAGCTTGATGACTGTTATTATATTAGAATTATACTAGAGGCAAGAGCCTTTCCCACGGCTCTCCTCTATCCAGCACACACAATCTTAACAAATCTTCTAAAGTTTTGATGGTCCTCTCAGACTGCCCGTCCATCTGAGGATGAAATGTTGTGCTGAAAGTAAGGGTGAGCCCAAATACGCCTGTACCACCTTCCATTCTCTAGAGGTAAAATGACCATTCCAGTCAAAAACGATTATCATTGGCACACTATGGTATCGTACAAACTGCTCCACAGAGAGGCACACCAAAACATCCACATGTGCCTCTTTCTTCATAAGAATAAACCTGGCTACCTTTGTCAGGCGATCCACGATTACCCACACCGAATCATTCCCTAAGCATGAGCGAGGCAAACTGTGGATGAAGTTCATGGAGATATCATCGAACTTCCACTCGGGGATGAGCAACGACTATAATAATCCTCCAGGGCTCTTGCATTCTGCCTTCACCCTTTGACAGGCCTCATAATGGGTAACAAAATATCTGACATCTCTCTTCATTCCTGTCCAACACATGGCCTTCCGCAAGTGTGCGTACATTTTGGCAATCCCAGGATGCACTGAATACTGAGAGCAATGTGCCTCTCTCAAGACATCTTCCCGAATTTTACCGCCTTCAGGATATAAAGACGGTCATGGAAATGAATGAGGCCGTCTTTTAGGGAATATTCGTCAGTAGACCCATCTTTAATTGACTTAAACACTAGGGACAGAGCAGCATCGTTTCCTTGCTCTGCCCAGATTCGGTCCCGAATATCACAAACTATGCTCATTGCGGTTAGGTACTCCGTATACCCTTCAAAATGGTCTTTATACACCAGTGTAATCTCCATCTTTTCAAGCATCCGAGCTAATTTCATACTCATCAATCGGGACTGAAGGCTTGTTTCTGGTACCTTCCTGCTCAAGGCATCAGCCACGAAGTTTGCTTTTCCGAGGTGATAGTTCAAGGTAAATTCATAATCACATAAAAATTCTAGCCACCGCCGCTATCTCAGGTTCAGCTCCTTTTGAGTACGGACGTATTTTAAATTCTTATGATCCGAAAATATCTCACAGTGGACGCCGTATAAATAATGTCTCCAAATCTTCAAGGCAAACACCACTGCTCCCAACTCCAAATCATGAACTCGGTAATTAGCTTCATGCTTCTTCAGTTGCCTTGAAGCATAAGAGATCACATGTCCGTGCTGCATCAGTACTGCTCCCATCCCTTGGTATGATGCATCAGTGTAAACTTGAAATCCTTCCTTCCCAGACGGAAGGGCTAGGATGGGTGTGGAGGTGAGTCTGTCCTTCAAATCTTGGAATGCGGCTTCGTACTGGGGTGTCCACTGGTATGGCACACCTTTCTTCGTCAGGGCAATGAAGGGGAGGGATATCTTTGAGAATCCTTTCACAAACTTGTGTTAATATCCAGCAAGTCCAAGGAAACTCCGCCAATCGGCTGCTGACTTCAGAGGCGACCATTCCTTCATGGTGCGCACCTTGGCCGGATCCACAGCTAACCCGACACCACTGATCACATGGCCTAAGAAGGCAACTTCTCGGAGCCAAAATTCACACTTGCTGAACTTGGCAAACAAGGTATGCTCTGTAACGCCCCCGATTTTTCGATGATTTAATTTGAATGGGTATCGTCATATTTATGACATCATGCCGTTACTTTTAACGTCGAGTTGGCGGCACAATGCCGTTTAGGCATTTTCGCATCTGTACGGTCGAGTCGGCCGAATTCTTGTTGTAATGAGAAAATTTTGCATTCGGAATTAAGTTAAGTGATTTTGGACTTACTCGTCTAGCTTCGTCGCAATCCGAGCATTTTTGGAGTCTCGGCGCGCGATTCGAGTTTTGGATTGTTTATGTTCGCCGTATACTTTGAAGTTTTGGTTTTGAATTCGCCGTTGTGTTCGTAGCGTCAGTGTTCTCCTACGGTGCGATTTTCGTTCAATTCGGCGCGCGTTTGGGCCTCCGTTTTGAACTCGTGTTTTCTTATTCAAAATATATAAAATATGAATATTTTAATATTAAAGTATTATTCAAAAATGAAAAAAACTATTCATTCATATAGTTTAATTTCCAGGATATATTTGTAAAGAATTTACGGATTTATACAAATTTCAGTTTTTTTACTCGAGTGGTCAGTTTATTACACGAGTGAATCGACACGAGTGGTCAGTTATATACTCGAGAGATTCTTCTACCTTACTCGAGTGATTTTTATTACTCGAGTGATATTTTTATATATACACGAGTAGTTTTTTTCACCTACACGAGTGCTTTTTCTTCTACTCGAGTACTAATTTTTCTGTCTCGAGTAATATTTTTATATACTCGAGTGACTGTTTCTGCCTACTCGAGTAGCCGTTTTCTACCTCTCGAGTACCAGTAAGCTTGTTCTTGTGTTGTCCGTTGCAGTTTACGTTCAGAAGCCCTTTTGTGTATCAAAATGATGTCGTATGGAAAAATGGTTAACATGAAATTTGTTCGTCTCGACGACATCTACAACTTTCATGTTGAACACTTTTCGATTTGAAGCCATTCTAAACCCCTATGTTTGTCTTCCGCGCACCCGGGCGTAAATACTCCGTTTTTGGACAGAATATTTTATAAATATATATATTTATATATATCTTTATATATATATATATACATATTTATATCATAGAAAATTTCTTGATCTTCTTCGATCTTTCCTCCCGAACCAGAGCGGCGTGAGTGTGAGAGAGAAAATATATTTCGTGAACCCTCCAGTGGCCGCCGACGGTGCTCCGATGCTCGAAATCTTCATCCGAGCACAGATCTGGAAAGCTCTCGTCGAGAGCTACGCCATCGTGATAATATCTTCCCCGTTTCTTGAGTTTTCTCGTTAGGGTTTTTCGGCCCTAACCTCTTTTTCGGCCGTTCTTGTTCAGATTTCGATTCCTCTCGCATCCTTTTGCCCCGATCTACAACGTGGAGTGATTCAGAGGACTTTTCCGGTTAAACCAAGGCAAGTGGCGGTTTCCCCTCATTTCTCCTTATCCGATTTGATGGTAACGAATGAGTTTTGTTCCTTTATCTTCTTTCGATCACTTGAAAATTTCTAAATCTTGTGTTGTTAACTGAATCCGGTAGCTTCATATAGGTTTGAAAAAATGTTTTTAGTATTGACTTTAATTACCTTATTTATCGTTATCGAACGTATTAGAGTCTATCTAAGATTGTAAATCGTCGGTAAGGGTTGATCAACCGCGTCTTGAATCTAGAAGTGTCAAGTAGAATCTGACGAGCCAAATCTCGAGATATTTGTGTTATGGTTTCTTTGGGTTTCCTGATTGCGGGAGTTAGTGGACGATTCCACCTCTGCGGTGGTTGTTTCCTTCATTAGTGCCATGTGGAAGTCTACCCGGCTTTTGGATGTCTGTGGTGTATGGTGGAGAGTATGAGACTCACTCGCAGTTAGACAGATTTAAAATTCGTGTTTTTGGGTGGTGTGTCCAAGAGTGACCACCTCGCTCGTGTTTTTGGATGGTGTGTCCATGAGTGACCATCTCGCCCGTGTTTTTGGGTAAAGTTGACCACAGATGCCTAATAAAGGATTTGTATTTCTTCCTTTCGAATTATTCATGTTGTCACCTTAGAGCCTCGTGCGTCTGGTGTACTATTGTTGTATGTGACAAATCACGTAAGAGTTCTTCTTCATGATGATGACTTGTTCCTCTTTTGTACTTTATTTCAGTACTGTTGGTCTTAGGGTTGGTACCCCTTTGACCTTTGTTTATTTGGGCTTATTAATTTCTGCCACCATTTGTTCATTCTTGCTGAGGTGTTCTGTCTTTGGAATGCCTCAGGTTCAGAGCAGTAGCAGATAACAAGGCTAGATTTGGAGTTTCTGGGCGGCAGTGTTGGCCGTGGTTGTTACCTCGTCTCAACGAGGTAGTTTGTTGTTTATTTAGTTACTGGTTCAGACATACTTTTCTGTATGTGGGTTCGTGTTAGTTTGTTGACGCCCACAATATTGTTAATTTTAGATACTTGCTAGCTGCTTAGTTTTCTACATGTGGATGTGTACTACTTGCTCTCTGGGAGAATTTATGCTAGGAATGCATGCTAGGTATTTTCAACTATAAAATCTATTACTACTACTTCATGTACTGCATAATTTAAAAACTCTATCTTGTTATATTTGGCGACCGTAAAAGCTATCCTTACTACTATTATAAATTTAGAGTCTTGCATACCATGAGTTGTCCCTTGGGGACGTTTATACTCATATAGGATGTTTGAGTCAATCTAAACAAGTATTTTTTCGCAGCGTATAACTATATTTTGGTTCGTGGACTAAGTGAGCCACTAAGTCGAGGGATACGGCTAACCTTTGCATTTAGCTGATTTTTTCCTTAAAATAACCGAAGGAATCTTTCTTCATGTTTTAGTAGGTGTCTGCCTGAGCATCCGTAGTTATCCCCTGCTGACGTGGCATCATGACGCGCATTTTCCCTTACTCTGATAAGTTATTTTATTCGGTGAAAATGCGGGTTCTGACATGCTCTTTTAATTTCTTCAGCACCAAGGTCAAGTGCTCCACGTGATCCTCTTCTGTCTTTGAATAGACTAAGATGTCATCGATGAAGACGATGATGAAGACATCTAGGTATGGCTCAAACACATTGTTCATCAGGCTCATGAACGCTGAAGGGGCGTTCGTGAGCCCAAATGACATCACGGTGAACTCATATAGCCCATACCTCGAGCTAAATGTTGTTTTCTGGATGTCCTCTTCTTATATCCTCAATTGATAATAGCCCGAGCGCAATACATCTTAGAAAACCAGTGCACTCCTACCAGCTGGTCGAATAACTCATCTATTTTGGGTAAAGGGTAGGTGTTCTGCACAGTTAAATGGTTGAGTTCACGGTAATCTATACATAATTGCAAAGTTCCATCCTTCTTATTAACGAATAGAACAGGGGCTCCCCAAGGAGATGAACTGGGGCGAACGAACCCTGATTCTAATAACTCCTGCAACTTAACTCTAAACTCTATGAGTTCCTTTGAGGCCATTTGGTAAGGAGTCCTAGAAATGGGCTTGGCACCCGGTACTAACTTGATTTGAAAGTCCACCTCTCGATATGGGGGTAATCCCGGCAACTTCTCGGGAAATACCTTGGGAAAATCCCGCACCACTCTCACATCCTTCATATCTATTGTCATCTCTTTCAATTCAGAACATATCATGTAAACTTCATCCCCCTTCATGTGGGCCTTCAAGGATTGAATTGAAGATAATAACAAACAAGGTGCGAATCTTATACCTTAGAAAATGACTTCTGTGTCTCCATGTCTCAAGTAGATTCATTTCTCCACACAATCAATTCTGGTGCGGTGCCAATCCAACCACGCCATGCCCAGAATGCGGTCAAATTCTCGCATTCTCAAAACTATGGTAGGGGTTTCAAAGGTTCTTCCCCCAAGAAGTATCTCCAATGCGCACTTGGCAGTTGCAGTCATCTCCGAGCCATCTTGGAGGAATAATCTCCCAGCTATACCAGTGAAGTATTGCATTCCTTCTAGGTCTTTAACGAAGTCCGCTGACACAAACGAGTGTGTAGACCGGTATCGAATAGATTATATGCCGGTTTCCCACCAACCATCACGATGCCTAGGTATCAATTATAATGACTCAGAGATAGACTCCTAGCTTATCCTAGGCAATCGAAAGGAAATGCTCATAACGCATTAACCAAATTAAGAAATACTTGCAATCACCTGTTGAGGATTCCTTTCCTATGCCATGTCCAGCGCAAACACCTGATCCAGAGCGGACTCAGGGTTTCTTCCTCGTAGTCCTCGTCCTCGTCCACACGCATGTCCCCGAGCTCGTGGAGCTGTTAGAGGAAGGGCAGGGAGAGCATTCCCACCTAACTGTGGGCAGTGATGTCGAATATGACCTGGTTGGTTGCATTGGAAGCATACTCGCTCATGTGGCTCCCTAGGCTGTAGGTATTGTGGTTGCGGTGGAGCTAGAACTAGCTGTGGTGCCAGGCACTCCATCCTGAAATTTTGACGGAAGCAACCTCCGCTTCTATTGTTTTCTCTTCCATGGTTGTCCTGCCTTCTTCTATAACTGGGGCCAGCCTCCATTACACCCTCTGCATGTAAGACCCCCCTCCCCCTTACCAAGGAGGGCTACCGGATCTTATGCCCAGAACCGTCGTCTTACGGTGGCACTAACTCACGGGTTAGTCGACACCGCAACACGCCGATCCTGCCGGCTAAGACGATCATAAACCTGTAGGCCAATATGAGAAGAAAGAAGTAAAACTGTATATGTAAAAATACCAGTCCACAAGCCACAGTACGATCATAAAAAGAGATGAATGGTACATCATAATAGTCCACAAATAAGTACAAATGAAAGAGTAAAAAGGGCTTATGCCCAGTACATCAAATCTCTCTCTCACAAAATCATAAATGCGGAAGCTACACTAGAACATCAAGACTCGTCCCACCTGAGGAAGCACAATAGTGGTAGTAGCCTGCTGAAGCGGTATCTGCTCCTCATGTCCTGCCTCCTCGACGTGCTGGTGCTCCATCTCCACGGGCTCCTAAAAATAGTTGGTCACCGACCATTAGTCAAAAAGACTAAGTCGTTTCCTCCGCACCTCGCCCCGCAGCTCCTAGGCACCGAGCGGGAGGACGAAGCGGAGGACAACAAGGGGTAGCAAAATGGAAGCAGGTGACAATTTCTATCTAGAGTGGTACTAAGTAATGAAATTCTACTCTAGCAATGCTAAGTACAGTACAAGTAGTAAGTAAGAGCGGTGCAGTAAAGGAAAGTAAAGAAACAGCAGTATGAACAAGTAAATAAGCTAAGCTACCACTAAGCTATCATCACAAACGTACCCTAACTTATATAAATGCCCATACAAATATATAAGTTAGGGTTTCCAGGAAATTTAACTTATCATATAAAAGAGCCCATACTAATTTATATGATAAGGATCTATGAAGCGTATGACCTAATATGAATGAATGATATGATGCAATTTTTATGCGCAGGCAAGTGCAACTCACACACAACGACTCTGTGATCACAGACCTTTAGTTCCCACTTTTTGAGAGCTAGCATCACTCTCGGGTACCACCGCTGTGGCTACGGCAGCAGCGGAGCGGGCGTCTCCGCTTCTAGACCGGTATGCACACTACCAAGCCTTAGACCCCTCTCATACTCCTCTGTACACGTCCAAGGTGCACTCTAGAGTCTCGCGTACGTACTTTGCTGACAAACCCGTCAGTCTTGTTGGGTCGGATGTGTGTTATCGGGGGTCATCCTCCAGACCGCAGTGTAAAACAACCCACTGGCCCCTCTAACTCCCACAACCGCCTGGTGCACCGTACTGCCATCGGTGTGACGAACGGCCAGTACCGCATGCCCCGCCACGATATTTATGCACATGCAAGTAATTCATACCGAGCCTTCCGCTCGCAGGACCAAAACCCGTCCTGAATCCCTCAAACCCAAACCCGGGTGAGAACACACATCAGTGCATTTATGCCAACTCCCTCAAACCCCAAAACGGGTGAGCATATATCATGAATCTCTCCAACCCCACACGGGCGAGAAGGTACGACAATGTCTTAACCTATTATACTACTCTTATCTACAGTTTATTATACTTAGAGATTTAAGGTTAATCCCAGGACTGCCCCCGGTATTCCCTGTGAAGGGCTCTCAAGGGGCACTAGGAACTGTGTTGGGATTACGCCCAGCGTTCCCTTTCGCAAGGATATTTATTTTAGTTGATGGCTACCCATGTATCTCCCCAGCTCTCCTTATTGCTTTAGTATAACCCTAGTGACTTAAGATATTACCGGGAAACCGACGGTCTTCCGCCGATCCCCGCTCCAGTTGCTAGCTAAGACTTGCACTTTTAATCCCTCACTAAGACAACTCTACCCACCAGGGTTACTCATGTTGAACTCTCTCTTATTTCTGCCGATAATCAATCCCCTGGTAATCCCCTAAGGCAAGACCTATTTGTGTTATATGCAGACCATGACCTATGGTTACCCTAGAAATGTGATCTTCCAAACCTTAAGGCATCTTGCCTCTAAATATTTATCCTAAGGTGTTATGGACTAAGGGAACTACCCTAAGAATTCTCGTAATTTTCCTTGGCCAAATAGTCCTTTAATTAATTCTTTTAATTTAAATGCTAGGTCACTTTACACATGAAGTAGTTTGATTAAGTATCCACTGACCTAGGGAATTTTTCCTGAGATGTATATTGACAAAATATTGCTGCCTACAGAATTTCATAATTTTTCTTAAATTATTTATTATCATTTTCAATTTAATATCAATTCCACAAAAATTCCATTTTCCAAATGATGTATAGGCATTATGTACACAAAAATTCTAGAAAAATTTCAGAGCTTTTAGGACACTAATTTATGACTATTGGCAGAGAATCATCAACATTTAATGTAAGGTGGCCTATAGGATTCCATTATAAGATATTTACCAAAATGCCATTGTACTAATTTAACACAAATAATGCATCCATTAAATTCTGATAAATTTGTGGAAGACTAATAATAACATTTTATGATAGTAGAATAATTTCCAAATTTTTCAGAGGTATAAATCCATCATTTCAAGAATTTACAAAATAAGGGTAAAATGGGGAATTTAGGGTATCTACTCCAAAAGTTCTTCAAAACAAAGAAGTCATATTTTTCCTAAGTCAAATGTGATGTTATCTATGCCTTGGCAAAGTTGTTTGGATTTGTACTTGAATAAATCCTATTTTCCAATTTTATCTCCAAAATAGCTATATTTAAAATAAATTCCAATAAATGGAATTTTGATTCCAAAAATTCCATCATTATTTTGAGGGATGAAATTTACCCTAATGAACCACTGTAAATAATTTCATGACTCTTTCATGTCACCATTGGGCTAAATACACCAATTTGCATTTTTGCTATTTGCACACCAAGGCTAAACATAGCTAGCACATGCAAGTGGATTTCCCCAACATGCAGTGAACCCAAGGTGCTGAAAATTTTATCATGCACCAAGGATGACCCCACTGACCCACCACCAAAATATGGGGCCATGGGGAGGAGTAGAACTCCATATATGTCATTTATTTATATTTTGATATTTTACCAAACACTATAGGAAAATATTCTCTAAAAATTCCTAAAATTTGGCAGGAGCTAGGTATGTCCTAATCATGCATGTGCCCAAAATTTGGGGCCATGGTAACTAATATTGAGACCAGGGCATCCAATATAATTTCTGCCCTAGTCTAGGACCAGTCCTAGGAGAAATGTCCTACAGGACTGTACACTACACCAAAATGTATGTTTAGGGTGGCATTTTAAAGGTAAGACCCTAGGATACATTTTTCATTACGGGGCTAAGTTCTGGAAATGCGTCTAAGAGGCCTAAATTTAACATGCATGGTGACTGAAAAAGTGTGACAGAATCATACATTAATTATCAATAATTAAATTAAATCATTTCACTGTTTGCACGAATCTTAAAGTAAAACCGACGGGATCTGGTCATCGTCCCCGATGATTTAACGGCCACGATTGTTTCTTCCTGGACGATGTTGGCTGGCCTTTTCCGGCCAGCTGAGCCACCACCACCGCCGGCGGATATCGCCACCACCTTCGTTAAGGTGGGGGCTAGCGTTTCCCGGCGGTGGGGCCGCCGGAGTTGGCTCCTCCGGCGAACCCGAGCAAGAAAAGGAAAGCTCGATTTTCACCATTTCCTCTCATGGCATCGGGCTCGATTGAGCCCGATATCTCCCTAGATCGATCTAGAAAGTTAGTACGGGAAGAGGTGAGGTGAAACGCACCTGAATCGGGGCTTGGCTGCGGGTCAGGCGGCGGTTTGCCGTGGTGGTGGTGCGCCGGCGAGCTCCACCCCGAAAGCTCAATTCTCCACCGATCTCCATGATTAAGCAGTCGAATTCCACTCCTCTCGGCCTTCTGAAGCTAATGGTGAGCTCTGTTTGGACTGAGGTGGGCTATATGTGGAGTTAACTCCAATGTTAGCTCGGTTTTGAGCTTTGGAGGTTTCACCCAGCTGCCATGTGGCTCACAGCCCTGGTATTCTGCTGGAAATGAATAGGGGAGGTCGGCCACCTGGTTTTGGGCAGCCAAAACCAGCTGATGGGGTGGCCATGTGGCCATTATTCCCTTCATTCCCCTTTCTCTCTCCTCTTTTCCTAAAAATTCAAATTTTACCCCCTTGCATGTACTCTCTCTCCTGATTTAGAGGGGTAGGACTGGTCTTGTTCACTTGGGCTGACTATGGGCCAATTTTGGTGGGCTTGGTCCAAGGGGAAATGACTTGGCCTTCATTTCATTCCTTAGGTCAAATTGTTGACCAAATTGACTTTTAGGGTTGACTGGTCAACCATAGTGGGTGGACTGACCCCACTTGGTGGAAATGGGTCTAGTGGCACCACCCAACTTGGTTTGGGTCAAGGGGGTGCCCCACATAGGTTAATTTGGCCTATGAGTGTGGGTTTGACCAAATTAAGCCCAAGGTTGACTTTGGTCAATTGGGGTCAAAATGTTGACCCAGTGACATACCCTAGGGTCCACTTAGATTATTTTTAGGGTTAGGGCAATGTGGTGGGGTCATGGTGTGGCTAGGGTCCCCACTCAGGCTAGTTTGACCTAGTTTGACTAAGGTCTTATAGTGGGCCCCACATGGCTACCACCCACTACCTAGGGTCAAACCTAGTTGATCTCCTCAAATCTCACCCATGCCTAACCCAATCTAAGTTGAGGGGTCCAGAAGTAACATGGGATGTTACAAATTCCAATAAACAAGAAAATAATTTCGTCCCCGAAATTTAAGTTCGGGTCTACGGGGTTCAATTTGCAAGAATCATCAAGAAATTTAAAAGCATTTCTTAAATGTACCTGATGCGAATAGCTCCGGGTGTTGCTCCAGCATCAGATCTCTCGGCTCCCAAGTGTGCTCCTCCCGTCCATGGTTGGACCACAGCACCTTCACAAGAGGAACCTTCTTCTTCCGCAACACTCGGATGGGTGTATCGTCAATCCGGATCGGCTCCAATCTCACTGATCTGTCAGGCTCTACCGGTCCGGCTGTAGTAGTAATGTGCTGCTCCGGCCGAAGGAGAGCTCTCCGTAAGGAAGAGACATGAAAGACGTCATGTAATGCACCCAACTCCGGTGGCAGCTGCAGTCGGTAAGCCAAGGGGCCGATCCGCTCCAGGATCAGGTATGGCCCCATGTATCGTGGACTGAGCTTCTTGTGCCTCCGCACCCGAGAAACACCGTGTACTGGACGTATCTTCAAGAATACCCTGTCTCCAACCTGGAACTCCACCTTCCGGTGCCGAGCATCATAATACTTTGCCTGCCTGCTCTGGGCCTCCAGTAGCCGATCCCTGATCAATCGAATCTGAGCCTCAGTGTCCTCTATATAATCAGATCCCAGAGCCCTAGTATCCACATCCTGAACCCATGACAGCGGTGTCCGGCATCTCCTCCCATAAAGCGCCTCGTACGGAGCCATCCTGATGCTAGCCTGGTGGCTGTTATTATATGAGAACTCAATCAATGGTAGCAGCCTCTCCCAAGGCCTCCCCGTATCCAATATGCATAACCTGAGCAGGTCCTCCATGGTCCGGATGGTCCGCTCGGTCTGCCCGTCGGTCTGCGGGTGGAAGGCGGTACTAAAAGTAAGCCGAGATCCCAAGTAAGCATGCACGACCCTCCACTCGCTCGAAGTGAACCGACCATCACGGTCCGAAACAATAGTCTTGGGGATACCATGATATCTGACGTAGTGCTCCACAAATAGTCTCACCAGAACTGCAACTGGGGCATCCTTCCGAACTGGAATAAACCGCGCTACTTTGGTCAATCTGTCCACTATAACCCATATAGAATCATGCCCAGAGTGGGAGCGAGGCAATCCGTGTACAAAGTCCATAGCAATGTCCTCGAACTTCCACTCTGGAACTGGCAGCGGCTGTAGTAAACCTCCCGGGCTCTTGCATTCCGCCTTCACACGCTGGCAGGTCTCGCAATGGGTCACAAAATCCGTGATCTCCCTCTTCATCCCGGGCCAATACATAGATCTCCGCAAATCTGCCCACATCTTGGTGATGCCGGGGTGCACTGAATATCTCGAGCAATGTGCCTCTCGGAGTATGTCCTCCCGGATACTGCCTCCTGCTGGTATGTAGATGCGTCCCCGGAACCTAAGAAGATCGTCCTGTAGCATGTAGTCCTCGACCCTGCCCCTCTCTAAGGCACTAAAAATCGGCTGTAACGCAGCATCCAGCCTCTGATGTGCTCGGATGCGCTCCTGTATATCATCGCCGCTGATCACTGAGCTCAAATACTCTCTATATACGACTGGCTCGGTCTCGGACACCATGGTGATGTGCATGTCCTCCATCATCTGTAGCAGCTCCATAGACATCAATCGGGGCTCCGGTCCAGAAGTGCCGGCCCTCCTGCTCAAAGCATCCGCAACCGTGTTCGCTTTCCCCGGGTGATAGTGGATCTTGTAGTCATAATCACAGAGGAACTCCAGCCACCTCCTCTGTCTCAGGTTTAGGTCCTTCTGCGTATCAATATACTTGAGATTCTTGTGATCTGAAAAGATGTCACAATGAATCCCGTATAAATAATATCTCCATATCTTTAGGGCGAAAACCACAGCCCCGAGCTCTAGATCATGTACTGGATAGTTATGCTCATGCTTCTTCAACTGTCTCGAAGCATAAGCAATAACGTGTCCATGCTGCATCAGGACTGCACCCATCCCCTGATAAGAGGCGTCCGTGTAGATCTGGAATCCTTCGCTCCCGGATGGAAGCGCAAGGATGGGGGATGAGATGAGTCGGTCCTTCAGCTCCTGAAAAGCCGTCTCACACCGCTCTGACCAAACAAAATCTGCATCCTTCTTCGTCAAGGACGTGAGGGGGAGTGCTATCCTCGAGAACCCCTCCACGAACTTGCGGTAATAGCCTGCTAGTCCCAAGAAACTGCGGATGTCAGATGCGGTCTTCGGCCGTGGCCAATCCCTCACTGTCTCTATCTTGGCCGGGTCCACTGCTAACCCAGCCCCACTGATCGTGTGCCCCAGGAATGCCACCTCCTGCAACCAGAACTGGCACTTTGAAAATTTTGCGTACATCTGGGTCTCCCTCAGCCTCTGCAAGACCTATGCCAAGTGCTCCGTATGCTCCTCCTGAGTCCGAGAATATATAAGGATGTCATCGATGAAAACAATCACGAAGCGGTCTAAGAAAGGCTCGAATACACGGTTCATTAGACTCATGAATGCAGCAGGAGCATTCGTGAGCCCAAAAGGCATCACCGTGAACTCGTATAGTCCATAGCGCGAACTGAATGCCGTCTTCGGTATGTCCTCTTCCCTGATACGGAGCTGATAGTAGCCGGATCGCAAATCTAACTTGGAGAACTAGAATGCTCCCTGTAGCTGGTCAAATAACTCATCTATCCGAGGCAGAGGATAGGTGTTGCGGACCGTCAACCGGTTCAGCTCCCGGTAATCTATACATAATCGCAGTGATCCGTCCTTCTTCTTCACAAAGAGAACTGGCGCTCCCCATGGCGATGAACTAGGCCGCACAAATCCTGACTCGACTAGCTCCTGTAGTTGAGTCCTGAACTCTGCTAACTCCCTAGGAGCCATCCTGTAGGGTGCCCTTGACACCGGCTTCGCTCCCGGTACTAGCTGAATCCTGAAATCCAAATCTCTAGCAGGCGGTAGCCCGGGCAATTTCTCCGGGAATACGTCGGCGAAATCCCGAACCACCGGAATATCTGAGATAGTCGCCTCTGTTCCCACCATCTCAAAGCAGACAATATAGACTTCTTCACCCTGCTCATGGGCCTTCACAGCCTGTATAGAAGATAACAGTAGGTGGCAGATAGGCTGGATACCTTCAACGATAACATGAGAGTCGCCATGTCTTAACGTGATCCTCCTGGACGGGCAATCTATCTGGGCATGGTTCCGATGCAACCAGGCCATGCCCAAGATCAAATCAAAGTCCTGCAGCTTCAGAATGGTCGCCGGCGCCTCAAATGCCTTGCCGCCAATCTCGGCCTCCATGTCGCAATGTGCAGTGGTCCGCAGCTCCGACCCATCGGGTAGACGTACCCTCATCTCTAGTCCAGGGAACCTCTCCACGCCTTCGAGTCCGTCGATGAAGGCCTCAGATACGAACGAGTGTGAAGCACCCGTGTCGAAAAGAGTATGAGCGGGCTTGCCGCTGATCATAACTATGCCTGAGGTTTGTTTACGTGAAAGTTAATTGTTATTCTATAGTTCCAGGTACTAAATATATATCATTGGAAATTGAAGAAAATTCATAATTGACTCCAAGTACCTGTGATAACCTCCTCTGGATTCCTCGGCTCTGTGAGGTCCAAGGCGTATATCTGCTCCTGCTCGCGCCTCCTGCCGTGATATCCCCGACCTCGGCCTCGTCCTCGGCCTCGTCCTCGGCCCTGCTGTACTGGGGCCACTGGAGGTGGAGGAGGAGGAGGGGGATGGAACCGGTGCGGGCACTCCGACCTGATGTGCCCAGGCTGGCGGCAACCGTAACAAACCACTTGTCGGTGGCCTCGGTCATCCTGTCTCCTCGGATCATGTATCTGTAGAGGTGGGGGAGCCAATGCTGGAGGAGGCCCCTGCTCCTGCCTGAAGTTGGGACGACGACGTCCCCCACCCCTCCTGTATCCAATGGTCCTGCCTCTCTGAGAGCCCCTACTGCTCTCACCTGATGTCGATCCGTCAAATGGTCTCTTCCCTCCGGCTCGCACCATCAGCTGGTCAGCCTCCAGCTTCTTCGCCATCTCGATGATCTGCCTGGATGTGCCATGAGAAATGAATAACAGAGCCTGCCTCAGATCATCCCTGGTTCGCATACCTCCTATCGTCGGTGTCCTGAATCCCCGCGAACCTGGCCAAGTGGGAGAACTCTCTCTGGTACTCTATCACTGATCTGGTCCCCTGCTTGAGGTTCAAAAACCTCTCCTCCAAAGCATCTCTGTCCGTAGCAGAGACGAAGTGCTCCAGAAACACATCGCCAAACTCTTCCCAAGATATCTCTGACAGCTCAAAGTCCGCATAAGTAGACTCCCGGACTGACTTCCACCATCTCTTCGCGTGGGCCTCTAGCACAGAGGTGGCTAGAGGTACTGCCTGGCCGACTGGGCAGCTGATGCCCGCTAAGATCTCGTGTATGGCCTCCAGCCATTCTTCCGTCTTCACCGCATCCTCTGTCCCGCGGTACGTCGGTGGGGACAGGCTCTTGAATGCACTCAGCCAGCTCGACCCCGGATTTGGCTGTGGAGCCGGGACTTGCTGGGCTCTAAAGGCATCCAAAATCGCCGTCAGGGTCTGCCCCATCTCCGTATGTAGGAATGGAGTGGCAGCTGGAGGGGGAGGAGCCACATTTTGCGGCGCTGCGACCTGTGGAGGTTGCATAAAGGTAAGGTTAAAGCAAAATTGGCCTAACAAATTGTACTTTGTGGACCATTTATGTGACTTTACACATGGGCACACCACTGCTTCCGCTGCATAGTTTGTCCGCAAACTAATGCTGGGGCGGGGGTGGTCCCATGTTGTGGACTTCTTTCTCATATGATCGTTGTTCAAGTGATACCAGTTTGTAAGACCCCCCTCCCCCTTACCAAGGAGGGCTACCGGATCTTATGCCCAGAACCGCCGTCTTACGGTGGCACTAACTCACGGGTTAGTCGACACCGCAACACGCCGATCCTGCCGGCTAAGACGATCATAAACCTGTAGGCCAATATGAGAAGAAAGAAGTAAAACTGTATATGTAAAAATACCAGTCCACAAGCCACAGTACGATCATAAAAAGAGATGAATGGTACATCATAATAGTCCACAAATAAGTACAAATGAAAGAGTAAAAAGGGCTTATGTCCAGTACATCAAATCTCTCTCTCACAAAATCATAAATGCGGAAGCTACACTAGAACATCAAGACTCGTCCCACCTGAGGAAGCACAGTAGTGGTAGTAGCCTGCTGAAGCGGTATCTGCTCCTCATGTCCTGCCTCCTCGACGTGCTGGTGCTCCATCTCCACGGGCTCCTAAAAATAGTTGGTCACCGACCATTAGTCAAAAAGACTAAGTCGTTTCCTCCGCACCTCGCCCCGCAGCTCCTAGGCACCGAGCGGGAGGACGAAGCGGAGGACAACAAGGGGTAGCAAAATGGAAGCAGGTGACAATTTCTATCTAGAGTGGTACTAAGTAATGAAATTCTACTCTAGCAATGCTAAGTACAGTACAAGTAGTAAGTAAGAGCGGTGCAGTAAAGGAAAGTAAAGAAACAGCAGTATGAACAAGTAAATAAGCTAAGCTACCACTAAGCTATCATCACAAATGTACCCTAACTTATATAAATGCACATACAAATATATAAGTTAGGGTTTCCAGGAAATTTAACTTATCATATAAAAGAGCCCATACTAATTTATATGATAAGGATCTATAAAGCGTATGACCTAATATGAATGAATGATATGATGCAATTTTTATGCGCAGGCAAGTGCAACTCACACACAACGACTCTGTGATCACAGACCTTTAGTTCCCACTTTTTGAGAGCTAGCATCACTCTCGGGCACCACCGCTGTGGCTACGGCAGCAGCGGAGCGGGTGTCTCCGCTTATAGACCGGTATGCACACTACCAAGCCTTAGACCCCTCTCATACGCCTCTGTACACGTCCAAGGTGCACTCTAGAGTCTCGCGTACGTACTTTGCTGACAAACCCGTCAGTCTTGTTGGGTCGGATGTGTGTTATCGGGGGTCGTCCTCCAGACCGCAGTGTAAAACAACCCACTGGCCCCTCTAACTCCCACAACCGCCTGGTGCACCGTACTGCCATCGGTGTGACGAACGGCCAGTACCGCATGCCCCGCCACGATATTTATGCACATGCAAGTAATTCATACCGAGCCTTCCGCTCGCAGGACCAAAACCCGTCCTGAATCCCTCAAACCCAAACCCGGGTGAGAACGCACATCAGTGCCTTTATGCCAACTCCCTCAAACCCCAAAACGGGTGAGCATATATCATGAATCTCTCCAACCCCACACGGGCGAGAAGGTACGACAATGTCCTAACCTATTATACTACTCTTATCTACAGTTTATTATACTTAGAGATTTAAGGTTAATCCCAGGACTGCCCCCGGTATTCCCTGTGAAGGGCTCTCAAGGGGCACTAGGAACTGTGTTGGGATTACGCCCAACGTTCCCTTTCGCAAGGATATTTATTTTAGTTGATGGCTACCCATGTATCTCCCCAGCTCTCCTTATTGCTTTAGTATAACCCTAGTGACTTAAGATATTACCGGGAAACCGACGGTCTTCCGCCGATCCCCGCTCCAGTTGCTAGCTAAGACTTGCACTTTTAATCCCTCACTAAGACAACTCTACCCACCAGGGTTACTCATGTTGAACTCTCTCTTATTTCTGCCGATAATCAATCCCCTGGTAATCCCCTAATGCAAGACCTATTTGTGTTATATGCAGACCATGACCTATGGTTACCCTAGAAATGTGATCTTCCAAACCTTAAGGCATCTTGCCTCTAAATATTTATCCTAAGGTGTTATGGACTAAGGGAACTACCCTAAGAATTCTCGTAATTTTCCTTGGCCAAATAGTCCTTTAATTAATTCTTTTAATTTAAATGCTAGGTCACTTTACACATGAAGTAGTTTGATTAAGTATCCACTGACCTAGGGAATTTTTCCTGAGATGTATATTGACAAAATATTGCTGCCTACAGAATTTCATAATTTTCCTTAAATTATTTATTATCATTTTCAATTTAATATCAATTCCACAAAAATTCCATTTTCCAAATGATGTATAGGCATTATGTACACAAAAATTCCAGAAAAATTGCAGAGCTTTTAGAACACTAATGTATGACTATTGGCAGAGAATCATCAATATTTAATGTAAGGTGGCCTATAGGATTCCATTATAAGATATTTACCAAAATGCCATTGTACTAATTTAACACAAATAATGCATCCATTAAATTCTGATAAATTTGTGCAAGACTAATAATAATATTTTATGACAGTAGAATAATTTCCAAATTTTTCAGAGGTATAAATCCATCATTTCAAGAATTTACAAAATAAGGGTAAAATGGGGAATTTAGGGTATCTACTCCAAAAGTTCTTCAAAACAAAGATGTCATATTTTTCCTAAGTCAAATGTGATGTTATCTATGCCTTGGCAAAGTTGTTTGGATTTGTACTTGAATAAATCCTATTTTCCAATTTTATCTCCAAAATAGCTATATTTAAAATAAATTCCAATAAATGGAATTTTGATTCCAAAAATTCCATCATTATTTTGAGGGATGAAATTTACCCTAATGAACCACTGTAAATAATTTCATGACTCTTGCATGTCACCATTGGGCTAAATACACCAATTTGCATTTTTGCTATTTGCACACCAAGGCTAAACATAGCTAGCACATGCAAGTGGATTTCCCCAACATGCAGTGAACCCAAGGTGCTGAAAATTTTATCATGCACCAAGGATGACCCCACTGACCCACCACCAAAATATGGGGCCATGGGGAGGAGTAGAACTCCATATATGTCATTTATTTATATTTTGATATTTTACCAAAAACTATAGGAAAATATTCTCTAAAAATTCCTAAATTTTGGCAGGAGCTAGGTATGTCCTAATCATGCATGTGCCCAAAATATGGGGCCATGGTAACTAATATTGAGACCAGGGCATCCAATATAATTTCTGCCCTAGTCTAGGACCAGTCCTAGGAGAAATGTCCTACAGGACTGTACACTACACCAAAATGTATGTTTAGGGTGGCATTTTAAAGGTAAGACCCTAGGCTACATTTTTAATTAAGGGGCTAAGTTCTGGAAATGCCTCTAAGAGGCCTAAATTTAACATGCATGGTGACTGAAAAAGTGTGACAGAATCATACATTAATTATCAATAATTAAATTAAATCATTTCACTGTTTGCACGAATCTTAAAGTAAAACCGACGGGATCTGGTCATCGTCCCCGATGATTTAACGGCCACGATTGTTTCTTCCTGGACGATGTTGGCTGGCCTTTTCCGGCCAGCTGAGCCACCACCACCGCCGGCGGATATCGCGACCACCTTCGTTAAGGTGGTGGCTAGCGTTTCCCGGCGGTGGGGCCGCCGGAGTTGGCTCCTCTGGCGAACCCGAGCAAGAAAAGAAAAGCTCGATTTTCACCATTTCCTCTCATGGCATCGGGCTCGATTGAGCCCGATATCTCCCTAGATCGATCTAGAAAGTTAGTACGGGAAGAGGTGAGGTGAAACGCACCTGAATCGGGGCTTGGCTGCGGGTCAGGCGGCGGTTTGCCGTGGTGGTGGTGCGCCGTCGAGCTCCACCCCGAAAGCTCAATTCTCCACCGATCTCCATGATTAAGCAGTCGAATTCCACTCCTCTCGGCCTTCTGAAGCTAATGGTGAGCTCTGTTTGGACTGAGGTGGGCTATATGTGGAGTTAACTCCAATGTTAGCTCGGTTTTGAGCTTTGGAGGTTTCACCCAGCTGCCATGTGGCTCACAGCCCTGGTATTCTGCTGGAAATGAATAGGGGAGGTCGGCCACCTGGTTTTGGGCAGCCAAAACCAGCTGATGGGGTGGCCATGTGGCCATTATTCCCTTCATTCCCCTTTCTCTCTCCTCTTTTCCTAAAAATTCCAATTTTACCCCCTTGCATGTACTCTCTCTCCTGATTTAGAGGGGTAGGACTGGTCTTGTTCACTTGGGCTGACTATGGGCCAATTTTGGTGGGCTTGGTCCAAGGGGAAATAACTTGGCCTTCATTTCATTCCTTAGGTCAAATTGTTGACCAAATTGACTTTTAGGGTTGACTGGTCAACCATAGTGGGTGGACTGACCCCACTTGGTGGAAATGGGTCTAGTGGCACCACCCAACTTGGTTTGGGTCAAGGGGGTGCCCCACATAGGTTAATTTGGCCTATGAGTGTGGGTTTGACCAAATTAAGCCCAAGGTTGACTTTGGTCAATTGGGGTCAAAATGTTGACCCAGTGACATACCCTAGGGTCCACTTAGATTGTTTTTAGGGTTAGGGCAATGTGGTGGGGTCATGGTGTGGCTAGGGTCCCCACTCAGGCTAGTTTGACCTAGTTTGACTAAGGTCTTATAGTGGGCCCCACATGGCTATCACCCATTACCTAGGGTCAAACCTAGTTGATCTCCTCAAATCTCACCCATGCCTAACCCAATCTAAGTTGAGGGGTCCAGAAGTAACATGGGATGTTACACCGCGTGTCTCTTATTACTCCCCAAATGATCTACCTCTAGCCTTTTTGCCATGTCAATGATCTCAACTAAACTCGAGTCTGCTATAAACAAAAGGGCTTGCCTCAGGGGATCCCGCAAGCCTTTGTAGAATCATTTAGCATAACCTCTATCATCTAGCTCGTAGGAGTCAGCAAACCTTGATAGATGCTGAAATTCCCTCTGGTATTCTGTGATCGACGTGGATTCTTGCTTCAGCTGCAGGAATCTTTCCTCGAGTTCATCTCTGGCGGTTGACGGGATGAAATGTTCAAAAAAGGCTCTAGAAAACTCCGTCCAACTGATCTCCGTATAAACTCGGCCCTGGAAGGTGGAACCCATCAGGGACTTCTACCATCTCTTGGCATGTAGTTTCAGGACAGACATTACTCACGTCACAGCCATGTTGGTTGGGCAACGGATTCCTGCCAACAGCTCCTGCATTATGTCGAGCCATTCTTCCATATGTACAGCCAACTCTGTCCCAAGGTAGGGAGGAGGGGAGAGATCCCGAAAAGTATCAACCATTTGAGCCCGGAACCTGCTACTGCACTGGGGCCTATTGAGACCTAAATGAGTCCAGAATGGATATGAGCGTCTGTCCCAACTCTGATTGCTGGAAATGAGTGGGTACGGGAGAGGCAGGAGTGCCCCCCACTGGCTCAACATACACTGGGTTCTACACGTAAGGTCCAAACCTAAGGTCAGGTTGGCTAATCGTAAGGTCAAAGTTGGACATACATAGTATGAATTACGTATGAGCACACCACTGCTTCCGCTAAGTCAGTTTATCCCCAAACTGACTAATTGAATGGGGATGGTGTCATTGTTCAATGACTTCTTTAGTTCAGGATCGTAGCAAGCTGATACCATTTGTAAGACACCCCTCCCGGAACACAAGACATGGCATGAGGGGAGTCTTAGACCAAGAACAGCCACCTTACGGTAGTGCTAGTACACATGCTAACCTGTACTACAAGACGTCTATTCTGTCGGCCAATCATATCATCCATGCCAACCCAACATAAAGAGTATATAAAAACAGAAGTCAAAATGCACACAAGTATATTTTACATGAGTACAATAGAAATAAGAAGCAACTAAGACTTCTAAAATATCAGAGTACATGCCCAAAAGGGATACAAAAGAGTCTCACTACAAAACATTCACATCTATCACTGACGACAATGATAGTAACGTAACATCAGGCCCTGTCGCCCTGACCTGACTGTCCTCCTGTGTAACCGGTTGCTGCTCTATCTGCGGGGTTCCCTCCTAAAAAGTAAGACGTAACAACCGTTAGTCATAAAGACTAAGTGACTATCACATCCGCTCCCCCGGTGCCTCCTCAACACCGGGCGGAGAAAAGGACAAAGTACAATATATATATATATATATATATATATATATATATATATATATATATAAGCAGTAGTACAAACAGGTGGTATAGGAGTGGACAATATCAAAGCATATCAGTAAATCGACAAGTGAGTAAACAAACTACTCTAGCAGTTCTACCATCTACAACAGTAGAAAGTATAGAACTACAACATAAAGTAACTCAACTTATATGAATGCTCATATAAACATATAAGTTGAGGATCGGCTCAACAGTAAAGTAACTCATCGTATAAGAGTGCCCATACAAACTTATATGATAAAGATATTATGTAAGTGTGCAAAGTATCAAACTGGCCAAAAGATGTGCCTAAATCATATCTATGCTAATGAGTTTAACTTATGCAAAGTCTTGAGAATAGTTAGATGGCAAGTTCTAGATATTGAGAAATAATATCTCTTTCTTGATCCGCGAAATATCTTTCTAGTAAACTTCTACTTACTCACCTAAAGTTTTTTAGATTTTACATGTACAACCCCGTAGCCGGGCGAGTGGGACCCTCCCCAAAAATTAGCCTAGGGGCGTGTTATGAGCGACGAGTTGGTGCGACCCTGTTCGGAGACGTGTCCTCGTGCGTGCGCGCGGAGGTTTCGTGGGGAAATTATATATATATTATATAAGATATATGTGATATGTTATATAAAGATGAGGTGAGATGGGGGGGAGGAGTGGGTTGGGGCGGGACAGGAGGTTGCAGGGGAATAAAGTAAAATAGAGAGAAAAGCTGGAGGAGAGAGAAAAAAAGAATAAAAGGAAGGAAATAGAAAGAAGATGGAGAGGGGTGGGGCTCGGGTACAGGGGCAGGGAGAAAAAAATAGAGGCAGGGGAGAAATCGGGGACGGGAACCCTAGCCCGCCCGATCCGAAGCCCAGCCGCCGCTGCCTCATTCCCCGCTCTCTCGTCGGCCTGGAGCAAGACAACCGCGCTCCCTTCCTCTCTCTCTGGTCGGCTGGAGCAAGACAACCCCGCCTCCCTCTCCTTCTTTCGGCCTGGAACAGCAAAGATCCGCCCGCCCCCACTCTCTCTCTGGCCACCGCCCGGGCTATGGCACGGCCGCCCCCTTTCCCCCTCTCTCCCGTCGCCAACAAAGCAAGAGCCGGCCTCCCCTTTCCCCCTCTCTCCCATCGCCGGCAAAGCAGGAGCCAGCCGCCCCCTTTCACCCTCTCTCCCGTCGCCTGCAAAGCATCAGCTCGGCCACCCCTTTCCCCCTCTCTCCCGTCGCCGGCAAAGCAGGAGCCGACCGCCCCCTTTCCCCCTCTTTCCCGTCGCCGGCAAAGCAGCAGCTCGGCCGCCCCTTTCCCCCTCTCTCCCGTCGTCGGCAAAGCAGCAACTCGGCCGCCCCTTTCCCCCTCTCTCCCGTCGCCGGCAAAGCAGGAGCCGGCCGCCCCTTCCCCCTCTCTCCCATCGCCGGCAAAGCAGGAGCCGGCCGCCCCATTTCCCCCTCTCTCCCGTCTCCGGCAAAGAAGCAGCCCGGGCGAGGCTCATCCTTTAGCGAGGCTCGGCCTGGAGCGAGGCTCGGCCTAGAGCGAGGCTCGGCCGGGAGCGAGGCTCGGCTGGGAGCGAGGCTCGGCCTAGAGCGAGGCTCGGCCTGGAGCAAGGCTCGGCCTAGAGTGGAGACCGACTGCCGACGCGGCCGCACGCAGCAGAATCGACCCGGAGCTCCTCTCCCGCCCTCACCGCCAAGCACGCGACAAGGGTAACAATGTTTCAACTTGGGCAGGTGAAGCCTTCAGTTTACATATTCGCATGGAAGCCCCTCTCCACCAACGGGTGGGGGGGAAGGGAGATTTCCGACGGGTTGACGTGTACGTCCCCGCAGTTAATTGCATTAGTGCCCGGAAGCGTGAGTACGGGTTCAGGCATGCTGTGTGAAGCCCATCCGGACGTGTGAGCCGGATTGGTGATGTTCTGGGGTTCCCGGAGAAGACTCCGAGGAAGTTGTTTATTTAGCCGCTTGCAGGGAATGCGCACCATAGCCACAAAAAAGGGGATGTGCGCAATATGTTTGACCCGCTTATATTAGCCGACCGATGACTAGTTGGCCGCCACTCGTCGAGACGTTGACGTACAGGTGTTGCAGTACCAGACGGGGAGTAGCGGGCTTAAGCCCAAGCTTGTGCCGGCCCTCGAAGGCCTTTTTGTTTATATTACCGGCCTGCGTGCTGAATATGGAATTTATATTCCTGTAATATTTTTTCATATCTGTGATGCCCTGTGAAAATGTGGTTTACTCCTCCTGTCTTGGGCGAGCGGTGCGTTCGTGAACCGCTCCCCCCATGTGGGCCCCGAGGAATAGATGCCGGGAAGCCCCCTGATGGCCTGTTGTCATCCTTTCAGAATAGCGGAGTTCCGCCGTTAGCGGCCCAATCGGGGCTGCGTAGAGTAGGGCTGCTGGGCGGTTTTACGCCAATAATAAGGCGGGCGGGGAACATTTCACATAGACCCGAGGTGGCACCTTTAGTTAAGGAGTGGATCTTGAGATCCTCCTCGGATGTCCCAGTCGGCCAAGAGAGCCCTTCGAAGGTGCCTTAGCTCAGCCCTTAGCTTGGGTGGGGAAGAGTTTGTTAGTCTTCCGGGTATGCGGCAGGTCCTCCACGCTGAGACCTTGGGTCTGTCCCTTGTGTTCCTAGTCTTGTGCCTATATTGTTTGCTTGAGGGTAGTAGGTGCGCGGTCACCCCTTCCCCAAGGGTCGAACTCCACAGGAGACCGGATTCCGATTTCAATATTTTGGTGCGGTGAGCGTGGAGTGTGACCAGCACAGAAGAACTCTGGCGAGCGTCGTGGCTATAGAAGTGGAACCGGGTGACGACTAGGGTCATGCGTTGATACTTTGTATGTAAGGTCCTCATACTCAGAGTTGTCCCCTCTCATAGCATTTGGAGTAGGATTTGCACCTATTTTAAGTGCTTCTACCTATGAAAACCCGTGTATCCCCACTCATTACATCAACGAGAAACCTGGAGGTTATTGTCTTCAAGATCAAGTAGGAGAGCAGCTGAGAGGTATTAGGAGCCGGGGTGACCTGAAAGTGTTCCCTCCCTAGCGGTAATATGTTATCTCTTCCTTGTAATTCAGTAGCGGTCAAGTTTTCTCTTTATTACCAATTCGCCTCGAGCTTCTGAGGGCTTCAAGGGTTGGCCTCGCGATCGACTCCGGAAGCCAAACGTCCAACCCGTTCCTTTTAAATAGCCTAGTTCGGACGATGGGACGGCGCCGCGGGACTTTAAGCGCTATTGTAAGACCGAGCCTCTGCACTGACGGCCGAGATCAGCTCCCCCCTTGCACGCCGGCCTATGTCCTCCCGATCGCACCTCTCCTCCGACTAGAGGAATTATCAGGAACGAGCCTAGACGCTAACCTCCCAGATTTGATAAAGGGCCGATCTCTCCAAGCAATCGCAAGTGACATGGCGGAAAGAGATCTTTGTCATTAGATCAGGATACGAGCCGTCGACCTGTTCCTTATAAATAGCCCAGTTCGGATGATGGGACGATGCCTCGGGACTCTAAGCTCTAATGTAAGACCGAGCCTCTGCACTGATGGCCGAGATCAGATCCCCCCTTGCACACCGGCCTATGCCCCCCCGATTGCATCTCTCTTCCGATTGGAGGAATTATTAGGAACAGGCTCGGATGCCAGCTTCCCGATTTGACGACTTCCAGATCGTCTCTCTTATGAAAAGAATGCGTCCTCCATTTGTAAAAGCATCAGTGCAATTAACTCTCCAGCACCTCTTAAGTAAATAAGATGTCTCCATCTCGAGCAAAGTCAAGTCGAGTAGTTTTGGACCCCGAGCAGATCCCACTGTCAGGCTCTCATCTTGCTGGCAGGGCCGAAAGTCACTCAGTGTCATCCGTGGGCCTCGAGCAGATCCCACTGTCAGGCTCTCACCTAGCTGACAGGGCCGGAAGTCACTCGATGGCGGTAGTTTTGGACCCCGAGCAGATCGCGCTGTCAGGCTCTCATCTAGCTGGCAGGGCCGGAAGTCACTCGGTGTCATCCGTGGGCCTCGAGCAGATCCCACTGTCAGGCTCTCACCTAGCTGGCAGGGCCGGAAGTCACTCGATGGCAGTAGTAGTGGACCCCGAGAAGATCCCGCTGTCAGGCTCTCACCTAGCTGGCAGGGACGGAAGTCACTTGGTGTCATCCGTGGGCCTCGAGCAGATCCCGCTGTCAGGCTCTCACCTAACTGGCAGGGCCGGAAGTCACTCGATGACAGTAGTAGTGGACCCCGAGCAGATCCCGTTGTCAGGCTCTCACCTAGCTGGCAGGGCCGGAAGTCACTCGGTGTCATCCGTGGGCCTCGAGCAGATCCCGCTGTCAGGCTCTCACCTAGCTGGCAGGGCCGGAAGTCAATCGATGGCGGTAGTAGTGGACCCCGAGCAGATCCCGCTGTCAGGCTCTCACCTAGCTGGCAGGGCCGGAAGTCACTCGGTGTCATCCGTGGGCCTCGAGCAGATCCCGCTGTCAGGCTCTCACCTAGCTGGCAGGGCCGAAAGTCACTCGATGGCGGTGGTAGTGGTCCCCGAGCAGATCCCGCTGTCAGGCTCTCACCTAGCTGGCAGGGCCGGAAGTCACTCGGTGTCATCCGCGGGCCTCGTGCAGATCCCGCTGTCAGGCTCTCACCTAGCTGGCAGGGCCGGAAGTCACTCGATGGCGGTAGTAGTGGACCCCGGGTAGATTCGCTGTCAGGCTCTCATTAGCTGGCAGGGCTGTAGGCAGTCCCGGGGGGAAAGGGTTGGTTTGTGGAGACTTTTTGCAGGACCCCGAGTGATGCTCGGCCCCGGGTAGACCCGCTGCCTAGCTCCTACTAGCTGGCAGGTCCGTAGGCTCGCCTGGGGGGTAAGGGACCCCGAGTGCTGCTTGACCCCGAGTAGATTCGCTGTCAGGCTCTCACTAGCTGGCAGGGCTGTAGACACACATGGGGAGAAAGGATTAGACCAGTGTGTACAGGAGGATACAAAAGATACGACTCTGTTGTTTCATGATATCACGAGAAATTATATACTTGTTGTAAGTAATGGTATAAGGGCAATTCAATAGCAGTGAGCCAAAAGGTTCAGAAAAGTCATGGAGAGATTGATGCTCCAAGCGCAGATTTCAGTTTCTCTCAAAATTGTTTTTGGGGTCGGCTCCCACTCGCCGGATACGTTGGGTTGGATGATTCTTTCCGAGCTTGTACCAAGCTCGAAAAGAGCAGGGATTGTGTACAACCCCGTAGCCTGGCGAGTGGGACCCTCCCCAAAAATCAGCCTAGGGGCGTGTTATGGGCGACGAGTTGGTGCGACCCCATTCGGAGACGTGTCCTCGTGCGTGCGCGCGGAGGTTTCGTGGGGAAATTATATATATATATATATATATTATATAAGATATATGTGATATGTTATATAAAGATGAGGTGAGATGGGGGGGAGGAGTGGGTTGGGGCGGGACAGGAGGTTGCAGGGGAATAAAGTAAAATAGAGAGAAAAGCTGGAGGAGAGAGAAAAAAGAATAAAAGGAAGGAAAAAGAAAGAAGATGGAGAGGGGTGGGGCTCGGGTACAGGGGCAGGGAGAAAAAAATAGAGGCAGGGGAGAAATCGGGGACGGGAACCCTAGCCCGCCCGATCCGGAGCCCAGCCGCCGCCGCCTCCTTCCCCGCTCTCTCGTCGGCCTGAAGCAAGACAACCCCGCTCCCTTCCCCTCTCTCTGGTCGGCTGGAGCAAGACAACCCCGCCTCCTTCTCCTTCTTTCGTCCTGGAACAGCAAGGAGCCGCTCGCCCCCACTCTCTCTCCGGCACCGCCCGGGCTAGGGCACGGCCGCCCCCTTTCCCCCTCTCTCCCGTCGCCGGCAAAGCAGGAGCCGGCCGCCCATTTCCCCCTCTCTCCCGTCGCCGGCAAAGCAGGAGCCGGCAGCCCCCTTTCCCCCTCTCTCCCGTCGCCGGCAAAGCAGCAGCTCGGCTGCCCCTTTCCCCCTCTCTCCCGTCACCGGCAAAGTAGGAGCCGGCCGCCCCCTTTCCCCCTCTCTCCCGTCACCGGCAAAGCAGCAGCTCGGCCGCCCCTTTCCCCCTCTCTCCCGTCGCCGGCAAAGCAGCAGCTCAGACGCCCCTTTCCCCCTCTCTCCCGTCGCCGGCAAAGCAGGAGCCGGCCACCCCTTTCCCCCTCTCTCCCGTCGCCGGCAAAGCAGGAGCCGGCCGCCCCCTTTCCCCCTCTCTCCCGTCGCCGGCAAAGCAGCAGCCCTGGCGAGGCTCAGCCTGGAGCGATGCTCGGCCTGGAGGGAGGCTCGGCCTGGAGCGAGGCTCGGCCTGGAGCGAGGCTCGGCCGGGAGCGAGGCTCGGTCTGGAGCGAGGCTCGGCCTAGAGCAAGGCTCGGCCTAGAGTGGAGACCGACCGCCGACGCGCCCGCACGCAGCAGAATCGACCCGGAGCTCCTCTCCCGCCCCCGCCGCCAAGCACGCGACAAGGGTAACGATGTTTCAACTTGGGAAGGTGAAGCCTTCAGTTTACATGTTCGCATGGAAGCCCATCTCCACCAACGGGTGGGGGGGGATGGAGCTTTCCGACGGGTTGACGTGTACGTCCCCGCAGTTAATTGCATTAGTGCCCGGAAGCGTGAATACGGGTTTAGGCATGCTGTGTGAAGCCCATCCGGACGTGTGAGCCGGATTGGTGATGTTCTGGGGTTCCCGGAGAAGACTCCGAGGAAGTTGTTTATTTAGCCGCTTGCAGGGAATGCTCACCATAGCCCCAAAAAAGGGGGTGTGCGCAATATGTTTGGCTCGCTTATATTAGCCGACCGATGACTAGTTGGTCGCCGCTCGTCGAGACGTTGGCGCACATGTGTTGCAGTACCAGGCGGGGAGTAGCGGGCTTAAGCCCAAGCTTGTGTCGGCCCTCGAAGGCCTTTTTGTTTATATTGCCGGTCTGCGTGCTGAGTATGGAATTTATATTCCTGTAATATTTTTTCATATCTGTGATGCCCTGTGAAAATGTAGTTTACTCCTCCTGTCTTGGGCGAGCGGTGCGTTCGTGAACCGCTCCCCCCGTGTGGGCCCCGAGGAATAGATGCCGGAAGCCCCCTGATGGCCTGTTGTCGTCCTTTCAGAATAGCGGAGTTCCGCCGTTAGCGGCCCAATCAGAGCTGCGTAGAGTAGGGCTGCTGGGCGGTTTTGCGCCAATAGTATGCGGGCGGGGAACATTTCACATAGACCCGAGGTGGCACCTTTAGTTAAGGAGTGGATCTTGAGATCCTCCTCGTATGTCTCGGTCGGCCAAGAGAGCCCTCCGAAGGTGCCTTAGCTCAGCCCTTGGCTTGGGAGGGGAAGAGTTTGTTAGTCTTCCGGGTATGCGGCGGGTCCTCCATGCTGAGACCTTGGGTCTGTCCCTTGTGTTCCTAGTCTTGTGCCTAGATCGTTTGCTTGAGGGTAGTAGGTGCGCGGTCACCCCTTCCCCAAGGGTCGAACTCCACAGGAGACCGGATTCCGGTTCCAACATTACCGGTTTTCAAAATGAAAGTAAAATAAAACATTTCCATGCATTTAGAAAAAAATGAAAATCTAATTATATGCTAAATATTTAGATCTACATAAAATTCTACGTACACGTGCACTTGACTAGAAACACATCATGACCAACAGTTTTACTCCAAAATTCAAAAGTCAATTAAACATTAAAATTCTCTAAACACTATATAAAAGTTCAATGACTAGGAATTTTGCACGCGAATAAATATAGAAATAATGACTTCTCTAATTAAAAATTAAACATAATTTTTTTTGAAATTTTTGATATCTCTTTTTTTTTGTATTTTTGTGAAGAATAAGTAAAAATTAAAACTTGAAAATGGAAAATGTTTTTTTGTGATTTTTTGAAAATTGTTATGATTTTTTGTATGTTTTGCGTGAGAAATATCCCCCCCATACTTAAACAATACATTGTCCCCAATGAAAAAATAAATAAAGAAAATGATAGGAGACTTTCCTGAAGCGGTCCAATCAACACCAAAATGTACCTGGAAGACAAGACTGAAGCAACACACATTTTTGATTGTTTTTTTATAAAGAAAATACGGAGAGGGGGAAAAACTCTATTTAAAGAGTTTTCGGGCTTGGTCACGCCCCCTGTCACACCCGTGACAGGGGGCGTGACAGGCACGAGTCAAAGGATGAAAGAACCGAGGCTTCCTAGGGAGACGCGGGGGAACCAAGGCGTTGGCCTTGGATTCCATGGTCATGCCCCAGGTCACGCCTGTGACCATGGGTGTGTTACATAAAATATGAAACTGAAAGGAGTCCGAGGCATTGACCCGGGGTCACGCCTCGGATTCACCGACATGGCCAAGGGTCACGCCCGTGACCATGAGGCATGTAACTGAAAACTAAAGTTTTTTTATTCTTCTTCGGTTTGGGTTCCCGGGGCAGTCACGATCGTGACACTCCATTTGTAACGGGAGTGACACGTATTGTCACGGGCTTGACGGGTCAGAAACAACGTTCTTCAAAATCATTTCGTCGAACGAAGTTCCGCGTAGGTCATGCCTGTGACCATTGATGGTCACGCCCATGTCTGTAATGGAAGACGAACGTGGAACTTCGCTCGACGAAACCGCTATCGGGATTTCGAGGACGAACTAAACACGGCTCTGTCACGCCCGTGACCCGTAGGTCACGGCCGTGACAGAGGCGTGTACGAACAGAAATTTTTTTAATTTTTTTAATTTTTTTTATAATTTTGTTTTCTTTCTTTTTTTATATATATTTTTTAAAATATTTTTGAGACAGAAGTAAATGAAAATAAATTAAGTTACTGACCGCAAAGATATTCTTCAAACCTCCAAAAAATTAAATAAAAATAATTAAAATAAAAAGAAAAGATAACCATGGGATGCCTCCCACGAGCGCTTTGTTTATGGTCGTTTAGCTCGACCATAGTGATACGCGCTTACTATGGGTTTGACAACATTATGTTGTCCAATTGTGCGTTAATATTATCACCGGAAATAAATAATTTTAGTCGGTGCCCATTCACTTTAAATTCGCCTCCTTCCGGGTTGCGAAATAAGCACCGTCCCGTAGGGCCAAACCTCCTTTGCGACAAAGGGGACGGACCAACGAGACTTAAGCTTACCCGGAAATAAGCGCAAGCGCGAGTTATAAAGAAGGACTTGGTCCCCTGGTTGAAAGTTCTTTGGGTGCTTAAGTTTTCTATCATGATAAAATTTGGTGCGCTCCTTATAAAGTTTGTTATTCTCATAAGCGAGGGAGCGCCACTCATCGAGCTCGTTAAGTTGGAATTTACGGAGCTCAGAGGACAAATTTTCATCAAGATTTAGAAATTTAAGTGCCCAAAAGGCACGATGTTCAAGCTCAACCGGTAAATGACATGCTTTCCCATAGACCAATCGATATGGCGTACAACCAATAGCGGTTTTGTACGCGGTCCGATAAGCTCATAGAGCATCATCAAGCTTGACCGACCAATCCTTACTACTAGTAGAAACTGTTTTCTCTAAAATTCGTTTGATTTCACGGTTAACTACTTCTACCTGGCCATTTGTTTGAGGGTGATAGGGGGTGGCTAACCTATATGTAACGCCGTATTTAGATAAAACCTTAGCGAATTGTGCGTTACAAAAGTGGGTGCCCCTATCACTAACTATTGCCCGCGGTGCTCCAAATCGTGAAAATAGTTTTTTAAGAAATCGGGTCACGACTCGGGCGTCATTAGTGGGAAGGGCTTGCGCTTCCGCCCACCATGACACGTAGTCGACCGCTACCAAAATATATTTATTTCCATAAGACGTTGGTAGCGGTCCAACAAAGTCGATCCCCCATAAAAAAAAAACTTCTATTTCTAAAAAAAATTTAAGGGCATTTCATTACGGCGGGAAATATTACCTGAGCGTTGGCATTGTTCACAACGACTTACATGGGCGTAAGCATCCTTGAAGATGCTTGGCCAATAGAATCCTGCTTCAAGTACCTTCCGAGCCGTCCGATTAGCTTTATAGTGTCCACCGGCGGGTCCCTCATGGAAATGCTTTAGAATTTGGGTGCCTTCCTCATGAGAAACACACCTCCGCACTACTTGGTCCGCGCAAACACAAAAAAGAAAGGGATTCTCCCAAAAATAATTTTTCAAATCAGAAAAGAATTTCTTCTTTTCTTGATAAGAAAAACCATTCGGGAGGAATCTCACAACAAGATATTTTGCGAAATCTGCGAACCAAGGAGTGGGGAGAGTAATTACCTTATGAATGGCGAGAAGGTGCTCCTCGGGGAAAGTGTCATGAATGTCCTCCTCTATGAGCTCCCCCAAATTTGGGTTCTCCAACCACGAAAGATGATCAGCTGCCAAGTTCTCCGCTCCTCTCTTGTCGCGAATCTCCAAGTCAAATTCTTGGAGTAGTAAGATCCACCTAATCAATCGAGGCTTTGCATCTGTTTTTGTTAGTAAATATCTCAAGGCCGAATGATCAGTAAAAACAGTAATCTTGGACAAGGTGAGATATGAGCGGAATTTATCAAACGCAAAAATTACGACTAATAATTCTTTTTCAGTGGTCATGTAATTTTCCTGTGCGGCGGTTAATGTTTTGCTCGCATAATATATAGGATAAAAATTTTTATTTATGCGTTGTCCTAACACCGCACCGATGGCAAAACTACTAGCGGCGCACATTATCTCAAACGGAAGTTCCCAATTGGGAGCGATCATGATAGGAGCGTTAATCAATTTTTCTTTAATAAGAGAAAAAGCACGCAAACAATTTTCATCAAAGATAAACGACGCATCTTTTTCTAACAAGTGTGTAAGGGGCTTAGTTATTTTAGAAAAATCTTTAATAAATCGGCGTTAGAAACCGGCATGCGCCAAAAAACTACGAACGACCTTTACATTTGAAGGGGGAGGTAGCTTTTCTATAGTTTCAATTTTAGCTTTATCTACCTTTATGACCTTAGTAGAAATTTTGTGGCCTAATACCAAAAATTCACGTACCATAAAATGGAACCTCTCCCAGTTTAAAACTAGGTTTGTGTCCTCACATCTTTGGAGTACACGGGAAAGGTTTGCCAAACATAAATCAAACAAATCTCCAAAAATGGAGAAATCGTTCATGAAGGACTCCATGATATCCTCCAATAATTCGTCAAAGTCGCTAGCATACACCTTTGGAAGGTTGCTGGCGCATTGCACAAACCAAAAGGCATCCTTCGATAGGCAAAGGTGCCAAACGGACAAGTGAAGGTTGTTTTCTCTTGGTCCTCGGGCGTGATTGGGATTTGAAAATATCCCGAGAGGCCATCAAGAAAACAATAAAATGAGTGCCTGGATAGCCGTTCAAGGATTTGGTCAATGAACGACAAAGGAAAATGATCATTACAGGTTGCATCATTTAATTTACGGTAGTCGATGCACACCCGCCATCCGGTAATGGTTCGAGTAGGGATTAACTCATTCTTATCATTAGGCACTACCGTTAACCCTCCTTTCTTGGGTACCACTTGGACCGGACTCACCCAAGAGCTATCCGAAATCGGATAGATGATACTCGCATCTAATAATTTGATTACCTCAGCCGTGACTACCTCCTTCATGTCAGGATTTAGCCGGTGTTGTGGTTGAATGGTTTTGTGAGCATGTTCTTCCAATAATATTTTGTGGGTGCAAAAGGAGGGATTAATCCCTCTCAAATCCGTGATCTTCCACGCAATTGCGCGGCGATGAAGTTTTAAAGTATTGGATAATTTAATTTTTTCATCATCGGTCAAGTAGGCCGACACAATAATCAGAAGTTTTGAATCCTTAGCTAGAAATAAATACTCTAAATGATCAGGTAATTGTTTTAGTTCTAGCGCGGGAGGTTCATCATAAGAAGTTTTCAAACGATCACTACCAACTTCTAAAATTTCGAAAATAGGCGCGCGAGTGATCGAGAGATTTTCATTATTTTCATGAGCAATTAAATCTAAATTTTCAAAATCGGCATCATGATCAATCGAACATAAAAAATTTTCAGAAAAAGAAAAAGTGTCTTCTTCAGGAGAAGCTTCCAAGTAATAACATGAGTCGTCATTTGAGAGCGAGTTTTTCATAGACGAGTCAATAATAAAGGGAACTTCTTCATCTCCGACTCTAAGGAGAAGTTTACCATTACTAACGTCTATAATTGCGCGCAAGGTGGCAAGAAAAGGGCGACCGAGAATGAGTGGTACCTCGGTGTCCTCTTCGATGTCAAAGATGACGAAATCTGCCGGAAAGATAAATTTGTCAACTTTGACAAGCACATCCTCTATGATCCCCATAGGGAACTTGACAGACCGATCCGCCAATTGAATGCTCAATCTTGTGGGCTTAGGTTCTCCTAATCCCAACTTCTTAACTAAAGAATAAGGCATTAAATTAATTGAGGCGCCTAGATCAGCTAATGCACGTTTTACTAATAAATCACCAAATAAATAAGGAATTAAGAAACTACCTGGATCGGGTAATTTCTTAGGTAATTTATTAAGTAAAACTGCCGAGCACTCAGCGTTCAATTGAACCTTGGAGATATCCTCAAGTTTCTTTTTATTGGATAAGAGATCCTTGAGGTACTTGGCATATTTTGGCATTTACGCTATAATTTCACAAAATGGTAAATTTATTTGAATTTGTTTAAACATGTCTAAAAATTTACCGTGATGCTCATCCACCCGGTCGTTTTGCATTCTAGATGGGTAGAGAAGAGGTGGTTGATAAGCTTTTGGTTTATTAGAAATAGAAGGCTTAAACAGAGGAGAAGATGAAGAAATTGTTACCTCCGTATCAACCGGAATTGGAGAAGTATCAACTGGAATTAGAGAAGTGTTTACCTCCTTCCCGCTAAGTAGAGTGATGGCTTTGGCTTGCTCCTTTGGGTTGGGCTTTGTATTGCCCGGTAGCGCTCCTTGTTGGCATTCGGAGAGCATTTTAGCGATTTGCCCAATTTATGTCTCCAAGCTACGAAGGGATCCGGTAAGATTCCGGATGTTGGCATCATTTGTAGTTGTATACTTGGTGAACAACTCCTCGAGATTGGGAGCTTTTGGAGCTTGCGGTGGAAAATAGCCGTGTGGAATTGTGTTCGGTGGGCGCGTCGCGTTCCCCGGATTACTCCAAGAGAAGTTGGGGTGATTCCTTACACCCGGGTGATAGGCATTACTAAAATTATTACCCTGATTATAAGGTGGCCGATTCGGATTACCCATGTAATCCACATGCTCGGCAATAGTAGAAGGCTCCCAATATTGGGGCTCACAGGTAGATGTAGACGAGGAAGCAGACATCTCGTTCATCTATTTTTGTAGTTTATCAACCTAGAGAGATAAATTTGAAACCGTATCTATTTCGTACATTCCGGCCTGAAAGAATTGGTTTCAAGATAACCTAATACACCTAGAGGGGTGGGGGTGAATAGGTTCAAATCCTTTTTATTCTAAGGCAGATAATAAACTCTATTTTTTGTTGATTATACTATTAACACAGCAAACACATCACAGAAATATATCCAATCACAGAGTGCACAAGATTTATAGTGGTTCCCCAAGTATTGGGTACATCCACTTTCCCCCTTCGCCTATCTAGCAGTGTGCTAGATTCAGCCTAACTTCTTCTCTTCACCTTAGATCCTCAGATCTTACAGCTCAGAACCCAACAAGGCTCCTACAACTCAGAGTGAGTCCACACTCCTACAGCTCAGGCAAACTTCCCTACCTCAGCCTTCAATAAGGCCTACACTCAGAGATCACAATCTCCTATAACTCAAGCTCACAGCCCTACCTCAGCCTTCAACAAGGCCTACCACTCAGAGAAATTACACTCCTACACTCAGCCTTTATAAACACAGGCTTACAGCTCAGATCTAGAATAGATCCTACAGAAAATAGATTTAATAAAGTAATTAACCACCACCTAGATAGAGAGAGAAGGGATGGATGGTTTCTTGATCAGTTCTTGGAAGAAACTGATGGCAGAGAACAACCACACTTAGCTTTCTTCAAAGCTTCTTGAATCTAAACTCAGTAGGGTTGAATCTCCTGTGAAGTTGATCTTCAATCAGCTTCTTTCTTGATATTTAGATCACAATCTGAATCCTTCTTAGCAGCCTGGTTCAGCAACTGCACTTCAATAGATGGAGCTCTCTCTCTCCACTTTCTTCTTAGATCTTCTTCTGAAAATCTTCTTCTGTATGTGTATATATTTTTTCTATTAGTTCTTCAATTTTTCAATCACTCTTTCTGTTGAAGGAGAAAGCCTTTATATAGTCTTCCTCCATGGTAACCAGCTGATTCGGTTTCTAACAAACTTCTGACAGCTTTGACAGTTGCAGTAGACCGGTTAGAAATGGCAGCTGTCAAGTCATCCAGTCACTTCTTGAACTCTGTCTCTGTCAGCAAAATGTCGAGACTGAACTTCATCATGTGGCGACACAAGTAGACTAAGTGTCGACGCAAGTGAACTAAGTGTCGACACAAGCCTTGGTGGTGTCGACACATCTCCTTTGTTGTTAATGCTTCTCGACACAACCTACTGTAGAATGTGTCGACACCGAGTCTGTGTGTCGACACAAACACTTCTCTTTAACTTTGTTGAATCTTTGCTGTGTGTGTCGACACAAGTCCTGTGTGTCGACACAGTTGATGTCGACAAAGTCTTCAGTGTGTCGACACTGCCTCTTGGTGTCGACATAATTAATGTCGACTAATTATTCCTGTGTGTTGACACTGCCTCTTGGTGTCGACACAGTTGATGTCGACAATGCTTCACTATGTGTCGACACTGCCTCTGCATGTCGACACAGTTTCTTCTGGTGTCGACACAGCCTTTCCAAGTGTCGACACAATTAACTCCAAGTGTCGACACATCTTTTCTCCAGTGTCGACACAGGCCTTCATAAGTGTCGACACAGCTTCTTCTGGTGTCGACACATGGACTTAGAAATTTTTCTGCATTCTTGCATTTTCTTAACCTACACATATAAACTCAAAACAACATCAAATACACCTTGATGTATATCATTGAGTAAGGTGAGGCTTCTTCAAATTTGGTACACATTTTCCAATATACCCAACAATCTCCCCTTATTTGGAGAAGTCGTAACTCTTAGTCAATGATATACACCATTCATAACAAATACACATTATGATGTATAACAACATTATATGACAGGGTAACTTTTAAACAAAACATACATAGCATGTCATCACAGAATAATAATGCAACACAATGAGCATTAATTATTGTTTTGTTTCAACTTTCAAAAGTTTATAATCAAAAGTTTACATAGATTTCAACATTAAAGATTACAAGGTTGTAAGATCAAATAAATCTAATCTAAAGCTGATCTAGCTCCTTGATAACTATGCCTTTGCCTGATTGGACCTTGGCTTGAACTGGAGCATCAGTATCATCAGCTGGCTTCTTGCCCTTTAGATCTTTCTTCTTTTGCTCTTCAGCCCTTATTTTTTGCCTTTCAAAATAATGGAAAGGCTTAGGGAAATATTTGCTAGGCTCTTGAGCATTAGAAGGTAGTTTCCCAAGTTTTGCCTTTCTTCTATATTAAGCAATGGCTTCCTGCCTTGCTTCATACTTTTGCCATTCTTGTGCAGAGTACCATTTGCCCCTATCATGGATTTTATCCTTTACAGCTTTCCAAGCAGTCAGTATAATGTTCCTGGAGGTTGGACTCCACTACTCAAAATCAGGCTTCAACTCAGCCTGTTCTCTGAATCTTTTCTTAGAAAATAGAGCTTCTTGCTCTTTATTCAAAACTGCCTCTGACACTGGCATGTCTACTTTCTCAAGGATAACATTTTGAGCACCTTCTGGAGGGCTGTACATAGACTGTACTTCTTGGTGAATCATTTCAAAATCTGCTGGAGGGTAGATAACTTGAGCAACTTCAGCTTGATCTCCTCCAAAATAAGCAGGGTGTATACCAGATTCAGCCACATTATCATCATCATAGAGGGGTGGATATCCAAGTGTGGCTCTGATGCTGTTAGATATCCATTTAGCATGATCAGAGCCAGCTTTGACTAACACTTTCTCCCCCTTTATGACTTCTCTAGAAACATGATCCCTGAGGTCATCCTTTTGAAATCTGTCATGTTCATCCATAAAATTAACACCATCTTTATAAAAAGACTTTAACTTTAGTAGCTGTGCAGAAATAGTCTTTTGAGAATCCTGTATAGCTGTTTGTACAGCAGCTAGTCCTTCATGTAATTGCTTGGCAAAATCTGCCTGAGCATTAGTCCTTTCTTCAGTTTGGGCAGTAGCAAGATTTTTCATTTCTGTAACAATCACATTATGTGATTCTGTCAGATTATCATTAATTCTAAGTTGATTCTCTAGAACATAGCCTTGTTTAATAGCTATATCATCAACTTGAGTCTTGATCTTTTCTTGATGTGTGGCTAGGAAAATCACAGCATTTCCTCCTTTGTGGAAACAATCAGTCATCTCCTTCTTATTTTGATTAACTTCAAATCTTATTGATTTAATATCTGTAGCCAAGGGGAGTTGTAGATCTTTGTGAGTTTCATCCATATATTTCTCCATGGCAATCCTTTGCTCAACTAACTTTACTTGTAATGTGACTAATAAGGAGCTATAATCAGCTGTTGGGGCAGATTGTGGAGCAGCAGTTTATAGTGCCTTCTTGTAGATTTGGCTTCTCCTTTTGAAGACCATTAGCTTCCTCTTCTTAGCTCTTGTAGCTTCTTCATCCTCAGATGCTGAGGAACTAGCTATATCAACTCTATCTTTAGGACTAGGAGGCAATACCTGTTCAGTTCTAGGTTGCCCCCCCTGAGTCCCTTGCTCCTCCTCAGTTATTGTGTTCTCCCCCTGAGACCCTACTTGCTCCTCCTCAATGTTGATGTGCTCCCCCTCAAAATCTGCTTTCTCTCCCTCAAACTCAGTCTGCCCTAAATCAGGGAACAACTCTTCAAGAGTGAAATCTTGTTGAGTAGGGACTGGAGATACTCTTATCACTGGAGCATGATCAGTAGCAGATGTATCCTCCATGATAACATCTTGAGCTTGACTGTGTAGTTGAGTTGGCTGGTCAACATTAATCAAAGATTCAGTTAGAGTTTCATCCTTATCATTAAGAATTGATTGATTAACCTCATGTATTACCTTAAGTATAGTTTGTGTAGCCATTTCACTTTCCAAGTGTATTGGCTCTTCCTCAATATGAGGCTCTCCCTGCACTTGAGCACTATCTGTAGGATCTTGTGCAGGAATATCTTGTGCTGTAGATTGTTCAGGAATCTCTTGCCTCTCCTCATCAGGCATGTCCTTAGTTAGGACTCTATCGCATCTGGAAATGATCCTGATTTCCATCCTTCTCATGTGATTTATCTTAGTCCCAGCTGACTGTTCCATCACTTCAGGTATTGTTCCAGCTAAATACAAGCTCACAATTCTTCCCAGATTTGGCTTCTTCATACTTTCCTTAATCTTTTCAAAAATGACTTCTGACCAATCTGTATTTAGTATATAGATGATTCTGGTCATAAGGCTGAACATATAGGCAAAAATCCTATCATGCCCCCTGGCTTACAGAGAATCACTTTTCCTACAACTTCAGACAAGAACTTCCCTTGCATTTTCATGTCTTTCCTGTTCAAAGCCGAGCCAATCTTCATGGTGGAATCCAGGCCACACCATTGAAGTGCTTTTCTTAGCTTAGATGCGGGTACATCTTCTTCTTCTTGTGTTCTTGGCAGGTGAAGAACTTTCATTAAACTCTTCTGGGTGATTTTCACCTTTACTCCATGGACTGTGGATCGAATTTTGAGTCCAGTTTGATCTAGGGTAGTAGCACCAAAGAATTCTAGTGTTTCTTTCTTCCAAATCTTAGTTGGTTCAGAAACTAAGAATTCTAGACCATTTTCAACTATTAGAGTTATTACTCATGTAATTTCTAATTACGCTCCATCAAATGCATTCCGAACCAGTTCGTATCCTTCATTGACATTGTCCTCGATCTTTGGCGCCATGGTTGCTGAGAGAAATATGGTGTGAGGGAAGAGAGTTTGTCGACACTAGATTCTGGTCTCAAGAATCTGGAGAGCATGTCGACAAGGTTTGTTGTTGACCTATTTATACCTTGTTGAACAAAGAAGGTCAAAAGGCACGTCAATAATCACTGAATGTGTCGACACTGTTGAAAAGTGTTGACACAGGCTGCTTAAGTCTCGACAACGGTGTTGACATCTATGTGTCGACACCAATTATGATGTGTCGACACAAATATCCTTAACTGACGACTCAGTGTTTGAGTGTCGACACAGATATCTGCATGTGTCGACACCATTTTCTTGAAGTGTCGACAACACTTCTCTGTGTCGACACCGTTTTGCTCGATATGTCGACACCGTTTTACTTAGCCAATTTTGTTAAACTAATCTATGTTCAACATTCCTAATTCAATTTTAAATTTATTGAATTTAGTTCATCTAGAGGCTTAGTAAACATATCTACAATTTGATAATCTGTTTTGACAAATTCTAGTGAGATGTTCTCTTTCTCTACATGTTCTCTAAGAAAATGGTATCTAATTTCTATATGCTTAGTCCTACTATGTGAAACCAGATTATTAGCAATAGAAATAGCACTTGTAGAATTACAAAGCAAAGGTGTTCTACTTACCTGAATACCATAGTCTTCTAGCTGGTGCTGAATCCACAACAGCTGTGCACAACAACTTCCTGCTGCCACATATTCAGACTCAGCTGTGGAAATTGCCACACTAGTCTGCTTCTTACTGCTGCAAGACACCAATCTTCCTCCCAAAAATTGACAGGTGCCTGTAGTTCTTTTTCTATCTTCTTTGCAACCTGCAAAGTCTGCATCTGAATAGCCTGTCAGTAGAAAATCTCCATTCCTAGGGTACCAAAGGCCTAGATTAGGTGTGCCCTTAAGATATCTCAAAATCCTTTCGACTGCAGTAAGATGAGATTCTTTGGGGCATGATTGGTACCTAGCACAGACACAAGTAGCATATATGATATCTGGTCTACTAGCAGTTAGATATAGGAGGGAGCCAACTATTCCTCTATACAAAGTTTCATCTACAGGTTTCCCTGCATCATCTTTGGTTAGAGACACACTTGTCCCCATTGGAGTTCTCATGATAGTGGATGATTCCATACCATACTTCTTAATTAACTCATGGGTGAACTTAGACTGAGATATGGACAACCCATCTTCAGTCTGTCTTACTTGGAGACCCAAGAAGAACTTAAGTTCTCCCATACTGCTCATTTCAAATTTCCCTTGCATAATTTTTGCAAACTTTCTACAAAGGTTACTTTCAGTAGACCCAAATATTATGTCATCAACATATATTTGGACTAGAATTATCTTTCCTTTGAATTCCCTAAGGAATAGAGTCTTATCTATTTTCCCCCTTAAGAATTTGTTCTCAATGAGGAAAGTAGACAGGGTATCATACCAGGCCCTTGGGGCTTGCTTTAACCCATATAAAGCTTTCCTAAGTCTATAAACATAATCAGGTTTGAGAGAATCAACAAAACCTGAGGGCTGCTCTACATAGACTTCTTCTTTTAGATTTCCATTTAGGAATGCCGATTTTACATCCATTTGGAATACCTTGAAGCCTTTATATGCTGCATATGCAAGAAACATCCTAATTGCTTCCAGTCTTGCTACTGGGGCAAAGGTTTGATCAAAGTCAATACCCTCTTCCTGCCTGTATCCTTTTGCAACAAGTCTTGCTTTGTTCTTCACAATGATCCCACTCTAATCCAGTTTTTCCTAAAGATCTACTTAGTTCCAATGATGTTGTGGTCTTTTGGTTTAGGAACTAACTTCCAGACCTTGCACCTTCTGAACTGATTCAGCTCCTCTTACATAGCATCAATCCAATGTGGGTCTAGAACAGCTTCTTCAAATTTCTTGGGTTCCACTTGCGATAAGAAGCTAGAGCAAAGAACTGTGTTCAGATTCCTGCTCCTTGTTTGTACTCCTTATCTTGGATCACCAATTATCTGATTTGCTGGATGATCCTTTAAGTGTCTAATAGCTGGAGGTAGTCTATCTTCAGGTTGAACACCTCCAGTCTCTTCATTATGCTGCACCTCTTGGTTTTCATCAGCATCTGGAGAGTCTTGTACTCCCCCTAGACAGCAGCCACCATTTTCCACTTCCTGATTTGCAGTTGAATCTTCTGTAATAGTAAGCTTGTCCATTCTCTCATTTATACCTGTAGAACTGCAAGAACTACTTGACAACTCACTGTTAATAAGTCTTGTTTCATCAAAGACAACATGTACAGACTCTTCTACAACTTGAGTAATCAAGTTGTAGACCCTATAAGCCTTACTATTATTGTTGTACCCAACAAATATCCAATCCTGGGATTTGGCAGCAAACTTAGTTAGATAAGACTTGTCATTGTTAAGGACATAACACTTGCAACCAAAGATCCTAAAATAGGATAAGTTTGGTTTTTTGCCTTTCATAATCTCATAGGGAGTCTTTTTGTGGCTTTTGGTGATAGAAGCCCTATTGATCACATGACATGCAGTGTTTACTGCCTCAGCCCAAAAATATTTCGGGAGAGAAGTGTCACTCAATAGAGTTCTACCAGCCTCAATCAGTGTTCTATTCTTCCTTTCAGTAATACCATTTTGCTGTGGTGTTCTAGGTGAGGAGAATTCTTGAAAATCCCAAATTCTTCACACAGTCTTGTCATACTCTCAGATTGAAATTCAGTGCCATGGTCACTTCTGATTTTTACCACTGTACTATCCGGCTCATTCTGAATTTGTTTGACAAAACTATATAAAACACTTGGGGTTTCATATTTTTGTCTCAAAAAGAACACCCATGAATATGTAGAATAGTCATCTACCACCACAAAAGTGTAGACCTTCCTACCTAGACTATGAACTGGCATAGGACAAAATAGATCCATATGCAAGAGGTATAGACACCTCACTGAATCCTTGTTTTCAAGGCTATGAAAGGAGGATTTGGTCTGCTTGCCTTTCTGACAAGCTGAGCATATCCCATCCTTTATACACTTAAACTTGAGGATCATTCCTCACTAACTCTTTGCTAAAGAGTTGGCCAATAGTCTTGTAGTTAAGATGGGCCAGCCTCTTGTGCCATTTAACATAATGAGAGGCTCTCTCATCAGGTACAAGACAAATAGGAGAAACATTATTCTCACACTCTAAGTTAAGACAGTATACATTTCTTTTTCTATATCCTGTCAATATGACCTCTTGATCACTTGACCTCTTGATATGACAACTATTCTTGACAAATGAAATGTCATAACCTAAATCACTCAGCTGACTTATGCTAATAAGATTGTGTTTCAAACCCTTTACATAGGTCACTTGAGTGATTGTAACTGAGTTATTAGAAATGTTACCAACACCTTTGATGACTACCTTTTCAGAACCACCAAAAATTACTTTAGGCCCATTCAGCATAGGTGAGTAGTCCTTCAGCAATCCCCTTGTTCCAGTCATGTGCCTGGAACATCCACTGTCCAAGTACCATATATCAGCATGACAACTTGGACTTACCTGCAATAAAGATTACTTAACCTTAGAACCCAAATAACTTTTGGGTCCTTGGTGCAAGTTAGTCTGAACTTTAACAAATCTACCTGCAGCTTTTCTAATAGGCAGACTGCTACTCTCCTTGACATTGATATTGTGCCAACAGTCTAAGGCAAAGTGGCCTATCTTGCCACAGCACCAGCACTCAAACTTATTATACCTTTGTTTAGGTACAACTTTAGCTGAACTATTAGCAGTAGATCTATTGTTCTGTGATGGGGCTTTGCCTCTAGAATTGGACTTTGCAGTCCATGCAGTTCTCTTAAACCCTAAACCTGCCTTACCCTTTTGAGACACAAACTCATCAATCAAGGGTAATACAGATTTTGTTTTAGAAAAACTAGCCACAATCTCCTTCTCTTTCTGAAGTCTATTTTCCAGACTTTTAATCTGATCATTTTTAAATGTGATTGTTCCCATTTGAATAATAGTTATGTTTTTCAATCTGGCAATCTCATTCAACTTTTGATCCAGCATCTTCTCTGAATCAGATGCAGCCATCTTAAGATCTGTAATTTCCTTAGCCTGAGTTTTGGCCAGGTTTTTGATTTTATTTAGTGCCTGCAACAAGTCTCCATATTCATCTATCAGCTGATGAATATCACCTTCAGACTCAGACCCATCCACATCACTTGATGCAGATGTTGCTGACTCTGACCCAGTAATACAATCTGAATTTCTAGAAAAACATTATACCTTACTAGGACCAGGCTGATCCTGGCACTTGTCTTCTTCTAACACAGCCATCAGTCCCTTGCACTGATGGTCTTCTTGTTCATAGATAGAGTTCAGCACTTGAAGAAACTCATCTTCTTCATCTACTGTATATAGACCAATGTATGCCTCAACTTCAGATTCTGACTCTGAAGATGATTGGTCTGTCAAGCTCTTCTCCTTCTTAGCAACAAAGGATTTATCCTTCTTGCTCTGGTGTTGAATCTTCTTTTTATCAGCAGACTCTTTTCTTTTGTCTGGACACTCAGCCACAACATGTCCAGGCCTATTATAGTAGTAGCAAACTATCTTTGATGTTGTAGATTTGCTTGGCTTAGACCTGCTCCTGTCCTTCCTGGATGACTTCCTCTTTTGATAATAGTCATCCTTAGGATGAGATGTGGAGGGCTTATACTTCCACTGCTTCTTCTTCAGGAATCTCTGAAACTACCTTGTGAAGGCAGCAAAGTCTTTATCTGAGTCACTGCTGTCTGAACTTTGGTTGTCTGAATTATCTGAAGCAATTTCAGCAACTATCTTAGGAGGTGATGGAGACATCCTCCTATTCTTCCTAGTGGCTTCAACCTTGAAGGCCACAGACTTTTCTCTATGCTCCCCTTTTGCACTTTTCTCTTCCTCTTTCCTAGCCATCAGCTGCATCTCATATGACAGCAATTTTCCAAACAAAGTTGGAGGAGAGATATCTACAAGTTTGGCCACTTCTCTAATGACACAAATCTTAGTGTCACAATCCTTTGTCAAGGATCTTAGGAATTTATCATTTAGTTCATATGTACTGAAGATTCTTCCATAGGACATCAGCTCATTTACTATTCTGTAGAACTTTTTATAACACTCAGTTATACTGTCAGACTTTCCTTGTCTGAAACTCTCATATTCCTGGTTCAGCATAGACTTTCTATCTTGTCTGACTTCTTCAGAACCCTCCATGTAGACTATCAAAGTATCCAACATTTCCTTGGAGGTCTTGCAGTGAATCAAATTTTGAAAGGTTGAATCATCTATGGCACTTACTATGATATTCTGGGCTCTTTTATCCATAGTTGCTAGGATGATCTCATCCTTAGTCATCTCTGAAAAATCCTTGGGAATTCTTTGGTTTGCATCTAGAACTGACAACTTCATTGGAATATAAGGACCTTCCTTTACTGTAATGTAGATCCTTGGATCAGAAGCCTCCATAAACAGCCTGGCCCTTTCTTTCCATATTCCAAATATCTCCTTCCTGCATATTGGTAATTTCATAGAACCTAGTTCCTTATGATTTTCTCATGAACCCATTTTCTTGATCTTGAATCTACCTTATGGATCTAACTCAGACTGTTAAGTCCTTCTTTGAGTAACCTCCCTCTGATACCACTTGAAAGAATTGGTTTCAAGATAACCTAATACACCTAGAGGGGGGGGGGGTGAATAAGTTCAAATCCTTTTTATTCTAAGGCAGATAATAAACTCTAGTTTTCTGTTGATTATACTATTAACACAGCAAACACATCACATAAATATATCCAATCACAGATTACACAGGATTTATAGTGGTTCCCCAAGTATTGGGTACATCCACTTTCCCCCTTTGCCTATCTAGCAGTGTGCTACATTCGGTCTAACTTCTTATCTTCACCTTAGATCCTCTGATCTTACAGCTCAGAACCCAACAAGGCTCCTACAACTCAGAGTGAGTCCACACTCCTACAACTCAGGCAAACTGCCCTACCTCAGCCTTCAATAAGGCCTACACTCAGAGATCACAATCTCCAACAACTCAGGCTCAAAGCCCTACCTCAGCCTTCAACAAGGCCTACCACTCAGAGAAATTACTCTCCTACACTCAGCCTTTATAAACACAGGCTTACAGCTCAGATCTAGAATAGATCCTACAGAAAATAGATTTAGCAAAGTAATTAACCACCACCCAGATAGAGAGAGAAGGGATGGATGGTTTCTTGATCAGTTCTTGGAAGAAACTGATGGCAGAGAACAACCACTCTTAGCTTTCTTCAAAGCTTCTTGAATCTGAACTCAGTAGGGTCGAATCTCCTATGAAATTGATCTTCAATCAGCTTCTTTCTTGATATTCAGATCATAATCTGAATCCTTCTTAGCAGCCTGGTTCAGCAACTGCACTTCAATAGATGAAGCTCTCTCTATCCACTTTCTTCTTAGATCTTCTTCTGAAAATCTTCTTCTGTATGTGTATATATTTTTTCTATCAGTTCTTCAATTTTTCAATCACTCTTTCTGTTGAAGGAGAAAGCCTTTATATAGTCTTTCTCCATGGTAACCGGCTGATCCGGTTTCTAACAAATTTCTGATAGCTTTGACAATTGCAGTAGATCGGTTAGAAATGGCAGCTGTCAAGTCATCCAGTCACTTCTTGAACTCTGTCTCTATCAGCAAAATGTCGAGACTGAACTTCATCATGTGCCGACACAAGTAGACTAAGTGTCGACATAAGTGAACTAAGTGTCGACACAAGCCTTGGTGGTGTCGACACATCTCCTTTGTTGTTAATGCTTCTTGACACAGCCTACTCTAGAATGTGTCGACACTGAGTCTGTGTGTCGACACAAACACTTCTCTTTAACTTTGTTGAATCTTTGTTGTGTGTGTCGACACAAGTCCTGTGTGTCGACACAGTTGATGTCGACAAAGTCTTCAGTGTGTCGTCACTGCCTCTTTGTGTCGAAACAATTGATGTCGACTAAGTATTCCTGTGTGTCGACACTGCCTCTTGGTGTCGACACAGTTGATGTCGATAATGCTTCACTGTGTGTTGACACTGCCTCTGTATGTCGACATAGTTTCTTCTGGTGTCGACACATCTTTTCCAAGTGTCGACACAATTAACTACAAGTGTCGACACAGGCCTTCATAAGTGTCGACACAGCTTCTTCTGGTGTCGACACATGGGCTTAGAAATTTTTCTGCATTCTTGCATTTTCTTAACCTACACATATAAACTCAAAACAACATCAAATACACTTTGATGTATATCATTGAGTAAGGTGAGACTTCTTCAAATCTGGTATACATTTTCCAATGTACCCAATACGGCCGGTTTAGGTGGATTAGACCGGGGTGTACTCCAATGATACGTATTCATGGCCATACCTTCTATAATTTCTTGGGCGGCCGCCAGTGTCTTGTTGTTTAACGTTCCATCGGCAGCGGCATCAATATGTTGCTCGTTTGTTGATTGAGGCCATTATAGAAGGTTTGCACTTGCAACCAATCGGGGATTGCATGATGCGGACAACGACAAAGCAATTCCTTAAATCGGTCCCAAGTATCATATAACGTTTCCGTATCCACTTGAGAGAAATATGAAATATCATTGTGCAACTTGACCGTTTTTGCGGGCGGAAAATATTTCGTGAGGAATTTTTCCGTCATTTCGGCCCAAGTAGTGATGGATCCTCTTGGTAAAGAGGCCAACCACTGTTTAGCTTTGGTGCGCAATGTGAAAGGAAAAAGACTTAGCCGGATAGCATCATCCGAAACCACATTAATTTTAAAAGTGTCACACATTTCTAAAAAGTTGTCACATATTTCTAAAAAGTTAGAAATATGTTCGTTGGGATCCTCATCTTGAAGCCCATCAAATTGTACATATTGTTGTACCATTTGAATGATGCTTTGCTTCAATTCAAAGTTATTGTTCACAATAGCAGGTGGAACAATACTCGATTGAGCATCATCCAAATTTGGCCGGGCATAATAAGACATAGTCCATTCTTCGGCCATATTTGGATTTTGGTTATTCAAAATAAAAGAGAATTGAGAAGAAGGGGAAGATGAAGAAGAAGAAGAAGACGAAGATAAAGAAGAAGAAGAAGTGTTACCTACGGATTCCTCAACCAAAATCTGGAGAATTGAGTTCACGGAGTCTTAGGCGTCGCCGTAAGCTTTGCTCGATCTCCGGATCCAAGTCAAATAGATTTGACGGATTCCCTCGGGTCATACACCGAAATAAAATAAAAGTAAAAGTTTTAAAATTAAAAATTTATAAAATAAAATTTCCCGGACTTCCCAAGGGCTACCTAATGACGGGTTCGCAAGGTACTAGGCGGTATTGCGGGATGAAAACACGGCACGACCCTTTCGCAAGAAATTTTAATTATAAAAATTAAAGTTAAAACTTTTAAAGAGAACAACCAAAATATTTTTTTTTGATTAAAAATGAAAAGAAAAATGATAAAACTAATAGATCCTTGCTTTCAAAATATCGACAAAGAAAAGTCACCGACAACGGCGGCAAAAACTTGATGATTATTTTCTCCGCGCTATCCCGAGTTTCCAAACGATGAGGCAAGTATACCTATCGTTCGGAGTATAGAATCAAGTGTCGTATATCGACTCGGGGCTTGTCGAGTACTTGTACTCACAAGAAAAAGCTATTATCTTATCGGACGGAAAGTTGGTTTTTGTTTAAAATGAAAAAAAACATTACACTAAGAAAGAGAAGTTCGATTTTGGGGAAGCTAGCACTTGATCTAGAATCCACTTGGACTAAAATAAACCTTCTTGAGAATGAAGTAATGCGAGCTCTAAAATTACTCACTCGACCGTGGAGGTTCCTAAGTACAAAAACGTCTCTCTTGAGCTCATGCTTTTGACTAACCTTAGGTTGATCGATTAAGACCTCTCGACCAGTCAAAACCCCTAAGCTTGCTTTAGGCGGTGAACCACGCTATTGGATTTGACTCCAATTCAGAGGCTTTATGTCGTCCTCTCTTGAGGAGTGCATGCAACTCCTTCTATCTTTGAGTGATCTCCTCGTATCCGCAACCTCTCGGTCATTTAGGATACGGATCTTAGATCAAAAACATATCCGCGAAATATGAATCCGACAAAATATAAATCAAAGATAAATCGTAAGTGAGCAAGATTAAGAACAAGACATTTGATAAAAAAATAAGAGTTTATTTTATTCCAAGCTTCATCGTGATCAAGCGCTAAATGAGAATTAGCTACTCATCATCGTTAGGGAAATACAAGTTAAGGTAGGGAAAGACATAATGAAAGTAAAACGCAACTTGAATTGAAACTTAAGCAAAACTAAGCTAAGAAATGGAAAATACAGCAATTTAGAATAGCAAATTACAAGACTTCAACTCTCAAAATTCGACTCTTGAGCATCTGAAGTTGTCTGGAATTTATAGGAAAAATTTCTGGATGGTCACGCCCTGGTTCGCGCCCATGACATAGGGCGTGTCAGTCTCGGAACCGTCATCTTGAAACCCCGGGAACGTTGGAGAAGAAACCGCCAAAATTTGTAAACTGACGGGTCACGCCCCTAGGTCACGCTCGTGACCTAGGGCGTGTCAAGGCTCTTTCTGGAAAACGGCGGTAAGCTAAAAACGGCGGGAGTAAAGTGCAGTTAATGGAGACGTCACGCCCATTGGCACGCCCGTGACCAGGGCGTGTCACGATGGAACCGTCAGATCTTGAAACTACAGCTTTAATTCGGCACGCCGGGATGTCACGACTGGACGTCATGCCCCTGACCAATATGTCACGCCCATGTCAGGGCATGTAACTTTAATCCCATGTGGATTGGAGTTCTGGATTATCATCATCGTGTCACGCCTAGAGAACACGCCAGTGGTAGCGCGGTCACGCCCATGCCCATTGGGCGTGTATTTTTAAAATGATGTGGCAGTGAGTTCTGGAGCATGCGCCGGGGTCATGCCTAGATATCACGCCCGTGACCTGGTGGTCGCGCTCGTGTCCGGGGCGTGTACTTTGCAATTTTTCCAACTTTGTCCAGCTTTGTCTCCTGATTAATCTTGTAAACTCCATATTGAGATTTGCTGCCCAAATTTACCTTAAAATGAGACATTAAGGAAATTAGATAGTAAAATTATAAAATGTATTTAAAAACTAATTAATTATTAAATAAAAGTTATATAAAAATATGGATAAAATATAGAGTTATCACCAGGACTGCCTCAGGCATACCCGGTGAAGGGTTCTCAAAGGGCACTAGGAACTATTATGGTAGCTGAAGCCCATCGTTCCCTTTTGCAAGGCACTTACTATTATTGGTTAAAACCCAATTCCCGATTCCTTTTAATATTACTCTGAATCTAACCCTAGTGTGTTTTGACTCTCTCTCTCTCTCTCCACAGGAAAGACAATCTTTCGTCGATCCCGATCAGCTCCTAACACTAGTCAACCCAGCACTTTCCTCATCATGATTCCTAATGATGAACCTATTTCCACTCACCAAAACCAGTAAACCATTAAACCCTAACTGCCTAAGCTCATTTCACATGCTATCCCAATTTTCTACAGTTTTATTATACGTAGACCAACCTAAGCTATATGATGTACATGATAAGAGATACTTCAAATTTTCATTAAAATGCCCTAAAATATTTATTGGGGACCTATCATAACATATTTAGTCTAAATCCAGAAACTTGGAATTTTTCTAAATAATTTGACATTTAATTAATTTTCCCAAATATTGGTCCATGAGTGATTTGAACATGAAGTACTAAATTTACTTAAGATCTGTCCTTACAAAATTTTTTAACACTATAGGGCTGCAAGATATCAGTGAATACCAAATTTCATAGATTTCCATAAAGGAATTATTCTCTAAATAATTAAGCCAAGATAATTCAACTAATTAGGGGTAATGAAGGAAGTACCATAAATTCTAGTCCAAATATTATACAAATATTAACAGAGCTCTATTATGATCATAAAACCTTACTGACTAAGTTTTATGCAATTCCAAAGTCAGTAAACCCTATAGAAAAATGCCTCGATAAAATCCATCATGGTTGACTTTGTGAAGGAACATCCTTGTAATCTCAACTAAACAAACATGAAATAATTTTTCCATGCTTCTGTATGCCCTAAAACGTCCTCTGGATAAGTAACACAATTTTCCAGCAAGCTACAGTATTTATCTTCTATTTATCAAAGTAAGGTGCACTAGTTTACTTTACATATGTTGTACTATGAAAAAATGTTCAACTATTCCAAATAATTTACTAGTGCACCTAAATGACATTTGATTAGCTTTTCCAGAGTTTCAAATCATTCTAAGACATTTAAATCATCAAGGAATGTTTTATTGGACTTTCCTCCAGAAGACAATTGCAATTAAGGAAGTCATTTAATGATAGGCCAACGGCTATCTTTGACAGTTGATCATTTCTATTCAAAAAAAAGGAATAAAAGATAAGATTTTTTTTCCCTGATACGAGAAGAAGAACAAGAAGTTAGAAAAACTCTCTGCAACAACAATCTAGTTTGGTTTTTGAGCACCTTATCAAAATCTCATTGGTGTCCAGGACACCTGATCAACTCATCCTGTAGTGGATTCCTACCTAGGGTGGTAGAAGAGTGGATGTACCCAGATTGATTGGGGAACCACTATAGCTCCTTGTGTCTTCTGGTTGCTTATTTTTCTTTTTGTTTCTGGCTGTGGTTTGTGACTAGGTTGCTTTGTGACTAGATTGCTCTGTGATCATTCTGTGATTAGATTTACCTTTTATTATTTGCTTCCCTGTTCACATTAGAATACAACAACTATTGTAATAGTTTTTAGTAAGCATCATACTCTATTCACCCCCCTCTAGAGTATATCAGATCTAACTCACACTTTCAATTGGTATCAGAGGGAGGTTGGTTAAAAATACCACATCTCAGTGGTTGCACAGGCTAACACCTGAACCCAAAGATTCCTATAGTTAGATCTGCTTGTTGTAGATTTTGTTATTAGATTATTTCTTCACAAATCATGGCCCAAAACAAAGATTATGCTAGCACCAGACCTCCAGTGTGCAATCTATCCAAGTTTGCACTTTGGAAGGCAAGGATTAGACTCTACATGAATTCTATTGATGAGGACATCTTTAATTCTGTTTTGACAGTGTGTCCAAGACCTCCAGAGAACACAAGTACAGGTGCTGTTCCACCTCCATCAGGAATAGATGCTGACATCAAGAAGTGGAAAGTAGCAGATGCAAAGGCTATGAATATCTTAGCCCAGACTATGTCTGATGACATTTTCCAAAAGGTAGCTGAATGTAACTCAGCAAAGGAGATATAGGACAATCTATCTGAAATAGTCTTAGGATCTGCTGATGAAAGAAAGGATAGAAGATCTCACCTCATATCCCAATATGAGAATTTCAAGAAAGGAGAAGCTGAGTCAGTAGCTGAAATGTATAACAGACTCAGTCTGATAGTCAATGAACTGAAGACTTTGGATAAAGAGATCTCATTGACTGAGCTAAATGACAAAATCTTAATGTGCTTCCCAAGCACTTGGGACTCAAGGATCTGGCCAATCAAGGATGCCAGAAGTCTGAATGAGATTACAACAGAAGCTCTCTTGGGCAAGCTCAAGTCTTATGAGCTGCTCATTAAGAATAGAGAAGAAGAGCAAAAGGCTGCCTCACCAGCCACAAGAAAGGAAAAGTCAATAGCCTTCAAAGCCATTGAAGATCAGCCTGAAGACAAAGTCACAGGCAATGAAGAGCTGCTTAGTCTGCTGGCCAAAAGATTTTACAAGATGGCCAGAAAGGACTTTAGGAAGAGATCATACAAAGAGCATGACAAGCCAAGGTATGATAAATCAAACAATAAAGAAATTGTTTGCTTTGGTTGCAGGAAACCAGGCCACATTGTGCCTGACTGTCCAGAGAACAAAAACAAGGACAAAAAGGACAAGAGAGAAAGAAGAAAAGACAAGGACTTCAAGAAGAACAGCAATGGCAAACCCTTCTCAAGAAAGAATAAACACACAAGGAAGGGATTTGTTGCTGAATCTTGGAGTGAGACTGAAGAGGAATCAGAAGCTTCATCCAGCTTAAGTGATGATGAGGATGATGCTGAAGAAAAGGAATTCTGCATGATGGCTATCAATGCCTCACAACACAATTCTGATGCAGAAGATTCAGAGTCAGACTCAAAGACTCAACTTGAAGAGGACCAGGTGATAAGTTCTTTTGATTTCAATTCTGAGGACTTTAAGTATGAATTTAAAGCTCTATGTTTAGACCTATTAAAATCTGAGAAGGAAATTATCTCTCTCAGAAATCAATTGTCTGAACACAGTACCTTAAAATCAGAAAACCTCAAACTCTCTGAGGAGTTGGTGTGTTGTAGGGAGCAGATAGCTTCACTGAAAAGTGAGCTGTCAGAGGCCAAGAAGCTTGAAGAATCCCTCAATGGGAGAAGCATCAAGCTAATGGACATCACAAGCACAGTGAACTCTAGATTTAATAGTACACTGGGCTTGGGTGCTTCATCCAGCCAACCTATAGTTCTAACAACCCCAATCAATTTTATTTCTGATAAAGGGAAGGGAGTTGTAGAGGTAGCTAGGAAAAATTCTGATTTACCCAAGAAAACAAGTGTTAAACAGAAATCGTCGAACGGAGCTAGACGATCGTCGAATGCAGATCGACGATCTCAGGCAAAATCATCGAACTCAGGTCGACGATCTCTAATTCCTGAACTCTGCCACAGTCGACCGTCGAACGGAGCTCGACGATCTGACCCAAGATCGTCGAACGCAGCTCAACGATCATCGAGCAGAGATCAGAGATTTGAAAACTTCTTCAAGGGTAAATCAAATTCAAATCCTAGGGGTCCTTCATCTAGATTTAACCCTTATACTGAATGGATAATTCCTCCAAGGAGATATCATCCTGATGGTTATAAGAGTCAACCAGGGATGTCATTTATTTCTGAATTTAAAGGTTATCAACCTAGGCCCAAGGTAAACTGGGTCAAAAACAAGTAAATTGCTTATGTGCAGGTGAAGACCTATCCAACATCAAACCAACAATGGTATCTGGATAGTGGGTGCTCAAAGCACATGACAGGAAACAAGGACAATCTCACATCCTTTAAAGCCAAGCTTGGACCCAAAGTCATATTTGGTGATTCAAACTTTGGACTGACAAAAGAATATGGTGCAGTTAATATTGGCACAGTCACATTCAAGAGAGTAGCCTATGTGGAAGGACTGAAGCACAACTTGATCAACATCAGTCAGCTATGTGATGAAGGCTACCAGGTGACTTTCAGCAAATCCTTATGCAGGATCCAATCAGAGGACAACACAACTGTGTTGATAGGTAAAAGGAAAGTTAATATCTATTTAGTAGACTTTCTTTCAACTAAAGTAGATATTTGCCTGTTTAATTCTGTTAGTAGACCTAATGTTTTATGGCATAAGAGACTAGGGCATATAAACCTTAGAACCATTGCTAGGCTATCCAAGAACAACCTTGTTAGAGGACTACCTTCTGGCCCCTACAAGAAGGAAGGACTCTGCAGGGCTTGTCAATTAGGCAAGCAAACTAAAAATAGTTTCAAGTCACTTAATAAGAGTGATTCACCTAGGATTTTGTATCTGTTACACATGGATCTTTTTGGACCCATTACAGTACAAAGCTTAGGAGGGAAATCTTACACTTTAGTAGTTGTAGATGACTTCTCTAGATTCACATGGGTGTTCTTTCTGAGGAAGAAGTCTGATAACTTTAAGTGTTTGACAGAGTTTCTCAAATGCATACAGACTGAGTTCAATACTCACATTGCCCTGATCAAAAGTGATCATGGGACAGATTTTGATTCTCTTCTTATGCAAGAGTTCTGTCAGAGTGAAGGGATCAGGCACACTTTCTCAGCTCCTAGAACTCCTCAACAAAATGGGGTAGCTGAAAGGAAAAATAGAACCCTTATTGAATCTTCCACTACATTGTTGTCAGATGCTCATCTTCCTCTATCTTTTTGGGCAGAGGCAGTGAACACCTCCAACTATGTGCTGAACAGAAGTTTAATACATAAACTGAAAGGCAAGACTCCCTATGAATTACTCAAATTGAAGAAACCTAAAGTAGATTATTTTAGAATTTTTGGTTGTATCTGTTACATACACAATAATGACAAGAAGTATTTAGCAAAATTTCAAGCTAAAGCTGATGAAGGAGTGTTTCTGGGATACTCCATGATCAGTAAGGCTTATAGGGTTTATAATAAATCAACTCTTAAAATTGAAGAATCTGTTCACATATCTTTTGATGAAACTAACATGTCTTTCAAGGAGAAGAACACTTCTACCATAAAACCTTTGTAGGTACATTCTCTTGCTGAAGACTTGGACAAATTACAAATCATTCAAGAAGAGGAAAGCAGTGAAGATGAAGAAGACATTCAACATCATGAAGAGAAACCTCTTAAAGAGCCAGTTGTTGTACCACAAGAGGAAACAACAACACAGGTTGGTGAACAATCAACACCTCCTGTTGATTTAGTAACATCAAGAGATCATCCAATTTCCCAAGTAATTGGAGACATCTCAGTTGGTGTGCAAACCAAAAATCAGGTCAACCAAACCCTATTGCACACTTGCTTCCTATCTCAAATTGAACCTCAATCCATTCAAGATGCAGAGCAAGATCCACACTGGATCATTGCAATGCAAGAAAAGTTGCATCAATTTGAAAGGAACAAAGTTTGGGAACTAGTACCAAGGCGTACGGATCACTCCATTGTTGGAACAAAGTGGGTGTTCAAAAACAAATTGGATGATCAAGGAGTCATTGTAAGGAACAAGGCAAGGCTAGTTGCTCAAGGGTACTCTCAAGAAGAAGGCATAGATTATGACCAGACTTTTGCACCAATTGCAAGGTTGGAGGCTATTAGAATCTTCTTATCATATACATCACACAAAGGCTTCAAAGAATATCAGATGGATGTAAAAAGTGCTTTTCTCAATGGGGATATCAAATAAGAAGTCTATGTCAGACAACCTCCAGGTTTTATCTCTCCAACCCATCCTGATTATGTTTTTAAATTGAATAAAGCATTATATGGTCTCAAGTAAGCTCCTAGAGTATGGTATGAGACCCTAGCATGCTTTCTCCTGAAAAATGAGTTTATAAGGGGTATAGTATACCAAACTCTTTTTATTAGAACCCATAAGTCTCATACCCTACTAGTACAGATTTATGTAGATGATATTATCTTTGGTTCTACTGATTCAAATTTATGCAGAAGGTTTTCCAATCTAATGCATTCTAAATTTGAAATGAGTAGCATGGGTGAGCTATCCTTCTTTCTAGGATTGCAAGTCAAACAACATGCTGAGGGCATCTTTATTTCTCAAACCAAGTATGCAAAAGAAGTGGTTAAGAAATTTGGTATGTATGAAGAATCATGTATGAAAACACCTATGCCTACCAATGCTGTATTAGATGCTGATGAACATGGGAAAACTGTTGATCAGACCACATATAGAGCAATGATTGGCTCTTTATTGTACCTTACAGCTAGTAGACCTGACATAATGTTTGCTACATGCATCTGTGCTAGATTCCAAGTGAACCCTAAAGAGTCACACCTAATATTAGTAAAAAGGATTCTCAGGTATGTTAAAAGTTGTCCAAATCTAGGTATCTGGTATCCAAAAGATTCAGCATTTGACTTAACTAGATTTTCTGATGCTGATTATGCTGGATACAGAATTGACAGGAAAAGCACCAGTGGAACTTGTCAGTTTCTTGGTGACAAACTTGTCTCTTGGTTTTGCAAGAAACAAACATCTATGTCAACTTCAACTGCTGAAGCTGAATATATGGCTGCAGGTAGTTGTTGTTCACAAATATTGTGGATTCAAAACCAACTCCTAGACTATGGCTATAACTTAGAGAAGTCTAAAATCTTTTGTGATAATACCAGTGCTATTTCTATAGCTCAAAATCCAGTCCTCCATAGTAGGACAAAGCACATAGAAATTAGACATCACTTTATAAGGGATAATGTTGAGAAAAATAAAATTGAACTTCAATATATCCCAACTGATTTGCAAAGGGGAGATATTTTCACCAAACCCTTGGATGAAAAGAAACATACCTTCTTCCTAAATCAGTTAGGAATGTTAGATGGAGGAAGTTTAAAATAAGATCCAAGATTTTAAAACTCTAAAAAATGACCAAGACTAGGCAAACATCTTGATTTTTCTAGTGTATAGAGTGTTTCTGGTCTTTGAACTGCGCTCGACGATTTTCCCCCAGATCGTCGAACGGAGATCGACGCTTTCCGAAATCGTCGACCAGAGTTCAGCGCTTCTCAGATAGTGTTCAACTATCTCTCCAGGTCAGCGATCATCGAACGAAGCTCGACAATTTTGTTTTCTGAACTATCGTTGAACAGAGCTCGACACTCTCAAATATCGTCGACCGGAGATCGACGATATTGATGACCTTTCAGTTTCCTTTAGGAGCCCCGATCGTCGAACTGAGTTCAACGATCTTTCCTTTTCTGCGTCGAACCCTAATATAAAACTCTTTTTTCGGCCGTCGTTCTCCCTTGCGCTTTCATACTTTCTGCAAAAATTCTCTTTCCCTCCAAACTTCTCTACACTTGGTCGTTTGTTTGTTGATTTTTGCAGGGAACAATGGCCGTCTCAGTTCCAGTCCTAGCCGCCATGAAATTTGATGCAGGATTTGATATAGATATGGACTCTTTCAATAACAGTGATCAGATTTTCCAAGACATTCTAGAACTTTTCAAGGAACAAAAGCTAGTTACTATCATGTCCACCAGAATCAAGTTACCTGCTGATGAAATAAAGGAATGGGTATATACTGCCCATAACCAGGATCAAAATACAGTTGTTGGCTCAATTTCTGGAACCCAGGTACCTCTGATACCTACTATTCTGACAGATATTTTTGGATTGAATTTTGGAGAGGACTCTGCTGAAATGTCTGGAGAATAATTTTCTACTATGCTTGATAGAATGGGTCATTCTGATGCAAACCCTAGCAAGCTGCTGAAAAAGAATTTATCTATGGAATACAGATTTTTGGCTGATGTTGTAAGAAAAGTTTTGTTTGCCAAGCACTCAGCCCATGATACCATCTCCAGGTATCAGCTATGCTTGATGGGTGCTCTAGTGGATAAGAAACAACTGAATTGGGGAGAAGTATTCTTTGACTTGATTAAGAAGAAAATCAACAAGAATTTTGTGAATTATGGAAGGATATTAGGGCTATTTCTTCAAAACAGATGTCCTGCCCTGCTTGTCTCAAATGGGATGCAAATCAATGCCTCTAAGAGGCTCTCCTGTGCCCTGTTTGGCAAATGGGATAGGCAGATAGTGAAGCCCAGTAGGCCCTCTGCATCTACCACTTCAGGCACAAGGGCTGTTGCAGTCTCTTCCCCTCCAGTCTCTGCCCCTGCAGAAGACTTGCCTAGATCTTCTTCTCCTCCTCCACCTCTTATTTCATCTCCACCAGTCACCTCCACCATTCAAATTTCCTCCACAATCATTATTTCAGCCCCATCTCCACCTTCAATTTCTCCACCTCCACCTCTCACAGAAGAAATCTTTCATCCTTTACATCACTACCCACATCTAGAAATTGATTCATCATCTCAACTTCCATCTTTCACACTTCTGGATGATTCCTATATGGATGATTCCCCTTCATCCCCTCCTGATCTACCCTCTTCATCCACATCATATCAACAGCTACTGCAAGATATCATTACTCAACCCTCCTTTACACCTTCTATTTCCATTCCATTATCTTCCATTTCAACAATCCCCACATCTCAACCTTCATTTCCACCATCCACCAGCTCTCCACCAACATCTCCAGCTACTCCACCTTCAGTCCCTACCTCTGCTCAAATCCCTATTGAGCATGTAGATATTCCAGCCTTAGCAGACAGACTTTATGAGCTGATATCTCCCAGGCTATCCCTCTTGTTGGAGACCTCCTTGGCTCCACTTTTAAAATCAGTTGCAGACCTGTCTGCCAGGCTCTCCTCCCTCATTCCTCCTCAGGCAATCCCTTCATCTGGGTGCCTTGATCCAGTCCTGACTGAATCTAGGCAGGGGGAGATGCCTCATGAAGTGGTTAGATTGCCTGCGGCTGCTGTTACCTCAGTTCAAGCTCAAGCCTCAACACCACAAGTTGCAGTTTTCTCAGTGGACCTCAGGTCACTTTTATCAGATTTTGATTCAGTATATTTCAGCTGTCTTCCAAAGAGCACTGCAGTCCAGCAATCTGAGGATCTCTCCAAGGCCATTGTGCCCTTTTCTAGCTGTGACACAAGTCTTATTACTTCTTTTATAAAGTCCCTTTCTGCTGCTGCCCCTGCTGTTTCTATTGCTGCTGCTCCTTCAGTCTCTGTTGAAAGTACTGATGCTGCTCCTACTGCTGCAAATGTTGCTGTTTCTGTTAGTTCTGATGTGGCTGATGTTTTAGTTTCTGAGGATATAAAGATAGAGGCATTTGACCTTGAGCCTACTATTATTGCTGATGCTGAAAGTATTGTTTCTGAAACTGCTGTAACTATTGTATCTGAATCTGCTGTATCTACTGCTGTATCTACTGCTGCTGCCACAACCTCTTCTGCCAGTGTTGCTTCTACTCCTCCTTCTACTGTTGCTGTTACCAGTGCCGTCACTACTATTTCTCCTGCTCAATCACAACAACAAAAAGACTACCTTAAAAGGATTGATGTATTATATGATGATCAGAACTCAGAAAGTGATCAGTTCAGAACTGATTCAGATGATTCTTCTGCTACTATAGCAAGGAAAAGAAAGGCCAGAAACAAGACAATGAAAAGAGTTCCTCGAGCTAAAGTCAAAGACACAGATGGCATTCCTTACTACATATTGCATAACTGCCCCATTACAGAACACTGGATGCAATATTCCAAGAATCAACTAAAGGCTATGAAAAAGAAGAGAAAGTATGAGGAAGGTTCCTCTCAGTTCCATCATCCTCCTCCACCTCCTCCCTCACCTGAGGCAGGTGCAGGTGGAAGCTCTACTGTTCAACCTTCTGCCAGAAGCCAAACCCCTTATCAGCCTCAAGGAAGATCTCAACATATGGGAAGCCAATCTAGAGGCTATCAATCAAGGAGAGGAAACTACAGAGGCAACCAAAGAGAACTTCAAGTTTATTCCAAAGGCTATTCCAGGCAACATCCTTACTCAAGGGAAGGACCAGGTCCATCTGATACTACTTCAGGTCCCTTTCCTTACAAGCTGAAAGAGTTAGTCTCCTCCAGAGCTCCTGTAGACAATTCTTCTAATAGGTATGAGCCTCCAGTTCCCTTTGAGGATCCAGAGAACAATCTAACTTCCTGGACAGCTAGGATGAAGGAATTAGCTACTTTGCATCAGATTAAGAAAGCCAGAGAGCAAGGCAAAGACACCTCCAGTATTACTACTTTGTCAGAACAAAGGAAAAAGGAATTGGAAAGATACTCCTCCAGCAAGTTCTTTGATTCTGAAAGCTACATGAAGCTGTACCCTGAAGCTGTAGTACCAAGGCCAAAACAACAAACATCTCTAGGTGCAGCTGATGATAGAAGATCTAAGAAGGAAGCTCTTAATCCAAACAGGGAAATAAAACTTATAAAGAGCAAGGAAAAGGAGTAATTCTGTAAGGTGACAATATATGTTGTTTTATGATCTGTCTGAGATAATATCCGTGTTTCTGCAATGTTTTGTTGTTATATTGTTGTTCTGTATGTTTATAATTTTCCAATTTATGTAAATAGTAATCCTAACCCAAAAAGGGGGAGATTGTTGGAACACCCTATTACATATTTGGGTCAGGATCACTATGTCTCTTAGGAAACCTATTTTGACCTCATTGTATAGATCTAAAGGTCAATTAGAATTGAGTCTAAGGGTTAGTAGTTAGGTTTGGAAGCTGCCCTCAAAACCAGGTTTTTCAGTTTGGAGACTAAGTCATTTCGTCGAGCTCAGTACGACGAATCGTCGAACTCCATTCGACGATCGGTGAGCTCACTTCGACGAATCGTCGAACTCCAATCGACGATCTCTGAGCTCAACTTCAACAAGTCGTCGAACTCCATTCGATGATCTTCGAGCTCAGATCGACGATCTTGACTTCAGTTTGGTTCTAAATCTCTGAGCTCAGTTCGACAATAGTTGAGCTCAGATCGACGATCTCTGTTTCTGTCTAAGTCCAAATCTCTGAGCTCAGTTCAATGATAGTGGAGCTCAGTTCGACGACTTTCTGAAGAGTTCAACGATTGTCAAGATTCAAATTCAGACAGTTGAGGAATTATTGTCAGCAATTAATTCAGAGATCTTGTAGCCGTTTTCATTTATTCTGGTGCAAGTTTCAAGGGATTTTCAAGGAATGTTTTATTGGACTTACCTCCAGAAGACAATTGCAATTAAGGAAGTCATTTAATGACAGGCCAATGACTATCTTTGACAGTGGATCATTTCTATTCAAAAAAAGGAATAAAAGATAAGATTTTTTTTCCTGATACAAGAAGAAGAACAAGAAGTTAGAAAAACTCTCTGCAACAACAATCTCTGCAACAACTCTAAAAACAACAATTACACAGAGAAAGAAAGAGAGTTCCAAACATTCTCAGTCTCAAGATTCATACAAGAACACCAACACCAAAAGGAGATCAACAAACTGAAATCTTCAGATCTCTTTTGATTCAAGTGTTCAAGGTCATCATCATTCAAGACTCCAGACACCTCACATTTCAGTTGTTGCTGAAATCATCATTTGCTGGAGATCAATTTTCTGAAGGCTTATCACCCTACTGCAAAGCTTCACTTCCTGAACAACTACAGATCTCAGGGGGAGCTTTGACAACATCACTGAATCCACATAATCTTCTCACTGTGATTGAGAAAAGAAGACTTTCATCACTCTCTCATCCCCACCTCTGTAAAGGGTTTTTCAAACTCCCTTCAAAAGTTTGTGTGTGGTTTTTGAGCACCTTATCAAAAGCTCATTGGTGGCAAGACACCTGATCAAAAAATCTGGTTTGGTTTTTGAGCACCTTATCAAAAGCTCATTGGTGCCCAGGACACCTGATCAACTCATCCTGCAGTGGATTCCTACCTAGGGTGGTAGAAGAGTGGATGTACCCAGATTGATTGGGGAACCACTATAGCTCCTTGTGTCTTCTGGTTGCTTGTTTTTCTTTTTGTTTCTGGCTGTGGTTTGTGACTAGGTTGCTTTGTGACTAGATTGCTCTGTGATCATTCTGTGATTAGATTTACCTTTTATTATTTGCTTCCCAATTCACATTATAATACAACAACTGTTGTAAAAGTTTTTAGCAAGCACCATACTCTATTCACCCCCCTCTAGAGTATATCAGATCTAACTCACACTTTTAATTTCTTTTTGTATATTTTGTTTTGTTTTTGCGGAGCTCACCCCTGCAGGTATTCATGGCAAATTTGTATTGGCGGGGTTGTGATTCTTCGTATGGCGGAGCTGCTTCAGGTTTACACGCGTCTTCTGGTATGCTCACTGGCTGAGCATTGGGTAACCTCTCCCCTTATTTCTATCTGATTTTAATTTCTATATCACATACTGTATTGCTTAGCTTAAGTATGGGGGAGAGCCAGTGTTGTTACCTTTTGCACGTGGACATTTCATGTGCATACTAGAAGCTTTTATAATTTTATTTTGATTAGTTCGTTGCATCACACACCACTGCACCCACATGAGCGCGTGCTTAGCTATTAGTGTGCCACGAGTTAAACTCATTTCTTCGTTAGATTTGGGAAAATTATGGTGCTGACATAGGATTGTGAGACAGAGTATAATGTTGACCTTGCTGTGCTCCTAGTCAACTTCTCTCGCCTCGTGTAGAAATTCGAGTAAATTTAATTTTTCTGTATGCTTATAGTTTTATATCTTTCTATTTGTGTAAAGACTTTTTATTCTACTCAAAAGTTGGTGAATTTGGTATGAATCAAACTGTAGCTTAGGGATGTGTGTAGACGGCCGTTAGGTTCGTATTGCTCGAGTCGGGAGGATGGATAGTCTTTCTCGTTGGCTAAGAACTTGCCCCAAGCTATTCTTGAAGCAAGGGTATAGGTTAGTTCACTCGCATGAGTGTGATGTAGGCCATCATTTTGGCCCGGTTGAGCTTTGTACCATTCCTAACGTCTTGTCGTCGCTAGCCTCATTGTGCCTACCCCTTCTTTTGATTCAGCTCCACCTTCATTCACCAAGGCCCCATAGCCTATCCTAGTCGCACACCCAGGTCGAGTTTAGTGTTTTATATTTTCATGTTGGGATGTGATGTGGTGTTATTACATGTGAAAATGTGGATGTGCTCCAAAGCTTATATTTGCTGAATTTGTGAAAAGAAAAGTAATTTGAAAAAGAAAAGTTAAAAAAATGATGTTAAAGTGAAAAAGTGAAAAGGAAAAGTAAAATTGAAAATCCTATTTGAGATGTGCTTCTTTTTGGAGTAGGTAGTACACACACCCATATGTTAAAAGTTAAGTCTGGGGGTGTGGTGTACCTGCATGTATTTTGCTTAGTAGAGGGATTCCTTTCATACTAGTGATGATTTTTCTTGCTAACAAGTAATAACTCAATGTGATTTCATTCTACATTCTAATACAACTATGTAGATGGACCTAAAATAGATTGAATTAGCATTCAGGCAAGTGCACCTATCAATCATAATATAGGAGAAATCTACATCTCGTGTCGTATTCCACAGGGTCGTTTCAACTACTCGTACTCACCCTCCCTTTATTATCATACCTCTAAACAAAAGTGATATTTAAACTACATTAACCTAACTATGACCATTTGGATGATTCAGTATTGGAGAAGTAAAAACGATAAAAACATGAAGCCTTTAAATAATTACATGAACGAATTCATTTATTAGTTCAATTCTAAGTGATCATGACATGAAAAGACGGTTAAATTTGTGCAATGTAAAGGTTAAATTTTCATCAAAATTCTCTCTCGAGCAATTCCAAATCTAAACCTAAGATTGTAAATTTTCTCTCGAACAATTTACAACACTCAAGTTCGCATTTAGTAAAGTACCCTTATTGCTACATAAATTCATGAATTTTATCTCTAAATTACCATGAATCCCTTTACTCGTGTTCTAATTTTACAAACAAAATATCTCTCGATCATAGAGTTTGAATTACAAAGAGAATTAACATCACAATATGAACATACCAATATCATTGCAAAAAACCAATTTCTCAATCTAGCCAATTGCAAAATATGTAAAGCAAAGAAGTAATTCATAAGGAAGATTAAACTCTTTGTTTGCAAGCATAAACACAAATAAAATACCACAAATTTAACATAAACAAAGTAATACATGATTACTAGAATGTTCAAATATGAGTTCATGCAAATTAAAACGAAAATTGAAGATGAATCATCAAGAGAAAGGAAGGATTCAAAGGGGTTAATGATTAAATAAAAATACATATGAAATACCCTTCAATCCTCCTTGTCTTGGATGCTCCCCTTCGGCCTCCAGCAGTTCTCCAATCTAGAAATGATCCAAAAAAGTCCTAAACAATTTTTTCTACAGGAAATTTATAGTCCCATTGCAAACAGGTCGGACACGGGTACCAACACGGCCATGTGTCAGGCCGTGTGGACGGTTCCTAGGCGGTTCCACACGAGCAGGCATGTCTGGTAGTGGGCCGTGTCAGATGACATGGGTATGGACACGGCCGTGTTTGCGGTCGTGTTCTTAAGACACGGGTTGGTCGACAGACGTGTTCAATATGACATGGGCAGGCACACGGGCATGTTCCATACCCGTGTGAGGTTCCATCGCCTGCGCCCAAATTCTTCAGCTCCAGGTGCATAGGACGCGGGTAGGCACACGACCGTGTGTCTGGCCGTGTGCACCAAATTTTCATCCTGCCATCAGCCATGTTGACTCCGTGAACTCCCCTGTTTGCTCCGAGACTTTTAGGTCCATTGGTTGGCATTACCTGCAATAGAAAAAAATGAAAGACTCAGTAAATAGTTTATTACAAGAACTGGCAAAGACTTTTAAATACGCTCTTCTATCTATGATACGACAATTTCTTTACTATTATCATGGAATCAACACAAAAAGGGGCAGAAAATAGTAGACATGATTACAATTATGATAGTAAAAAGCCTATCATAATCGTACTCATCAAATACCCCCAGACTTAGATGTTTGCTTGTCCCTAAGCAAACTAATTCAAACACTTGGGTTACCATTAAATAATTTTGCCTCTGCACACTGGTTGCTATGAATTTAAGAGAACTTTGATCGTGTAATCGCATAGGAAATTGTTTAGCAGACTTTTCTAAATATAGATTTATCTTTAAATTCCTCTAATATATCTTTTAACTATCTCTCACTCGCTTTTAGAAATAAAAGTATAGTCATCTTTAACAAATATGAGGAGAAAATAACAATCTCTATAAGATACGTATTAGTATTTCAAAACTTATAAGTACCCATATTGATAATCATGAGCTTACCCTCTTTACACCCTCATCACAGCACTATTTATAATTAGTAAGGTCGGATCCTTAGGACTTGAATTTTGGTGTAGCCTTTTTGGCTTAGAATAGAAGATTAAAGGTGAGATAATCAAAGATAAGTTTGATGAATTTTTCACACCTAAATCTTGATTGAGCCTTATGTTGGAAAATACCTTAACATATTTCAATTTTATGTAAATACCCCCAGACTTTGCAATTTGTATATTTCCCACATTTTGAAGGGCACTCTATTTTTTTAACCAAGGGACCATAGTAGGGATCATTCCAAGCGGGTGCAAGTATACACGCACTCAGGCCACATATCACAATAAACAAATCATTCCAAGAAGGCATCAATGATAGGTGTGCTAATAGGTAAGGATTTGGCCTTGGTGAATTTTAATAGTGGAGCATCAAAAGGATGGGGATTAGGTTCAAATTGGGTGTACAAGGGTATCATGTTAAAGGTGTTGGGTTAACAAGGCTCAAGCTATCCAATAGGAGGCCTAAGTCATTTCCGCCCTTACTAATTAACCTATGTAATGTTTTGAGGAATGCTAGAGGGTGAGTCCTAGACATTAATAAGAGTAATTTTTAATTTTAAAGCCCTAATACCAAATTATAAAAATGTTACACTCATCGACTCACTTTATTATAGATAAGTATATTTTCTAAAATAGAGTGTTGGATAGTTACTAATATAGAGGAGTAATCTTAAAAGTAAATTATATAGAGAAAATTAAGCTAAAAAAATTTCTATGCTTAATTACGAAATCAACAAAGTTGAATACTCTATGAGTCTACATCAATTCATTTTAATCAGCGTGCGAAGTTAAATTAGATATTTATAATCCCAAATGAATGAATAATGAGAGCTTAAAAGATCAAACAAAAATTTGTAGGGGGTATAACAAACTTGAGTATTATGATAAGCAGATTAGAATCAATTGTAACCACATGAATAGCAATTCTACCCCCAGACTTAAGATTTGCAATGTCCTCAGTGCAATATAAAAAACAGACATAGAGTGATTTCATGATGATATAAGAAAAAAACTGCTATCATAATAAGTAGAAGAGCACAATAAAAAAAAACAGGAGCTGTAATGAAATGCACTGATATAATATAGCTGACAGAACTGAATACACTGATATAAAAAGGAATACAAGATACGATACATAAAGATAACACTACATCGGTACATATCAGAAGTAAGCAGGGTGGTCGGTCGCATCGTCTGGGAAGGAAGGCGGGGCTGGAGCTGGCGGCTGGCGAGGAGTGATCCCAAGGTGGTCTCTAATCTGGATGAGGAGGTCCTCGGTCCGCTGCTGCGACTACTCAATGTGCTGTAGGTGCGGAGAGAGCTCGGTCTCGAAAAACTGTCGAAACTCGCGCGAGTACCGTGAATGAGGTGGAGGAGGTGCAGTAGATGACTCGCCATGAGCGTAAGTGGAATGGGGAGGAGGCACCAACGGTACATCGAGGTCGGGATCTATCTCATCATCACTGTCATCCTGTACATGTGGTCCACGTCGTGCAATAGAATATATGACTCCTCCCCGGCCCTGATGGGCGGTGACGAGGCGGAGGGAGCGAAGACTAGCCATCGTGATAGGCACGGTCTTTGCGACCACTGTCATCTGGGGGAGGGCTGAAAAGATGCCCATATTCTTCACGAGGAGAGTAATGTAGGGTGCTACACAAATAGACCCTATACGGGGGGTGTCGGCCAGATGGAGAATGAATTGGGCTAGAAGATAACCGAGATGTAGCGGATAACGTGAAGTCATGCTGTAGAGGTATAACTGGTCCTGTCGACTGACAACTCCGGAGCTTTCGCCCCGGCCACTCAACGTATGGCTAAGGAGATGGTGGATGTAATGGAGGGCGGGAGAAATCAATTTAGAGGCCTTAGATAGCTTGGCCTCATAGGCGCTAGTGTCAAAAGAAATCTAGCGCCAGATACCGCCGACCATATCGCGATTGGGGAGTTCGAAGTGGAGCTCGGGGTAGGCAGTACTAAAAAGGAATGACTCCTCATACACCCCTAAATACTGGGTGAACTGGAGCATGGTGAGTGTATAAAATGTGCCACCCACTCGAAATGAAACTATCCCCTCGGGCGCGTGCGGCGCATCGATGAAGTTAGGCCGAAAGTTGGAATAAAACGAAGATAGGAACTCTAAAGTGAGTTCCCTAAATCCTAACTCCTCTATGGCAAAAAATTGATCCCACCCCATTACAAAAATTAATCCCTGACATCTCCAGCTAAGTTTATCTCTTCAAGCACGCTCCAATCAATTATATGGATATCTTCAAATTTTTTTGATTGCAAGCGGTTGAAGCGGGCGGTGTGCGATGCATCGGTGAAAATTAGCGGAGCAGCGGCATCCCGCCTCTCCGTTGAGACTTGTAGTTCCGGTCGGCGACGGTGACCTCCTTGACTTCTTTCGGACGACATGATATAGAAGGGGAAAATGCGAGTGAAGGGGGACGAGAATTGGAAAAAAATGGTGCCTTGAGGATCAGGCCACGGGGAGATCTATGAGGGGAGAAGGTTGGGATGAGCAAAAAAGGAAATCCACATGGCCCTATTCAAAGAGGTTGCACACGGGTTCGCACACGGGCGTGTGTGAACCCGTATTAAGGAATCAACAGCCTCGTGGAACACGGGGTGCGTCGATCCATGTAAAAAAATTGAACACGGGTGCGCACACGGCTATGTGTGTGCACCCGTGTTAGAGAATCCGAGGCCTCGTGGAACACGGGGTACCTCGGTCCTTGTGGTCAAACTGGCTGGGGACAGCGCGTCGAATGGACACGGGCGACGACACGGCCGTGTGTTGACCCGTGTCTCAGCTGGCACGGTATAACAACATGGGTAGGTAGGTGACACGGCCGTGTGTAATTCGACACGCCCGTGTCCAATGTCTCGACACAGCAGTCTCGACGATCGTCGAGCGGGCGACACGGCAAGCCACACGGGTAGGTAGGATGGGCCTGAGCCTGTGTCACGTACACAGTCATCCACACGGGCCTGTGGTGAGCCGTGTGCCTCTCCAGTTTTGCATTTCTCTTTTAAGTTTTTACAGAAAATTTATTTTTCTCATTAAAATTTTTTTGGAAATTTTTTTTTCATTTTTTTCTCATTAAATTTTTCATTACAGCTTATTATAGTAAAATAATAAAAATTACTTACTATAGTTTAATATGAAATTAATCTAGACGGAGGCAAGTCTCTAGACGAGCGAAGTCCATAGGGATTTCACCATAATAAGGCTTAAGTCGGTGACCATTAACCTTAAAATCTCCCTTCTCAGGGTGAGTTAACTCGACGGTACCATAGGGAAAGACTTCTTTAACCTTAAAGGGTCTGGACCACTTAGACCTTTATTTCCCTAGGAATAAACGTAATCTGGAATTATAGAGGAGGACTTGGTCACCTTTTTGGAATACCTTGGGTTTGCGAAGGTGACGGTCATGAAATAGCTTGGTTTTCTCCTTATAAATCCGGGAGTTCTCATAGGCCATAGTTCTCCACTCATCTAATTTATTAAGTTGAAGTTTACGCTTCTCTCCTATAGAACTAGTGTCAAAATTTAAGGAGTGTATTGCCCAATACGACTTGTGTTCTAATTCTATAGGTAGGTGTCAAGATTTACCGTAGACTAATCTAAAAGGGGTGGTCCCTATAGGTGTTTTGTAGGCGATCCTATAAGCCCATAAACAGTCGTTAAGTTTCCTAGACCACTACTTCCTATTCCCTTCTATAGATTTTTCTAAGATTCTCTTAAGCTCTCTATTGGAAACTTCAACTTGGCCACTAGTTTGAGGATGATACGGAGTGGCTATCCTATGTGTAACTCCATATTTTTCTAATACTTTGTCTAGTTGTAGATTACAAAAGTGTGAACCCCTATCGCTAATAAGTGCACGTGGTGTGCCAAATCGTGCGAATAAGGATTTCAAAAATCTAATTACAACCCTACTATCATTAGTAGGCAAAGCTTGTGCTTCAACCCACCTTGATACATAATCTACAGATACTAAAATATATTTATTCCCAAAAGAAACTGGGAATGGTCCCATAAAATCTATACCCCACACATCGAATACTTCGCATTCAAGGATAAAGTTTTGAGGCATTTCATGTAATTTAGAAATATTACCTGCTTTTTGGCAAGAATCACATGAAAGCACATACCTTTGGGCATCCCTGAATAGAAGGGGCCAATAAAAACCGGAATCAAGAACCTTTTTAGCAGAGCGATTCGCTCCATAGTGACCACCAGCAGGACCTGAATGACACTGCTCCAAAATCTTCCAACCTTCCTCCGCTGATACACACCTTCTTATAACCGAATCTGCACATATCCGAAAAAGAAAGGGGTCCTCCCAAAAGTAATATTTCAAATCAGAGAAAAATTTCTTTTTCTGCTGATATGAAAAGTCTTTTGGAAGGACCTTAGCCACAAGATAGTTTGCATAATTTGCAAACCATGGATAATCTACATGTATATTGGTAGGTATGGAAAATAGTGATTCCTCAAGAAATGTATCAGAAATTTCAGATTCATCTAACATTGATTGTAGTGGGTTTTCTAAACGTGAAAGATGATCCGCCGCTAAGTTTTCCGCCCCTCGTTTATCCCTAATTTCTAAATCAAATTCTTGTAGAAGAAGAACCCAACGGATTAAACGAGGCTTTGCTTCCACTTTGGCTAGCAAATATCTAAGTGCAGAGTGATCCGAATAAACTACCACTTTGGACAACGTTAAATATGGTCTAAATTTATCAAAGGCGAATACCAATGCTAGGAGTTCTTTTTCAGTAGTTGTATAATTCTCCTGTGCATTATTAAGTGTTTTGCTAGCATAATATATAAGGTGAAAATGTTTGTTTCGGCGTTGTCCTAAAACAGCCCCTACCGCAAAACTACTAGTGTCGCACATGATCTCAAATGGTTGACTAAAATCGGGTGCGATCATAATAGGAGAATTAATTAATTTTTCTTTTAAGAACTCAAAGGCATGTAGACACTCTTGTTCAAAAATAAAAGGTGTGTCTTTTTCTAAAAGCCTTGTAAGTGGTTTAGCTATTTTAGAGAAGTCTTTAATAAACCGGCGGTAAAATCCCGCGTGTCCTAAGAAACTTCTCACTGCCTTAACGGAGGTTGGTGGTGGTAATTTTTCTATGGTCTCTATTTTTGCTCTATCTACTTAAATTCCTTGACTTGAGATTTTATGGCCAAGTACTAACCCTTCTTGTACCATGAAATGACACTTCTCCCAACTAAGAGCTAGGTTCGTCTCCTCACACCTCCTAAGAACTTTCTCTAAATTATTCAAACACAACTCAAAAGAGTCGCGAAAAACAGAAAAATCATCCATGAACACTTCCATAACATCTTCAACATACTTGTTAAAGATGGCTAGCATGCACCTTTGAAATGTGGCGGGTGCATTACATAACCCGAAAGGCATACGTCTATAGGCAAAGGTACCAAATGGGCAGGTAAATTTTGTTTTCTCTTGGTCTTCTGGTGCTATAGGAATTTGGAAGTATCCAGAAAGTCCATCTAGAAACAATAATAAGAATGTCCTGATAAGCGTTCTAATATCTGGTCAATGAAAGGAAGAGGGAAATGGTCTTTCCTAGTGGCATCGTTTAATTTCCTATAGTCTATACAGACACGCCAACATGTTACCGTTCGCATTGGAATTAATTCATTTCTATCATTTGCTACCACAGTCAGGCCACCCTTCTTAGGAACTACTTGGACAGGACTAACCCATGAACTATCCGAAATAGGATATATAATACCAGCATCTAATAACTTCACAATCTCAGCCTTAACTACCTCTTTCATATTAGGATTTAGCCTACGTTGCGGTTGAATAGACGACTTATAGTTTTCTTCCAAAAGGATTTTATGAGTGCAAAAACTAGGATTAATACCCTTTATATCAGATATTTGCCATGCTATTGCACCTTTACATTTCTTCAATACAGTTATTAATTTATCTTTTTCAATATTGGAAAGATTTGAAGATATGATAACTGTGTACGAAGAATTTATTCCTAAGAATGCATACTCAAGATGATCCGGTAATTTTTTTAATTCTACTATTGGTGGATCCTTAGTATTATCCTTAAGAGCTTCATGATCTCCTTCAGTAATTAAACTATATTCCGTTGTTCTATTCATGGCGACACAATTTTCTAGAAAAATAAATGTTCAATAATGTCATCATTTTTATCATCTTCTAGATAGTTGTTAGTTATGCAAATTTCTAAAGGATCTTTATAATAAAAATTAGAATTTATAGAAGACATAAAGTCATCAATACCATGAGAAAAATAGCAATAATCATCATTATCTAAGGATTGTTTCATAGTATTGCCAATTTGAAAAGTGACTTCATCTTCTCCTACTCGCAATACTAATTTACCATCAAAAACATCAATAAGTGCTCTAGATGTAGCTAGAAATGGACGACCTAGTATGAGTGGTACTTCGATATTTTCATCCATATATAAAATAACAAAATCAGCAGGAAATAGAAATTTATCTACCTTAACTAATACATCTTCTACTATTCCTCTAGGATACTTAACCGATCGATCTGCTAATTGAATACTCATTCTTGTTGGGCTAAGTTCTCCTTGGCCTAGTTCCAGATATAGTTTATAAGGCATTAAATTTATACTTGCTCCTAGATCTGCTAAAGCCTTATTTACTTGTAAATCACCGATTAAACATGGATTGAAAATGAACCGGGATCCTTAAGTTTTTGTGGCAATTTATTTTGCAAAATAGCAGAACATTCTTCACTTAATGTTACTAATGATAGTTCTTCTATTTTCTTTTTATTAGAAATCAAATCTTTAAGAAATTTTGCATATTTAGGCATTTGAATAATTTCAGAAAAAGGTAAATTAACATGTAATTGCTTAAACATAGATAAAAATTTACCATACTGCGCATCCATGCGCTCCTTGTTAAGCTTTGCTGGGTATGGTATTGCTGGTTGGTACTCCATTGGTTGTACGTTCATCTCACTTGGTCCCTCGCCGCTAGACTCCATTTGGGGTGCTTCCTTTGCAGGCCTTGGGTCTTGTAACTCCTTTCCGCTCCTCAATTGAACGGCTTTTGCATGCTCCCTTGGATTTATCTCAGTGTTCCCCGGAAGTGTTCCTTGCTGCCTTTCAGAAACCATCCTTGCAAGCTGACCAATTTGATTCTCCAAGTTCCGAATTGAACCCTCTTGATTCTGGAAGGCTACATCGGTAGTTTGCATGAACTTGGTAAGCACATCTTCCAATGTAGGCTTCCTTGGTTCCAACTGTGGTTGTTGTCCAAACATGGGTTGCTTTCCTTGATTTCCTTGTCCTCCCCAAGAGAAATTGGGGTGGTTTCTCCATCCAGGATTTATGTAGAACTATATGGGTTGTTGGCTTGATTGAAAGGTGGTCTAATATTGTTACCCATATAGTCAACATGCTCTTGAACTTGCGGTTCACAACCAGACATTCCACTGCATGAAGGGTCCCATTGTTGAGGTGCCATGGAAGGTGATGCTAAGGCAAGGTTATCCATCTTTTGGTGAAGCTTCTCCACTTGAATAGCTAAGGCGGTGACGACATCTACTTCATAAATTCCTGTGGGCTTGCTAGGCTTTTGTCTTACTATAGTCCATTGGTAATTGTTCATTGTCATGTCCTCTATCAACTGCTGAGCCGCTTCAGGTGTCTTATTGTTCAAAGTTCCTCCACTAGACGCATCAGTCATTTGTTTAGTGGCTGTATTTAGACCATTGTAGAAGGTCTAAATCTGAAGCCATGAAGGTAGAGCATGGTGGGGACATCTCCTTAACAACTCCTTGAATCGTTCCCATATGTCATACAATGATTCAGACTCCAATTGAATGTACGTAGAGATGTCATTCCTTAACTTTGTAGTCTTCGCAGGTGGAAAATACTTCATCAAAAATTTCTCAACCATCATGTCCCAAGTAGTGATCGACCCTCTTGGTAGTGAATTCAACCACTGCTTCGCCTTATGCCTTAAAGAAAATGGAAACAATCTCAATCGAATGGCGTCGTTGGAAACACCATTGATCTTAAATGTGTCACATATCTCTAAGAATCCGGCCAAGTGGGTGTTAGGATCCTCATCTTGCAAGCCATCATACTAGACATACTGTTGAACCATTTGTATCACACTAGGCTTCAATTCAAAGTTATTGGTAGCTATCGGTGGTCTAACGATGCTCGACCCGGTTCCTTGGAGATTAGGTCTAGCAAAGTCGGACATGGTTTGCTCATTTTGGTTGGCCATGGTATCTAAGTTTTCAAGATGATTCTCTCCTTGGTTTACTGTCTCCTCTTCTGATAGTCCGTTTGAAATATCTGTGGTATTAATTCCCACGTCCCTTAGGTTAGTGTTATGGAGAATTCGTTCTGGGTCATGATGAAATGGTACTAGCCCAGAATTTCTGCCCCTGGTCATAGACTAACAGACAACAAAAAAATATTACGCAATATAATTATTCAAATACTAATTTACAACTATATAAATGAAAATTGGTAGATCAATAAAGATTAGGATTTCAAAATATTGAAAATGATCCCCGGCAACGGCGCCAAAAACTTGATGATTTTTCTTGCTAACAAGTAATAACTCAATGTGATTTCATTCTACATTCTAATACAACTATGTAGATGGACCTAAAATAGATTGAATTAGCATTCAGGCAAGTGCACCTATCAATCATAATATAGGAGAAATCTACATCTCGTGTCGTATTCCACAGGGTCGTTTCAACTACTCGTACTCACCCTCCCTTTATTATCATACCTCTAAACAAAAGTGATATTTAAACTACATTAACCTAACTATGACCATTTGGATGATTCAGTATTGGAGAAGTAAAAACGATAAAAACATGAAGCCTTTAAACAATTACATGAACGAATTCATTTATTAGTTCAATTCTAAGTGATCATGACATGAAAAGACGGTTAAATTTGTGCAATGTAAAGGTTAAATTTTCATCAAAATTCTCTCTCGAGCAATTCCAAATCTAAACCTAAGATTGTAAATTTTCTCTCGAACAATTTACAACACTCAAGTTCGCATTTAGTAAAGTACCCTTATTGCTACATAAATTCATGAATTTTATCTCTAAATTACCATGAATCCCTTTACTCGTGTTCTAATTTTACAAACAAAATATCTCTCGATCATAGAGTTTGAATTACAAAGAGAATTAACATCACAATATGAACATACCAATATCATTGCAAAAAACCAATTTCTCAATCTAGCCAATTGTAAAATATGTAAAGCAAAGAAGTAATTCATAAGGAAGATTAAACTCTTTGTTTGCAAGCATAAACACAAATAAAATACCACAAATTTAACATAAACAAGTGATACATGATTACTAGAATATTCAAATATGAGTTCATGCAAATTAAAATGAAAATTGAAGATGAATCATCAAGAGAAAGGAAGGATTCAAAGGGGTTAATGATTAAATAAAAATACATATGAAATACCCTTCAATCCTCCTTATCTTGGATGCTCCCCTTCGGCCTCCAACAGTTCTCCAATCCAGAAATGATCCAAAAAAGTCCTAAACAATTTTTTCTACAGGAAATTTATAGTCCCATTACAAACAGGTCGGACACGGGTACCAACACGGCCGTGTGTCAGGCCATGTGGATGGTTCCTAGGCGGTTCCCCACGAGCAGGCGTGTCTGGTAGTGGGACGTATCAGATGACACGGGTATGGACACGGCCGTGTTTGCGGCCGTGTTCTTAAGACACGGGTTGGTCGGCAGACATGTTCAATATAGCACGGGCAGGCACACAGGCATGTGCCATACCCGTGTGAGGTTCCATCGCCTGCGCCCAAATTCTTCAGCTCCAGGTGCATAGGACACGGGTAGGCACACGGCTGTGTGTCTGGCCATGTGCACCAAATTTTCGTCCTTCCATCAGCCACATTGACTCCGTGAACTCCTCTGTTTGCTCCGAGACTTTTAGGTCCATTGGTTGGCATTACCTGCAATAGAAAAAAATGAAAGACTCAGTAAATAGTTTATTACAAGAACTGCCAAAGACTTCTAAATACGCTCTTCTATCTATGATACGACAATTTCTTTACTATTATCATCAAATCAACACAAAAAGGGGCAGGAAATAGTAGACATGATTACAATTATGATAGTAAAAAGCCTATCATAATCGTACTCATCGACTAGCTCATTTGGGTTAGGTGCATAGCCATTCTTATTTATCATTTTTTACCTCACTGAAACCCAAGCCCCATCTCTTCACCTAAAGTCCTATTGATTCGTGTGTGAACCAAACCAGTGCCGTGGAGAGAATGCGAAAGGGCAAGCATATGGTCACCGACATTGGTGGATTCCTTTGGAGGTTATCTCGAGCCCCGATCTTTGGCAATGCTCGCCTAGCGATTAGTCTACTTTCTCCCTACGCGTGACTGGATGATTCACCGTGATTCTATTTTTGAGTAATAATAAAATGTTGAGACACGTTGTGAAAAGTATAAACTATTTTGTATACTTAGAAATTTCTTCTATTATATTTTTACGGGCGCGGGCATGCGACTTCGCATGCTACTTCGTATCGCAATTTCTTTGTTAATTAGTATTTTTCCCTATCTGCTTAGATTTTGTTTGCTCGGGACGCGCAAACAGTTAAGTCTGGGGGTGTGATGAGTCCACTTTTTATACCTATTTTCGGACTCATCTGGGCTAGTTTTCATGTGTTTGCACTTCACTTTTAGTTCTTTATCGTTCCTATTTCATCTAATCTTTATTTCCATAGGAAGTGCACATTTATGCCCGTGGTTGTGTATTTTGTTACTTTTATTGTTTATACTCCTTTTTGTGATTGTCTGGAATGTCTGCACATATCAGTGATTGGTTTTTCCTTTCGGTACATGGGTCGTGTGCATGTTCCGGGATGGTTGTGAAACAGGAATACTGCGCACGATCATGGGATCTAATGCGCACGACCACTGGTCGTGCGCCCCTCATCATGCGCACTACTCTTCGTTTTCCAGAATCAGCCTGGGGTAAGCGCACGACCACTGGACATAATGCGCACGACCACCGGTCGTGCGCCACTGATCGTGTGTATTGATTCCTCTTTTCTGGAGTCCTGTCTGGGGTAATCGCACAACCATTGAACTTAGTGCGCACGACCACTGGTCGTGTGCCACTACTCGTGCGCATTATCCCAGTTCTTCTTCCTGATCTTCCATGCTAGTGCGCACGATCACTGGACATAGTGCGCATGACCACTGGTCGTGCGCCTGTGATCGTGCACATTGTTCATTTCTGCTTTGTATAAATAGTGCAGGTTTCGCCCTAATTCGGAAGAGGATCCGGAGCTCAACATTTCTCCGCCGTTTTCCACTTCTCCGCCGTTCCCCTTCATCTTCCACCCTAGGGAGGTGCTCCGGCAAACTTTCACTGCCAAATCAAAGCCGGAGCTTCCTCTCGGCCTTCTCCTTCATCTGTGAGCTTCAAGTAGGTTTGACGCCATATCCATCAAGCAAAGGAAAGCTAGCAAATTTCATCCGCTATCGTGAGATGAAGAAATGGGCCATTGGAAGGTGGTGACAGCCCTTCTCTACCCTTGATGCAGTTGAGGACCGAGCTTGGACACGGAATGACAACCCAACGATTCCAAACGTGAATCCTCAGCAAGACTTCAGATTCGGTCGATCTCTTGACTTGTTCTTGCTTTCTTGTTGAATATTGGTGTTTACTTTATTTATATTAATGAAGTATGCTTAGTTTGTAAAATGTTTTTATACAATCATGTCTATGTGATTTGTATGTTTTTCGTTATTTGCTTGAGTTGCTTCCATATTCCGTCCACCACCATCCACCCTTGCCGCACTAGTAATTGCTAGTGGCGTGTGTTGCGAAGAGGTGCTCATGACCCTCATTCCGCTGTTCTAAACCACCTCATATGCTAGCCTTCTCGTCCATACGCCTAGTGATTCGGTGCATAGCGGCCCGACTAGTCTTCCATCCCGCCTGGCGATGCATCGCATAGCGGCGTTGCATAGAGTAGTTGTTGTAGTCTTTTATTTTCTGTTTCTGCAATATCAAACCCCCATCGTTACCTCCGACCTAAGGACTTCAATCTCAAGTCCTCCTCGAAATTAACTCCACCTTACTGTGTTCCTTGAGAGATCGATACTTGGGTAAACCCCCATTTTTATTACTTGTGCGACCGGTTTCACTGCGTGATCTTACGCATCATGACCGCTGCTCATACAGAAGTTCTTGAGTAAGTTCCATGGCGGGAGATCATGGAGGTGGCGATGACCTCAACGAGCCCCTCAAACCAGTACCCTTTTATAGGGAGGGAAAAGTTCATGGCATCCATGCAAGGCATCATGGAGGAAGATGCTGCGAAGTATTGACCCTCAGGGTGACTGCTCATCTACCAAACCCTTGGAACCAGCTCCCAGGGGTCTCGTGAGACAGCTCCCTGGGATCTCGGTGAGACAACCCCCAGGGTCTTGGCGAGATAGCTCCCAGGGGTCTCGGCGAGACAACTCTCAGGGGTCTAAGCGAGATGACCCCTGGAGGGGAGAAGAAAGTGCATCAGGAAGACGACCCGAGAAGGAAAGGATGGGAGAGGAGGTCGGGCGATACCTTACCGGCCGGGAGCTATTCCCCAGCCCGGCTAGTTCTAGCCTCCCAAGCGAGCAGGTCGCGTGAGTGGAGCATGCGAGACCACCAAGTAGGAGGGTGCACCCTTTAGCGAGCTGATTGTCTTAACTTCCATTCCGAGGTAAAGAAATGGATAGATCTTAACTTTACACTAGTTAGAGTTAGTTGTTTTATCTATAAAAAGTAAACACAGCACAAAAATAAGGAAAAGAGAGCAAGCAACACAGAATACACAATGATTATAGTGGTTCCCCCTAACATGGGTACATCTACTCTTCTACCACCCTGGTAGGAATCCACTAGCAGGTTTGATCAGGTGACTGCCACCACAAGTTCTATTTACAGGGAGATCTCGCAACCCTTTGAGCTTTGATCATGTGCCCAAAAACTAACAGTTTACTTTTGAAGGGAGTAAAAACCCTATACATAGAAGGACAAAAAAAGAAGTGATGTTGTCTTCTCTATCTCAAATCACTGAGAAGAACTTTAGTGGATTTGATGATGTCAAAATCTTCCCTGAAAAGTTGAATGGTTGGGAAGAAGCTGAAGGGGGAGGTAGGCCTTCGGATTGATGTTGATCATCCAGCAAGCTTCTTAACTGATATTGATTTGTGTCTCTTGAAAGCCTGGAGCAAAGAAGAAGCTCTGTGAATATCTTGATTGATGCAGAGTTCCTCCTTCTCTGTAAAAAGAAAAGCCTTCACCCGTATCTCTTTTTGCTTTTTTACCTTTCTTGTTATTCTCTCTTCTGTCGAATTTCAAACATTTAATTCATTTATCCTGATCATGGATGAAGCATTCCGAGGAGTAGAATATGCCTTGAAATAATTCCAATTTATCTTCTGAAACAGCCCTCTTTAATGTTGCCTTTGAACGACTATTTCCATTAGAATGTTTAGCATTAAATGTTCTGGGCTTTAATTGACTGTAATTAATCCTTAAGTTAATTTGCCAACTATAAATAAATAGGCCTGAAATACTGGCACATATTTCGTCGACTGAAGTTTGTAGATTGTTAACTCAGCTTTCATTTCGTCGAGCTGAGAATCTCTCTTGAGTTCATCGATCGTCGACCTGAGCTTGGAGTTTGTCGAGCTCTGCTGGATTTCTTCGAGCTGAACATCTTGCTTGCGATCAGAGTTCGAAAAAAATTGAATTAAATGGATTTTACTTTAAAAAAATTATGTTAGGACTAAGTGGTTTTCTCAGTTCGACCTATTGAATTCAATCTTTTTCTGCCTTTGAATAAATGGATTTTTGTAATTCTGGGAGAGTATTCTGAGGAAGTTGATGATCTGGAAAAACGATGACTTTTTAGATATATTTACGTGTAAATTGTAGTCAATGGGATAGTTCCTAATTGTATCCTTGCCCAATATCAGAAGTATTGTTTAAGACAAATTATTTTAGTTGGGAACTATTTATAAAATGTAAAGTGTGTGTAAAGCAAAATAATTTGCCTGAATTATAATTTTTAGTAAAATGTACAAGGGTGCTTTAGATTCAATAAAATAAAATAAAATAACAAATCTTTTAGAGCATAATTAAAAAAACTAAGGAGCAGTGTGAAAGTATCTGTTAAGTTGTCAGCTGCACTTTTTCTTATGTTCAACTAAACCACCTTTCAGCATATTCTGAATCCATTTTTTGATTTTCTGAATGATTGAACTGCTGACTACTACAACCTCTTAAGCAATTTCCCCTTTATAAAATAAACAATATCCCTTATGTTGCCTTAAGTAGTTTATCCACTATACAGCTACTACTGTACCCTCTGTATTGACCGAGACTATAGATTTTGGTTACTATCAAATACCACTGCTCCTTTGTGGTAAGATAGGTCTTTTCCTGAAAAGAGATGTTAGGAGTTCTGGACCCAGATAACCTTGGGTCCTGGTTCTCTTTTATAATAATTAGAAATAAAAGAATGCTCAGGTTGATTTTATAACCAAGTGTATGAAATTTCCTAGAAGGGATGAACCACTGGGTAAAAAGATTTATAAAATGTTGATTTTGATTATGATAAAAATTTCTGTTCTGAAATTTTGAGTTCGACGAATTAAGGTAATTTCATCACTCGAAGAGTTCGACGAATGGTAGTGGTTTCGTCGATATCTGCTCAGAGAATAATAGAAATTATTTTCTCTGTTCCACTTTTGTCGACCTCTCTGTTCACGAATCATATTTATTTTGTCGAGCATAAATTCCAAACAGTTAAGATCAAAATCTCTATTCGTTGTTCGTCGATGTACAACCCCGTGTCCGGCGAGCGGGCCCGCCGGAGAGGTTGAGGCAGAGCGGCAGAAGGGCTGGCCCGCTCCCGCCCATTTCAGCGAGCGAGCCGGCAGGCGAGCGAGAGGGTCGCACAAGGATTGGCGAGTCGATCAAGGTCGCGACGATCGCCGGCCAACCCGCACGCGACCTGGATGTGCCGGTCCGCCCGGCAGAAGACGGACAGCTCGCCCATATCGGTCTCGCGCTCGCCCAGGGAGATAGGCAGAGCCGCGGAGGGGGGGGGGGGCGGCCGGGGGAGGGGGGGGGAGGGAGGGGGGACAGGGGGGCGAATGGGCGTGGGGGGAGAAATAGGCTTTACGGGGGAGAGGATAGTGGCCTACGAAAGGTATTGGCAGACATAGCGGGTCAGAGTTTGTTGGCTGTTGGCAGCCCCAGCAGGGGCCTTAGGTATTCCAGGTCATCCTCTTGGTTATTGGCATGTTGTGAGTATTCTGATGGAAATATATAGAAAATCTATAGGGGTATAAGACCCAGGGGACCTCAGATTTTTTAGTAGTCCTTGCTCCCATTTCAAGTAAGTGTCTCTGGAGGAACCTTAGCTGGCCTTGGCTCGGAAGGGGATGAAAGCGCTCAGAGATCTTCCGGGTTTGTGGTGGGACCTCCCTGCCGAGCCCTTGGGTCTGTTCTTTCTTGTCTCTTCCGTTGTTTTCTTTGCAGGAGCAAAGCAAAGTAGGCGCGAGACACCCCTTCCCCAAGGGTCAACTCTACGAGAGGCCGGATTTCCGGTTTCAACATTTGGTGGGTGAGCGTGGACAGTGGTCATATGCAGAAAAGCTTCGGCGAGCTCTCAATGACGGAGGTCAAGGATCTAACGGACAGGACTCGCCACCCCCACCCGCCACCTCTTGCAACAGTGGGAATGTTTGAAGACTTCAGGAATGAGGTGCTGACTCTAGTCAAGATCGCACTCGGCACGCTGGGCCGAGTGCTCGACTCCGGCGATCCCGATCGCGGCTGCCCCCTCCTTAGGCGAGGACACTCGCCGGGCAGGCGAGCCGAGAAGGAGGTGGCCGAGGAAGGCCGAGGAAGCGAGCTCCCGGGGCGCGAGCTCTTCCCCGGTTCGGCAGGCCGAGCCGTTCGGCGAGTTGGGCCCGCGAGACTCGCTGGCCCGCCAGGTGGGGGAGGGCAGCCCCTTCAGCGAGCTGGTCTCCTACAGCTCCAGTACCAGACGGGTTCAGGGAGGGCCCGAGATGACCTACTACACCGGGAAGGGAGAACCCGGGTTCAGCACGTCCAGTGGTTCGAGGACGTAGTCTCCATCCGTCAGATGTCGGACGGATTCAAGTGCCGTCTCTTCGCCATCACCCTCCGAGAGAAGGCAAGGGTGTGGTTCCACACAGGCTGCCGGCCAGTTCCATCTATTGCTTCGAGGACCTACGCCGAGGGTTCATGTTGAGGTTCACTACCTCAAAAAGAGGAAGAAGGGAGTCTCCGAGTCCCTGTTCCACATAAAGCAGGGGTGAACGAGACGTTGGGGAGCTATGTGGATCGTTCTAGGAGGAGGTACCCAGGTCCAGGAGATGCCGGGCCACAGTCTATGATGGCCTTCACCCTGGGCCTACAGCAGGGTTTCTTTCACATGGAGCTGAAGAGAATTCCCCTCTCTCCTACGAGGAGCTGATGGAGAGGGGCGGTGGGAGGGTCGACGGGGAGGCGTCGAACCCGGAATTTGCAAGGAAGTTGGCCAGGTGGCGACTGAGGAGGAAAAGGAGTCGAAGGGAGGGAGAGGACAGAAGAGAGAAGGGGGAGCTTAGGCAAAGGGAGGCAGAGGGAGCAAGAGGCAACCCCATGGCAACAGCCGCCGAGGTGGGGGGCACCAGGAGCCCGACCGTCGGCTGGGCTGGAGGCCTGAGTGGCAGGGCAGGGGCCATAGAGGGGGAACTTCGGAAGGGGTCACTATCAGGGAAGATAGGAACGAGTTCCACCCACCAGGCTGGAGGCAGGGTCAGAGGCCCCGCTCCCCGATCAGGAGGAGGCCATGGCCATAGCTTCTGGAGCTAGGAGGGGGATCATGAGAAGGAGGAGAAGGGAGTTCAGGGTGGAGCTGCCCTACTGTGACTTCCATCAAGAAGAGGGGCACGCAACAGCCACGTGCCGGAGTTCCTGGAAATGAGGGGGAACAGGGGGGCGGCAGCAGAGCAACAGGAGGAGGCAGGCGGCAGAAGTGAGGATCGAGGAGGTCCTGCCCTCGGGCAGAGGAGGATCGCTGCGAAGACCGGGTTGGATGTGGGGACCCGAGGAGGGATCAGAGTGATCCACGGGGGAGTGGGGATCGAGGCTTCCCGCAAGGCAAGCTCCACACCCATGTATCGAGCGGAGGCGTCGCCTCTACGTCCCAAACCCCGCCGCCAGAGGAGAGGATCACCTCTCCAGAAGTGATATGCCAGATCACGAGGATCCGTTCTTGATGCGCTGGTCATCAAGGCCGCCATCGAGAACTTCACTGTCTCTCGGATCCTCGTAGACAATGGGAGCTCCGTGAACGTCATCTTCAAAAAGGCATTTGACGCGATGCAAGTGGAAGCTAAGAGGGGTGCTGGCCTCGGACGGGCCCCTTGTGTCGGATTCTCGGGGAAAGAAGGGAGGTAGAGGGAGGAGTCGGCCTCCATGTCACCCTGGGGGGCAGTCCCGAAACTGCAAGTTTGTCATTGTGGACGCCCAAAGCCCCCCACCCCCCACCCCTCCACCCGCAAGCCCCCAGCAGGTACCCTCAATCTTGGGGGGGAGCCCTGAAGTGAATCGTGTGAGGGGGTGGGGTGGGTTGGGGGAGTTCACCTTGAGGGGATAGGTGCTACTTTAGCAGTGAACAAGGTGATGGCGGGAAGGAGCCGAGTAAAAGATGAGGAAGGATGGGGAAGTTAGATTTAGGAGTGGGGAGGGATGGGGGTGGGAGATTTGGGAAGTGTGAGTAGAG